>OW569411.2:10048189-11298189 GCA_937662695.2 Halyzia sedecimguttata | reverse complement strand
TATGGGAGATGAAGGTTCATTTATACTCTGGAACTGGAGGGCGAGCTGTAGATGGCGTAATGGTGAGAACAGCTCTGTTGGGGGGCACAATAGATCTCAAGGTCGCGGTGCAACGTAACCCCCTTATCAATAATAATAATAATAATGGGAGATGAATGTCAAAATTATTTCTGATTCGTTATTCTTGATATAAAATATACCTAATGTACTGGAAATCAAAGTATGATTGAATGCAAAGTGACCAACGAAATAACCTCAACTATCGTAGAATTATGAGGATGATATGATATTATACATTTAAGGTGATAATATAATGCCCGTGGATAATCCATATGATTTAGAAATATATTCTTTGGTAAGAAAGATAATCAAATTGGGTTCAGAATATTTCCAGTAAAAACAAAACTGCAATATTATCTATGTTCAGATTGATATAATATAATTTTCATAGTAGAATTTCGAAATGAATATCTCGGATAAGTTCGTTATTGGGGAGAATCGGTCTGTTTGAATTTAATTTCTTTCATAATGCAGTTATATCGTAAGGATCCATTTATATCATTCCCAGAGACCAATAATATCGGAGATATGATTTGTCAAAGTTTGAACAAGAGCGTCAAAGCTCCTGTCCACAGGGCTTTCCCCCTTTTTCCACATCGAAATTTCCATTCAATCGACGTCGAACGCCAGTAGGCCAGTGCTGTCACCGGGGTTGAAGTCAATTAGACCTCTTGCTCTCGAGTATCATTATAATCGGAAAATCAACGATTTATGAACCCCTGAAATCTGTCCATGTCATCACCATGGAAACTGCAACTTGTCCCTTCTGTCTAGTCGCCTCGCTTTATCGTTCCTTAATCATATTTTCCGGCTGTGTCGATCTGATAGGGCCTGCTTGTCTTCTGCGAGCATTGAGAGCGAACGGCTACTTTTTCGCAAGAATGAACGCAATTAATAGTTAATTGGAAGCTATAGCAACTCAATGAAATGAATCTAGACTGAGGTAAATGGTCTATCGAAGAAGAAACAGAATCCCATAAGCGGTCCCTCGTCAATATACAGTGTAGAAAAGCCAATTGGAATCGTTACTGTACATATGTATTTATGAAAAATCCTGAAACACATCAAATTCAAATTTTAAATTGTCATTTTTCTTCATAAAAATCCGAACCCTACCTTCAACCCCCTTCGAAAGAAAGTATGGGCTTGAGACACATCATATGAAAGGTCGCGTCTGCTGTATTCAGAAATATTATCACTTTCATGTTTATTCCAAAACTCAAAATAGAAAATAATAAAATCATGTGATTAACGAAATTCATTATAATATTCCCTCGAACATTCCAAAATCCTATTACAATAATACTAAACTTAGTTGCCTTCAAGATGTGAATTCGATAAAGACTATCCAATACAGGAGAATAGACAATAGAATTCACCATGGTAAATTCGAATAAAAGTGTCCAATACAGGAGAATGGACAATAGAACATACCCGCAAAAGCTCCTGACTTCACGTCAGTGCTTGAAACAATTTTTTTTCGTGAAGTCAGGATGGAAAGTAATGATAGAAAAATTAACACATTATTGTCTACCTTCAATTCTTCTTTAGAAGAAGAATACATAATTATTCTTGAAAAATATTACTGGAATTAATGTCATATTCAAATAATCAAAGTAAAGAGAATTATAAGTTTAGTTACTAACATATTGAATGAAATTCAATTGAATTCAAGTAATATTCAATTACTTATTCTTAACCATTAAATATCCATTGATAGATCTGAAGGTGATGAGGTGAAACATAAAGATATATTCTCATTAGTGATAGAAAAACTGGCCTAAAATTCCTCTCTACCCATCACGAGATTTAATATCCACAAATGAGCCTCTCACCTTACAAGATTTGAAAGTGTGGTTAATTTAAAGTTAATTTTTGAAGCCTCCAGCAAAATTTCAGCGATATCATATTAAAAATATTACATAACCTTTCAAGAGTCCCCTCTCACAAATATACTCCTCTGAAGGCACATGGATCTCTTGAAGAAGAATCGCCTTCTCTATTTCTCAAAGATATTCACTCTTGTTCATAGAAATCCCTTCAATATTTAGTTGCCTCCTCCTAAGGAGGATCTCTTTCAAACCCAGGTCTGACCGCTAATGTAGGGCTATCATCTCCCATAGAGTTTTGATGAAATAACACGATTTTCCCAAGAACATACGCGCAAAAATATGTCATCATGACATTCATTTTTCTGAAGGTTCTCGCAAAAATACGACCATAATAGACAACATATCATACGACGATTCGCATCCAGCTACCGAACTCACATAAGGCGGCTCGGTTCTCCAACAATATGAATCCGATCGTGTTCAAACTTGGAACTCTGCAGTAGAGTTAGGTTCTGAAGGCTCTTCCAAAATTTCAGCCATGCCGGACGAATAGTATATGATATATATAATTTTTTTCAATTATTTTCAATAATTTTTTTGAAATTTTCCAGTTATACCATCCTCACGAAATTCTGCAAGAATTTTCGCGTTGGCATTCTACAACTAATAACTATGTTTGAATTCAATCGGTTTTGCATTTTTCGAGATAATGAGGAACAAAAAACAACCAAATTTCAGATGGCTATAACTCTAAAACCGTTTGGCCGATTATGCTTATAAACGAACTCAAATGTCGCATTCAGATGCGCAACCTAACCTGAAAATTTCAAGCCGCTATCTCCTTCCGTTCTCAGGTTATCGTGTCATAAATAATATTTTTTAATAATTTTCTAAAAATTTTCTTGTGACACGATTCTCACAAAAATTCACAAACGTGCTTAGGTTTATATTCTACAACTATTCACCAAGTTTAAATTCGATCGGATTTATTTTGGTTGAAAACAAAATTATTACTCGGAAACCATTAGGCCGATTATACCCATTAACGAACTTGTCCGTCGTATTGGGATGCGCCACCTACCCTGAAAATTTCAAGTCGCTAGCTCTTTCCGTTCTCAAGTTATCGTGGCAACGGCCGGACGGCACCACAGAATTAAATTTCACATTTGGGCAAAATGATAACGCGATGTTCCCCAGAACATAAGCGCAAAAATTACATGTTCTATGACATTTCATGGATTTCATGGTTTATACGAAATTTAGCTCAATATTTCCATTGGTATGATAACTTGATTTCAATTAGAAAACTTTACAATTTAGGTATGGGAACATGTTATATCGTTAGTTAATGTAATTCCTTCGCAATACACCTTATGATATACAGGTCATTCCAATTGAAAAAAAGCACTTTTTATCGTTTAAGTATGTCTCGGAAAAGCCTCGGATTTTGAACAACCCTGTATGATTAGGGACGCATTATACGTTAATGATACACGGGATATTAGGGTAATGAATGTTGAATGTTGAATTGAAGCTATGTTTTGCACAAAAAATTGGTTCAAACCCTGTGGACAGGAGCTTTTTGGCGCTCTTGTTCAAACAGACATATTATATCTCCGAAAGTATTGGTTTCTCAAAGTTGGGAATTATATCAATGGATTCCTATGATAGAAATGCAACACGAAAAAAATTAAATTTATAAAAAGTGTCGTTTAAAAAAAGGGCTTCAAAAATTATCTTATAAAAAATATGAAATTTTTCTTTTACAAATACAAATAAGAAAAAAAGAAATTTGAAAAATAAAACTAGAATATTGAAACGGATTCCAATTACAAAAAAAACAAGTTTCGTATGACAATTGCCCAAAACAGGTTTAAAGTACCTACAAATAGTAGATATTCCATAAAACATGTATGTAAGAAGAGAAGTAATAATGAAAAAATACCTTGTAATCCATCAAAAATTTCCTGATCTACCTTCACCAAATTTTCCTCATAATTCTTCGATTGCTGAAATGAATGAGACAATGTCATGTCTCAGGAAAATAAGTTGACATTCTAACAATCCATAGATAGAATAATTATATCATTCTGTGAAAACATAGAAATACGATTTATTTTTGAAATTTTGAAAAATCATATCTCCGAAAGTATTAGCTTGTTAGAGTTAAAAATGATATCATTGGATTCTTATGGTAAAACTGCTTATTGAAAAAAATTTAATCTGGAATTTGTTATGTAAAAAAAAATTGTTACTCCGAAACCATCTGTCTGATTTTGCCCAATAACGAACTTAGCCGAGATATTTATTTCCCAAACCTGCTCTGAAAATTTCAACTGTCTAGCTCATTCCGTTCGAGAGTTATCGTGCCTACGGCCGGCTGAACCGGCCGGTCACAATGAATTTCGACCACGAATTCTTGATCAGTGAGTCGAACCAAATTGTTTAAGACCATTTTCATCGAAAAATTCGATAATTACAGACATTTGGGCAAATTTATAAGCACTCTGTTCCGAGGAACAAGAGCGCCAATGAATACTACTTGCTGCTCACCCCACTCTAGAATTTGTTCTTGAATATTGAAGTGGGTTCCCTTTGATTTTCGATTCATTAAAATCTATCGCCTTTACAAAAAAAATCGATTAGACAAAAATGTTTTCAAATGAAATTGGCTTTGTAGCGCCTCTAATAGAGTATTATAATTTTCATTCCTCAAAGAGTTTTAGGATAAATATTGAAAGGCGTTGAAGATTTCAACCCCTTACAGATGTAGTGAAGGGATGAAAATCATTTGTTCTAGGGGCTTAGACGAAACTCGGAATTCAGCCAAGTTTCATTTCACTGCAAACTATTAGTTTATGAGAACAAAAAATTGTCATACACTTCGAGGGGTATATCTCGATAGGGGACGTGGTTTCTCGAACTTTAACATATTGAAGAAAGGGCAGTATGCCTGCCTTAGAAATACAAGCATTGAGAGTGAACTAGTAACAAGCCATTTATAATGAAAATCTAGGGAATAAAAAAATTGGTTCAAGCACTGACGTGAAGTCAGAAGCTTTTGCGCGTATGTTCTATTGTCCATGCTTCTGTATTGGACACCCTTAATCGAATTTACCATGGTAAATTCGATTAAGGGTGTCCAATACAGAAGCATGGACAATAGAACATACGCGCAAAAGCTTCTGACTTCACGTCAGTGCTTGAACCAATTTTTTTTTTCGTGATTTTTTTAAAATTTTCTAGGGGTACGATTCTTAAAATTTTTTTTTCGTAATTTTTTTCGAATTTTCTAGGGGTACGGTTCTTACAAAATTTTAAACACGTCTTTATGTTGATTTTCTACTACTAGTTACAAAGCGCCATTTCGATCGAATATTTATGTTTTGAGTTATTAAGGAAATAATATTCCAGGTGGGTATAACTCGGAAACCGTTAGACCGATTATGCCCAAAAACGAACTCAACTCTCCCTTTCGGATACGCAACCTACCCTGAAAATTGCAAGTCCCTATCTCCTTTTGTTCGAAAGTTATCGAGGCAACGGTCACCCATCTACTGAACTCACACAAGAATGCTCGAATCTCCAACAATATTTAACCGATCGTATTAAAACTTGAAACTTGGCAGTAGAGTTACGTTATGTAGGCTCTTGCAAAATTTCAGCAATTTCGAACGAATAGTTACTGATATATAGAATTTTTTTTTTTTATTTTCTATGATTTATTAAAAATTTTCTACAAATGCTATCCTCACCAAACTTTGCAAACATTTTTGCGTTGGCATTCTACAACTAATAACCATGTTTGAATTCAATCGGTTCAGTGTTTTTCGAGTTAATGAGGAACAAAAAACCACCAAATTTCAGAAAATTTCAGATGGCTATAACTCTAAAACCGTTTGGCCGATTATGCTCATAAACAAACTGAAATGTCGCGTTCTGGTGCACATCCTAACCTGAAATTTTCAAGCCGCTATCTCATTCCGTTCTCAAGTTATCGTGACAACAAAAATATTTTTTAATAATTTTTTTAAAATTTTCTAGCCATACGATTTGCACTAAATTTCATGAACGTGCTTAGGGTCATATTCTACAACTACCCACCAAGTTTCAATTTGATCGGATTCATATTGGTTGAAAACAAAATTATTACTCGGAAACCACTGGGCCGATTATGCCCATTAACGAACTTGTCCGTCGTATTGGGATGCGCCACCTACCCTGAAAATTTCAAGTCGCTAGCTCTTTTCGTTCTCAAGTTATCGTGGCAACGGCCGGCCGGCCGGCCGGCCGGCCGGACAGAATCAAATTTGACCTCGAATTCTTCATTGGGGAGTCGAACTTAATCGTTTGAGACCATTTTTTTCAAAAAATTCGAAAGTTACAGACATTTGGGCAAAACTATAACGCGTATGTTCCCCAGAACATACGCGCAAAAAAGGAAAATGTTGATTGATGATGTAAAAATTGGGAAGGTATACAACGGTTATAATATAATTTTGATATCACAGCATAATGATTTCTTCAAGCATTTTCACTCATGACCTGCATTCTTGTTAGGAAATATAAATTATAATTCGAACATTACTGCTGACATTAAGTATGTTGTCCAAGTTCTAGTTTGCTGAACTAAATATTCGTTGAATTCCTGGGTATTTGCCGATTCACATCTCAGAGTTTCAATAATTTAATAACGTAACATACAGTAACTAACATACTGTGAGCGGTTTGATGGGTCAAAGTATTTCAGTTTTTAAGGAAGATTTTCCCGTAGTTCTTTGTTAATTAAAAATCCCTATATTTTTTCTTGACATAAATATATCATAAAATTCTTAATTCAGAAATGCACATGTACACTACAAAAGTAACTACACTCTTGTTCACTACAGTTTTTGTCGTCTGATATATGTTTCAGAAACAAAGTTTCCATCTTCAAAGACGAAGCGTTACTAAAGCGACTAAAACTGTAGTGGACAAGAGTGCAGTTCCTTTTGTAGTGTTCTTAATTAGTCCACTGTGATCTCAAACTATAATAATGCACATGTAATTTGGGTTAATTATTCTACAGATATTAATTGTTTAAATTTAAAAAAAAATGGGTTCAAGCCCTGTGGACAGGAGCTTTCTGGCGCTCTAGTTCAAACAGACAAATTATATCTCCGAAAGTATTGGTTTCTCAGAGTTGGGAATTATATCAAGGTATTCTTATGATAGAACTGCATCATAAAGGAAATTCATTTCAAATAATAGTTTATTTATCAAGATTAAATGAGCAATCTGAGAATGAGAACTGCACCATGGAATAAATCAAATTGAAATAGCTGAAATGAATTTGACTCTCTCTTATAGAACAGGATGGCATGTACGAGTATGAACACAGATCATATAATAAAGCTTAGATAGAATAACGATCTCCCTAACCTACTCTGAAAATTTCATCTGCTCAGCTCATTCCGTTCGAAAGTTATTGTAGAAAAATTTTCTTAAAATTTTCAACGTTTTTTTTTGACACTTTGCGGTAACCTGGTCAATACAAAACTTCACATGCGTATAAAGGTCAGGATTCTACCAATTGATGCTAAATTTCAGGTAGATCGAGTGATCGGTTTCGGAAATATTCATAAAAAATGTTTTTACTAAAATCGGCCATAACTCCGAAACCGCTAGATGGATTGGACCCATTAACGAACTTGTCCGAGATATTTACGCTCCAAACACACCTTGCAAATTTCAATCCTCTAGCTCCTCTCGTTTGAGAGTTATCGTGCCTATCATGAATTCGAAATTTGCAATGTTTAAAAATTTTTTTTTTTGTTACTCCGAAACCATCTGGCCGATTTTTTCAATAACGCAATTAACCGAGATATTTAGGTCCCAAACCTACTCTGAAATTTTCAACTGTCTAGCTCATTCCGTTCGAGAGTTATCGTGTTAACAGACGACCGGACTGGCCGGGCAGAATCGATTTCGACCTCAGACTCTTGATCAGTGAGTCAAACCAAATCGTTTGAGACCATTTTCAGCCAAAAATCGAAAATTACAGACATTTGGGCAAATTGATAAGCACTCTGTTCCGAGGAACTAGAGCGCCAAAAAGTAAGTTAAATGGCAAAATTGTATTCAATAAACAGACCTTCAGCTTGTTCATTCATACTTTTTTCACATAACCTCAAAATTTCTGTGAAAAATTCGAATAACCAAGATTTTGGTTTTTTATTTTTATCTTTTACAAAATTTTTTTTTCTCGAAATTTTTTGAAAATTTTAATTTTTATGTGCCAAACAAACTGTAAATTTTTTGATTTAAAATATTTACTTTTTCTCCTTATTTTGACTTATATCGAAGAAGCACCCTAATTTTCAATCGAATGTAATATATTAACATATGTATGATAATATATGTATGGTAACATAACAATCATAACATTTCGTTTGATATTTTATCTGTTCCTCTGAATTTTTAAGTTGAATAATTGTATATTACTTAATATATTTTCAATTTGTCATTGATATGAACTAAGTTCCGTCAAACATACCTAAATTTATATCGAAAAGAATTTTTGGCGCTCTAGTTCCTCGGAACTGAGTGCTAATCAATTTGCCCAAATGTCTGTAATTTTCGAATTTTTCGATGAAAATGGGCTTAAACGATTTGGTTCGACTCACTGATCAAGAATCCGAGGTCGAAAATCATTCTGTCCGGCCGGCCGGCCGTAGGCACGATAACTCTCGAACGGAAGGAGCTAGACAGTTGAAATTTTCAGAGTAGGTTTGGGACATAAATATCTCGGCTAAGTTCGTTATTGGGCAAAATCGGACAGATGGTTTCGGAGTAACAAAAAAAATTTTTTTTTTTAAAACAAATGCAAAATTAAATTTATTTCAATAAGCAGTTTTACCATAAGAATCCAATGATATCATTTTTAACTCTAACAAGCTAATATTTTCGGAGATATGAAAATTTTTTTTTTCAATAATAAATCGTATTTCAACGTTGTCACACAATGATATAATTATTCTATGTTTGAATTGTCATAATGTCAACTTATTTTCCTGAGACATTTCATTATCTAATCAATCGAAGAATTGTGAGCAAAGTGAGAAAAATCTCAGTTGTTTTCTCCGAAATTAGTTTTTCTCAGAAAAGTCTTACTTTTCGGAACGGAAAATGAAGTAAGAGATCTGAGAGTAGTGAGACTGCTTTTCATCCATAGACATAGGTATAACTCTCGAACGGAATGAGCTAGGTAGTTGAAATTTTCAGAGTAGGTTAAGGAGATGAATATCTCGGATAAGTTCGTTATTGGACAAAATTGGCCAGATTTAATTTGATTTCTTCCATGGTGCAGTTCTCATTCTCATGATTGCTCATTTAATCTTGATAAATAAACTATCATTTGAATTGAACTTCCTTTATGATGCAGTTCTATCATATGAATACATTGATATAATTCCCAACTCTGAGAAACCAATAATTTCGGAGATATAATTTGTCTGTTTGAACTAGAGCGCCAGAAAGCTCCTGTTCACAGGGCTTGAACCCATTTTTTCGACTGGACTTGATATTATATTATCTCAGTACCTTGTCAGTACCAAGCTCTAGATGTTTTTTGTGTTTTTACACCTTCATTACAATTACTAGTACAAATAAGTGACTAACATAGTGAACCACCCTCATTAAAGCAACGGAACAATATAATCGAAAGAATTATTTTTATAATTATTCTTCCAAGCAATCACTCAATGCAACTAATGGTAAGGTCTTTCCATATTCGACTAGTATAGGATAAATATTAATTTCAAATGGAATTCCTGCAGTCAATTTCAAGATTGTATTGAATATCGGTTTTTTTATCAGTTGATGATTAACACTCCTTCCTCTATCAACTGTATATACTGTATAACGATTCGAACACTACTAAGGTGGATGATATCGATTCAAATATTTACAATTAATTTACTAACATCAATAAAAAATAATCGTACAGTCCAAGCAATATGAGACACATTCCCATTCAATTTGAATTCTTGGAAAATGATCTTCTACTTCTCAAGATAATCATTTTGTTGTCGTACATTACTGAACAAATTAGGATAATATTAAAATTAAGTAAATCCTGATTTTTGCGCGCGTGTTCTGGGAACAGCGTGCTATCGTTCTGCCCAAATGTCTGTTATTTTAGAATGTTTTCCGAAAATGCTCTCAAACGATTAAGTTCGACACAATGATGAAGAATTCGAGTTGAAATTCGATTATGTCTGGCCGGTGGTTGCCACGATAACTCTCGAACGGAAAGAGATAGTGACTTGAAATTTTCAGGGTAGGTTGAGCATCCGAATAGGACGGTTGAGTTCGTTAATGGACACAATCGACCAAACAGTTTC
Organism: Halyzia sedecimguttata; assembly: GCA_937662695.2. Classification (NCBI taxonomy): domain Eukaryota; kingdom Metazoa; phylum Arthropoda; class Insecta; order Coleoptera; family Coccinellidae; genus Halyzia; species Halyzia sedecimguttata. The sequence continues at coordinate 11,287,913 of OW569411.2, read as the reverse complement.
AGAGTTGAAATTTTGTTTTACCAATAACTCAAACAAAACAGATCCAATCGAATTGAAATTTGGTAATTAGTTGTAGAATGCTAGCGGGCAAATTTCTGTGAAATTTCGTAAGGATCGTATCATTAGAAAAAACAATAATTTTTTTTCTAAAAACGTGATATTTCAGAATCTATCTTTTAAATTCCGCTATTTGTCAGATTTTTTGAATTTATTCTAGTCATGCTAGCCTCACAAAATTTTGCACAAATGTTTACGTCGGTCTTTTGCATCTAACTACCCAGTTTCCAGATCAGATTAGTATTTTTCGAGTTATTGTGAAAACAAAATTCTAAAATTTTGGTTTCCAATGTTTGGCTGTCTGAACAATACAAAACTTCGTGTGCATATGGAGGTCATAATTCTACAATTTCATGCTGAATTTCAAATATATCCAGTGATTAGTTTCGGAAATATCCTTCAAAAATGTGTTAACTAGACATTTCTAGTTAATAAAAATTAAATTTGAAATTTGTTACTTAAAAAAATTTTTTTTTTTCGTTACTCCGAAACCATCTGGCCTATTTTGCCCAATAACGAACTAAATCGAGATATTCATCTCCCTAACCTACTCTGAAAGTTTCAACTGCCTAGCTCATTCTGTTCGAGAATTATTGTAGAAATTTTTTTTTTAAATTCTCGAATTTTTTTTTTACACTTTGTGGTAACCTGGTCAATACAAAACTTCACATGCGTATAAAGGTCATGATTCTACAATTTGGTGCTAAATTTCAGATAGATCGAATGATCGATTTCAGAAATATTTATAAAAAATGTTTTTACTAAAATCGGCCATAACTCCGAAACAGCTTGATGGATTTCGCCCATTAACGAACTCGTCCGAGATATTTACGCTCCAAACCCACCTTGTAAATTTCAATCCTCTAACTCCTTTCGTTCGAGAGTTAAAGTGCATAAGGCCGGCCGGCCGGACCGGCAGGACAGAATCGATTTCGACCTCGGATTCTTGATCAGTGAGTCGAACCAAATCATTTGAGACCATTTTCAGCCAAAAATTCGAATATTACAGACATTTGGGCAAATTGATAAGCACTCAGTTCCGAGGAACTAGACGCCAAAAACAGGCATGCGAAAGGATAACAAGCTGTTCCTGGCGGAACAAGCGCGTAATGAGAATTCTATACATTTGCCTAGAAAAGGGACTTTCTCCGAATGTTCCTTGGATTGGCGTATGTATCAGAAACCATATTTTAAACAATTTCCACAATATTCCTATTCCAATAGAGAATTTTAAATGTGTACCTTGATACAAATCAGTGAAATTATATTGATCATCAAATGAACAGCCTCGCTTAAGCTACAGATGTCACGTGAGAGCTTTTAAAATTTGTCATAACCAAGACGTTCATGCAAACATTTATTCAATTTTAATTTTGTTTGTGTTATGCATGTCACCTTGTTTTTGGTACCGTTAAAAAAAAATTCGTTCCTTAACATAATATTGCATAACAATAAGACGTAAATACGAAATGTGATCTTGAATTCCTATGTGAACATATTTATTGAGAAAATACAAAGTTAGAGGATATACTACATACTTTCTTTCCTGATTGATATTGGTTTTCGTCTTTCAAGGTGATCAGCTGACTATTCACGCAACTTGAGCATGTATGTTGCAATATCTTTTAATGAGAATACGTTTGTTGTTGAAATTAATTGTACCTATAGGTATGTCATTACTGTATCAATATGACATTTCACTGCAGGGAACGTATTTTGGCTTATTGTAAATCATATAGAGTGCTGGGTGACCCAGGGGTGCTTGGTGCTTACACGGTCCATAACTTTATTGGCGCTCTAGTTCCTCGGAACTGAGTGCTTATCAATTTGCCCAAATGTCTGTAATTTTCGAATTTTTCGATGAAAATGGTCTTAAACGATTTGGTTCAACTCACTGATCAAGAATCCGAGGTCGAAATTCATTCTGTCCGGCCGGTCCGGGCGTCCGGCCATAGGCACGATAACTCTCGAACGGAATGAGCTAGACAGTTGAAATTTTCAGAGTAGGTTTGGGGAATAAATATCTCGGCTAAGTTCGTTATTGGGCAAAATCGGAAAGATGGTTTCGGAGGAACATAATAATAAGTTTTACCATAAGAATCCATTCATATTATTTTTAACTCTAACAAGCTAATGCTTTCGGAGATATGATTTTTCAAAAATTTCAATATAAATCGTATTTCTACGTTTTCACAGCTACCCTGAAAATTGCAAGTCCCTATCTCCTTTCGTTCGAAAGTTATCGAGGCAACGGTCACCCATCTACTGAACTCACACAAGAATGCTCGAATCTCCAACAATATTCAACCGATCGTGTTAAAACTTGAAACTTGGCAGTAGAATTAGGTTATGAAGGCCCTTGCAAAATTTCAGCAATTTCAAACGAATAGTTACTGATATATAGAATTTTTTTTTTCAATTTTCAATGATTTTTTAAAGATTTTTTACAAATACTATCCTCACGAAATTTTGCAAGAATTTTCGCATTGGCATTCTACAGCTAACTACCATGTTTGAATTCAATCGGTTTAGTATTTTTCGAGTTAATGAGGAACAAAAGACAACCAAATTTCAGATGGCTCTAACTCTAAACCCGTTTGGCTGATTATGCTCATAAACAATCTGAAATGTCGCGTTCTGGTGCACATCCTAACCTGAAAACTTCAAGCCGCTATCTCCTTCCGTTCTCATGTTTTCGTGACAACAAAAATATTTTTTAATAATTTTTTAAAAATTTTCTAGCAATATGATTCGCACAATATTTCACAAACGTGCTTAGGTTCATATTCTACAACTACACACCAAGTTTCAATTCGATCGGATTTATATTGGTTGAAAACAAAATTATTACTCGGAAACCACTGGGCCGATTATGCCCATTAACGAACTTGTCCGTCGTATTGAGATGCGCCACTCACCCTGAAAATTTCAAGTCGCTAGCTCTTTTCGTTCTCAAGTTATCGTGGCAACGGCCGGACGGACAGAATCAAATTTGACATCGAATTCTTCATTGGGGAGTCGAACTAAATCGTTTGAGACCATTTTCGTCAAAAAACTCGAAAGTTACAGACATTTGGGCAAAACTATAACGCGAGGTTCCCCAGAACATACGCGCAAAAAGTTAAATTCTTTATATGGTTCCAATAAGATGAATGTTTCATTAATGTGTCAAGGTTCTTGATTCAGATACAACTGAGGAAAAAAATTTAATCCTTCATTAATTCAATATTCGGTGACTAATCCACGTTAAATGATCTACCTTGTTTTTTTTTATTAGTTGTTAATCATCTCGAATGGATTGTTTATGGTCACTTTGAACCACTGCCACCAGTTAGATCTATTCAAGAACGAGGTCGGTTAATTAAGATGTGGTCAGTATTCATTCCGGTTTTCTTAAAATTATTCATTTTAAATGGGTCAATAATTATTTTTTTTTATTTGTTTATTGATTCCACCGCGGGATATGTCGATTGTTTGGATTTGTTGAACTTTTAATAATAACTAGCTGCCCGCCCCGGCTTCACACGGTTGAAATGCTAATACTAAATATACTACAGAATTTCTTTATATATACAACGTTCACAGCATTTTTGTCGTAAGACAATACAAACATGTTTTCTTCAGAGGTTACTTTTGAAAGAGCGACATATAATTGGCCATGTGAAAAACACTCAACGCTCAAATAATAGCCTGTAGCGTTGAAAGTTGGACCCTGCGATTTATTAATGGTCATTGCAAAATATATCTTTACCGGAAATTATAGGCGTTTAAATTGGATCAGTAAATCCAATGGTATCAGAGGAATTTGGGGAACCAATACATCTATCCTGGCTGAGGCGAGCCTCACGCTCTACAGATGATTCTCTGCCTCTCTGTATTCGATTTCTATTCCTTTCCTGGCTGTGCCGGCCCCCCGGTCGGTACCACCGCAACCGCTATGTCCATGCATTTTAAATCTACGATATCTTCGAAAATATTCATTAAAATTACATGCTGTAAAGGTCCATATTGATCAATATTAAATGCACAATGCTTTTAAGGTACTTAATTGGACAAGGATCAATGCTGTATTGCTTAAAATAGCTTTGTAATCAAGCCATTATTTCTCGTAGAATGTGAAGGACAAAAAATGGTTATTGTGGGTTATCATTAAGAGATAGACATATACCATCTCAGACCATGGTAAATTCGATTAAGAGTGTCCAATACATGAGAACGGACATTAGAATTCACCATGGTTAATTCGATTAAGAGTGTCCAATTCAGGAGAATGGACAATAGAACATACGCGCAAAAGCTCTTGACTTCACGTCAGTGCTTGAACCTACTTTTTTTTCGTAAATTTTTAAAAAATTTCTAGGGGTACGGTTCTCACAAAATTTCGCACACGTCTTTATGTCGATATTCGACAACTATGTAGTTGTCTAAAAACCGTTTGACCGATTATGCCTGTAGACAAACTCAAATGTTGCATTCAGATGCACAAACTAACCTGAATATTTCAAGTCGCTATCTACACAATTACGAGGATGTGGTGAAATATTCGAACGCACTTTTAACACAACAACAAAATGTATTTTTCTTGTTACACGAAGTATTGTACAATGCAATATTGATACAATTTAAAATCTTCCTTCTATATGGAAAAGGAAGAAGTGACCACTTAGTTGGGAGGAGAACTAAATGAGTATTAGTCTCGCGACCGTAAAAATATAAGTGATGTCTCTTGCACTAAGAGATGTAATAGTTACAGTGGTATTTGTAGTAGTGGTTATTTCAGTGTAAAATGTATATACAAGCCCAGACAGAAGGAAAAATAGGAGACTCCTTCATCTGGGTAAAAAGCTGATAGCATTTTAGCACTATGCAATAAATCTCTACAAGGGTCGAAGCTTACAAGGAATTTTACTTGCAGTTATCTTTTCGTGAAAAATATTTATTTCAAGGGTGAGACCACACATGGTAAACTAAACCAGTTAACCCAAAACATTTAAGTTCTACAGGCGAGCTCCTTGGTTTAGAAAAACAAATCAGCGTTACCCAAAATGTGAAGTCATGGGACGCAACAAAGATAATATGTCGAATGTAAAATACCAAAAATATTTGAAACTGGGCAGAAAATTTGTCTGTGTATCCTGAGATAGCACATGAAAATGGTGATATTTCACCAGAATATTCACGAGAAACGGGATGTAGAAATTTCCAAAAGCAGTATTCCCGCTGCGATCATATTTGATACTTTCCAATAATATCAATTCCGTGATAAAGCTTGTCTTCAAGTAAAAATGGGTTCAAGCCCTGTGGACAGGAGCTTTCTGGCGCTCTAGTTCAAACAGACAAATTATATCTCCGAAAGTATTGGTTTCTCTGAGTTGGGAATTATATCAATGTATACATATGATAGAGCTGCATCATAAAGGAAATTCAATTCAAATAATAGTTTATTTATCAAGATTAAATGAGCAATCATGAGAATGAGAACTGCACCATGGAAGAAATCGAATTAAATCTGGCCAATTTTGCCCAATAACGAACTTAGCCGAGATATTCATCCCCCAAACCTACTCTGAAAATTTCAACTCTCTAGCTCATTCCGTTCGAGAGTTATCGTGCTTACGGCCGGCCGGCCGGACAGAATGAATTTCGACCACGGATTCTTGATCAGTGAGTCGAACCAAATCGTTTAAGACCATTTTCATGGAAATATTCCAAAATTACAGACATTTGGGCAAATTGATAAGCACTCAGTTCCGAGGAACTAGAGCGCCAAAAATTAAACAAAGTAATATAAGCATGTCATTGTGTTTGTTTACTTTTCGTACGAGATACTAATGAGATGGTGGTAGATCAGGACATTTGATTGATGGCAGCTTTGAAAATGTTATTAGCAGAGGTTAGTGTGACCGGGACTTTGGAGATAAGATGTAAGGGAGCCGGGTGTCGAAAATAATTAATTTGAAGTCTTATAGTATCTTGCTTTGAATTGAGTCGATAACGATTTGAAGGGGGTCACTGTCTCTTGCAGCGAAAATTATCAATGTTGTTCTGTTGCATTAGTAACATATGTACCTATATAATATTAAAATGATAACCAGATCATGACCCACAACATTTATTCAGATAACTTTCATTGCCGGCCGAATTGTTTTCAGAATTACAATTCCCTATACAGGGCATATCTGTTAATTTTGACATTGATTCTTCACATTAAAAGAACCACTATTTTCATTTACCATTCCTCCAGATTCGGATGAGATTGGTGTTGAAAAATTGGTTTAAGCACTGACGTGACGTTAGGAGCTTTTGCGCGCATGTTCCATTGTCTATTCACGCCTCATACGAAGTTGATCGAGCATGGTTTCTGAAATATAACATTTTTCAAGATAGCTCAAAAATTGAAAATTTAACCGACAAACTTACTGTAAATAATGTTTTATCAACCTCTATTGGACACTGTCATTCGAATTTACCATCGATATGGGCCGTTTTCTCAGATATGTATACATCTCGTACAATTTCAATGACACACTTGAGTAATGAAAGAATCGTCTATGATTACAGAATTTTTAATTCTGACATATGTATTCTATCTGAATTGATATTCTTTAAATACGACAAAACTTACTTCTCAAGTAATTTCAGTACACGATATTCACGAAATTCGGAGAAAATTTGTGAGTTGGCATTCTACAAGTAATTACCGAGTTTTAATTGAATCGGATTTGAATATTTTGAGTATACACGAAATAACAACAAAATTTCAGATGTGTATTACTCCAAAACCATTCGGCTGATTACGCCTATTAACGATCCCAAATGTCTCATTCGTATGCGCAACCTAACCTGAAAATTGCAAGTCGTTATCTCTTTCCGATCTCAAGATATTGTGTGATATATATTTTTTTTGGCGCGCTGTTCTATGAACAGAGTGCCTATCAATTGGTCCAAAGGTCTGTAATTTTCGAATATTTGGCCGAGAATGGGTTTAAACGATTAGTTTCGACTCACTGATCAAGAATCTGAGGTTAGAATTGATTCTGTCCGGCCGGCCGTCCGGCCGTCAGCACGATTACCCTCGAATGCAATGAAGTAGTGAGTTGAAATTTTCAGGGTAGCTTTGTAGTACAAATGCGCCGGCTAAGTTCGTTAATGGGCAAAATCCATAGAGTGGTTTCAGAATTATAGCCATTTGTAATTTTGTTTTCCACATAAATCGAAAAATACTAATCTGATCGAATCGAAGCAAAGTCTTATAAATGGACTTGGACTTCAAAATTCACTAATAGGTATTGAGGATTGAAATTATGTTTCAAGAAAGAATCATCGAAAGCTATACTCGATATTCTACAGGGTGTCCCAAGTTTGAGTGCCTATTAGACGTTTCTGGAGAACTGGACATATTTGAAATCTGAAAATTGGGATTAGGATAATGCTTGAAATTGCTACAGACCTAAAATATTTTCGAAGCCCAATGACCTCCGGTTATACAGGGAGTGAAAATAAATTTGATGAAAAATTTTGTTTTCAAGTTGCTGAATACATTTCTGTTAAAACCTTTGTATTCATTCGAATAGTTTTTAAAATATCGAAAAAAACCGAAAAAAATCAAATATGTTTAGTTATTATGTTAGTTAGTTATGTTCATTATTCATTGTTAGTTATTATGTTCATTATTCTTATTTTAAACATCCTGAGCTTGAACCGTTTTTCGAACATCGAAGAGGAAGAATGTGGAAAGGTCATGCATCTTTTGAATTTCAGAAATATCATCACAGGGTGTTTCAAATTTTGTGTTGAAAATTGTGATCAAAAATTGGCCATAACTTCTGTTTTTCAAATTAGGACCCTATTTTTATATGATGCGTTGGATTCTGCGGTGAGAAATAATGATAGTTTTCTAACATGATTATGCTCCAAAATTATAAAAAAAAATTTGGAAATTATTTAATTTAGGAGCATAATCATGTAAGAAAACTATCATTATTTTTCACCGCAGAATCCAACGCAATCATAAAAAAAATGGGGTTCTAATTCGAAAAACAGAAGTTATGGCCAATTTTTGATCACAATTTTCGACACAAAATTTGAAACACCTTGTGATGATATTTCTGAAATTCAAAAGATAAATGACCTTTCCAAATTCTTCCTCTTCGATGCTGTAAAAACGGTTCACGCTCAGGATGTTTACAATAAGAATAATGAACATAATACTGACTAAACATATTTGTCCTTTTTCCGGTTTTTTTCGAAATTTTGAAAACTATTCGAATGAATACAATAGTTTTAAGAGAAATGTATTCAGCATTGAATACTTGATCATACCAGGAATGCAAAATTCAAAAACAAATTTTTTACATCAAATTTATTTTCACTCCCTATATAACCGGAAGTGATTGAGCTTCGAAAATATTTTTGCTCTGTAGAGAATTTCAAGCAATATCATAATCCCAATTTTCAGATTTCAAATATGTCCAGTTCTCCTGAAACGTCTAATAAGCACTCGAACTTGGGACACCCTGTATATTTTTGATGGTTGTTTAAATGCAATCAGGAAACCTCAGTTTCATTTGGATTTGGAGATAAATGCTACTCAAATAGGTGAATTCTCAGAATTTCTGAATCTGCAGAAAGATTATTTTTTATACATTTGAAATCAGAATGACGAAATGCAAGGGCAATGTCATTAGCTTATATGAATTACCCAGAGGAAGTAGCAGGAATATCACACAGAAATAAATTGAAAAGAAGAGGTACTAAAACTGACCCTTGAGGGAGATCACTATTCCAATTTTTGACGTTACTGCTATTATTGTCAACACAAAACACGGAACCTTCTAACTGGCAGAATGAATGATAGAGACAATTTCTCAATAAAGCATTGATTCATTTAAGTGTAAACGCAAATAAGTACATATTATAAACAATTCTTCGTGTTTGTTTACTTTTCGTACTACGACATTGCAGATAGGAGCCGGGATCCGAAAATAAAAGGCTTATATTGTCGTGTTTTTCACTGTGTCGGTATCTTTTCGAAGAGGATCACTATCACATGTAGCAAAATTATAATTGTTTTTCCGCTGCATTATTAAAATATTTATAAAACGTCTAAATGATAACCAAATGATGACCCAAAAAATTTAATCAGATAACTTTTATTGGCGGTGGAATTGTTTTCATTTCATTTCATTAAAAAAAGTATTGATTAAAAGTTATCAGGAGCGTTTTGAGTAGCAACCTTGCAGGACGAACTCAATGGATATGCTTGTTCATCCAAAAGGAGAGTTGATGTGGACGCTACTATGATAAAGGGTTTTCCAATAAGAGGCGTTATTTTGATATTCAAAGAAACATGGCATTTTTCAATATAAATGATCGGATGTTCATTTCATTATATAGAAGAAGCTATGCCGTTAATAGTGGAAAATAACATCAGGCAAATGACCACCACGACCACGCTTACAGGACCATATCCTTTAAATGAAATTTTCCATAGCCAAATCGCAAAGTGGCTGCCCTATGTCCTCGATAGCCCCACGAAGTCCATCTTTGAGGTCTTCAATCGACGCTGGACTATTGGCGTAGACCTTCTCTTTCACGTGGCCCCAAAGGAAGAAGTCGCAAGGTGTTCAATCACAAGATCTCGGTGGCCAATTGTGATCACCTCTTCGAGAGATAACATGGTCCGGAAACTTTTCCCGCAAAAGATCAATGTTTCGTTTCTTGTGTGGCACGTAGCGTCGTCTTGTTGAAAGTAAACGTTGTCCAGATCAATACCATCTAATTCCTGCCATAAAAATCGTTAATCATCTCACGATAGCGCAATCCGTTCACCGTAACTGTTGCTCCAGCCTCATCTTCGAAAAAGTAAGGTCCAATGACTCCGCCGGACCATAAACCGCACCAAACAGTCACACGTTGAGGATAGAGAAGCTTTTCAACAATAACTCTTGGGTTTTCCGAGCCCCAGATGCGATAATTTTGCTTGTTGACGAAGCCACCGATGTGGAAATGGGCCTCATCACTCAAGATGATTTTTCGATGGAATTCCGGATCATTTTCATGCATTTCAACGACCCAATCAGCAAAGACACGACGTTGTTGATGATCGGCCGGCTTGAGTTCTTTTGTAAACTGAACTTTATAAGCCTTAAGACCCAAATCTTTATGCAAAATACGGTGTAATGACGTTTGTGGAATGCCTAATTCCAAAGAACGACGAGGAATGGACAAACCTGGGTTTTCTTCAACACTTTCGGCTACAGCAGCAGTATTCTCGGCTGTTCTTGAGCGACGTGCACGGGTGGTTTTATTCTCACATAACTAACTTGTCCCAACATCTCGAATTTTTCCACCAATTTCTTTATTGCGGTCCGACAAGGTGCTTCACGTCGACCCAAAAATGTTCGAGTTTAACGAACCGTCTCTGCCAAATTGTCACCATATTTATGGTGAATTTTAATAATTTCAATGCGTTCTTGAAGCGTGTATCGTTCCATTTCTATTAATGGTGTAGTTTCTACTTGTCAAATGTCAAAAAATGACAGCTTCAAAAGTGACATACACCGAAATAGCGGGCTATTCAAAATAACACCTCTTATTGGAAAACCCTTTAGATGGAAATTCGGCGTCTATTCGCGATTCAAGGGTAGGTTGCGCCCGCTCTATAAACATAGGCTCGAAGTGTTATTCGATAAATTCAACACAGCACAACATATTCTCATTTAATTTACTTTGATTCCATGGTTCCACAGTTAGCTTGTCGTAAAAAAATCTTTGACGCTTTGGGAACTTATGTTTTCAACGATTAATGACTAAACAATATAGCTAGTATTATTTTTCAGTTTTATGAAAGTTAGCTTGGTTGTTCGGCGTTTCGTTCCGGCTCTCACTGATGAACTCATTAATACGGCATGCTCAGTCAAAGCCTGCAGTAGACGCTTTTGACTTCAATGTGCCAAAGTAATGTATCCAGTGCGGTGCTGCGGTTTTAATGAGTCTCGCACAGTGGTGACAGGTGTTCGTCAAGACGAGGTTACATCTACTGGCGTGAACGACAAAGAGGCAGAAGGATCGGAGGGAAGAATGTAGTTCCTTACAGTATAATTATTGTTCTCACGCCCAACTTTTCAACAATACCATTTTTGTTGATTAATTTAACTCTGCAACTATTATATTTGGGAAAAAATTAAATGACATGATGCCTGTTGGCAAAACTAATTTCATCCATAAGCACAACACTCTTGATTTCGACATTTGAAGTAATTCATCAATAATCATAATAGTCAAATATATGAGACAAAAGCAGAAAAAGAACTTTTAAGCATTAATTTCTCACAAACAACTGTTAATTAATGAACGCTCTGAAGCAAAAAAAAATCCGTGTCATACTCCTGAAACTTTAGGTTTCGCCACCAGGTGGCGTTGTCGTTACTCCGAAACCTTCCGACCGATTTTGCCCAATAACGAACTTAATCGAGATATTCATCTCCCAAACCTACTGTGGAAATTTCGACTGTCTAGCTCATTCCGTTCGAGAGTTATCGTGTTAACGGACGGAGGGCCGGACAGAATCGATTTCGACCACGGATTCTTGATCAGTGAGTCGAATCAAATCGTTCAAGAACAAAGATTCGAAAATTACAAACATTTGGGCAAATTGATGAGCACTCTGTTCCGAGGAACAAGAACGCCAAAAAAGAAATTTGTTTAGAGGAATATATGGTTAAAATTAATGTACAACTTACTGGCGATATATTTTTGGCGCGCTGTTCTATGAACAGAGTGCCTATCAATTCGTCCAAATGTCCGTAATTTTCGAATATTTGGCCGAGAATGGTCTTAAACGATTAGTTTCGACTCACTGATCAAGAATGCGAGGTCCGGCCGGCCGTCAGCACGATAACGCTCAAAAGCAATGAGATAGAGAGTTGAAATTTTCAGGGTAGGTTTGGAATCCAAATCTGCCGGCTAAGTTCGTTAATGGGCAAAATCCACTGAGTGGTTTCAGAGTTATAGCTATTTGAAATTTTGTTTTTCCAATAACTCGAAAAATACCAATCTGATTGAATCAAAGCACGGTTATTAGTTGAAAAATACCGACGTGAAGTTTTGTAATGCAAAATTTTGTGACGATCGTACGACTGAAAAATTAAAAAAAATATATTTAAAAAAAAAATCTGTATCTCAGAAACTATCCGTCAGATATCGTTGAAATTCTACGAGAACCTTCAAAACATTATTTTACAGTAAACTTCTAGATTTGAACTCGATCGGATCTATATTGGTGAAGATATTACCGAAATATTCCAACGATGGGGGTGTACTGGTCCACTATTTTTAATTAAAAGGTTTTTTTTCTGGGTTTTCTCTTCCAAACTCTGAAAAATATGTATAAAATAAAAATTAATTATTTTGTGATTTTCTTCTGCGTAAGAAACACAAGATATTTGTCAGAAGCAATCAATTGAACAATGTTGCCTAACAAACAATAACGAAGCAACATCAACGATGAAACAACTATATCGTAACGTTTCGGAGTCTATATCAGACTCCTTCGTCAGACGCTTAATGAAAATCTTTAGAATTATTTTGTTGATAGTTATTGTGAAATTCAAGACTTGTCACATTGACAATAATGAGTATACCTCCCACAGTATCCTTTAATGATTATTTTCACTATTTTTAAATTCGACAAGTGAAGGGTTTATTTCATATTATATTTTGTGCTCTCCATAGATCGTATATCTGTCTTTCATGAATTTCATGTGCCGATTTCCATTCTTTGCTGTTTAACAAAAGATTTAAATCGAAGTTCAGGTGAAAATCCTGGTCGATTTCTTCATACTTCGAAACTAAGAGAGTTTCCGGGTATTCCATAATCTATTTCGTTGCTCGGTAATATTCTCAAATATCTCCTAACTCCTAGAGTATAATCAACAAAAATTAGTATAACTAGGCATATTGTAAAGCTCTTTGTATAAAATTATTAGTGTGAATCTGGCTACGTGTGTTGTAACTCCTACTTGGTAATATCTCAGATTGATTAAATCGGATCCTTATATACCAAATACATAAATTTCTAATCAACATAAAACTCCCAAATAGCGAGCTTATACGGAAGGGTATCCACCAGTTTATATTCCAGATATAAATAATGCATTTTCTCCCTTAGAATGAATGGTATCCATGGTTTATACATGTGGATAGGCCATTAGAATTCTTTTTATCACCTTGAACACACAATAACCTTTTTATTATGCGCGACCCTATTGAATTCTATAAGTAGATAAACTTTTTGTGGTTAAATGGATTATTTTTTGATTTCATACGTTTCGTTTATTAACACATGGAAGACGTAGCAGAATCTTTTTATCCAGTTGTCCATTTTTATCATTTCCCCCCCCCCCCCCTTTTTTTGGGGCTCTTGTTCCAAGGAACAGAGTTCTTATCAATTTGCCCAAATTTCAGTAATTTTCGAATTTTTGAACGATTTGGTTCGACTCACTGATCCATAATCCGTGGTCAAAATCGAGTCTGACCGGCCGGCCGTAGGCACGATAACTCTCGAACGGAATGAGCTAGACAGTTGAAATTTTCAGAGTAGATTTGGGGGATAAATATCTCGATTAAGTTCGTTATTGAGCAAAATCGGCCGGATGATTTCGGAGTAACAGAATTTTTTTTTTCACATTAGAAATTTCGAATTCATTTTCATTATAAGAATCCATTGATATCAATTCTAATTCTAACAAACTTATACTTTTATAATAAAAATTTCTTTTTTCCTTACTCCGAAACCATTTTGCTCAATAACGAACTTAATCAAGATATTTATCTCCCGAGTTATTGTAGAAATAAAATTTTAAACTTTTTAAAAAATTTTTCTGATACTTTACGGCAACCCGATCCATACAAAACTTCGTGCATATAAAGGTCATTATTCTACAATTTGATGCTAAATTTCAGATAGATCGAGTGATCGGTTTAGGAAATATGCCTAAAAAATGGATTTAAATAAAAACGGCGATAACTCCGAAACCGCTTGGTGGATTTCGCCCGTTAACGAACTCGTCCGAGATATTCACTCTCCAAACGTCCCTGCAAATTTCAATCCTCTAACTCCTTTCGTTCGAGAGTTATCGTGTTAACGGCCGGCCGGACAGAATCGATTTCGACCACGAATTCTTGAACAGGGAGTCGAACCAAAACGTTTAAGACCATTTTCAGCCAAAAAATCGAAAATTACAGACATTGTATACGAATTTAATTACCCTTATGGCATTTTTGGAGAGAACTTCCATTTCTTCTGATACCCACATTTTGGAATACGGCTCTAATGTAATTTTCAATACAGCGTCTAAAATCAATCACTTTAATAATATCAGAAACATTTTGGCTATTATCGAAACACTTCTATTATTAATTTCTGCTGGCGCAGGTCGTGACTATTAATTTTGAAATTGAGAATTATATTACGCTAACAAAATCATAAAAGTCATGAAATGTAGGTACTGCAGAAAATCCAAGATCACCACAAGTGATTTGCATATCGTATCAGGTGAATAATCATTTTTAATTAAACTCAGATTTTTATTGTCATTGTGGTAACTATCTGGGAATAATCATAAATTATGTTCTGTTTGAGTATTTCGACATTTTCATATTTTTGCGCGCACTGATAAAGAATTCGAGGTCAAATTTGATTCTGTCCGGCCGTTGCCATGATAACTTGAGAACGTATAGAGATAGCGACTTGAAATTTTCAGGGTAGAATGCAAGTTCGTTAATGGGCATAGTCGGCCCAACGGTTCCTGAGTACAAATTTTGTTTGCAATCAATACAGATCCCATGAAATTGAAACCATCCGTATCCCCAGAAAATTAGAAAAAAATATATAAAAAAATATTATTTATTTCAGGATATCTTGAGAATAGGACGAGGTAGCAATCTGCAATTTTCAGGGTATAGATTGCGCATCCGAATGCGACATTTGATTTTGTTAATAAGCTTAATCGTAAATTTGTTTTCGAGTTTTGCATTCCTGTTATGATCAAGTATTCAATGCTGAATACATTTCTGTTAAAACCATTGTATTCATTCGAATAGTTTTCAAAATATCGAAAAAAAAAAACGGAAAAAAGTCAAATATGTTTAGTCAGTATTATGTTCATAATTCTTATTTTAAACTTCCTGAGCGTGAACCGATTTTACAACATCGAAGAGGAAGAATGTGGAAAGGTCATTCATCTTTTGAATTTCAGAAATATCATCACAGGGTGTCTCAAATTCTGTGTCGAAAATTGTGATCAAAAATAGGCCATAACTTCTGTTTTTCAAATTAGAACTCTATTTTCTTATGATGGTTTTCTAACCCGACTTTGCTCCTTAATTCAATAAAAAAAAACTCTTATTATTGGATTCAGCAGCATAATCATGTTAGAAAACTATCATTATTTTCACCGCAGAATTCAACGCAATCATTAAAAAAAATGGGTTCAAGCCCTGTGGACAGGAGCTTTCTGGCGCTCTAGCTCAAACAGACAAATTATATCTCCGAAAGTATTGGTTTCTCTGAGTTGGGAATTATATCAATGTATACATATGATAGAGCTGCATCATAAAGGAAATTCAATTCAAATAATAGTTTATTTATCAAGATTAAATGAGCAATCATGAGAATGAGAACTGCACCATGGAAGAAATCGAATTAAATCTGGCCAATTTTGCCCAATAACGAACTTAACCGAGATATTCATCTCCCTAACCCACTCTGAAAATTTCGACTACCTAGCTCATTCCGTTCGAGAGTTATTGTGGAAAAACATATTTTAAATTTTCAAAATTTTTTTTTTACACTTTGCGGTAATCTGGTCAATACAAACTTCACGAGTATTTCAACCACAATATTTTTGAAGTTACAATATTCCCTTCTGTCAAGTTGACATTATGAAAATTCATACAAGGAATAATTATATCAATCTGTGAAATACGATTTACATTGAAATTTTGAAAAATGATATCTCCGAAAGTATTAGCTTGTTAGAGTTGAAAATGATATGAATGGATTCTTATGATAAAACTGCTTATTAAAAAAAATTTAATTTGGAATTTGTTCTGTAAAAAAAAAAATTTTTTTTTATTACTCCGAAACCTTCTGTCCGATTTTGCCCAGTAACGAACTTAGCCAAGATATTTATCCCCCAAACCTACTCTGAAAATTTCAACTCTCTAGCTCATTCCGTTCGAGAGTTATCGTGCCTACGGCCGGACCGGCCGGCCGGACGGCCGGACAGAATGAATTTCCACCACGGATTCTTCATCAGTGAGTCGAACCAAATCGTTTAAGACCATTTTCATCGAAAAATTCGAAAATTACAGACATTTGGGCAAATTGATAAGCACTCAGTTCCGAGGAACTAGAGCGCCAAAAATAGGGTTCTAATTTGAAAAACAGAAGATATGGCCAATTTTTGATCACAATTCTCGACACAAAATTTGAGACACCCTGTGATGATATTTCTGAAATTCATAAGAGGAATGACGCTCAGGATGTTTAAAATAAGAATTATGAACATAATACTGACTAAACATATTTGACTTTTTTTCCGGTTTTTTTTTTCGATACTTTGAAAACTATTCGAATGAATACAATGGTTTTAACAGAAATGTATTGAGCATTGAATATTTGATCATACCAGGGATGCAAAACTTGAAAAAAAAATATTTCATCAAATTTATTTTCACTCCCTGTATAACCGGCTTCGAAAATATTTTTGCTCTGTAGAAATTTTCAAGCAATATCATAATCCTGATTATCAGATTTCAAATATGTCCAGTTCTCCAGAAACTTCCAATAGGCACTCGAACTTGGGACACCCTGTACATCTCAAAATATACAAATCCGATCCAATTATAACTCGGTAATTGCTTGTAGAATGCTGATGCGCCAATTTTCCCGAAATTTCGTGAATATCGTATCCTGAAATTAGAAGATTGTGTACTGAATTAAATTCGGTTTTCCAATAAAATTACTTGAGACGTGAGTGTTTTCGTATACTATTAGATATTTAACGAATTTCAAATCCGATAGAATACATGTCAGAAAAAAAAAGATCTTAGACGATTCTCTCACTATTGAAGTCATTAAAGTGACACAATCGTTGCCAGAGCTGCCGCCACTGACAACTGTAATTCAATTTTCCAGAATCATCATCAAACTCTCCGAAAAATTAATCAGGATTTCCACGAGATACCAGGCCGGTATTTTCCGAATGCGAAACACGAAAAACGAATTACCTCTCGTAACGTGCGTGGACCATTTTCTCTCTTGAAAATCCGTCGCCCTGGAAACGAGGAAAAGCTTTCAACCGAGGCGGCGGAAATGGAGGTCCTCAGATGTACCGTTCTTCTTATAAAAGTTTAATTTATTGTTCCGACCTTTCATTGACTTAAATTCGAATGCATCGTCAGTTCCAGACATTCTGGATGACTGATTCTTTCTTCAGTAGCCTGCAGGAGAAGCGATGAAAGTTGCCTGGATAGGATAGAACAAAAAGATAATTCCTTGGGGTTGAATGATCAGAAGATGTTCCTTTTCCCTCGAGGATGATGAGTCTCGTTTATCTCTTAATCCATTACTCGCTTGACTCTTACATCTTAGAACCAGGTTATCAGGGAGGTACAGGCTAATTTGGAGGTACATTTATCTTTCAATGGATTTTTTCTGGATTTTCTCTCCCGAACTTTGAATAGTAAAGGGTCCGCCAAGGGTCCAATTTTTGAGCACATTATCGATTGTGTGCAGCTGTATTTCACCAATGGCTTCACGAATATTGTCCTTTAAAGCGTCAATTGTCTCTGGCTTGTTGGCGTAACACTTATCTTTGACGGCACCCCACAAATAATAGTCCAACGGTGTCAAATCGCAGCTCCGAGGTGGCCAAACGACATCAGCTCTGCGGCTGATAATGCGATCTTCAAAAACAGGGCAACTCCTGAACCAATTGGACTTTGTATGGCGTCATACCAAGGTCTTTATGCAAAACTCGTCTCAATGATGTCTCCGAAATGTTCAATTCTTGTGAACGACGGTGAATTGATGTTCATGGCGCTTCACGCACACTTTCTGTCACAACAGCAATATTCTCGGGTGTACGCACTGTTTTTGGCTTTTCACGCTTTGGTTTATCGATGAGGATGCCAGTTTCTTTCACTTTTTTCACAAGATAACGAACATACGGAGCTGACGGTGCTTCTCTTCTTCCAAAATCCGTACGCAATTTTCGCACACATTCTGCAACATTACCATGATTTTCAAAGTGATGTCGCGATATTTCCCAGCGTTGTTCAAGCGTATACACAACCATATTCGTTCAGCGGAAGGTTAAAACTAATTATCTGTCAAAACAGACATGAGCTAAGTGTTACCATTCATGAATTAAGCACTAGTTGAAAAAAAAAACGTTAGATGGCGGACATGTTATATTCTAGAACAAGTTGCAGAATGGACTCAATCACGAATGTGCTCCTTCGTCGCTCGTTTTCGAACGTATGAGTGTTGGAATTGCCTTCTGCAACGAGTATTAGACGATATATTCTCTATTTCAGTCAAGTTTTGTACAACCATGAAACCGTTACGTATCTGCCCTGAATGAACTTTTCCACTTTCCACACGGGGGAACAATGAGCACTGAGGTGGCTAACCAGGATCACGAGGGAATATTTTTTGATGGTTGAAATCGACGAATATTTCGCCGTGTGTCTTTAAGTTATGAGCAATTAGCTACAGTCACCTTTTTCCATATACCAGTAAGGGTTAGTTAGTTAACGGGCCGTTAAACATTTTTTCGTGAATACGGCGGTATATCTTGGGAAACTCCAAGCCAAGGGTTATTGACTTTCCGCAATTGGCAATTATGAATGGTAAGATTATACGGAGATATATATTGATTCTAATATTTTTTTTTCAGAGATTCTGAATGATGCCGTTTTCGACGAGGACCACGACGAAATGGTAGTTGTAAAAGACATCGAAATGTTCTCAATGTGTGAACACCATCTGGTGCCTTTCTACGGAAAAGTATCTATCGGTTACCTTCCGAGAGGAAAGATCTTGGGACTCAGTAAATTAGCAAGGATTGTGGAAATATACTCCAGACGACTCCAGGTTCAGGAAAGACTCACGAAGCAAGTGGCTGTTGCTGTTACGAAGGCGGTGCAGCCTGCTGGAGTCGCGGTAGTAGTTGAAGGAACGTAAGTAATTGAATTTATGAGGTTAAATCAACTAAGCCTGTTAGTTGAGTATTTTTTTTTTGGAACAGGAGAAGTCCTTCTCCTGAAGGCGGTTAACCACTAAAACTCCTGTGATCGGGTTCCGGGCATTTGGCCTATAAACCAGTTACCTCTCTTCCTTGGAAGTTTCTCACACGATCTAGGTCGTGTTTGTGTTTAATGGTCTCTTCCCGTTTGAAAGTTATCATGGTAACGATCACTCATCCAGATACTGTACCGGCCTAACGCTGCTCAGTTTTCTGTATTTTTTCAATATCTGCAACATTATTAGAATTAGGTTTTGAAGGCTCTTGCAATTTCATCGATATTGGACGGATAATTTCTAAGATAGTGAATATACTAATTTTTGTTTTTTTTGCAGCCATATGTGCATGGTAATGAGGGGCGTTCAGAAAATAAACAGCAAGACAGTGACATCTACAATGCTCGGTGTGTTCAGGGATGATTCCAAGACACGAGAGGAATTCTTGAACCTGGTTCATAGCAAATAAATCATACAGACAATCATTTACGAAAGTAATTAGGAGTTTTCAGAAATAGTGTACTGTTTTATTTGTTTCATTACAATCCAAGCATGTTAATAATTTCTTCACATACTTCCGATAGGTAGGTTTATTTTCTTCATGACCCAAGGTTATTGTTATATGCATCACAGATCAGCTGAATTTTGTATACGATATATTGGCTCTCTGTCTTCTGAAAACTCCTAGTGTCATTGGCCATTATTGTTGAAATTATACTATATACATATATATATACTAACAGGATTACCTTAACTGTGGACCATCTTAAAGAAATGTTATTGCAAAATAAGATATTTATTCCAATCATTCAAATGTGGGTATATTTATATTTTTGTGGAAATATTTACATAATCTAGAATGTATTAGTAAGAATTCATCGAAAAATTGGGAAACTATGTAAATTTTTGAAAAACTGTTCTTCATTCTTAACTCAGAAGTATTTTTGCTTGTATAAGTTCTGTGATAATGACGATAATCTAAGTTTGACAAAGCCTCAATGATAATTAACATGAACAGGGATTATGTTGTACAGATGTTTATAGCCTACCTGTCTTTGTCAACAGAATAAATTAAGTTGCAGTACTCAAAATCTTCATTTACCCTAGACGCCCTTTCCTGCAAACCTATAATATGAGGGATAGGTAGTACAAAAAGATGATACCTGGTGAATAGTTTGGCCTATGATTAAAAAAAATTATTCAAATTTTCAAATAAATATGGAATAGCCTTTAAAAGATAATGTAATATATTGTGATAGTGGAACAATTATTCAAAATAAATACGTGGAAAATTTTTTTCATCAGGTGCATCCAAGATACGGAAGGAATACTTAGCACTAGGATAATGGAAATGATAACAGATATGGCAAGGGCGTAGCCAGGGGAGGGGGGGGTTTTGGGGGTCCAAACCCCCCCGAAATGTTATTTTTTCTCTTAAAAAAAAATTTTTCCTGCAGAAAGTGACCCTTACATCATCAATATTCATTTATATGATGAGAATTAGAATATTCAGACAAAGTTAGAATAGGCGATGCTGAAATTGTGTATAATCTTATAGTGGATATTGAATGAAAATCAAGTTAGTGTTCAGTGTTTTAATATGCAGGTTTAGCGGAAAATTTTTGGCACATGCTGCATTAAGATAATTAAAAATTCTTGAAAAATACTGACGTGAAGTCACCATTTTACAATCGAGTACTAAATTAGAGCTGCAGAAAGTGACCCCTACAACCCCAAAACCCCCCCCGAAATTAATTCCTATTTCAAAACCCCCCCCCCCTTCCCCCCCCGAATTGATTCCTGGCTACGCCCTTGAGATATGGGGTCGGTTGAATAAGAGGAAAGTTGTGTTTCTTATTTCTAATAATACGCCTTTTAAAAAAAATGGTTCAAGCACTGACGTGAAGTCAGAAGCTTTTGCAAGTATGTTCTATTGTCCATTCTCCTGTATTGGAAGCTCTTAATCGAATTTACCATGGTGAATTCTATTGTCTGTTCTTCTATATTCAACACTCTCAATCGAATTTACATTGGTGAATTCGATTGAGAGTGTCCAATACAGGAGAACAGACAATAGAATTCACCTTGGTAAATTCGATTAAGAGTGTCCAATGCAGGAGAATGGACAATAGAACATACGCGCAAAAGCTTCTGACTTTACGTCAGTGCTTGAACCAATTTTTTTTCAATAATTTATTTTTAATTTTCTAGTGATACGATTCTCACAAAATTTCACAAACGTCCTTAGGTTTGTATTCTACAACTAATCACCATGTATCAATTCGATCGGATTTTAATTGGTAGAGAGCAAATTTATTACTCGGAAACCATTGGGCCGATTATGCCCATTAACGAACTCGTCCGTCGTATTGGGATGCGCCACCTACCCTGAAAATTTCAAGTCGCTATCCCTTTCCGTTTTCAAAATATCGTGGCAACGGTCGGCCGGCCGGCCGGCCGGCCGGACAGAATCAAATTTGACCTCGAATTCTTCATCAGGGGGTCGAACCCAATCGTTAGAGACCATTTTCGGCGAAAAATTCGAAAATTACAGAGATTTGGGCAAAATGATAATGCAATGTTCCCCAGGACTCGCAAAAATGAAAAGACCTTAAGAGGAAAACGAACAAAAACAATAAAAATAATACATAACCTTTCAAAAGTCCCCTCTCACAAATATACTCCTCTGTAGCCGCATGGATCTCTTGAAGAAGAATCGATTCCGCTAGTTTTCCAAGATTTTCACTCTTGTTCATAGAAATCCCTTCAATATTTGATTTCAAAAAGGAAAATGTTGTAGATCCAAAACCAGATCTGACAAATCCAAACTATGATTATTCAGAACTTCAGATGTTCGAACACCACTACAGGACCCTACTATAGGGCTATCATCTCCCATAGATTTGTGATAAAAAAAATCGGCACGAAAATTGATTAGTTCAATATAGGTATGTCAGCATGATAGTCATGGTTTTGAAGGTTCTCGAAAAATGTCTGCGATTCCCATACAGCTACTGAAATCACACAAGGCTGTTCGGATCTCCAACAATCGTGTTCAAACTTGGAACTTCGCAGTAGATTTAGTTTCTGAATGCTCTTGCAAAATTTCAGCGATGTCGGACGAATAGTTTCTGATATATAGCATTTTTTTCTATTAACTTCAAAGATTTTTTCAAAATTTTCTACTGATGCGATCCGCACAAAATTTCGCAAGAATTTTCACGTTGGGATGCTACAACTAATAACCATGTCGAATTATATCGGTTTTGTATTTTTCGAGTTATTGAGGAAATAACCACCAAATTTCAGATGGGTACAACTCCAAAACCGTTTGTCCGATTATACCTATAGACAAATTCAAATGTCGAATTCAGATGTACAACCTAACCTGAAAATTTCAAGCCGCTATCTCTTTCCGTTCTCAGGTTATCTTGACATAAATAATATTTTTAATAATTTTTTAAAAAATTTCTAGCGATACGATTCTCACAAAATTTTGCAGACGTCCTTAGGTTTGTATTCTAGAACTTCTCACCAAGTTTCAATCCGTTTGGCTTCGTATTTGTTCAAAACAAAATTACCAATCGGAAACCGTTAGGCCGATTATACCCATTAACGAACTTGTCTGTCGTATTAGGATGCGCCAACTACCCTGAAAATTTCAAGTCGCTATCTCTTTCCGTTCTAAAGTTATTGTGGCAACGGACGGCTGGCCGGCCGCACGGCCGGACAGAATTGAATTTGACCTCGAATTCTTGATCAGGGAGTCGAACCCAATCGTTTGAGACCATTTTCGGCGGAAAATTCGAAAATTACAGACATTTGGGCAAAATGATAGCACGATGTTCCCCAGAACATACGCGCAAAAATTCCATTTTTTTCTGACGTCATTTGATATCGAATGTCAAAATAAATTGCATATTCCCATTGTCACATTTTCCGCTCTATCCAACGGAGTCATAATTTTTGTAAACTCACGTTTCATTCTCGGGGATCATCAAAATATTTTTTTTTCAGATACCACCCTGCTAAATTCATAATTCATGAATTTTCCTCAGTACATTTTTGAGCACTTTCTAAATATTTACTAACAGAAGTCATAAATAAAGCACAAAATATCTTTCATTTCATTGATTTAAAAACAAAATACTATTAGCGATATAGGGATACTAATTAGAGATAATAGAACATTTCTCAAATTCGTATTCATTTTTCATTACAACTGTTCCGAATAATTAATTGAAATACATTCTGTGGATTCCTGATCATTTGAAAGTCTTGAATCAAAATATGTACAAAAAAAAGATCAAGACTTATCTTCTCGATCCCTTATCAGCATAGTTTCTCTGTCGACTCTGTGAATTTTTGTTTGTTAAAATGCTTTTACTTATATATTATTCTATTGTTGACTTTTTTACAATTTTCTCTTTGATTTCAAAATTGGATTTAGATATGTTCAAATGTGTTTTTTGTATATAACAAGGGTTAAGTGGTAGAACACCTTTGGGTGAACTTCCCCTTGAGATTTCTTGTGAAATAAAGACCTTATTATTATTATTATATTTCGCACTTTATTTATTACAATAGTTTTATGACTTCCCTTTTGAAAGCTATGATGACCCTTTTGAAAGCTCTCAGAGCCGTACTAAGGAATAATTTTCAATGTTAGCTAAAATAAGTTGAGTGCCTATTTGGGCAAGTATACAAGAGTAATATCACTCTTTTCGTTGAATACTAAATGGAATCTTTTAGCAAACTGAGATGTGGGATCGGGGTTGTCATGTTTGTGGATGATACTAATCTACTAGTGGCGGCATCTTGTGTCTCGGAGGTAATTGAGGTTGCTAAAAAGGGTTTTTGTGATATTTCAAATTGGTGTGATTCGAATAAAATAACCATCAACCCCAAAAAAACAGAATGTGTGATTTTCTGCACTTCTCATTCAAGAGTTAACAAATCCGAGAATATTATTCTCTCTGGACAGACTGTGAAAATTACCAGCAGTACCAATTTCCTTGGTGTGATTATCGATCATCAGCTGAGTTGGTCTGGACATATATAAATTAAACTCAGAAAAGAGCACTTAGAACAATGCTGGGATTGACTCCGAAAACATCTTGTCGCGGCTACTTTAGTCTCAGTATATTGAACTACTCCCAGCACTTATATTTTCAGATGCCTGCTTTTCCTAAGGAATAACTATGATCTGTTTCGGGTCTATGAGAATTCCAATAGAACAAGGCGCATCCACCCGTTTCACTTTCCCAAGGTTTCACTCACACTGACACTGAAGAGTATGGAATATATGTGCATGAGACTGTTCGATAAGCTTCGGAAGGATTATAAAATTGTCAAGAATTGTAACAAGTTCAAAACTCTTGTGAAAAAATTGTTGATAGACCTGGAGCCATACAGTATTAATGAGTACTTCCAATTTTCAAATCTGAGCGTTTTTTCATGTCTAGTTTCTTTGGTTAAGTTGACGTATTTTCTTTTCAATGTATGGTTGGATTATGGAAATAAATAAAATTATTATTATTATTATTATCGTATCGGTTGCAGTTCTGAAATGCTGGACCAAGCCTCACAACCACGTTCTAATAATAACGATGATAATAATAATAACCCACTCAAAGGTTTGCAAAGTTTGGAATACCAACACCATAAACAAACGTTGGAAATGGCAATAAGGATATTGAGAAGCGAAGACCCGCTTCTGAAAATGGTGGCTCAGCATGAAATCAGGAATCAAGGAGCTTTCCTATTTAGGACTGGTCAGGGAGCTTTGGAGAAGCTCTGTATAACCGGCATATCCATCGATCATGAGCTAGCAGGAACATCTATCTCGCCAACTGACCAAAGAAGAGTTGGCAGAGAGATAAGGCAGGCACAACTGAAGAAACTACTCGAAGATCACATGAATAAACACCTGCACTCCATATACTTCAGGAGGAGGAAAGATCAGGACCTGTCGGAAGAATTATCCTTCGCCGTTTTGAAGTCCGCTGGACTCAAGTCGGAAACGGAGGGATTTCTTATAGCTTGTCAAGATGGGGTTACAAATACCAGATGGTATAAAAAAAAAAATCATGAAAGTGGACACCTCCACAACGTGCAGAGCATGCCACAGCCAGCAAGAAACTATTATGCACATTATGTCTGCTTAAAGAGTCCATGCTCCATCAGGATATGTGGAAAGACTCAATGCGGCACTCTGAATTCTCTACTTCCATCTGAGAAAGGTTTATGGTAGAGACAAGGAACCAGTGCTACCATATGTGCCTCTGGATATTGAAGCAGTTGTTGAAAATAGCAGGGCTCGCATCTACTGGAACTATGCGATTCCAACAACTCGGCGGAATCAGAGCGAACTACGTGACCAAATTGAATAATATTCCGGCCTGCAAATCTCTGGCCGAGGATTTAGCTCACAGAATGCAGAAAGCGGTTTTGGTCGGATCACCTCGAGTCATCAGGTCCCATCAACTATGAAGGCCGCTTGCAGCTCATCTCTTTTGTTAAGAGACGCTGTAAGGGCAGGACGAAGAGCTACTCCAAGGAACGTGCGAGAGGTTTTTTGGTGAGTAACCATCAGCATCTGGAGTCTCACACTCCTGAGAGAAGCGGACCCTCTCAGGGCGGGCCTATAAAAGGTTTTTCCTCTCGAGCGGATTAAAAAAAAATAAAAATAACCCACTCATCTCTTTTGTTAAGGGACGCTGTAAGGGCAGGACGAAGAACTACTCTAAGGTTCGCTCCACATCAACACGACACGGTTTTATTTACGGCAACGACACAAACGCTCGAGCTTTCCCACAGGCTTGCTTCACAGTCGTGTAAACAACACCGGCATCCGATTCTTAGGTGAAGGCTTGAATGATAGCTTTCACAGCTACCCGGCCGAGTCGTGGTCGTGTGAACGACACACGGCTGCCTTGCACGGTCGAGGGGACTGCCAGACACTCTCGAGTCGTGCACGGCAGCCGTGTGTCGTTCGCACGACCACGACTAGGCCGGATAACTGGGAAAGCTATCATTCAAGCCTTCACCTAAGAATCGGATGCCGGTGTTGTTTACACGACTGTGAAGCAAGCCTGTGGGAAAGCTCGAGCGTTTGTGTCGTTGCCGTAAATAAAACAGTAGATAAAACTAAATTATTATCCTAAATATCTAGGAGTGAAACTAGATTCATCTTTGAATTTCAAAGCTCATTTGGATGACTTGCGTCTGAAGTTGAAAACGAGAAATAATATTCTGCAGAAATTAGCTGGTACTTCATGGGGCGCTGATGCAGCTACTCTTCGAACGGCAGCCTTAGCCTTGGTTTTTTTCTGCCGCTGAATATTGTTGCCCCGTCTAGTGCTCATACTCAAAAAATTGATGCACAGTTGAATTCATCTATGCGAATCATCACTGGAACTATTAGATCTACACCTATTCATTGGTTGCCAGTTCTTTCAAACATTGTCCGCCCAACATTCGCAGGCAGACTGCTGTTTCAAATTCTTGGAATAAATTTCATTCTTTTCCGAATTCATTTCCGATTATCTCCTATATTCCAGACAATAAGATTCCCAGATTAAAGTCACGAAACCCTTTATGGTCCAACTTTTTTCTTAATTCGAATAAAAGTGACAAGGAAGATTGGCGGTCTGAATGGATTTCTTGCAATTTATTCAACAAAGATTTAATTTCTGATCCTTCAAATAGATTTCCGGGGTTTGATCTTCCAAGGAGAATATGGTCTATTCTGAATCGTCTAAGAACCGGTCATGGTCGTTGCAACAGCATGCTTTTCAGGTGGAACTCAGTTGAGAGCCCTGTGATTGCGGGGAAGCCGAGGAAACCATAGATCATTTAGTTAATACAATACAGGAGAATGGACAATAGAACATACGCGCAAAAGCTCCTGACTTCACGAACAAAAAATGGTTCAAGCACTGACATGAAGTCAGGAGCGCTTGCGCTTATGTTCTATTGCCAATTCTCCTGTATTGGACACTCTTAATCGAATTTACCATGGTGAATTCTATTGTCTGTTCTCCTGTATTGTACACTCGTAATCGAATTTAACATGGTAAGTTCGGAGTGTCCAATACAGGAGAACAGACAATAGAATTCACCATGGTAAATTTGATTAAGAGTGTCCAATAAAGTAGAATGGAGAATAGAACATACGAGCAAAAGCTTAATTCTGACTTCATTCTGAATCAATTTTTTAATGATCTCTAAGAGTATAATAAAACCACCTCAGTGCTATGAGTAGTAGAACACTTTATAACTGGTTCAACCCCTCCAATATCAGAGTCTGCGCAAAATTCCTCCTCAGAGATCAATACGTAAATAATAAAAGCACCAGAAGGTTAGATCAAGTGAGTATTTTTTTTTCTATTATTGCTTTTGAATGAATGTTGATTCAGAGTATCGATGTAATAAAACGTGAACCTCCTACATATTGATCAATGAGCATATTGATAGCTCTTAAAATAACTCATTCACTGAAGTTATAGAGAGCAAATTCATGCTCTATAAAAAAAAATTCGAGTAGGTACATATATGTAATCGAGGATATCAGTTCATCAACATTAACAGTTGAACAGTTTATTTCAAAATATGAGTACTACAATGTGGTTCAGATTATGTCAAGTATCTTGAAATGTACTATTACAAATACAAAAAATTGAAAATATGAAATTTACATTTATCTCCATTCGAATTGTCGATTTGGAGATATTTTCTTTGTGACTTTTTTTTGATAATATTCAAATAATCTGATAGCTATGTAAAGTATGTAATTCTTACTGCATGGTTTTGGTCAAGGCATACTTGTGCTTCTTATTGGTTATAGCCAGTGGCGGCTGTTGTATCGGAGCTACCGAGCTGTCAAACAATAAAAATGTTTCACCGTTCTGTAATGTAATCATTTTTGGCGTTCTTGTTCCTCGGAAAAGAGTGCTTATCAATTTGCCCAAATGTTTGTAATTTTCGAATTTTTGGCTGAAAATGGTCTTAAACGATTCGGTTCGACTCACTGATCAAGAATCCGTGGTCGAAATCGTCCGTCCGTCCGTTAACACGATAACTCTCGAACGAAGGTAGTTAGATGATTGAAATTCGCAGGGTAGGTTTGGAGCATAAATATCTCGGACGAGTTTGTTAAAGGGCAAAATCTACCAAGCGGTTTCGGAGTTATGGACGTTTTTAGTAAAAATATGTTTCTTGAATATTTTAATTTAAATACGAATGTTTTATGACACTTAACGTATAATTCAGGGGCGTACCAAAAAAATGAAAGAGTTTTGAATTCTGAGAAATCGTCAAAGCTAGCATATGTATCTGGGTCTCCAAAAATTTAATTTTCTCACAATTATGATTCAATTCATGGCCACGTGAACAAACCTTGTTGTTTTTTTGGCAATTAAGCTATTTCGTACAGAGCAAAATATTGAGTGTAGTATGTTGTTCCAATCCCAAGAAATGATACAATTTGAGAATCTCACATCTAAGAAAATGATTGATAATTTTTCAAAATCTCAAACACCTCTTTCCTGTTTGCGCGCATGTCCTGTGGAACAGATTGCTCTCATTTAGCAAAAATGTCTGTAATTTTCAAATTTTTTGCCGAAAATGGTCTCAAACGATTAGGTTCGATTCACTGATGAAGAATTCGAGGTCACAATGGATTATATCCGGCCGGCCATCCTGCCGGTTATTACCACGATAACCACTTGATTTCAACGAACTAAAACATCCAATAGCTCTTGCGATTAGGTCGATCACTCCTGACATGTTGATTAATGTTGGAAGACATTTTCATCTGAGGTTAGGATGTTGCCAAGGCGTTCGCGGTGAACACTTTGAACATCTACTTCATTAACATTCATAATTTTTTTGCAACATTTTTGTTTTTGATATTGTACCAAACTTCGCTAATCACTTGATTCAATTTTTTTCTAATTTGATTTTTGCAATAAACTTGGAAGTGATATCATTTTTTCAATATAAATGATCGGATGTTTATTTCATTATAAAAAAGAAGCTATGCCGTTAATAGTGGAAAATAACATCAGGTAATTGACCACCACGACCACGCTTACAGGACCATATCCTTTTAATGAAATTTTCCATAACCAAATCGCCAAGTAGCTGCCCTATGTCCTCGATAGCCTCACGAATTCCATCTTTGAGGTCTTGAATCGACGCTGGGCTATTGGCGTAGACCTTCTCTTTCACGTGGCCCCAAAGGAAGAAGTCACAAGGTGTTAAATCACAAGTTCTCGGTGGCCAATTGGGAACAACTCTTCGACAGATAACACGGTCCGGAAACTTTTCCCGCAAAAGATCAGTGGTTTCGTTGCTTGTGTGGCACGTGGTGCCGTCTTGTTGAAAGTAAACGTTGTCCAGATCAATACCATCCAATTCCGGCCATAAAAAATCATTAATCATCTCTCGATAGCGCAATCCATTCACCGTAACTGTTGCTGCAGCCTCATTTTCGAAAAAGTGAGGTCCAATTACTCCGCCGGACCATAAACCGCACCAAACAGTCACACGTTGAGGATAGAGAGGCTTTTCAACAATAACTCATGGGTTTTCCGAGCCCCAGATGCGACAATTTTGCTTGTTGACGAAGCCACCGCGGTGGAAATGGGCCTAATCACTCAAGATGATTTTTCGATGGAATTCCGGATCATTTTCATGCATTTCAACGACCCAATCAGCAAAGACACGAAGTTGTTGATGATCGGCCGGCTTGAGTTCTGTGTTAACTGAACTCTATAAGCCTTAAGACCCAAATCTTCATGCAAAATACGGTGCAATGACGCTTGTGGAATGCCTTATTCCAAAGAACGACGAGGAATGGACAAACCTGGGTTTTCTTCCACACTTTCGGCTACAGCAGCAATATTCTCGGCTGTTCTTGAGCGACGTGCACGGGTTTTATTCTTCACATAACTAACTTGTCCCAACAGCTCGAATTTGTCCACCAATTTCTTTATTGCGGTCCGACAAGGTGCTTCACGACGACCAAAAAATGTTCGAGTTTTACGAACCGTCTCTGCCAAATGTTCACCATTTTTATAGTGAATTTTAGTCATTTCAATGCGTTCTTGAAGCTTGTATCGTTCCATTTTTATTAATGGCGTAGTTTCTACTTGTCAAATGTCAAAAAATGACAGCTTCAAAAGTGACATCTACCGAAATAGCGGGCTATTCAAAATAACACCTCTTATTGGAAAACCCTTTATCATAATCACATACTTCGTATTTGAAAAATTGGGGGTTTTACCTGTCTTTCGATGGGGATTGAAGGTAGGGTTTGCATTTTTACGTTGAAGAATGACAATTTAAAATTTTAATTTGACGTGTAACGGGATTTTCCATAAATATGTACAGTAACCAAGCTAATGAATTCAATACATTTGTCTTTTCCACACTGTATATAAAGAAAGACAGACATTTAAGATTTTTTTTCTCAATAAATAAATACCTGCACAGGTGATACATTTGGGATGTATTCGTCTAACTATGAGACAAAAAAAAGTTGCATCTGGTAAACATAAAAGTGCAGGGCGACCTCTCTTCGGATCTTAGGCGGAGGCCCCACTACGGATTAACCGCCGCGATTTTTAACCGCTTGATTTTGTGAGTCAAGGAAACTAATACACTTGCGATATGCAATATCGCATTTAAGATATCGCCTATAAGATATCGCATACGCGACAGGCACAGAAAGATACTTGCATTCTGAAGTGATGCGATAAAAATGGTTCACACTTGCGCTACATTATATCAATGAGTTTTTTTGCATGCGATATTTCTTTTAAGCGATATCGCGTCAGTATGAACCGCGCCTTACGACTATTATGAGACAATTGAAGAATTCTATGCCAGCAGGATGACTCACAGCTTAATTCCCTCGTGCATGACATGATCACATTCTACGTTACGGTTTCCAATGTTGTTCATCACGCGATAGAACTGGTGGTAGGATAGGAGAGCGACAGTTTGGGTGTCACAGCTTTTATTCAGTACAACACAGAAATCCGACAGGTGTTCAGCTCAATTTTCTTGTGTGTTCGCAGATCCACCGGCAACAATGTGTACCAAATATTTCGGGGTAAGTATAAATGACACATTCTTCGAACTGAAGTATCATTTGTTGTTGTTCAGACTTATTTATAGACAAGATTCACGATGAGTGTTGTAACGAAAGTGCGATTAACTCATCGATATTTTATTTCCTTTCAAATTCGAATATTAAACACAGATTTGAAAAGATTTTGACAGTCTATAATAATTTTTCTCCGAGGTTTCTTTCATGGAATTGTTTATTTATTTATTTCCGTGTTTTTGTATTGGATAAAAAAATGTTGGTTGATGCATTTAACATTGGCCATGGACATAACTGTTGAATTGTCGTGTTGTCAATAACATCTTTTGGAATAAACACAAAATTGATTTGTGATTTGTTTTCCTGTGTGAAATGAAAGTAAAGTTGGCATATTACAATATTCGAAATTCATAGACAAAAACATATAATTCTCGAAAAATAATTTACATTTGAGTTGTCCTAATTTTCAGTATTTTTCACAATTCAGTGGGGTCGATATGATAACAAGAAGTCAATCAGCATAGCTGACAGTGCTTCCCAGCGTTTCCGCACAAAGAGTGACTTTTTCTATACAGGATGATTCCAAATTAGACGTGAACGTGAATTAGGTGTTCGTATGACTCATTTGCTGTTGTTTCAGCCATATTCATTGATAACCGAAAATCAACATTTTCCGAGATATTTGAGTTCTGGTGATTTCTCACCTTAATTCATTTATCGTATTTTTTGTTTTTACATTGACGTTTGATTATAGTTTTGGGTTATTTTTATCAGAAGAGGATATGATATGTATGAAACCTGGCAAAACTATGCTGTATACGAGGCTGTGTAAGATGTTGAAAAATAATTAGTATGATTTGAAATGGTGGTATTATATGAATAAAAGAAAAATCAATTTCTATTATCAATTTGCCTGCAACTTTCGAATTCCTCAATTTATGTATGCCAAAATTATTTTAAAAAGTTACAAAATTCCTTCTTTATTCTCTAAGAAAAATTTCTATAGAATGTATTCACTAGTTTCGTTTCAGCAGATTTTTTACAAGTAAGTGTCTGGCATAAAAAATAGTGAATGTGTAATCAAAAGGCAGCGAGAGTAAATTTCAGGCGGAATGTAACAACTGAAGAAATTAGAAAGGGGGCACATGTTTGTAAATAATATAAGGAATGGTGGAGGTCATTTAAAAATAATTTATGAATACATTTTCAAATGAAATTTCGCGTTAAGTTACAATACAAAAATATTCAATTCGATATTTTTCTTTCTTTGCTTCTTATATATATCCCCTTTCAAATCATACTAATTATTTTCCTGCATCTAACACAGCATAGTTTTGCTTCTTTCACTCATATCATAACCTTTTCTGATAAAAATAATCCAAAATTATTATCAAATTTGGTCAACGTAAAAAAAATTTACGAAAAATGGACTAACGTGAGAAATTACATATCTCGGAAACTGTTGATTTTTGGTTATCAATAAATATATGGCTCAAAAAACGGCAAAGGAACCATACTAACATCTCCTCCTAGGTTCACGTCTAATTTGGAATCACCCTGTATAATCGAGATATTCTCCTTGACTTCTCATTATCATAGATCTAACTTTCATTAGCAGTGAAATAATATTTCTTTAACTTTGTTTATAGAAAATTTTTCCCGGAGAAGCTGAAATGTGTCATAACATAAATAAATAATAAAACTTATAAAAGCAATGACGTGAGCTCAGGAGCTTGAGCTCATTCCTACAGTAGTAGTAATATTTTTATTTTGCAGGTCGTGCCCCCTGATTAATTTTGTCTATAGATTTCGGATCATTATTTTCCAAAAAAAAAAACATAACGTTGTGTTTTCTAGATGGTACCATAAAAACTACGTAAAACACTTTCCGAAACGTTACGACATAGTTGAAGTTGTTTCTTCGTTGATTTAAATGGTTAAACATGTTGATTCCTTCTTCATCTACAAATTTTGTCTGTAAAATTTTTTTTTTCAATATTTCGCTCTAATGAAAATTAAAATTTGTGGTACTTATGACATTTTATTTATATCGCTCCATTTAGTTTGGGGGATGGGCTTAATGGGCGCGTCCTGCGATAGGGAGTAACATGACAATATACTACATTGAAGAGGAGGAAAATTATTGATCCTGAACAGGGGACCTTTACCCGTTCAAGGTATTTGACATTTACTTCAGAGTATCACGTCTTTATTTCCTTCATGATGAGGGCTTCTTGGGGTATAATTGGCATCCTATATTTTCCGGTTGTTCATTGAACTTAAACAAAAAATTCAGGATTATCATCCGAGAATTTCAGTCTGATTAATCCCCCTTGCAAGGAGTATAAATTGTGGGCGAAATTTTGTTAAAATTAAAAATAAAATTTTGAACGGTATGAAAATCGTGATTTTTGATTGTAAGCCTCTCTCCTTTCATTGCCTTTGAAATTGGGGAAACCCCCAGGCGTTATAAAAATTTGAACGATCAGAACATTTGTCACTAAGACTTAATTCGACACCTTCTTAATAGTAGTTAATATGAATAAATGCGACAGCAGCCTACTTAAGTTTTTGAATAGATTATGACGTCTTTGAATTTATGCGAAAAAAGTCTGGGTAATAATTTATTTTTCTGTAATCAAAATTAAAATTTTAGGAGAAAAAATCAAGATATAATAAGTGCAAATTTGTTGTCTTTTTGAATCAGTTATTTAATTTGAAAAATATTGAAGCATCAAAAAGTTCCGAGGAAAAATATAGTAAGGGTTGATTTTTTCACCTTTTTATGATGAAATTTTGGATTTGAAAAAACTATCAGAAAGAGCTATTTAATTAGTTTTAGCTTACTGCCCAATTTCTTTTTACTGAATTATGCTATTATATGTAGAAGATATTCAATAAAAATAAAATTTTTCCTTCAATTTCAAAAAGCAATAACTTGTAGGTGAAAAATCACATAAACATAATGAACAAGAAGAATCATCCCAGATTAAGCATGAAATGTCAATTTTTTTTTAGGATTAACTGCATATACGTCCTAATAACTCTCGAATGTAGCTTTTCTGTTTACGTATATACATGAGGAAGCCATAACGTACACAATATCTGTTTCTTGCAATCTCATGCAACCATTTTTGCTTCATTGCACTCGGTTAGAACCGCGAAGAAGTTGAGTCCTTCAATTTAACATTGAAATAGTTCTCGGACTACATAACTAGAAGATCAAACCGTGAAATTAATCCGATTTTCCTTCAGAGCAACATCCTGACCTCGGCGGAAATACCAATCAACAGAATGATTCATCATTGTTTGCGATCGTTCTTAATATAAGATTGAATACCTTCTAAAATTTCTCATGTAATTAATGTATTAGTTAGTATTTTCCATAACTGTGACTCAATTTTGATGTTCCAAAATGATTCAATTTAAATTTTATCGATAGTAGATATTGATATCTGCCGAATAATAATGAATCATCCAATTTCGATTGAATCCATCAGGATGTCCAATTGAAGTTCCCTCGTAATACTCTGATAGTTTCTCGATAACACCTCAACTATTCCACTTATCGAAAACTGGGTTACTTATTATGTTAATGATTTTGACAACAATTTTCTGAGGACCTCGTTGCACACCTTGTTTACTTTTTTCATGTTTCGTTTGAAGTTATTATCCAGATTCTGGTTTTAAAATATTATAAGGTACTAAACCTACAAATAAACGTTTTGTTTTTGAGGCCCCTCTTTCAATCTCAAGGTGGGGGATTATAACCCGCTTACCAACGAAGCTCCATTGGAGGCTTAAACTTGTTTACAACCTCTATTTAATTTTTTTAATGTCTACACAATATACAACTATATTCACAAGGCATTCAATCTGCGTTAAGTCCTCAGTTAAGGATACATTTGAATCGCAACCTCAGTTAACGTGAAAATTAAAGTGAAACAGGCCTATTACACCACCGTTAAATACGTTAACTGATATTGCGATTCAAATGTATCCTTTACTGAGGACCTCAGTTAGGACTTAACGGAGATTGAATGCTTTTTGAATGCGGCGGTATACAGGGTGAGTCTTTGACCACTGCATTAATTTTAACCAAAGATTCCTCTCATCAAATGAAACACTTTTTTAATTTAACATTTTTCCAAATTCAGCTCTGGTAAAAAGATACAGGCTGTTGAAATGTTGAAAAAAAAATCAGTTCTTATTTTGTAGCTTTGACATCCTTTTTTCGAATAAAATGAATGTTGGCGTAAAGTTTCCTATAACTATAATACATATTTTCCAAATATTAGTTATTTTCTACTTCTACTGGTTTTCTAGTTATGGACTCGTGGATTCATAAAACTAAACGAAATTAGCATAAAGAAAGCATATAAAGTTTTTCTTGAGACTTTTCAAGAATATTCCATCGTTTTAGAACATTATATTATTCTTCACCATTTCTGCTTAATCGCACCGTTTTCGAGATATTCTTCATCGAATGTTTTAAAATGGAAAACTCCAGAAATTTCACTACTTTTATGGATCCGTCCCTGAGCGTTGGAATCCCGAATCAAGCTGTAAACCACGTTACCATGCCTTATTCTCGTCCGCCAACAATGTCATAGATAATTTATATGCGGGAGTGTATTAGCACATTGTGAAATCTTTAAACGCTTGTAACTTTTTACCTGAGCCGAATCTGGAAAAATGGTAAATGAAAAAAGTATTTCATTTGATGAGAGGTATCTTTGGTTAAAATTAATGCAGTGGTCAAAGACTCACCCTGTATATTCGAAAATTCACTGTGACTTACCCTGATTACTCGTTCTATAGACCAATAACGCTCCGGTTGTCTTCTCCTAGATCATTTCAAAAATTTCGCCCTTTTTGGGGCGCCATATCAACATAAATGGATTATTGATCTGAAATTTATATTGAAATATGATATTCATAGCTTTTTAACTTCTTCCAGGGAATCCCAACAGTGCATCCAGCGCCAAATTTCAGTGCAGCAGATGATGCAGAAATTCTTAGAGGAGCCATGGATGGGCTTGGTACAGACGAAGACATGATCATAGAAATATTAACTCAGAGGTCGAACCACCAACGCCAAGCCATAGCTGAACATTTCAAAAATATACTGGAGAGGGTGAGTCTCTCAAGCTAGTAACCTAATATTAGGTGTATATGAACAACATAGACTTAAATTCAAAAATTCTGTAGGAATTATTATATTATTACTAGCTGACCCACGCAACTTCGCCTGCTCCAAATCGGTTATTGCGGTTGCAATTTTATTTCCAAATGCAAAAAATCTTAAAAATAAACCTAGAACCCGATTGCAGCGCCTCCTACCGGGACAATTGAATTTCCCAATGATCCAGGGACCCACTCAAACACGTAATTCTAAAAAATACCTAGAACCCGATTGAGGTGCCACCTACCGGGTTCAATTGCGAATACGAACTACCCACTCAAACGTATCTGGTTAAGAAAAGTGAGAAAAGGTGAGAAAGACAGGAGACCGGCTTCGTTCTCATCCCTACTCCGTGCTGTTTACTGGGACGTGACACCGGTATAGTCTGGCAAATGAGTGTTGATCCAGAAAGACGCGGAAATTTTTAAAAATCTACCACTAAGTATAGCAATAATAAACGGCCTTGATACTTTAATAAAAATAAATACTTTTTTTGTACAAAAATTTTAGCTTTGCCATAAGCTCAGGGAAATTTTAATCGAAATAGAGTGAAAAACATTCACAAAAAATACGGCGACTTGGTTTTAATTAGCTCTTTTTCTTGGATAACTTACCAAGTGATATTTGATCAGTTATCGAGCGGGATGAAAAATGGTTAATTACTAAAATGACTATTAAAAAATAGGGGTTGGTGATAGAAGGGTGAAAATTTAGGGTTTTATGTATTTTGTAATGCTAATAAAAAAATAAAAACAAAAAATTTCGTCGAAAAATTAAAAAAATTTTTTTAAGGGTAAACAACCCTTATCACTTAGGGGTATGGAAAATAGATTTTGGCCGATTCTCAGACCTGCTCAATATGCTCACAAAATTTCATGAGAATCGGTCAAGCTGTTTCGGAGGACTACGGGAACGAACATTGTGACACGAGAATTTTATATATAAGAAGATTAAATGAATTATCTGCATATTATAGAGTGTTTTAAACTCTGTAGCTCGGTCATATAAGTTGATCAACTCGATTATTTTGACTGAAACCCTATAAACTGCATAACGTTTTCGAATAATTCTGTGAAATACGATTATAGATGGAGAGACTACATGCGAGTGTTTTAAATCGTGTGAAGTAGAAGTGGTATTATCAAGACGTTACGAATTTTAGTAATCTAATAAATTTTATATGTATTTTTTATTACGATGGCACAAGTTGACTATTGTAGAGTTCTGTAATTAAACTTGTACTTATTATCATATAGCGTTCCATTTATTAACCCAAGAGTGTAAATACCCGTAGACAACAATAAATCTACAGTAATAAGTAAAATTTCAAATGAATATATCTCCGAAACCAACAGGGATTGTAAAAAATCACAAACTCGACCAACACATTCCGACATGAATCCTTTTCAGCAAATGTCTCGAGGGCCCTTCTTTCGAAGGTTATTTTGCTTACGAACAGACAGACAGAATCTAATTTGACTACGGATTTTGCATCAGCATGTCGGATGGAATCGTTGACACAAAATTCGAAAATAACAGTTTGTTTCAACAATATGCTTAATCGTATAAAATCATTTTCAGTTCGAAATTTGCAAATTTCTGACATCTACAAGTCTTGATACTGCCCTAGTACTAGCGCAAAAAAAACGTTATATTCTTTTACACATTCCAATAATATGGAAAGTTTGAAATAATAGGTGTCATATTTTTCAGGATCTCATTGACGACGTCAAGGGTGAACTGGGAGGAGATTTCGAAAAAGTGATAGTTGCTCTTCTTACTCCACCTCATGAGTTTATATGCAAGGAACTGAAGAACGCAATGAACGGAGCTGGTACCAATGAGGGCACTCTCGTAGAAATCATATGTTCTAAATCAAATGAAGAAATTGAGAAAATCGTAGAGAGTTACGAGAATTGTAAGTTTA
Organism: Halyzia sedecimguttata; assembly: GCA_937662695.2. Lineage (NCBI taxonomy): Eukaryota > Metazoa > Arthropoda > Insecta > Coleoptera > Coccinellidae > Halyzia > Halyzia sedecimguttata. Next base: position 11,249,317 of record OW569411.2, on the reverse strand, counting down.
TACGATTATCAAAATAAAAAACTCAAATAAGATGAGGTCCAAGTTCAAATCTCTCTCGCAAACAGTACTGGCCATGGTTGTTGTCGGTCAAATCATAGCCTAATACGGTTCAAAGCTAAGGTAGTTGACATGGAAGGACGTCCAGCTGCATAAATGAGATCTATTATAAGATATCAGTTCAAACTCTGCTATAAACTCAGTTGCCACAATGTAGTATAAGAATTGAAAGAAATTAAAAAAAGCAGGTATATTTGACAACTCTTTGGCTCACTTGCCCCACTCTCCCCTATATTTTCAAACAATATTGTACAGCAGACCAAATAACAATCAAGAAATGTTGTACAATGCATATAATTAGAGATAATATTGGATATTTTATATATAATCAGACCTATTCTGTTTGCGTATTGCTATAAACATTGCTATTCAAGGCATATTGCTATCCTCCTAATTTTTAACAATAGTATTAAGTATTCGGTTCCGACTGTTAAAGCAATGTTGGTTACTAATTTTTTGCCAGCAATATTCCTATCAAGTAGGTCAAAATTCATTGATTTTAGAGCTGACAACACTGTATTTCATGACTTTTATGTGAAATAGTTGAAGAATTTAACCTTAATTGATAAACATTTCGTACATTTTTCGGTGGGTATTCGTGATTCCCAACCAAATATATAAAAAATTTAATGCTTGTGGCTTTTACTTGATGCAAATCCATATTAACTCAATGAAAAATTATATACGATGTACACTTATTTATTCAATATTGTGACGCGTTTCGTCGACACAGCGACTTCATCAGCCGTAGTCTGATGAAGTCGCTGTCACGAAACGCGTCACAATATTGAATAAATAAGTGTAAATCGTATATAATTTCTCATTGAGCAAATATATAAAATGTCACGAAGGCGAAAAACTAACTATGATATTTATGAAACTAACCAGATGGAATTATTGTTCAATTTTCAGGAAACACACCTGATATTGATAAACGCTACCGTGACCGAAAAATTGAAGACTTGCCAACACCTAAACAAATATTTAATTTAAAATTTTTCTTGACTTCGAATGCATAGGTACTTCTGAGTGAAATGGAACGGTATCTCTCCTAGTTTTCTCCTGAAAAAATTCCCTCAGTTCTTCAATGAAATCAATAAAAGCCATGTTTGTATTATGGCTGAATTAATAGTTTATTTAATTTTATTCATCTATTCAGTCAGTCTTCGAATGCATATATCTAACTTGAAAGAAGCGGCATCTCCCCTAGTTTGCTCATGAACAAATAAATGAATGAACAAAATTCCCCCAGCTCTTAAATTGAATCAAAAGCATCAATCTTATCATCAAGGCTGAATAGTTTGTGAATTTTTCTGTTTACAAATAGAAGGGATTGTTATTGTCAGAACTTAGTCTTAGAAATTTCCTTAAAATTAAGTGTTTTAAAGTATCTTCAACAAATATAAGCGATTATGTTATGCTATATTTATTACAGGATCTACATACCTATTTTCAATATTTTAGAATTCTTTGAAGAAGTCATCCTCTTAGCAAGTACTATAATGAGGTAGCTGAGATAGCAATGTGGATAGCAATATGTTTCTACAAATGACATCATATTGCACAAACTGGATTATCAGACAAGCAATATTTCGAATCTTGCTGTGGAAGCAATATCTTTTTCATAGCAATATTGCTATTCGCAAACAGAATAGGTCTGATTTCTGTAAAAAACTATAAAATAATGATACTTTGGGGTGAGGTACTTTTTTTCACTTTTTTGATTTTGATGTGGAGATTCTTTCGAACTATTTCCGTAGTCGATAGAATTATTATTTCGAATGGGTTTTATATCAGATATTAATTCTGTGGAATATGATTAAAAAATTATAATATAAAATATAGTTGACTGATTTTTTTACAGTATATGAAAGACCCTTAGTAGAACAAGTATGCTCAGAGACATCAGGAAACCTAGGACGTTTTCTGACATTAATCTTGACGAAAACAAGAAACGATTGCAACGATATTGACGACGGTGATGCTAGGACGAAGGCGGAAGAACTATATGCAGGTGGCGAAGGTCAACTTGGAACTGAAGAGAGCATATTCTACAAGGTTTTGGCCCATGAAAGTTTTGGACAACTCAAAAGAATATTCGAAGAATATAAAGATATTTCCGGAAATACTATTGAACAGGCTTTGAAGCATGAATTGAGTGGTGATTACCTGGATGCACTCTTAGCAGTAGGTAAGCACACCAATGTTTCAATCTTTAACACCAACTTAAAGTCATACTCTCCTCCGTTTTTATTTACTAATCGATTTCAAATCTATTCGGGATATAGAAGCTCCTGTTTCCGTGCAAATACACCCGAATGGACCACCCAGTATATCTCTTTATAATAGGTTGTCAAATATCTCCCTTCCGCTTTTTTGCTCTTTATTCAATGCTTTATAAAAAGTGTTACAGTGATCGGATTTAGTTCAATTATGCGCCGTTTTGTTCGATAATCTGTTTCCATCTAGACGGCAACTTCATAATACCTCCCTCGTAGAAGCCCCCCTCCTTATTTGCAAAGAACTCGGACAGCCACTTTTTACAATCCTCTTTTGAGTTCAACTTTACACCACCAAGGGCGTTCGCCATGGACAGGAACAGGTGGTAATCATTTGGCGCTATGTCCGGGCTATATGGTGGATGCGATAAAACCTCCCATCCGAGCTCCCGTAGCTTCTGACGAGTCATCAACGAAGTGTGTGGTCTGGCGTTGTCCTGGTGGAACACTACACCCTTTCTGTTGGCCAATTCTGGACGCTTCTGGTCGATCGCCTGCTTCAAGCGGTCCAGTTGTTCGCAGTTGATGGTAGAATTAAGCGTCTGGCCATATGGGAGCAGCTCATAGTGGATGATTCCCTTCCAATCCCACCAAACACACAGCAAAACCATTCTGGCCGTCAATCCCCGCTTGGCCACTGTTTGGGACGATTCACCTGCCTTCGACCACGACCGTTTTCGCTTGATATTGTCGTATGTGATCCATTTTTCGTCGCCAGTCACCATCCGCTTCAAGAATGGGTCAAGTTCGTTCCGTTTCAGCAGCATATCGCAGGCGTTGATTCGGTCCAGAAGGTTTTTTTGCGTCAAATCATGCGGCACCCAAACATCAAGCTTATTTTGTATCCAGCCTTCTGCAGATGGTTTAAAATGGTTTGGTGACTAACTCCCATCTCCTGGGCGATGTCACGAGATGCCACATGCCGGTCTAACTCGATGTATTCCATGATTTGATCGGTATTTGTCATCACAGGTCTTCCGCCGGCTGGCTTATCCATGGTGTCGTTTTCACCGGCTCTGAATCGTCGAAACCATTCCTCCGCAGTTCGAACTGATAGAGTACCATCCCCCAAAACACCATCAAACTCACGGAACGTTTCTCTAGCGGATTTGCCTTTAACGAAGGAAAACTTTAAAATAGCACGAATTTCGGCGTTAGTGAACTCCTTGTTTACACGTCTATAACTGTTGAACGCAATATCCAAACTAATCATGCATAGCGTCGTTTTGTAGGTTATGTCAAGACCTTTCAAATTATGTATAGTGTTGCCAGTTACGAGCTCTGTAGCGCTTTGTACATAGCCGCGAAATTCAAAAGACAAAAAGGCGGAAGGGAGATATTTGGCAACCTATTATGTTGATTTGGATTTCATACGAATCCAATAATATATTGCTCATATTATTCAACTTGCACTATTTCAAGAGAATAATGTTGGTCCAGGTTTAGTGTAAAAAAGGCGAAAAACTTTTTCAACAATTCTTGAATTTGATATGATTCCAGGTAACACAGGGACAGCCAGATATGTCTCGGCGAGCTCCTGCCGGGATATTGCGATATCGCTGGGAGGTCGCCAAGAGCTCCTTATCACCTCCAAATGTCCGCCACAGGGGATGAGCCCAGTACCATCTCAGATATATCGCATGGGGAAGTTCTAAAACTGCTCATCCTGGGCGATATTTCGAGAGGTTTATTGCGATATCGCAGGGAGCTCGCTCAGACCTCCCTATCACCTCCAAATGTCCTCCACAGGGGATGATCCCAGTAACATCTCAGAGATGTCACATGGAGAAGTTCTCAGGCTGCTCAACCGGGACAGTACTGAGAGAAGATGGTTGCGATATGGATCTATAATCTATATATCCTTCAAATGTGCAGTACATGTGTGGCGCCGAATACATCAGTTCGATTTTCCACTCGGGTTATTAGCGATGGAGTTGTTTTTCCGGGTACAGAGTAGACGATTGTGCCATCTATCGCTGGAAACGAGAAGTGCAGAGTAGGGATGGAGTAGATCCCTGCAACACGCCACCTGATTTCCTATTCTTGTTGAATTTGCGAGGTTTTTAGGACGAGCTCGCAATAGGATTATCTTATTCTGATTATCTATGTGATAACTTGAGGATCTCGCAACAGGATGTCTTAGTCTGGTTATCCGTGGGATATCTCTAGGAGCTTGCAATAGGAATATCTTATTCTGGTTATCTGTGTGATATCTTGAGGATCTCACATTGGGAGCTCGCATTTTCATCCACATTGTAACCTCTCAGAGACCTCTATGCGAGGTCTGTGTTACCTGGGATTCATCCAACGAGGTACCTACCCAAATCCTTTCCGAATTGACATAAAAAGACTTATTGTTTCGAAACTCTAGTTTATAAATGAGAATCGCATTATAATTGGAAATATCAAGTGCCTTACTAATTTTCTCTGATGTTCCAGTCGAGTGTGTTCAGAGTCCGGCGATATTTTTCGCAAGGAAAATTCATGACGCAATGGATGGAGCGGGAACAGATGACGATACATTAATAAGAATAATTGTGAGCCGATCTGAAATCGATTTAGGTACCATCAAGCAAGAATTCGAGAAGATGTACGATAAAACTCTTGAGAGTTGCGTAGAGGTATGTTATAAAGTATTCTCAAATATTATTAACAGTTGAGGAATACACAATTCTGCTATTCTAATAATTGTATATATCTTTTTGAAATATTTTTTTATGACTCCGAAACTTAATTTCTATGACTGACAAATTGAAATATTAATGACTGATACTTTTGAAGCATCTTCCTTCCATGAGTTATTTTTTCTTTAGGCGGAATTTTTTTTCTGAAATGCACAAATTTGGTCACTTGAAACCCGTATTTCATTGATTCAATGAAACTTCTAAGTTGCCTTGCTCAACTGCCACAGAAGCTTGACGCACTATTGCAGGGTCCTGTATAATAATTAAACCAAGAAAAATTTTCAATTTACTTAAGAAATATACGATGAGTTCTCGCAAATCCCTTGAACAATTGTAAACATTATTAAAGAAAGTAAAACAACTTGGCTTGAGTTTAACAACATGGGTTGTATCCCATTTTCAAAACCCAAAACAAAACAAGAAGCAACAAACATTTTGAGAATGGGATAAAACAGGAACCAATATTATAAGTATAAATATATAATTCATTAACATATTAAGATTAAATTTGGTACGTTTGAACCATGTTCTCTTAAGTTCTATCTAATTTTTTCACCATATCGTGAAACTACGAAGAATGCATTTTTCAAACGGTACTACTTATACTGGGTGTTTCATAATATATGCGCAAGACTTCAGGATGTGATAGCTCCTCCAATAATATGAAAAAAAGTTTCTATTAACTGACCCTCTAAAATGCACCATTGTTGATATGGATGAAAAAAATCGATTTTTGCGAATATGTCCGGAACCGTTTATCCTGCAGAAAACAGCTTTTATAAGCATTTCTTACTCGTAATTAGCTATGTTTTGTGCGGATTTTTTTTTAAGTCATAATTGGTGAAGTTTTTGAAGGCGTAGTGATTTTCTCCCCAAATTCTACGTCACTGAAAAAAGTACGTTTTTGAGACGCCCATTTGAACCGCCAATGTTTTCTGCAGTAAAAAGGTAGGTATTCTTGGTCATGAGCATGAGTCGACCGTTTTCGAGATAAATAATTTGTTTTATCAAGCAGGCAAAAGGTAAATTTGTACAAAATTGGGAATGAAATACACAAACGCTGAAATGTGCTGTAATTCGACAGAAGGCGGTTGTATCAAGAAAGACATCCTGATCGCCAAGTACCAAACCATAACTTGTTTCATCGCATTCGCATACGATTATGCGAGAAAATGGAAGTTTAAATAAGAATACTGCTGATGATGGGCGGCCTATGGAAGTTGCAATTTCCCAAAAAGAGACTGTCCTCAACGAAATTGAAGAAAATCCGACCACAAGGACCAGAAAAATAGGTTACAACTTAAACAAATAAGTCATGAAAACATACAACACAAAGTACACCAACATGAGTAAAATGGGATCTGCAAATCTGTATTTGTCTGTTAATATTGAGTAACGCAGACCCAGTCGTCGTTTGGACGACTATAGGTCTTATTTAAGACAACGGTACTGAAGATGGCTTAATAGCCGAAAGCGCTCTACCTGATATTAATACAATTTTACTCGAAATTATACGCTCCTTTTAATTAATCATTGATTTAACTGTATGATTAAATGCAACAGTTCCTGTACCTGTACCTGTTTTGTGTAGAAAACATAGGGCTGTTCAAATGCACGTCTCAAAACCGTACATTTTCTAGTGGCGTAGAAGTTGGGGAGTAAAACACCCACTACCCCTTCAAAACCTTTAGCAATTATGACTTAAAAAAAAACTTTTCCGCACAAAACATAGCTTATTATGAGTAAGAAATGTTTACAGAAGCTGTTCTTTAGGATAAACGGTTCCGAAGATATTCACATAAAACGATTTTTTTTTCAATTTCAATACCTTATATCTCGAAAATGATGCAGTTTAGAGATAATAGATTTTTTTTTCATATTTCTGGACGAGTTATCACATCCTGAAATCCTGCACATTTATTATGAAACACCCTGTAGTATTGAAACATGAAATATAGATTACCTTCCCATAATTAAAAATGTTCCAATCATTCAAAATGCCAAATTTCCTCGAACTACTGAGTGACTTCTGAATGAAGTATAGTTATCTATCTAACTAATAAAGCATGTACCTACACTAAAAATCTGTAATTATCTTGAATTGAAATACTTAACACCTATCAATTGTTTAGAATTTATTTCCTTTGACACCTTTTCAACTGCTCTATGTCTTTTCAATCAAGATTGTTTTCCTAAACATTGAGTTGCTCTTCAAATTTCTTAACAAATAATAATTCTTTGATTTCATTTACTAATTTTCAGAAAGATTCTTCAGGAGACTATAAACGGGCCTTACTAGCATTGGTACGCTAGGATGTCACTACATTACCTAATTTATTTAAGATTTTGAGGGAGTGTATGCACCTACTCTAAATATGATACAAATAGTATGCGATGTAAAGAGAAAATTTTATTTGTTCAAATATATTCTTCAAAACACGTCATACGTTCGTGTATCATTTTCACCATTATTCCAAAACTATGAAATTGCTTCAATATCAGGATGTTTTTGGTGACCAAATGAAAGTAACCAATTTTAATTGAAGTTATTTGAAATTATGAATAACATAAGCTGAACAAATTTGTTGCGTATGGAGCCAGCTCTATTTCACTATTAACTGCACATTAATCCTTACATAGTATAAAACAAAGTCGGTTCCCGCTGTCTGTTTGTTCCTATGTATGCTTAGATCTTTAAAACTACGTGAAAGATTTTGATGTGTTTTTTTTTAATAGATAGAGTGATTCAATAGGAAGGTTTGTATGTATAATACATGCAAAATATATTAGAGAAACACTGATAATTTTAGAGGTTTCTAATGTGATGTCGTAAATAAACACATTTTTTTGCCCTTACATTTCAAACGCTGGCTGAACCCTTCGAGATAGATCAAAATAATGTAGTATAGTATGGTACACCTTAAAAAAATCTACAAAAGACACGATGGTATAATATGTCTATCTCTTAAGGATAACCCACAATAACCATTTTTCATCCTTTACATTCTACGAGAAATAATGGCTTGATTACGAAGCTATTTTAAGCAATACAGCATTGATCCTTATCCAATTAAGTACCTTAAATGCATTGTGCATTTAATATTGATCAATATGGCCCTTTACAGCATGTAATTTAAATGTCGAAGATATCGCAGATTTAAAATGCAGGGACATAGCGGTTGCGGTAGTAACGACCGGGGGGCCGGCACAACCAGGATAGGGATATAAATCGAATACAGAGAGCCAGATAATCACATGTAGTGCGTGAGGCTCACCTCAGCCAGGATAGATGTATTGATTCCCCGAATTCTTCTGATACTATCGGATTTACTGAACCAATTTAAACGCCTACAATTTCCGCTACAAAATAATTAATTACATTTTTGAATACTCATTGAGTCATTGCATATTGCAATTCATCTGACATTCTCCTAAACAATTGGAGATACATTTTTTACACTAATTTACATAAAAATCAGATCCATTAGGGGTTTAAATATTGAAAAATCATTCTTCAAGGTGATGATTTTTTTTAACTGAATGTAGAACTTATCATACAAAGAATTTCAGCACGAATCGACTAATGAAAAGCTGACTTTATCAACGAAATTTTTTTTCGGTTTGAAATTTTCATGAATTGCCTCTCGCAAATATAATCGACTACAAAGTGCTATTGATGTTATCTAAAGTAAAATAGGATCGTTTTGGTTTTTCACTCGAGTTTGTGTGAATTTCTCAAAGAATGCAATGCTGGTGTAGGTTCATTAGGTCGGGATCACGAAATTTACGAAATCGTACCTACTACATAATGATGTCATATGTTGCCTCCACTTCAAATACGACTTAAAATATAGTTTGAAAATGAAAATTATTTAATTTTTAATTATTTTTATTATTAAATTGCATTAGTTTCGTTAACTTTTGTTCTACTTGTATGTTCATTGATTTTATCTCTATGCTTTGCTCTAAGAGTTGTGAATTTAATATACTATCCGCCGTATTCACAAAGCTTTGAATCTCCGTTAAGTCCTAACTGAGGTCCTCAGTTAAGCATAAATAAGAATCGCAACCTCAGTTAACGTGAAAATTAACGTGAAACAGGCCTGTTTCACCACCGTTAAATACTTTAATTGAGGTTGCAATTCAGATTTATCCTTAACTGTGATCCTCCGTTGGGACTTAACGGAGATTGAAACTCTTAACAATGCTTTGTGAATACGGCGGTAAATGTGTGATTTCACAAATTAAGTACAATATATTAATATATTTTCGAGGTACTGTGGTTACTTTGGATAATTTTTTCATATATTTTGATTTATATTATACACATTTTTTTGACGAATAATTATTGCTTTTTTTTCGCTCGAGAGGAAAAACCTTTTATTGGCTCACCCCGAGAGGGTCCGCTTCTCTCAGGAGTGTGAGACTCCAGTATTTGATTGGTTACTCATAAAAAACCTCTCGCACGTTCCTTGGAGTCATTCTTCGTCCTGCACTTACAGGACGAAGACGAAGACAAATAATTATCTTTATTATTATGTGTTTTATGGAAAGGAAGAAATATACCTTGGTGGAAATATTATTACTCAAATCGTTACAACAGCTCTTTTTAGGTGTTGGTTCTTGGTTCATAGCTGCATAGCTTTACTCACATTTAAATTTGAAAAAACTCTGAAATCTATATTTTTTTTATGAAAATATATAATTTTATATCAGACCTCTTAAAGTGACATCTAACCAGCCTTAATTATGTATTCGAAGCTACTAAAATACTTACGTGTCCCATAATAAGGATTCGCTGATCCATGTAACTGATACATTATATATTTTTCCAGAACGATACCCCTGGTGATCTTAAGAAGGTATTACTTCAAATTCTGGCTTGAAGTGGATGAACATATACATATAGAGGTATATGTCAATCGATCATTCCAGTGAAATATATATTTTAGAAGTAGATTACTACAAAATTAAAATATTTAATAATAGAGCTTGTATTTATTGATATTTTTATGTGATATGATTTTATATGATATGATTTTTATAATATGAATGTGGCAGCCTGCAAATATTAAAATGTTCACTATTGACCAAGTCTATTTTTATGCATGAGTATTGGGAGGATACAGATACCTAAGGAAAACAAATATTAGAAATTATTCTGATTACCTTGGAAGTTTAAAGAAATTATTTCAAGTAATTACTGTTTTTTTTTTTCTAAAACCTACTATTATTGAATAATAGTTCACTTCCACAGGAATCAGAAACTGTAGAAATGCCACTTATCCAAAGACTGGTTTTCCGAAACATGAAAAAACATTTCTCACATACAACCCATGGCGATGTGGCAAGAAAAATTACATAGGATAGGATATCTACAAGTAGCAGAAGTGTTGAAAAGCACTGACGTGAAGTCAGGAACTTTTGCGCGCATCTTCTTCTGTAAATTCACGCCTCATCATAGACTCCCACGAAATACTTCATGAACCTTCAAGCTGTCTTTTTGGCGCTCTAGTTCCTCGGAACTGAGTGCTTATCAATTTGCCCAAATGTCTGTAATTTTCGAATTTTTCGATGAAAATGGTCTTAAACGATTTGGTTCGACTCACTGATCAAGAATCCGTGGTGGAAATTCATTCTGTCCGGCCGTCCGGCCGGCCGGTTCGGCCGTAGGCACGATAACTCTCGAACGGAATGAGCTAGAGAGTTGAAATTTTCAGAGTAGGTTTGGGGGATAAATATCTCGGCTAAGTTCGTTACCGGGCAAAATCGGACAGAAGGTTTCGGAGTAATAAAAAAAAATAATTTTTTTTACAAAACAAATTCCAAATTAAATTTTTTTTAATGAGCAGTTTTATCATAAGAATCCATTCATATCATTTTTAACTCTAACAAGCTAATACTTTCGGAGATATGATTTTTCAAAATTTCAATGTAAATCGTATTTCACAGATTGATATAATTATTCTATTCTATGTAGGAATTTTCATAATGTCAACTTGACAGAAGGGAATATTGTAACTTCAAAAATATTGGGGTTGAAATACTCGTATTTTAGCGATGCAACGGGGACCTCACCCGAAAATGTTTGAAAATATTACGTAAATATTGAAAGCATAATTCTTTAGTTCGAGAGAGGAGAAAATTTGGTGAACGTAGATGAGGAAATTTTTGATCGATTACAAGGTAATTTTTTCATTATTTCTTCTGTTCTTAAATACATGTTTTATGGAATATCTACTATTTGTAGGTACTTTAAACCTGTTTTGGGCAATTGTCATACGAAACTTGTTTTTTTTGGCGCTCTAGTTCCTCGGAACGGAGTGCTTATCAATTTGCCCAAGTGTCTGTAATTTTGGAATTTTTGGCTGAAAATGGTCTCAAACGATTTGGTTCGACTCACTGATCAAGAATCCGAGTGCGAAATCGATTCTGTCCGGCCGGCCGACCGGCCGTAGGCACGATAACTCTCGAACGAAAGGAGTAAGCGGATTGAAAATTGCAAGGTGGTTTTGGAGCGTAAATATCTCGGACATAAGTTCCTTCGATCTATCTGAAATTTAGCATCAAATTGTAGAATCATGACCTTCATACGCATGTGAAGTTTTGTATTGACCAGATTACCGCAAAGTGTAAAAAAAAAATTTTGAAAATTTAAAATATGTTTTTCCACAATAACTCTCGAACGGAATGAGCTAGGCAGTTGAAATTTTCAGAGTAGGTTAGGGAGATGAATATCTCGGTTAAGTTCGTTATTGGGCAAAATTGGCCAGATTTAATTCGATTTCTTCCATGGTGCAGTTCTCATTCTCATGATTGCTCATTTAATCTTGATAAATAAACTATTATTTGAATTGAATTTCCTTTATGATGCAGCTCTATCATATGTATACATTGATATAATTCCCAACTCAGAGAAACTAATAATACTTTCGGAGATATAATTTGTCTGTTTGAACTAGAGCGCCAAAAAGCTCCTGTCCACAGGGCTTGAACCCATTTTTTTCAACCTATATGCCAGATTTCAATCGACCGGAACATAATTTTGAGAATTTCATAAATATTTGGATAGATGGTTATTGCGGAATTTCAGCAGAATAGTTGAAATATAACATTTAAAAAAAATAATTTTTTCTTTCAAGTAATACGATCCCCACGATATTTCGCAAAAATTAGCCGGCATTCCTCAAGTATTCACGGAGTTTAAATTGGAGCAGATTAGTATTTTTTGAGTTATTGAGGTAATAACAACAAAATATCATATGGGTATAGCTCCGAAAATGTATATGGCCGGTCATACCCATTAATGAACTTACCTTTGGCATTCGGATGCGAAAAAATTTCAAATTCAGTATTTTTGCGCCTATGTTCTGGGGAACATCGCCTTATCATTTTGCCCAAATGTCTGTAACTTTCGAATTTTTCGCCGAAGATGGTCTCAAACGATTGGGTTCGACTCCCTGATGAAGAATTCGAGGTCAAATTTGATTCTGTCCAACCGGCCGTCCGTTGCCACGATAACTTGAGAACGGATAGAGCTAGCGACTTGAAATTTTCAGGGTAGGTCGCGCATCCAAATACGACGGACAAGTTCGTTAATGGGCATAATCGGCCAATTTGGTTTCCTAGTAATAATTCTGTTTTCAACCAATATGAATCTGATCGAATTGAAACTTGGTGAATCGCTGTAGACTATGAAAGTAAGCACGTTTGTGGAATTTTGTGAGAATCGTATCGCTAGAAAATTTAAAAAAAATTATTAAAAAATATTTTTTATGTCCCGATAACCTAAGAACGGAAAGAGAAAGCGATTTGAAATTTTCATGTTAGGTTGTACGTCTGAATGCGACATTTGAGTTCGTTTATCAGCATAATCGGCCAAACGGTTTTGTAGTTATACCCATCTGAAATTTCTTTGTTATTTCCTCAATAACTCGAAAAGTATAAAACCGATCCAATTCAAACATGGTTGTTGGATGTAGAACGCCAACGCGAAAGTTCTTGCAAAATTTCAAGAGGATAGAATCGCAAGAAAATTTTCAAAAAATCATTGAAAATGAAGTATATATTTCCATCATCATTAAAATATCACCAAAAAGTATAATATCATATTATAATCCTCATAATTCTACGATAGCAGAAATTAATTTGAAATATCATAAGATGACATGTAAGAGTATGAACACAGATCATATAATGATTCATAGATAGAATAATTATAACATTCTATGACATAGAACATAGAAGTACGATTCATTATAAAAATTTAGAAAAATCATATCTCCGAAAGTATTAGCTTGTTAGAGTTGAAAATGATATCAATGGTTTTTTATGGTGGAACTGCATCTTAAAAAAAATGAATCTGACATTTCTAGTGTAAAAAAAAAATATTGTGTTTACTCCGAAACCGATTTTGTCCAATAACGAACCAAACCTACTCTGAAAATTTCAACTGAATAGCTCATTTCGTTCGAGAGTTATCGTGTTAATGGCCAGACGGCCGGACAAAATTGATTTTGACCACGGATTCTGGGTCAATGAGTCGAACCAAATCGTTCAAGACCGTTTTCATAAAAAAAATCGAAAATTACAGACATTTGGGCAAATTGATAAGCACTCTGTTCCGAAGAACAAGAGCGCCTAGAATAAATAGAAGAAATTGGTTGATACGTACTCCACCTTCTGCATGCACTCGTATCAGAATAAATATTATCATACGATGACGAGAATGCTGAATCCTCTGACATAAGTGCTTTCAAGATTCTCATTAAAGTATTATATACCTTGAAAGGTCGATAAATGGGTGAAACATATGAATCTAAAAATGTAAATACCAAATGCTTCTGTTTAAAATCAATATTTACTTGTTTCAAATACAAAGAATAAATAAAGAATATTACAGATGGAAAAGGTAAAATTACTTCAGGCACTATTATAATAATTTACAAAAAATAGCAGAACCTACTTATTTCGAATTCTACGATATTTCTCGAACTCTCCTATTATCCTTTATTTAGTTGAAAGACTTGATAACTTTTCCGGCAAAAAGTATTATTGAGTATATATACATAAACGATAAATTTTCTTCATTCATAAAAAACCTTATACCTCAAATTTACAACATAACCAAGGACTAATTCCAATAAAACAATTTAGGACTTATCACAATATTTGGAATGCACGATATTGCCCTATGGGACAATTCACAAATTTAAATTTGCGTTTGATATGTACATAATGCGTTATATCTACAATGAATAAAATAATGATGATGATAAGCGAAAATTTCTATTGCTTGTTATCATAAAGATGAGCTTAAAATCGTTTGGAGTATGAAGGAAAATTCACGGATTCATCTGCTATTAACGGTGCATGTTTTCAATGAAATGTGGGAGCAAAGCAGATTTCGAATCTAGGAAAACTTATGAGCTAGGTACTTGAATTTTTTTTTAAATGATTTTCCTCCATTGCTCATGGCAAAGAGCAGGAACTTTCAGATAATACTAGCCAGTTGCCATTCCTTCTATCACAATGTCGATTCATTTAGAATTTACTTGAATTTACAGTCGTTTCTTGTTTAGATTTCTATTGTATAACACAGCATCGTTTTGACTTTGAGTATACGTCGCTTTCTTGTGTCGTCTCTCCAGTGAACCTCGCTACGTCTGTGGTTGGACCCGTCATAGAATCGTTATCCGGTATACTGTTGACAGGCGAAGACAAGTTACTAACATCTCCGCTGTTGTTCCTGATCTGCATCCTCTGCTTCTTCAGGTCTGCCAGGGTTCCGTTACCATTTATAGTTACAACAACATGTACGGTGACTTTTCCGTTGACGTCTGTGGTGTAGGAGTTCTCGCTGGGTTCCGTTAACGGACTTTCCAGCAAGGAATCACTGTCTTTACCTTCCGGAGTTCGTCGCTCCAGTTCGAAGGATTTGTCGTTTTTGGTTGGATCGTTGTTGAATGTATTGCCTTCATGTTTCGTTTGCTCGTTGTTTGTTTTGAGTTTCGGTTGAGGTGGCAGTGTGAGTACGTTGTTACTGATTGGGATCTTTGGAAGCTTTGGCTGAATTTGGGGGTCGTCAGCTGTGTCGAGAGACTGAAAGAAAACCAAAATATGAGGTGGTATTCGGCTCTGCATGATTTTTTTTACATTACAAATTTCAAATTCATTTTTTCAAGATGTGGTTTCATCATAAGAATCCATTGATATCATTCTCAACTCTAACAATCTAATACTTTCGGAGATATATATTTTCAAAATTTCCATAATAAATCATCATAATTCAGAGTGCAGTAATCGCAAATTGACTTCCGTATTTGTAACTACGATATTCATGATCTGTGTTCATACATGTCATCGTATCTACCGATAAGAGACATGTAAAATTTATTTCTGGTTCTATTCAAAATTCTTTACTCATGATATAAAATACCTCCTAGAAAACAAAGTAGGACTGAATGCAAAATGACCAATTAAATAACCTCAGCTATCGTAGAATTATGAGGATTATAGAATATTAAAATTTTTGGGAGGTAATTTAATGCCCTTGGATAATCCATATGATGATGGAAATATATACTTTGGTAAGTTAATCATAATGGGTTCAGAATATCTCCAGTAAAAACAAAACTGGAATATTCGATAAGTTTTAATTGATATAATATAATTTTCAGAGTAGATCTGAGGAATGAATATCTCGGATAAGTTCGTTATTGGGTAGAATCCGTCTGGTGTTTTTTGATTAATAATTTTTGGCAATCTTGTTTATTGGCGCTCTAGTTCCTCGGAACTGAGTGCTTATCAATTTGCCCAAATGTCTGTAATTTTCGAATTTTTCGATGAAAATGGTCTTAAACGATTTGGTTCGACTCACTGATCAAGAATTCGTGGTCGAAATTCATTCTGTCCGGCCGTCCGGTCCGGCCGTAGGCACGATAACTCTCGAACGGAATGAGCTAGACAGTTGAAATTTTGAGAGTAGGTTTGGGGGATGAATATCTCGGCTAAGTTCGTTACTGGGCAAAATCGGACAGAAGGTTTCGGAGTAATAAAAAAAAATTTTTTTTTTTACAAAACAAATTCCAAATTAAATTTTTTTTAATAAGCAGTTTTATCATAAGAATCCATTCATATCATTTTTAACTCAAACAAGCTAATACTTTCGGAGATATAATTTTTCAAAATTTCAATGTAAATCGTATTTCACAGATTGATATAATTATTCTATGTATATTCTTTGTATGAATTGTCATAAAGTCAACTTGACAGAAGGGAATATTGTAACTTCAAGAATATTGGGGTTGAAATACTCGTATTTTAGCGATGCAACGGGGACCTCACCCGAAAATGTTTGAAAATATTACGTAAATATTGAAAGCATAATTCTGTAGTTCGAGAGAGGAGAAAATTTGATGAACGTAGATCAGGAAATTTTTGATCGATTACAAGGTAATTTATTATTACTTATCTAATAAACTATTATTTGAATTGAATTTCCTTTATGATGCAGTGATATCATATGAATACATTGATATAATTCCCAACTCTGAGAAACCAATACCAGATATAATTTGTCTGTTTGAACTAGAGCGCCAGAAAGCTCCTGTCCACAGGGCTTGAACCCATTTTTTTAAATCACACTTTTTGGCCCTCTTGTTCCTGGGAACAGAGTGCTTACCAATTTGCCCCAATGTCTGCAATTTTCGAATTTTTTGATGAAATTGGTCTTTAACGATTTGGTTTGACTCATTGATCAAGAATCCGTGGTCAAAATCGATTCTGTCCGGCCGGTCCGGCCGGCCCTCCGTTACTACTAAGCAGTTGAATTTTTCAGAGTAGGTTTAGGAGATAAATATCTCGGTTAAGTTCGTTATTGGGCAGAATTGGCAAAATAGTTTCGAAGTAACGAAAAAAAGATTTTCCTTTACATTACAAATTTTGAATTCAATTTTTTTTACGATGCAGTTTCATCATAAGAATCCATCGATATCATTTTCAACTCCAACAAGCTAATACTTTCGGAGATAGGATTTTTCAAAATTTCAAACATAAATCGTACTTCTATGTTTTCACAGAATGTTGTACTCATAGAAATCTGTACTACGTTAGTATTCCGTTCGAGAGTTATCGTGTTAACGGCTGGACGAACGGACGGCCGGACAGAATCAATTTTGACCATGGATTCTTCATCAGTGAGTCGAACCAAATCGTTTAAGACCATTTTCAGCCAAAAATTCCAAAATTACAGACATTTGGGCAAATTGATAAGCACTCTGTTCCGAGGAACAAGAGCGCCAAAAACTTCACATATTGTAGGAATTGACCATAGATGTTCTCGATGCGTCAAATGCCCATGCATTTAACAAAAAATCGTATTAATTGGTACTATTAACCTCGCTATTAACCAACGTGTAAGATAAGAAAGTTTATTATTTGAAATAATTAAGAGCTCAAAGCAATATTGCCATTAAAATATTATAGAGCTTTATAAGACTACTCAGACAAAACATATCTTTAAACCAGATGTTTTTTTCCATTATTGATTCAATGGTAAAAATATGACCACACATTTATCTGTTAATTTTTTTATCTGAAAAAGATATACAACGCATAATTCATATTTCCTTCCTCCATTCTCCGATAATGAACAGAAAGGAATTATCTTCAATTTAAAAGTTAAGTGTTTCAATTGTTTTCGAACCTAGAGTTATTAAAAGGAGAAATTTGATAGACGGATGAAGATAAATAGGATTATCAGCCTACATAATGCAAACAAGAAATTATTATACTCTCACTTCGACCTCATCACATACTAATCATTAAAGGATACTGTGGGAGGTATACTCATTATTCAACGGTTTTTTTCTGGGTTTTCTCTCCCAAACTCTGAAAAATATCTATAAAATAAAATTGGTTCAAGCACTGACGTGAAGTCAGAAGCTTTTGCGCGTATGTTCTATTGTCCATTCTTCTGTATTGGACACCCTTAATCGAATTTACCATGGTTAATTATGTTGTCCATTCTCCTATATTGGACACTCTTATTTCGAATATACCATGGTAAATTCGAATTAAGTGTCCAATACAGGAGAATGGACAACATAATAAACCATGGTAAATTCGATTGAGGGTGTCCAATACAGAAGAATGGACAATAGAACATACGCGCAAAAGCTTCTGACTTCACGTCAGTGCTTGAACCAATTTTTTTTTTCGTGATTTTTTTTAAATTTTCTAGGGGTGCGGTTCTTAAATTTTTTTTTTTCGTCATTTTTTTCAAATTTTCTAGGGGTACGGTTCTTACAAAATTCAATCGAATCTTTATTTTTTTAGTTATCAAGGAAATAATATTCCAGGTGGATATAACTCGGAAACCGTTAAACCGATTATGCCCAAAAACAAACTCAACTCTCCTTTTCGGATACGCAACCTACCCTGAAAATTACATGTCCCTATCTTCTTTCGTTCGAAAGTTATCGAGGCAACGGTCACCCATTTACTGAACTCACACAAGAATGCTGAAATCTCCAACAATATTCAACCCATTGTGTTAAAACTTGAAACTTGGCAGTAGAGCAATTTCGAACGGATAGTTACTGATATATAGAATTTTTTTTTTATTTTCAATGATTTATTAAAAATTTTCTACAAATGCTATCCTCACCAAATTTTGCAAACATTTTCGCGTTGGCATTCTACAACTAATAACCAAGTTTGAATTCAATCGGTTTAGTATTTTTCGAGTTAATGAGGAAAAAAAAACCACCAAATTTCAGAAAATTTCAGATGGCTATAACTCTAAAACCGTTTGGCCGATTATGCTCATAAACAAACTCAAATGTCGCATTCAGATGCACAACCTAACCTGAAATTTTCAAGCCGCTATCTCTTTCCGTTCTCAGGTTATCGTGACAACAAAAATATTTTTTAATAATTTTTTTAAAATTTTCTAGCCTCACGATTCGCCCAAAATTTCACAAACGTGCTTAGGTTCATATTCTACAACTACTCACCAAGTTTCAATTCGATCGGATTTATATTGGTTGAAAACAAAATTATTACTCGGAAACCACTGGGCCGATTATGCCCATTAACGAACTTGTCCGTCGTATTGCGATGCGCCATCCACCCTGAAAATTTCGAGTCGCTAGCTCTTTTCGTTCTCAAATTATCGTGGCAACGGACGGCCGGACGGCCGTACGGCCGGCCGGACAGAATCAAATTTGACCTCGAATTCTTCATTGGGGAGTCGAACTGAATCGTTTGAGACCAATTTCGTCAAAAAATTCGAAAGTTACAGACATTTGGGCAAAACTATAACGCGATGTTCCCCTGAACATACGCGCAAAAATTAATTATTTTGTGATTTGCTTCTGCGTAAGAAACACAGGATATTTATCAGAAGCAATCAATTGAACAATGTTGCCTAACAAACAACAACGAAACAACATCAAGAAACAACTATATCGTAACGTTTCGGAGTCTATATCAGACTCCTTCTTCAGACGCTCAATGAAAATCGAGAGAATTATTTTGTTGATAGTTATTATTGAGCGTCTGAAGAAGGAGTCTGATATAGACTCCGAAACGTTACGATATAGTTGTTTCTTCGTTGATGTTGTTTCGTTGTTGTTTGTTAGGCAACATTGTTCAATTGATTGCTTCTGACGAATATCCTGTGTTTCTTACGCAGAAGCAAATCACAAAATAATTAATTTTTATTTTATAGATATTTTTCAGAGTTTGGGAGAGAAAACCCAGAAAAAAACCGTTGAATCATCACATACTGTTATACAGGGTATCCAGAAAATAAGTGTAACAAAACTAATGGTAAATTCTACTCTAATAGGACGAAAACTTCATTGGAATTTTTATCCGGAGAGGTTTTGTTTTTCGAATACAGGCTGTTTTAGTGAATTTCCTGAGGACAGTATTTGCGAGCATTTTGTAGGGAGTACAATGCCCAAAAGCCCAAATGTTTGTAATGTTCGACTTTCTTGCCGAAAATGGTCTCAAACGATTAGGTTCGACTCACTGATGAAGAATTCGACATCAAATTCGATTCTGCCCGGCCAGCCGCTGGTTGCCACGATAACTTTCGAACGGAAAGAGATAGCAACTTGAAATTTTTAGGGCTGGTTTGGCGTCCAAATGCGACGGTTAAGTTCGTTAATGGGAAAACAGTTTCGGAGTAGACATTTTGCTATCAAGCAATACAGATCTGATCATCATTAAGAGATATTGTGTATCTCAGAAACTATTCATCCGATATCTCTGAAATTTTGCGAGAGCATTCAAAACCTACAGCCGAGTTCCAAATTCTAATACGATCGGATTTATATTGTGGGAGATATTGAAAAATCATTGGAAACCGTGCAGTGTTCGGTGAGTTCAGTACCTGGATGGGTGACTGTTACCACGATTACTTTCGAACGGAAATAGATAGTGACTTGCAATTCTCAAGGTAGGTTGCGCTGAATGCGACAATTAAGTTCGTTGATAGTTAAGTTATACCCATCTAAAATGTTGTGGTTATTTCCTCTTCAACTCAAAAAACTCAGATCCGATCCAATTTAATCTTGGACCTTATCACAAATTTTTTTTTAATTCTGTATTTCAGAAACTATTTTGCGAGAGCCTTTAATTTAACAGTCAAGTTCCAAATTTGAACACGATTGGATCGATGGATCTATATCGTTGGAGATATTGAAAAAATATTAGAAGCCGAGCTGACTTAACTTGCCACGATAACTTTCGAACGGAAAGAGATAGCAACTTGCAATTTTCAGGGTAGCTTGCGTATCCGAATGACATAGTTAAGTTCCCCCTCCCCCCCTTAAGGTCGACCGCACTGACCAAAACAGTCATCCGTCGATAGAAGTCCGGCGTACACACGTCTACATCAGGCTCCTGCAAGGCTAGATGTTATAAGTTGACTCTTCTATAGGTGTCAGGCCACTGTGGTATTGAAGAAAATGGGAAGACCGATGAACTTGCGAAAAAGACCTCCAGGGTAACACCTGCTGGACCAAAAGCCTTCCGTGGGCTTGGAAAATACCACTACAGGGCAGTGATTCAACAATGGAACCTAAAGAACAAAACAGCTCTTTGGAGAAATACACCAGCACTTGTACACAGATTCGTGGATTGTTCGCCATGCACTCCTATACCAGAGAGCTCCTGTAGCTGAGCTTCGCGAAATGGTGATACTAACAGAGCACTGTCGGGGAAAATACCACTTGTCCCGCATGGGTAAGTCATCAGACGAAACAGGAAGTCCTTGTGGATCGGAAAATGAAACTGCCGAACATATATTTTGCAAATGCTCAGATCTGGCTAGCTGTTATGAACAACCTCTATGAGATATGAGCTTTTCCATTTAGGGCTAGTCTTGGAGAAGCTCAGTATAACTGGCATATCCATCGATCATGAGCTAGCAGGAACACCTATCCGGCCAACAGACCAAATAAGAAAAGGCAGAGAGAGATAAGATAGGCGCAATTGAAAACACTACTCGAAGATCACATAAGTAAAAACCTTTGAAAGATCAGGGTCTGTCAGAAGACTTATCCTTTGTCTTTTGAAGTCAGCTGGGCTCAAATCAGAAACGGAGGGATTTGCTATGGCTTGTCGAGATGGGGTGCTAAATATAAGATGGTATAAAGAAAAAGAGGACCCTCCAACAACGTGCAGAGCGTGCCACAGCCAGCAGGAAACTGTTAAGCACGTCCTGTCTGCTTGCAGAGTCCATGTTCCAACAGGATATGCGGAAAGACACAAATCAGCACTCTGAATTCTCTACTTCCATCTGAGAGAGGTTTATGGTATAGACAACGAACCAGAGCTACAATACGTGTCTCTGAGAATTGAATAGTTGTTGAAAATGACAGAGCTCTTATCTACTGGAACTATGCTATTTCAATAACTCGGCAGATCTACGCCATAATGCCACATATAGTCCTGCTGGATAAATAGCGCAAGGAATTGTTTGTTGTCGAATTTTCATCCCCCGTCTCAAATAACGTGGCAATGAAAGAAGAACAGAAGTGGGAAAAATACCAGTATATGTTCGAACTTGGAATCCTTTATCCAAGGCATTAGGTAGGATGGTTGTGCTAATCATAGGATGTCTAGGCTGAATGAGAGCGAACCACGGGACGGAAGTGAAGATAATTCCGGCCTGTATATCCCTGGCCGATGTTTTGGTGCACAGAATGCAGAAAGCAGTGTTGCTCGGAACACTTCAAGTCATCAAGTCCCATCAACTATGAAGCCCGATTACAGCTCATCTCTTTTGTAAGGGACCCTGTAAGGACAGGACAAGAACTACTCCAAGGATTGTGAGAGGTTTTTTAGAGAGAGTAAGGAAACAACCACTGGAGTTTTACTCTCTCCTTACTTACTCTTACCCTTAGAGGGCGGACCCTCTCAGCGTAAGTCTATAGAAGGTTTTTCTTCTGATACGGCAAAAAAATATGCTAAAAAATATGATGTGAATAAAATTAAGCGTAGTACTATTGAATTAAAAATTGAATACCCTTATGTGAACCATAATCCGTAGGGTGATAAATGTTCACATTCGAAAAGTAAAAAAATACCCTTAATAACTCACTTTGAACTTATAGGACAAACACACAACTGTCTGTTTCTTTTTAAATCTCATCTCGTTCAACCCCTCAACACTAGAACTACCGGTACAATTACACCACTAATGACATTTCCTTTAGTCCGATATTCGCGGAATAACCGATCGGCACTTCGATGATAATGATACTGGAGAATTCCATTCTCGCATCACTTTCCTACAACGTTGCCCTATATGTTCGCTGATATGAAAAATGTCGATTTCTTTATTCATAAATTCTACTGAATCAGTGGATCATCTTATTTAATTTTAATAAATTGTTTCACTATGGCTAAATTCTAATTATTACTGCGATCAGAGTTCCTCGTAGTGAAATTCTTACAGCAGTTCGTCCACGATGCTTACTTGAACAAGATTTGCTGTTGTTGTGTAATACGAAGGTATAAATTAGTTAATACCATGCAAATATTTATTCAGTGAAACTGCAGAATTATGGAGGAATGTTATGTTTTGTTCTAGACGGGTGATGTGCAAATAAACATGAGACTATTTAGTATTTGTAGATTTGCGAAATTAATGATATAATAATTTCGCATGTCCCATTATCATCATAGTTTGAAGTTAAAAAGAATAAAGGGGGAATCATAACTATTGGGACAGGCAGGTAATTCGTCAGACTCCTTCGTCAGACGCTTAATGCGTCTGACGAAGGAGTCTGATATAGACTCCGAAACGTTACAACGTTACAACGTTAGTTGTTTCTTCGTTGATGTTGTTTCGTTGTTGTTTGTTAGGCAACATTGTTCAATTAATTACTTTTGACAAATATCTTGTGTTTCTTACGCAGAAGCAAATCACAAAATAATTAATTTTTATTTTATAGATATTTTTCAGAGTTTGGGAGAGAAAACCCAAAAAAAACCTTTCAATAATGAGCATACCTCCCACAGTATCCTTTAATGATTACTTAAAATTATGACATTTGGATAACAATTGAGAAACAATCTGATAAATTATTAGCAGAAAACGAAAAAAATCAAACTTTAACAGGCAGAATCGGTTGAACGGTTACGGAGTTATACACATCTGAAATATTATTTCATCGAATAACTCAAGAAATACATAATCGATCGAATCGAAATTTTGTAATTGGTTGCAAAAAAAATTTTTTTTAATTTTAAAATTTTTTTTCTACAATAACTCTCGAACGGAATGAGCTAGGCAGTTGAAATTTTCAGAGTAGGTTAGGGAGATGAATATCTCGGTTAAGTTCGTTATTGGGCAAAATAGGCCAGATGGTTTCGGAGAAACGAAAAAAAAATTTTTTTTAAGCAACATATTTCAAATTCAACTTTATTTAAGATGCAGTTTCACCATTAACATCCATCGATAACATTTTCAACTCCAACAAGCTAATACTTTCGGATATATGATTTATCTAAATTTCAATAATGAATCGTTCTTCTATATATGTTTTCACAGAATGCTATAATTATTCTATCTGAGCTTTATTATATGATCTGTGTTAATACTTGTACATTTCATCCTGTTCTATAAGAGAGAGTCAAATTCAGTTCAGCTATTTTAATTTAATTTCTTCCATGGTGCAGTTCTCATTCTCAGATTGCTCATTTAATCTTGATAAATAAACTATTATTCGAATTGAATTTCCTTAATGATCATAAGAATACATTGATATAATTCCCAACTCTGAGAAACCAATACTTTCGGAGATATAATTTGTCTGTTTGAACTAGAGCGCCAGAAAAATCCTGTCCACAGGGCTTGAACCCATTTTTTTTTATGATTGCGTTGGACTCTGCAGTGAAAATAATGATAGTTTTCTATCATGATAATGCTCCTAAATTGAAAGAAAAAAAAACTCAAAGATTATTGAATTTAGGAGCATAATCATGTTAGAAAACTATCATTATTATTCACCACAGAATCCAACGCAATCATAAAAAAATAGGGTTCTAATTTGAAAAATAGAAGTTAAAGCCATTTTTTGATCACACTTTTCGACACAAAATTTGAAACACCCTGTGATGATATTTCTGAAATTCAAAAGATGCATGACCTTTCCACATTCTTCCTCTTCGATGTTCTAAAAACGTTTTACGTTCAGGATGTTTAAAATAAGAATAATGAACATAATACTGACATAACATACGGTAATATATCTAACCTTTTGACTCCCAGCTTCCAGTCTGAGTCTGGCTTCCTCGACTGCATCTTTCCGTGTCGTCATGCCTTTATCTCGCAATGAGGTTCTCCTGACAGATTGCGTCCTTGTGTTGCTCTGGGATCTTCTTACTTTTCGTTTGGCCTCAGCTTGCCTCTTGATTTCTTGTTCGGTCTTCAACTCTAATATCCTCTCTTTCAATTCGATGTCTTCGCATATATCTAAAGCATAAAAACGAGGGTAATTTGTGATATCCTAATTTGGTTAAATTTTTTTTCCTGATCTCACTCTACCAGAAACATGTATGTGTCCAATAGTATTGGGCAATTAAAATGCTTCGACTAAAACTTGCTTTTGTCGAAACTTTGTTCTCATTCGTATCTTACCAACCGAAATTTTATTACAAAATGTCTGCTGTAATCTTTGGGTAAAATCAAAGAATTATGAGAAAAGAAATAACATAATGATTTTAATTATTATTTTCGTAACCTACTTCGTGCAAGAAAGTCAGTTTGAAATTCCACCCTGAAGCAAATACTGTCATATACTTGTTATTGAATCATTTTCTCTCAGGATGATTTGATTACAACTTCTAGGTTTCGCTTTTTCTACACCTTACAACCATAGTGATAAAACAAAAAACATTTATTGAGTGCGTTTTTGAAAGCAGATATTGTGAGCCCGAATTAATTCACACCTAATAAATGCGTAGGTAATGCACAAGTATTTACGAACTTTTAAAATAGAACCTAGTGAGTCTTTGAATATACAGATCTGAATTATTGAGTACTAACCAAATGGTGTCTCATCGTGCTTATTCTTAGCGTTCAAGTCCGCGCCAGCTTGTGCCAACAGCTCGATAACTTCTAGCTGAAAAAATCATGAGGCTAAATGAAAATCAGAGAAATTTCCTAGGTCTTGCCTTCAACTTACATGACCCCAGCAAGCAGCAGCATGCGCTGGTTGCCAATCGTCCTTATCCTTTGCGTCGGTTCTCACACCATGTTCCAACAGGAACTCGACCACTGAAATGTACCCGTTTGCGGCTGCTATATGAAGCTGTAACAGGAGAAAATTGTTAATAATTGTCAAATTATCAAGAGCAGTTACATTAATGGTCAAATATGGGAAGATATGACTAGACAGTTAAATAGTGGACTTTGAACGGCTTGGTCCTATGCAACTAGTATTCTTTTTCTTGTACACTTTTGTGTCAGGGCGCTATAATTTTGCCCGAATGTATATATTTTCCGGAGGTGCATTTGACACCACCCTGCACACCTCCTTTGCACTTACATGTAAGGAAATGTAGCTTGCTAGATGCAATAAGTATTTCCCCTTCCTGGTAACTGGGTGTAGGACATACTATCTCCTACGAAGGGAATAACGCTTTAGGAAAAGCTAACCACTAGTATATTCAAAGATGATAGGACCAGCGGAGACCAAAGTTGAAAGAAATCCATAGACAGAGTGTGATTTCATCAATGTTGAATAACTAAATAACGGTTTCATCCTTATTAGGTATCACCACTGAAGCATAATAATTCAACGACGATGAAAAAAACACTACGAAGAAACTGGTTTTATCAAACTCCAGCAATCACTTCCTAGCGTTCAATCAACCAAGCTCCTATCAGAGGATTCTCAAAACTATAGATCCCTGCGAATATTCTCTTCCCCTTCGTGGTGATTCGCAAGTACTCACTCTGGACCAACTGGACTCAAACATGCTGGCAAAGCTCTCAGATGACGTAATAGTGACCATATCTGATTTCAAGAAACCCTTCCCAACGGCCATAAGAGACCAAATGAGTGCGGTGGACTTCGTTAATCACTTGCATTAAAAATCATCCATTTGGTATAAGCATGGATCAAAATCATATAAGGGCGCAGGTATTGGGGTCTTTGGGCCAAAAAACGAAATATATTTGTGGTTAAGAGTGTCTGAAAGGGAAGCTCAAGGGGACGCACATTCACATTGTAACAGACAGCCAGGCCACACGCAGGCTTTTGGAATCACTCATCTAGAGCTTCCTACTGTCCTAGGAATGCCAGAATACCATATAGCATCTGGCTATAGGCAATAAGGTGCCTCTTCTATGGGTACCAGGGCACTATGGTATTAAAGGGAATAAGAAGGCCGATAAACATGCGAACCACCAGGATAATACCTGCAGGACCAGAACCCTTCTGCGACCTTGAAGAAGGCCACTACAGGTCATCCTAGAAGTGCCCTCATTGGTGCTTGCATCCAAAATTACGGAGATATTCCCACTCTATTTCAAAAAGCACAAATGAGTATTGCGGAAGAGCAATGGGAGAATTTCGTTGGAAATATTCTTTTATCTGAGTTGATGACAAAATTGCCTTGATGGAAACATACTCACTGGTGTGGCACCTTGACTGTCGTACGCTTCCAGATCTCCGCCCTTAAGTCCCTTCAACTCCACATCGGCTAGCATCTGTCTCTCCGTCGAGGCTCTAGTCTCATCGATTAGCTGCTGAGTTATCCCCCTCTTGTCCATTTCGATCTCTATGCAATCCAGAGCTTGGTTGTCCTCACAGATGTCGTAAGGCATGTTACCGTCTGCGTTCACAGCCAGGAGATTCGCACCATTGTCGATAAGAATTCTGAAATTATAGCTATTTAATCATTTCTGCGTAGGAACAAAAAAGTGTGTAACAGTTTGAAGAACCGGCGGAGCAACTACTCGTGAAAATTCAAAACCCAGATCAGGAGCAGCTGAATTAGAAGTCTGATGATGCAGAGTAATAGAATGATTGATTAAATAACGGAGGGTTCTCAGGGCCAACACTTTATAGTGTGCAAAAGCCAAATGGGAGAAAGTCATTAGCTTGATACATATTTATGGAAAATCCCGAAACACGTCAAATTCAAATTTTAAATTGTCATTTTTCTTCGTAAAAATGCAGACCCTTGCTTTAGCTTCCTTCGAAAGACAGGTACAACCCCCAATTTTTCAAATAGGAAGTATGGGCTTGTGATACATCGTTTGAAAGGTTCAACAATGCATGCCACTACCACCTTGCCAAGGATATCTGCATCCTCATTGCCTCTTAATCCCTCTTGAGCTGGCATCCACATCACTGTGACCTCAAGCTCATTGAGTACGTTGTGATAACCTCACATAATATGATTTCCCTCGCACATGCCACAACAGCTATAATTCATTTCTGCCTGAAATACTATGGCGTGCAACCCCAGAGTAAGCTCCAAGGCTTTCCTGGGTGTCGGCACTGGAATATATTAGGCACCCACCTGACACAGACTAAAGTAGGCCCCCACTCAGCTTCGAACTCTCATTGACAGTCTTTTCCCTGCCCTCGGTGGATAAAGCAGTAGATGAAACGTTACTGAAGCATGCTATCTAGAGTATTCGTAGATAGCATGCTTTAGTAACGTTCCTTCTCAGAAGATGGGGACATCGTTTTGACGACAAAATGTGTTGTAAACAAGACCGTGGTTGACCGTGTAGTGTTACAAATTGATTATGCAAATCTTACTTTATCAACTTCAGGAACCCACAGGTTGCAGCAGCGTGAAGAGGTGTCCATTTCTCGCTATCTTCCGCATTTACGTTGGCTCCAAATTCTAAAAGCAGATTCAACATGGCTTCGTTGTTGTCGATACAACATTGATGTAAAGCCGTAAGACCATCTTCGTTGCAAGAATCTGGGCTGACTCCTTTTGTTAACAACCGTCGCACTGTTGAAAATTAGAAAGATTTTATTAAAATTAGGTATTACCATAAAGAATTACATATGCAAAGTGATAAACCACCAAGGATTTCTATAATTCTCAATACGGAATTTGCGATTCACCCTAATCGTTTGCACACTCGTACCAGAAGGTTGAATTTTATCTTCAACAATTTCCCTAAATATCTTCAATATATTTACTCATATGTTACTTTGAACTATGTAGTTTACAGTATACCAATATTTTCTATTCTGAACGCGCAAAAATCAGATCGCATATACACTCCACGAGTTATTACCTTCATCTATATCATTTCTGGATGCTGCTTCTAGAAGCACAACACTTTCGCTAAAAAATATATTTCTCTTATTGGACGCTTTCAGCCTATGCGCTTTCTTACTGTACTCCTTTTCTTTTTGCGACCAAACCTTGAGTTGATGGTTTCGTCTCTTCTTAGCTAATATCAGTCTTTCTTGAGTGGGCATTTGTTCGATGTGAGGCATCTCCTGAATCAGATCTGCGTGCTCCATTGTTCCTTGATGTTTTCTTCTTCGCTACTTCAATTCTGTAAAAAGAAATTACGTATGAGTTTTATCTTTTGAGATGGTGTAACTTCTGAATGTATGGGTTTAATTTCATGGTATACACAATTAAACTTATATGTTATTATACATAATATTTTTACAAGCATGTTGAATATTTTCTTATTAATTTTCTAGTGGTACGATTCTCACGAATCTCAGAAACTATCCGTTACATATTGCTAACATTTTTCGAGAGCCTTCAAATCCTAATTCTAACGGCAAGTTTAAAATTTGAACATGACCTGATCTATATTGTTGGAGTTATTGGAAGAAACACTGGAAATCGATCTGGCTATGGACTTTTAGAATTTTGATGAGAGAAAATTTGCGTTATTGAGTTTTTAAAATGCTGTAACTTCTGAATGTATGAGTTTATCTCATGTATATGTTATGGGTAAAGTTAGATTGTCGGGTAAACCTAGGTTTACCCGGGTAAACTGCGAAATACTCAAGGATCATGGGTAACCGACATTATACCTATTTCGAGCTTTACCCGGGTAAAACGCGTTCTATCCTTTTTTGTTTGGTTAAATACGCCATCTCTCACCACTTGCACTTGCAGTCAGTTTGGAAAATGGCAATTGACGAAAAGGGACGTGAGCAATTAAGACTGCGATAGGTTGCTGTCTTCAAAAAGTGCAAACAGTTTTTATTTTAGTAATAAACAAGAAATGTTACGTTGGCAAAAATGTTAAAACCAAGACCACTCTAAAATATCGATGTTTGAAGCGGTTTGAAATATATTATGTTCTGTTAGAGATGTATTTTGCATGATGCACATTTAGCAATTGGACATGGTAGTAAATATCGTATGGAAAGTGAACAGTCACTTTTAGGAGGTCAAGGTTATATCTAAACATTGCAACTGTAAAGCAAAATGCATCACCAAAAAATGTAAATTCAAAGCTATTGGAAATTTTTGTAACTTTTGTAACACTTTGAATTATGAGAATGAAGTGTATTCCGATATGTGAGCGAAGTGAGAAAAATCTCAGTTGTTTGCTCCGAAATTAGTTTTTCTCAGAAAAGTCTTACAATTCGGAACGGAACATGAAGTAAGAGATCTGAGAGAAGTGAGACTGCTTTTAATCCATAGACATAGAATGCTCATTTCTCTCACTTAATGACGGGACTGACGGAAGGGAATATTATAACTTCAAAAATATTATGTTGGTGTTGAAATACTCGTATTTAGGCGATGCAACGGGGACCTCACCCAAAGATGTTTGAAAATATTACGTAAATATTGAAAGCATAATTCTGTAGTTCGAGAGAGGAGAAAATTTGGTGAACGTAGATCAGGAAATTTTTGATCGATTACAAGGTAATTCATTATTACTTCTCTTCTTTCAGACATGTTTTATAGAATATCTACTATTTGTATGTACTTTAAACCTGTTTTGGGCAATTGTCATACGAAACTTGTTTTTTTGGCGCTCTAGTTCCTCGGAACAGAGTGCTTATCAATTTGCCCAAATGTCTGTAATTTTCGATATTTTGACTGAAAATGGTCTTAAACGTTTTGGTTCGACTCACTGATCAAGAATCCGTGGTCAAAATCGATTCTGTCCAGCCGTTCATATGAAGAGTTTGTTGGCTTGAGATGACAAAAGCTGCCAAATTTTAAAAATCATTCGTAGAACTGTTCAGGAATTATAGCTAACCAAAAGTTCTGCTCAAATAGCTAAATCATCCTTAATCTCAGAAACGAGGAGCCTTAGAACATATTTTTAATTGTTGTATCTGTGTGTTCCCTTGTGCACCATCTATTCACCATGAAACTATGTACAGTTACTCGTGGACCACCCAGTCCATATAATAAGTATTATTCTGCGACATATAAATAATACAATTATAAAAATTATTCGAAAATGTGACTAACTGCAGATAAAGAATGGATAATGGAAATTACAACTTGTGGTCTCATGCCTGTAGCCGATATTAATGATAACAAACATAGACAATAAAAAATTGGTGAATATAAAGCGAAATCATTCATCTCAAAAAAAACTCCATTATCGGTAGAAGGAAAAATGCAGTTTAATAATGTTTTGTTTAATTTCACGGTTCTACGCTAATCCAACTAGCTCATTGTATATTTTCAGTTATGACTACTAGTCGGAACGATTATAAATTCAAACGATCACGTTTCGAATGTATAAACTCATTATCATGTACATATGTGCATAATGAGGAAAGGAGATTTCTTTGTTGCGCAGGAAATTAACAAAATCCTGAGATAATCAGTATCGAATGGTTTCTTTCTGGGTTTTCTCTCCCAAACTCAAACAACAAAATAGTTCTGAAGATTTTTTCGTTAAGCGTCTGAAGAAGGAGTCTGAAATAGACACCGAAACGTTACGATATAGTTGTTTCTTCGTTGATGTTGTTTCGTTGTTATTTGTTAGACAACATTGTTCGATTGATTGCTTCTGACAAATATCTTGTGTTTCTTACGCAGAGGCAAATCACAAAATAATTATTTTTTTATTTTATAGATATTTTTCAGACTTTGGGAGAGAAAACCCAGAGAAAACCTTTCAATGATGAATATACCTCCCACAGTATCCTTTAATGATTACTTAATCAGTATCGACCTTAGATTTTTCGTCCTCCATCTCATTTCGGATGATCACAGCAGTTTAACATCGAGAAATTCAATAATAGATCGAATTGAAACGTGGTGAGTAGTTGTAGAATACAAAACTAAAGACGTTTGTGCAATTTTGTGAGAATCGTATGACTAGAAAATTAAAAAAAATATATTAAAACATTTTTTTTATGTCACGATAATCTGAGTTCGGAAAGAGATAGCGACTTGCAATTTTTGGGGTATGTTGCGCATCTGAATGCAAACATTTGCGTTTGTTAATAGACATAATCGGCCAAACGGTTTTGGCGTTATACCCATCAGAAATTTGGTCGTTCAATTGCATGTATTTTGTGAAAAATTAGATAATCAAATGATTTGCTGGCTGCAATGGTGTTTATGAATAGATATTTAGTATAATCATATCATCATTTCTGGAATCTAGGGTCTAGGTACCGTTTTTCTTCTAAGCTGCGTTGTCAATTCTGCCTCAGAATTGATTTAGCCATTTGAATGATATTAAATATTTATAACTGCTTTGTACCGATCAATCAATCTTCTCGCCGTACTCAATAATGCATAGGTACTCACATAACTTGTAATACTTTCCTTATGAGGTCATCTTGTTTCATGTTTTTGTTTATAAAATATATTTTGTTGATTCATTGTTCGATTAACAACACGAAAGAAATTCGTGTGACATTTTAAACATTTTTGAAGTAATAACTACTTTGATAAACATAGATTCGGAAACATACGAATGATCTATTTCAAAATGATAGCGATATTTTAAGTGCTTCTATGCGTAATAAATGAACGAATGAATTTCAAAAAGTTTGGCTCGACAGTTTGAAGAATTTTAAAACGGATTCGTGCAATCCTGCTTATGGACGCTATATCTAAAAGACGATATTTCAATTGAGTCATTCGAAAATCGTTAATTTTTGAACAAAAATTCTTTTTGCGCGCTATTATTTCGTCCCAAAGTAAGTATGTTTTTTCGAAATTCAAGCCGGAAGTGGTCTCAAACTATTATATTATAACTACATCCAAGTTCTAAATTTAAACACAATCGGATCGATATTGGTGCAGATATTAAAAATATATTGCAAATTGTAGAGCGTTGGGCCAGTATCTGGATGGATGACCGTTAACAGGATAACTTTCGAACAGAAAGAGATAGCGTCTTGAAATTTTCAGGATACGATGTGCATCCAAATGCGATAGTTAAGTTCATTAATACGCATAATCTACCAAATGATTTAGGAGTTATATCCATCTGAAATATTGTTTCCTCAATAACTCGAAAAATACATATCTGATCGTACTGAAACTTGATAATCAGTTTGTAAAATGGACAAGCACACATTTTTGCACAATTTCATATCACTATACAAAAATTCACGTTTTAACACTAAAAAATGGGTTCAAGCCCTGTGGACAGGAGCTTTCTGGCGCTCTAGTAGTAGACAAATTATATCTCCGAAAGTGTTGGTTTCTCAGAGTTGAGAATTATATCAATGTATTCTTATGATAGAACTGCATCATAAAGGAAATTCAATTCAAATAATAGTTTATTTATCAAGATTAAATGAGCAATCTGAGAATGAGAACTGCACCATGGAAGAAACCAAATTAAAATAGCTGAAATGAATTTGACACAGGATGAAATGTACGAGTATGATCACAGATCATATAATAAAGCTTAGATAGAATAATAATAGCATTCTGTGAAAACATAGAAGTACGATTCATTATTGAAATTTAGAACTTCATCTTAGCAGAAATTGAATTCAAACATCATAGAAGAATTTAAATTCAACAAGAGTGCCAAAAATTATCAATCCAAAACCAATAGACGAATTCTACCCAACAACGAACTCATCCGAGATATTCATTCCTCAATTCTATGATGAGCGATAATTAATCATTAAAGGATACTGTGGGAGGTATACTCATTATTCAACGGTTTTTTTTCTGGGTTTTCTCTCCCAAACTCTGAAAAATCTATAAAATAAAAATTAATTATTTTGTGATTTGCTTCGGCGTAAGAAACACAGGATATTTGTCAGAAGCAATCAATTGAACAATGTTGCCTAACAAACGACAACGAAGAAACAACTATAGCGTAACGTTTCGGAGTCTATATCAGACCCCTTCTTCAGACGCTCAACGAAAATCGAGAGAATTATTTTGTTGATAGTTATTTGGTGAAATTATATTTTTCAGAGTTTGGGAGAGAAAACCCAGAAAAAAACCGTTGAATAATGAACGATAATATTTATCTTTCCTCAAATCTACTCCAATACACCAATAATCCAGTTTTGTTTTTAGTGGAGATATTCTGAACTCAATATTATTAACTTACCATTACCATTCCCATCATCATATGGATTGACCATCGGCATGAAAATATCAACCAACAGAAAGTATGATATTATATTATAATTCTCATATTTATACGATTGCTGGAATGAATGACAATGTTATTAACTTACCATTACCATTCCCATCATTATATGGATTGACCATCGGCATGAAAATATCAACCAACAAAAACTATGCTATTATATTATAATTCTCATATTGATACCATTACTGGAATGAATGACAATGAGACAACGTCAAAGTTGACATTATAACAATTCATAGAATAGCCACAGAATAATTCTATCATTGAAATTTTGAAAAATCATATCTCCGAAAGTATTAGTTTGTTAGAGTTTAAAATGATATGAATGGATTCTTATGGTAAAACTGCTTATTGAAAAAAATTTAATTTGGAATTTGTTCTGTAAAAAAAAAATTTTTTGTTACTCCGAAACCATCTGTCCGATTTTGCCCAATAAGCCGAGATATTAATCCCCCAAACCTACTCTGAAAATTTCAACTGTCTAGCTCATTCCGTTCGAGAGTTATCGTGCCGGCCGGCCGGACAGAATGAATTTCGACCACGGATTCTTGATCAGTGAGTCGAACCAAATCGTTTAAGACCATTTTCATCGAAAAATTCTAAAATTACAGACATTTGGGCAAATTGATAAGCACTCAGTTCCGAGGAACTAGAGCGCCAAAAATACAGCTTGGGGTTCTTGCAGTATTTCCTGAGAGTGTCTGAAGCGTGAATAGACAATAGAACATATGTAGGCAAAAGCTCCTGACTTCAGGTCAGTGCTTTTCCCGATTTTTTTTTCTGGTGACTCTTTCTTTCAAAAGTTGTAATGTAAAAAAGAATTTTTTTTTCCTTACTCCGAAACCATTTTGCCCAGTAACGAACTTAACCGAGATATTTATCCCCCGAACCTACTCTAAAAATTTAAATTGTCTAGCTCATTCCGTTCAAGAGTTATCGTGTTAACGGCCGGACAGAATCGATTTTGACCATGGATTCTTGATCAGTGAGTCGAACCAAATCGTTTAAGACTATTTTCAGCCAAAATTCGAAAATTACAGACATTTGGGCAAATTGATAAGCACTCTGTTCCGAGGAACAAGAGCGCCAACAATGTCGGACATATTCTTAAAGTTGAATTCGACGGATTATGGAACATGCCGAATTCACCCGACAAGCTTGTTAAAACTTCCAAGAAACCGCGATGTGCTGAACAAGAACAATACCGTCGTTTGGGATAATGATGAAGCTTAATGATATGCTTTTGGTTCACTGTGATTTTAGGCAACATTAAACTGCATCAAATCGATTTTACGTGGAAACATTCCCTTCAAGAATCCATCCAACAATATTCGGGGAATTTGTTAAACAATAGCGTGGAAGTTTATAAATTTGATGTGAAGGTGAAGGGATGGCGGTGATTTAAAGGAATACCGCAACTAAAATTCGAGGAAATTCGAGAAGACATTTTCGAAATAGTCGAATAGGAACCAACAAAAGTTTTATTTACACCATTCTTGAAGAATACGAGCGATACAACCAAATGATCATTTACAAAGAAACTAACTAATATATAGTACTTATAACGAGTCTTTCAAAGGGACTGCCCCATTTTCAAATTGACATTACTCACGCATACACGGCCTCCATTTTTTATTTGTGACATTGACAGTTGTATTTGTCAATGTCTACCATTTAATCATGGAAAGGTACACGCTTCAGAAACGTCTTCAAATAATCCAAATTTATTATGAACAATCGCTATCTATACTCTAAATCTACGTGCTTTAACTTAAATTTTTGGTTGTTATATCATCCAGATTAAAGAACAATTGAACGCTCAGTGAAGAAGTTTGAAACAAATTTTGCACTTCATGATGTTACAGAGTCAGTGAGGCAAAGAAATGCAAGAAGTGAAGAGAATATTGCAGGCCTACGTGAAGGTGTTCGTGAAGACCAAAATTGATCGATTTCTCGTCGTTCACAAAAAGTAGTCATCTCCTAGACGCCTTTGTGGCGAATTTCACGAAAAGACCATGGTTTACATCCATAGAGAATTTGTTTAACCCAAGAACTCAAACCAACGGATCATTTAAAGTGTCATGTATTCGGTAATTGGTGTTTAGAAAAAATCGGAAAAGATGCAGATTTTCATAAGAAAATCATTCTCAGCGATGAGGCTCCTTTCTGGTTAAACGGTTATGTTAACAAGCAGCCTGAAAAATATCAAGAACTGCCATTACTTTGTCATTGGTTTGCAGCAATAATCCAGCAAATTTTGAGTATTTACAGATCAATATTGAACGAGTAATTGCTAACATACGACCTGATTTGTGTGAGAGAGTCAGCGTTTCCGTGGTGGACATTTAAATGAAGTTTTGTTTCATAACTAATGGTATCCATTGTACTAAAAATTCCAATTTTCAAATAAAAAATGTGTTTTATTTACAACAAAAATGGGGTGCTCTTAATGAAAGACCCGTTAAAGGCAATTTTGCGTATAAAATTCTCAAACGTTACGAGCATTTTAACAACAAAATCATCGCCCAACATACTTTTATATGTGGCCCATGAATCATCTCCAGGAATTTGGGTTAGGAGATTCGCGTACCCTGTAAAAACGTGATATCGCAAAATATGAAAAACCGCATGTTACATCGATAAGGATTGATTGTTTCATCGAATGATGTGTACCAATTTTATCGTGTGTGTATCTTAATGTCAATAATTAATTCGAACAACCTTATCACAAGGCGTCGAACATTGCCATGATTTTGATAAGGGAAATATCGTTAATTCAATGAAATCAAGTAAAGATATAAATCTCTTTTTGTTAACACCTCCCGACTACTTATCAACGCTTAATATTCAGGTGTCACTGAAGTAGGTACATATTTTTTTCGACCATTTATAGATCTGAATATCAATAGAGGCTTTCGAAAATAGAAGTCTTTTCAATAGAGGAATGTAGCCTTATATTAGACAGTTGCTTAATTTTGCATACTGAAGTACCTCAAATCATATTCAGAGTTTACTGTAATTCAATCCATGGCATTATATGTTTCTTACCTAAAATGATTCTGCGACTACAAACCCTCGCTGCATATTTCAACTCTTACTCATTTAGTTGGAGTATACACGATGTCCCATAATTAAGTTGAAAAATTTTAATGGTATATTCTACGTCAAATAATAGGACGAAATCTTCATATTAACCTATAACCGGAAAGGCTAGGTTCTCGAAATTCAGGCTGTTGAAGTGAATTCCCTGAATTGTGAATACAAAATCTTGCAAGTGAAATTGAGAGAAGATGAAAAGGAAAAGAAAGTAAAAATAGAAAGTGAATTCCCAGACTACGCAGAAGATCCTCCGTATGAACATATCGCAGAGACCGAACATGCGAAGTACATGTACAATGTACATGTATATTCTACGTTCAATAATAGGAAATAAATGTTTTGTTATACAAGGTGGGACCACGGTCGATGGTTTCCTGGACTTTTACGCAGAACGGGTAGTACGATTTTATTGAAAATTTGGTTTCTTCGCTAAGAATCACTGCTCCATCGATCTATAATATTTTCAGCGCTGCGGTTTTGTCGCTTACATCAAAAAGTACTAACAACTTTGATATTTCAATTGGAACACCATATACAGGGTGAGTCTTTGACCACTGCATTAATTTTAACCAAAGGTTCCTCTCATCAAATGAAACACTATTTTCATTTACCATTTTTCCAGATTCGGCTCAGGTAAAAAGTTACGAGCGTTTAAAGATTTCACAATGTGCTAATACACTCCCGCATATAAATTTTATCTATGATATTGTTGGCGGACGAGAATAAGGCATGGTAATGTGGTTTACAGCTTGATTCGGGATTCCAACGATCAGGGACGGATCCATAAAAGTAGTGAAATTTCTGGTGTTTTCCATTTTAAAACATTCAATGAAGAATATCTCGAAAACGGTGCGTTTAAGGAGAAATGATGAGAAATAATATAATGTTCTAAAACGATGGAATATTCTTGAAAAGACTCAAGAAAAACTTTATATGCTTTCTTTATGCTAATTTCGTTTAGTTATATGAATTCACGAGTCCATAACTAGAAAACCAGTAGAAGTAGAAAATAACTAATATTTGGAAAATATGTATCATAGTTATAGGAAACTTTACGCCAACATTCATTTTATTCGAAAAAAGGATGTCGAAGCTACAAAATAAAAACTGATTTTTTTTCAAAATTTCAACAGCCTGTATCTTTTTACCTGAGCTGAATTTGGAAAAACGTTAAATGAAAAAAGTGTTTCATTTGATGAGAGGAATCTTTGGTTACAATTAATGCAGTGGTCAAAGACTCACCCTGTATATTATTGCTTTTTTCGATCCTCCGTATCCTCCTGATTAATTTGGTATGAACTTAATCATCCCTATCTTTAGCGGTTTTCGAGTAATTAGTGGATTTACATCCTTGTTCGGGCAAAACAAAGCTTCAGTTCCACATTCATTCTTTTGTTGGAATCCTAGAAAGCCGAAATTCCGGTTATGGATTAATAATATGCCGTGTATCATTTACGTATAATTACATACGTCACTAATCATACAGGGTTGTTCAAATTCCGAAGCTTTTCCGAGACGTACTTAAACGATAAAAAGTGCGTTTTTTCAAATGGAATGACCTGTATATCTTAAGATGCATTGAAAGATAATAATTAAATTTCCTTTCAACCGATATATAACATGTTCCTATATCTAAATTGTAAGGTTTTAAAATTAAGAGCAAGTTTTCATGCCAATGAAAATGAATATATTTTATATTATTTTTATTTATTTTTAATTATAATAATTTAACAATTGGCAACGATTTCATAGAAAAATCATTCAAATGGAAGGTAATAATCACACCAATGAAGTTTTGATGAAATTATTTATTCTTCACGGTCATTGCGATCAAATTGTAGCAAGATCATGCAGAATGTTCTGCTTAGGCCTAAATCTTATTCTGCACTTCTGGTGGAAGCATGAGGATTTGCATTCAAATAAGTTAATCCATTTAAAATGTTATCTTCGCTTTGGCATTCTTCGTTTTAGTATTTCTCGGAAAAGCATCGGATTTTGAACAACTTTGTATGATTAGAGACGTATTTCATCAAACGTAAATGATACACGGGATATTGGTAATCCACCCCCGAAATTTCAGCTCTCTAGAATTCCAAGTACCGAAGTGATGAATGTTTAATTGAAACTATATTTTGCACAAAAAAAAAGAAGTAAATTTATCAATTACTCGAAAACTGCTAGAGAAAGGGATAAGGAAGTTGACATATTTATGTGTCAGGAAACTACGGTGAATCGAAAAAAGCAATAATATACAGGGTGTCCATTGGAAATATCAAAATTGTTAGTTATTTTTGAGATAAATGGCAACACAGCAGCGCTGAAGATATCCTAGATCAATGGAGCAATGTTTCCTAGCTAAAGAACCAAATTCCCAATAAAATCTTACGTCCCGTTCTCCGTAAAAGTCCAGGGTACCATCGACCGTGGCCCACCCTGTATACGAAGGGTTTTCATTGGACTAATAGCTCATTTTTAGAAGAAGAAAAAGGTTTTATTAATCCTAAAAAAATGGAATTAAATAAAATATTCTGAGGGTGAAAATAGTCTAGACCTAGAGGAACCATAGGTCAATGATTTGACGCGTAGTAGCAAAATGGTTCAGTAGAGCTGGTACTCTGAAGCTCCTATCTTGACGCTGTGGTATGCCTCGGTTCACCAGTTGGTCTTCTTCGTGTTCCTGTATCTTCTTTTGTCCACACATGCATTTTCATCACTGCAGTACAATTAGCACGGCAGCAAATTTCGCGACCAACCAAAATCTCGATAGACAAATTCTTTCTACCCTTGTCAAGGTCTCTGAAATTGTGATGGTTTTGACGTCTTCGACCTTGGGGCATTTTGTTACGTTCCACATTGTTAGACGAAGACGCAATTACTAATCAATGAGAACTAGGACATATCCTGATGATCCTAGAAGGATCAGTATAATAATATGATAATAATAATATCAAGGATCTTTCTTATTTAGAGCTGGCCAGAAAGCCTTGGAGAAGCTCAGTATAACTGGCATATCCATCGATCGTGAGCTAGTAGGAACACCTATCACGTCAACAGAACAAAGAAGAGTTGGCAGAGAGAAGAGACAGGCATAATGGGAGACACTCCTCGAAGATCACATGAGTAAACATGATGATTTTTTAAATATATCAGATCCA
Organism: Halyzia sedecimguttata; assembly: GCA_937662695.2. Lineage (NCBI taxonomy): Eukaryota > Metazoa > Arthropoda > Insecta > Coleoptera > Coccinellidae > Halyzia > Halyzia sedecimguttata. Next base: position 11,208,960 of record OW569411.2, on the reverse strand, counting down.
ACCTCAACACCAAAGTCACCATCCCGATGGTTAGAAATCACCATGGAGTCCAAAGCGATAATTTTGCCGATGCTGCCGAGTCGTTATGTGAAACCTTCGCTACACATTTCACCGAAGAGACCGACACCCTACCCAACCTAAATTTGCCCGGCTCGCCCAACCAACTTTGCTCTATAGATTTTCCACCTGAACTTGTCGAGAAGCATCTTTCCTCTTTGGATGCCACTGGTGCACCCGGTGGCGATGGAATTTCTGCTCAGCTTCTGAAAAACTGTGCTTCATCACTGTCACTTCCACTCTCAATGATTTTCACTCAATCTTTCAGCATGCATTATTTGCCAAATTGCTGGAGAGAAGCCCTAGTTACTCCCATTTTTAAAAAGGGTGACAAGCTTGACCCAAACAATTATCGTCCAATCAGTCTTGTCCCATTAATCGCTAAAATTTGCGAAAAAATAATTCATGAAAGAATTCTCAATTTCGCCTTGGCCAACGGCATTATACCAGAAAATCAGCACGGATTTCTACCAGGCTGCTCTGTGATCACCAATCTCTTGGCATGCGTTGATGACTGGAGCAGGATGTTGGATGCCCGTATCCCCGTGGATGTTCTCTATCTCGATTTTTCAAAGGCATTCGATCAAGTGCCCCACAGACGCCTCCTAATGAAGCTCGAGAGTCTTGGAATTCGTGGTGACCTTCTTCTGTGGATCGGGGCCTTTCTCTCGAACAGAAGTTTCCGTGTTCGTGTTGGTGACTGTGTATCTTCTTCAAGAGGCGTGGTGAGTGGTGTCCCCCAGGGTTCCGTATTGGGCCCTCTTCTCTATTTAATGTTCACATCGGATCTTCCCTCTACAGTGAAGTCAATGTGTTCGTTGTTTACTGATGATGCCAAGATTTACGGTGATCCGTTTACCGCATCTCGTGTTATACAGGATGACCTCGATGCCATCCTGAGATGGTCCGATACCTGGATGATTCCTCTCAAACTGGATAAATGCAAGGTACTTCACCTTGGTAAAAACAATCCAAGACACATCTACCACTTGGCCAATCACATTGTTGAGTCAGTTTCATCTCACTGCGATCTCGGAGTAACTATGACCCAGGACCTGTCTTGGTAAGAACATATTGTGGCTGTTACCAACAAAGCCAAGAGAATGCTCTACCTCATCCAGAAGACTTTTCGACGTTGTGACCCTCATACCTGCAGTATTCTGTATTCCACTTTTGTTCGACCCATCCTTGAATACGCCGGTCCGGTTTGGGCACCTGTTCTATCCCGTGATGCTGGTCAGAGAGCCTTGGAGAAACTCATTAATACTGGCATATCTATTGATCAGGAGCTAGCTGGAACAACTATCACGCCAACGAACAAAAGAAGAGTTGGCAGAGAGATAAGACAGACACAACTGAAGACACTACTCGAAGATCACATGAGTAAACACCTGCACTCCATTTATTTCAGGAGTTTGAAAGATCAGGACCTGTCGGAAGAATTATCCTTCGCCTTTTTGAAGTCAGCTGTGCTCAAGTCGAAAACGGAGGGATTTATTATGGCTTGTTAAGATAGGGTGATAAATACAAGATGGTATAAAAACAGCATTATGAGAGTGGACACCCCAATAACGTGCAGAGCATGCCACAGCCAGCAGGAAACTGTTATGCACATCCTGTCTGCTTGCAGATACCATGCTCCATCTGGATATGTGGAAAGACATAATGCGACACTCCGAATTCTCTACTTCCATCTGAGAGAGGTTTATGGTAAAGACAACGATCCAGTGCTACCATATGTATCTCTGGAGATTGAAGCAGCTGTTGAAAATGACAGAGCTCGCATCTACTGTAACTATGCTATTTCAATAACTCGGCAGATTCACGCACTAAAGCCAGAAGTAGTCCTGCTGGACAAAGTTTGTTGTCAAAATTTCGCACCCCGCTTCAAAATAATGTAGTGAAAGAAAAATAGAAGAGGAAAATACAAGAACTCAATGTTCGAACTAGATATCCTGTATCCAAGGCATAAAGTTAGGATGTCTAGGTGAAATGAGAGCGTCTACGTGACAGAATTGAAGATCGGCATGTAAATCCCTGGCCAAGGATTTGGGGCACATAATTGAGAAAGCAGTGTTGCTCGATTCACTTCGAGTCATGAGGCCCCATCAACTGTGAGAGAGTGGACCATCACAGTGTTAGCCTGTAAAAGGTTTTTCCTCGCAAGTGGACATAAAAAAAAATAATATCATTTTATTTTCCCAATAATTGATCAATGTTGATATTGATACCATAGGATGATAATTAGTTATTTTTGCCATAAAAACAATAAATTATTCCTTCTGGGCGTAACAATTCTGAAGATTGATACTTGGAGATTGTGTTCAACTTCGATTCTCATAAATACATTGATATTGACGGTATTGTTGTTTTTTTTCTAATTGATGATACAAATTGCGTCATAGTTATGAAGGGTCAACTTGGCACAGCCTTTACATTTCGTATTCTAACCAATATACTACTAATTTCATCTCATTCGAAAATCCTCAGTTCATTCAATTTTTATCGATATTGATATTAAATGCCACTTTCTTAGAAAACAGCTTCTCACCTTATCTAAGTCCAGTCTGCAGGCCGTCCTTCCACTCTTATCATCTGAATAATAATATTTATTATGTAATAACTTCACCAGCCACTTGTACACACTTCTTGCACACACAGTTAGGTTCCCATCAACCGTTATACGATCAGAAAATTGATGTTACTAACATATTTTGTAACCGTAATCACAACAAATAAAACTGACGAACTGGAGCGGATGGACAATGGATTGAATGACGATTATCGAAAGATAAATGAGAATTATATATATTTCAACTAAAAAACAATTACATTTTGCTATCTAGATAGGTTAGGTATCAGTTCGCAAGGACAAGCTGTAGGAAATTTTGAACCCGCAATCGAATGTGATCTTCTAATGAGTACAAACGAGAATACCTCTGGAGAATAAAAAAAATTGTTCAAGCACTGCGGACAGGAGCATTCTGACGCTCTTGTTCAAACAGACAAAATATATCTCCGAAAGAATTGGCTTCTCATAGTTGAAAATTATATCAATGTATTCTTATCATAGAACTGCATCATAAAGGAAATCCAATTCAAATAATAGTTTATTTATCAAGATTAAATGAGCAATCTGAGAATGAGAACTGCATCATGGAAGAAATCAAATTAAAATAGCTAAAATGAATTTGACTCTCTCTAATAGAACAGGATGGCATGTACGAGTATGAACACAGATCATATAATAAATCATAGATAGAATAATTATAGCCTTCTGTGAAAACATAGAAGTACGATTCGTTATTGAACTTTCGAAAAATCATATCTCCGAAAGTATTAGCTTGTAGGAGTTGAAAATTATATCAATGGATTTTTATGGGGAAACTGCATCTTAAAAAAAATGTATTTTGAAATTTGTAAGTTAAAAAAAAAAAAAAATTTCCTGGTTAAAGAACTCGTCCGAGATATTTACGCCCCAAACCTACCCTGCAAATTGTAATCCTCTAACTCTTTTTGTTCGAGAGTTATCGTGTTAACGGACGGACGGATGGCCGGACAGAATCTATTTCGACCACGGATTCTTGATCAGTGGGTCGAACTAAATCGTTTGATACCCTTATCAGCCAAACATTTGAAAATTACAGACATTTGGGCAAATTGATAAGCAGTCTGTTCCCAGGAACAAGAGCGCCAAAAAGCTTAAATTCGTCACAGAATGCGACAGAGATTATCTAAAAGGTTAAAATAGCTGTACCGTTAATAACAATTACGTCAGATTTTTGGTATAAATTCGATTATTTTCATTGCATCATACATTATCTTATACGTCATCTTGGATTACTTATGCATAACAGGTAGGTGTCCCACTGGAAACTGCATCGATCTGTATCTCGAAAATCAGAAGTCTGTATATTTTTGAAATGCTATTGAAATTGTTGAACCAGGCATTTGGACTTCATTGGTGAGAAAACCTTCAAACTAGTCAAAGGAAATAGAAATCATTAAAGGATACTGTGGGAGGTATATTCATCATTGAATGGTTTCTTTCTGGATTTTCTCTTCCAAACTCTGAAAAATATCTATGAAATGTAAAATCTATTATTTTTGATTTGCTTCTGCGTAAGAAACACAAGATATTGGTCAGAAGCAATCAATCGAACAATGTTGCCTAACAAATAACATCTAAACAACATCAACGAAGAAACAACTATATCTTAACGTTTCGAAGTCTATATCCGACTCCTTCTTCAGACGCTTAACGAAAAAATCTTCAGAATTATTTTGTTGATTGTTATTCTGAGATTCGAGAATTGTCACATTGACAGTATTTGAAAATCATAGCTAACATAGTTTTACTTTGTATAGAAATTTCCAAGTTCCACCTCCTTTTTCAATAAATTCAGCCAAATATGGTCAATACCAATTGAGCAATTTGCAAAATTGCATTCTCTGTTCAATAAAATACAAGTTGACTCCTTAAGTTTACTTTTAATATATGTAATCAGTTTCTGTCATTAGAATCTTTGTATTACTCCAATCCATCATGTGATCTCCTTGAATTATACATACATGTTCTGCTATTTTTGATTTCTGTATTGATTTCTGTATTGATTTCTCTTATTCTTATGCTGTGACTTCTCTGACTTCTAGTGGTCTTGATATTTCTCCTGTGTATGATTTACCACAAATACAAGGAATATTATATACACAGTTTTTTGATTTTTGTTTATCATTAATGGGTTTTGTCTTCATTAATAAAGACCTGAGATCATTTTGTGGTTTGAAGACGGTTCTTATATTGAACTTAGAACCGATTCTTCTGATTTTTTGAGAAAGGCACGAACATAAGGGATCATATTCAGCATATTGGGTTGCTGTTCTTGTTGATTATTCTGTTGATTATTCTGTTGTACTTGATTATTTGCTCTTCTATCTAAATTCATGATTGCATGATGTATTTACGAATTGTCTAGGATATCCATTATCTTCAAGAAATTTTTTGATGAAATCAATTTCATAATTTCGAATTTCAAGAGTAGAACAAATTAGCTCTATCGTAAAGTGTTTTAATAACACCTCTTTTTACACTGAGTTGATGGTTTGAATATAAATTTAACTATCTATTTGTATGTGTCTGCTTCCTGAAGACACTTGTTTCGAAATGGTTCGGATATTTTATTATCGAAACATCTAGAAAAGAAAGCTGATTATTTTTCTCTATTTCTAAAGCGAATTTTATTGTAGGTTCATTTGAATTTATGAAATCTAAAAATTTGTCTAACTCAACTACCATGTTGCCAAATTACAAATATAACGTCAACATGTCGCCACCAATCTGGTTTCAACGAATATGTATCCACAAATTGTTCTTCAAAATTTTCCATGAATATATTACTCATGACAGGTGATAAGGGCGAACCCATTGCCATTCCAAAATTTTGTCGATAAAAAACATCTCCTAGTTGGAAATAAGTGGTATTCAAACATACATCAAGCATTTCCAATTTCAAATACTGTCAATGTGACAATTCTTGAATCTCAGAATAACAATCAACAAAATAATTCTGAAGATTTTTTCGTTAAGCGTCTAAAGAAGGAGTCTGATATAGACTCCGAAACGTTACAATATAGTTGTTTCTTCGTTGATGTTGTTTCGTTGTTATTTGTTAGGCAACATTGTTCGATTGATTGCTTCTGACAAATATCTTGTGTTTCTTACGCAGAAACAAATCACAAAATAGTTTGGGAGAGAAAACCCAGAAAGAAACCATTCAAAGGAAATCTACTTTGCGAATGAATATGCTCAAAGATCGACTTTTAAAAGTGCTCAACACTTCAGACTTTCAAATGGGAAAAACTATTTCTTTGATATTAATTTTGTTAGATAGATAGTCAAAACTTTATGAGTGCACTGACGTCAGGTCAGTAGCTTTAGTGCGCTGGTTCGTCTAATGGTCAATCTACATATAACACTAATTTGAACCGTAACGTCTATCTTATTTCTTTTTGAACGATGAATTAAATCAGATTTAATTTGATTTCTTCCATGGTGCAGTTCTCATTCTCGTGATTGCTCATTTAATCTTGATAAATAAACTATTATTTGAATTGAATTTCCTTTAGGATGCAGTTCTATCATATGAATACATTGATATAATTCCCAACTCTGAGAAACCAATACTTTCGGAGATATTTTGAATAGGAACTATTCATTGGTTATGTAAAATTTGAGGCGCACATTTTCAGAATCCTTAATTCTACGGATAGCCTGAAACATACTAAGTTTTCATATTTCATGAGAATTTACTAAAAGCAGGACGATAAGATCTCACCTTTTGCCAATACACCATTGTTCTAGTTAATTTTCTCCACAATGAAAAGAAAGCCTCGTAAGTGCTACTTGGACAACGAGTGTATCCGATGGAGCTGCCGCTGCACCGATTGTTTCTATATGCCAAGGCCGAGGATGGTAATATAGTTTCGCAATTTCTATCAGCCTCTGAAGCGTATGTGCCTACTGTTAACGCATTCAGTTCTTTCATTATAGTTCCAAATAATAAACCTAAGTGGTCGAACCGAAGAAAAATTCCAATTCCCAGAGTTCACGCTAAGGAATACAATACTTGAATACAAAAATTGGTTCAAACACTGACGTGAAGTCATGAGCTTTTGCACGCATGTTCTCTTGTCTACCCACCTCTATTGGACACGATATTAAGAGTTTAGCATCGATATACACCGTTTTATCAGCTTTTATGAAATATATTTTATTTATTTACCGAAATAAACTTTATTATTATTATTATTATTATATGAATACATTTCATACCATGTTAATGACATACTTCAGTAGAGAATCGTATATGATCACAGAATTTTTAATTAAATTTTTAATTCTTCTATAGGAATTGAAATACGAAAAAACTTACGCCTAAAACCTAAAACCTAATTTTACAACCAAGTTCCTAATTTGAAGGACAATCAGTCCCATATTGTTCAAGATATCGAAAAATATTGGAAGCCGAGTAGCGTTAGTCAGTAGCTTAATGGGTGACCGATGCCACGATAACTTTCGAACGAAAAGAGAGAGCTACTTGCATGTTTCAGGTTAGGTTGCGCATCCGAATGTGACATAACTTTCCAAACTGTTTCGGAGTTATACCCTTCCGAAATTGTTATTTACTCAATAACTCAAATAATTCTTATCCGATCCAACCCAAACTTGGTAAATACTTGTAGTATGCCGACGCCATGATATTTGCGACATTTCGTGAATATCGTATCACTAGGAAAACAAATAAATATAGGTTTTCCTTAAACAATTTTGAATTTCAGAAACAATCAGTCAGAATTGAAAGGTTTTTTTCTGGGTTTTCTCTCCCAAACTCTGAAAAATATCTATAAAATAAAAATTAACTCTTTTGTGATTTGCTTCTGCGTAAGAAACACAGGATATTTGTCAGAAGCAATCAATTGAACAATGTTGCCTAACAAACAACAACGAAACAACATCAACGAAGAAACAACTATATCATAAAGTTTCGGAGTCTATATCAGACTCCTTCGTCAGAAGCTCAATGAAAATCGTTAGAATTATTTTGTTGATAGTTAATTTGTGAAATTCAAGAATTGTCACAATTGTGATATACCTCCCACAGTATCCTTTAATGATTACTTAATCAGTCAGAACCCGCTCAAAAAACAACAAATCAAATGAGAAATCATAGTGGCAATGTGAAATTAAAAACTAGAATGACATTTATTTTCAGCGGATTGTATTCAAATTGGTATGCACATATCTGCAAAATACAAGGTTACAACAAGAATAGGACAGCCAGATCTCGATTCAACCTTTAAAAAATTGGTTCAAGCACTGACGTGAAGTCAGGAGCTTTTGCGCGTATGTTCTATTGTCCATACTCCTGTAATGAACACTCTTCTTAATCGAATTTACCATGATGAATTCTATTGTCTATTCTCCTGTATTGGACACTCTTCTCAATCGAATTCACCATGATGAATTCTATTGTCCATTCTCCTGTATTGGCAAAATTTGGAGGTTTCCCTTGCCGATATATTGGGATATATCGATAATAGAAGTCGACTATAGTGATATAGAGAAATAATTCACAAATATAAAAAGCTTCTGTATGCAGACATCTAGCCTGACTTCTCCACCAATGGAAAAATTCATTCGTCTCAACGAAAATGTTAATAATTAGAAGTATACCTACCTATTTTATTCTGTAAAGTCTATAATTCATGAAACCTTGTTGAAGTATATTGTTTTTTTATTTATAATATCATTTAAATTAATATTGTAGGACGTTACTTTGAAAGTTAAGCTATACTGACTTACAGTAAAAATATTATAAAGGAAAGAAGCGATTGGATAGTCAAACCATAATTTTAATAAAATGATGCATTTTTATTGTTCAAATAAAGATATTTTGTCAACTTACAAGAATTTCTTCATTCAATGGTATTTCAAAGAACTAATTACAGTTTTAAATATTTAATAAAAAAATGGAATAAATTTCATATATGTACATATATAGATCCTATCGTATTCAAACTTGGAACTTGGTAGTAGAATTATGTTCTGAAGGCTCTCGCAAAATGTCAGCCATGTCGTATGAATAGTTTCTGATATCTAGAATTTTTTTCAATGATTTCTTAAAAATTTTCTAGTTATACGATCCTCACAAAATTTTGCAAGAACTTTCGCGTTGGCATTCTACAACTAATAGCTAAGTTAGAAATGGATTGGTTCTATATTTTTCGAGTTATTGAGAAAATAACAATCAAATTTCAGATGAATATAACTCCAAAACCGTTTGACCGATTATGCTCATGAACAAACTCAAATGTCGCATTCAGATGCTCAACCTAACCTGAAAATTTCAAATCGCTATCTCTTTCCTTTCTCAGGTTATCGTGACATAAAAATATATTTTTTAATTTTCTAGCGATACGGTTCACACAAAATTCTACACACGTCTTCAAGTCGATATTCTACAACTAATTGGCAAGCTTTAATTTGATCGAGTCTATATTTTTCAAGTTATCGAGGAAATAATATTCCAGGTGGGTATAACTCGGAAACCGTTAAACCGATTATGCCCAAAAACGAACTCAACTCTCCCTTTCGGATACGCAACCTACCCTGAAAATTGCAAGTCCCTATCTCCTTTGGTTCGAAAGTTATCGAGGCAACGGTCACCCATCTACTGAACTCGCACAAGAATGCTCGAATTTCCAACAATATTCAACCGATCGTATTAAAACTTGAAACTTGGCAGTAGAGTTAGGTAATGAACGCTCTTCCAAAATTTCAGCAATTTCAAACGTATAGTTACTGATATATAGAATTTTTTTTTTTTATTTTCAATGATTTATTAAAAATTTTCTACAGATGCTATCCTCACCAAATTTCGCAAACATTTTCGCGTTGGCATTCTACATCTAATAACCATGTTTGAATTCAATCGGTTCAGTATTTTTCGAGTTAATGAGGAACAAAAATCCACCAAATTTCAGAAAATTTCAGATGGCTATAACTCTGAAACCGTTTGGTCGATTATGCTCATAAACAAACTCAAATGTTGCATTCATATGCACAACATAACCTGAAATTTTCAAGCCGCTATCTCTTTCCGTTCTCAGGTTATCGTGACAAAAAAAATATTTTTTAAAATTTTCTAGCCATACGATTTGCCCAAAATTTCACAAACGTGCTTAGGTTCATATTCTACAACTACTCACCAAGTTTCAATTCGATCGGATTTATATTGGTTGAAAACAAAATTATTACTCGGAAACCACTGGGCCGATTATGCCCATTAACGAACTTGTCCGTCGTATTGCGATGCGCCACCCACCCTGAAAATTTCAAGTCGCTAGCTCTTTTCGTTCTCAAATTATCGTGGCAACGGACGGCCGGACGGCCGGCCGGACGGACAGAATCAAATTTGACCTCGGATTCTTCATCGGGGAGTCAAACTTGATCGTTTGAGACCAATTTCGTCAAAAAATTCGAAAGTTACAGACATTTGGGCAAAACTATAACGCGATGTTCCCCAGAACATACGCGCAAAAATGTTAAAACAAATGTTTGTCGGAGCATGAATCAAAAATTGCATCAAGCGATCTGTTTCAATCATTATTTCCTTGATAACTCAAAAAAAATAGACTCGATCGAATTGAAGCTTGGTAACTAATTGTAGAATATCGACATGAAGACGTGTATAAAATTTTGTGAGGATTGTACCACTAGAAAATTTTTAAAAAGTTACGAAAAAATATTATGTATCTCATGATTCCTTGAGAACGGAAAGAAATAGCGACTTGCAGTTTTCATGGTAGATTGCGCATCTGAATACGACATTCAAGTTCGTTAATAATCGGCCAAATGGTTTTGGAGTTATAACAATCTGAAATTTGGTTGTTATTTCCTTAATAACTCAAAAATATAATTCCGAAACAATTTAAATATGGTTATTAGTTGTAGAATGCCAACGCGAAAATCCTTGCAAAATTTCGTGAGGATCGTAGCACTAGAAAATTTTTAAAAAATCATTGAAAAAAAAATTGGTTCAAACACTGACGTGGAGTCAGAAGCTTTTGCGCGTATGTTCTATTGTCTCTTCTACTTTATTGGACTTTATTAGACGAATTTACCATGGTGAATTCTATTGTCTGTTCTCCTGTATTGGACACTTTGAATTTACCATGGTAAATTCGATTAAGAGTGTCCAATACAGGAGAATGGACAAGAGAACATACGCGCAAAAGCTTCTGAATTCACGTCAGTGCTTGAACCAATTTTTTTTAACATATTTTTAACCTTTCACTGCACTCAGTAACTGGATGGGTGATCGATGCCACGATAAATTTCGAACGGAAAGAGATAGCTACAAACATGGAGGTACTGCTGTTTATGTCAGTGTCTGTCTAGCAGGTTTTTCTAGGGAAATGCCAGACTTTGTAAATATGAGCATACCGATCTCATTCGAGTGTTCTGCTGTATTGGTTAATATGAAAAATAAGCCGATAGCCATCATTTCGATTTATAGATCGTCGTCAGCAAACAGTGATGTAGACCTCTTTATCGAGAAACTCATTATTTTGATGCAATTCCTGACAAACAAAAAAATTCCTTTCTTGATAGCAGGTGATTTTAATATTCATTTCGAGGAAACTTCCAGAGATGTGAATAAGAGAACCCTAACATCGATTATCGAATCATTCAATTCACGATTAATTATAGATGAGCCAACACGTAAAGGAGCATGTATTGATAACGTGATTACTAATATTGTTTGCGCTTCTGGTTACTGCGAGAATCCCCATCTTTCTGACCATTCAGCTCAAGTGGTTCTGTTCAAACATTCTAAGAAGTTGGTTAAGTCGGAAACAATAACAACTAGGTCCATCGATGAAACAAAAATTTTAGAATTTTGTAACAATTTATCAAATCATGATTGGAGGGAGTTATTCGAGCTGCCATTAGAGGATGTTAACTCACAGTGGATGTTGTTTAATCGTGTTTACAAAAAAGAGTTCGAAGAATGTTTTCCGGTAAAGGTAATAAAAAAAAGCTGTAAAACTGATATCCCATATAATTCCGAAGTAGAGAATATCAAAAAACAACTTGATTCAGTTTTTACTATGGCAAGTATTGATCCATCTTTTCTCGGTTTATACAAGAAACTAAAAAACTTATACGATATTGCACTGAGAGAGAGTAAGCAGAATTACTATCGTCGAAAATATGAAAATTCGGCAAATAAATCGAAAACAATTTGGAAGATTATAAATGAGAAAACAGGTAGGTCGCAGGAAAAACCAAAGTTTAGCAATATAAACAGCCCTCAGCAAATTGTAGATGATTTTAGTTTTATATTTCGAAACTCGTTAAACCAACATAGACAGGCCGATGTGTCAGGGATATTGAATACTGTTACTCGATTGGAGAATTCTTTTTTTATGTTTGAGGTAACTGATACTGAAATCGAAAGGGTAGTCAAAAGCTTGGCGAATAAAACTAGCGTAGGTTATGATGGTATACCAACGAGAGTAATAAAAAGAAGTATCTCTCGGATTTCTCAACCACTGCGTCATATCCTGAATAATAGCTTCCAGTGCGGGGTATTTCCGGATCTGCTCAAAAAATCGGTTATAAAACCTATTCATAAGAAGAATGATCCAAATGATCTCAATAATTACAGGCCGATAAGTCTTCTGAGTAATTTCTCGAAAATTTTCGAAAAAATTATGGTAAATCGACTTCTCAGCTTCTTCAGGAAATTTAAGACTTTGAACCCACAACAACATGGTTTCATGAAAGGAAAAAGCACGGAGACAGCGATTTACGAACTAGTAGAAATGATAACTGATGGTTTAGAGATGAACGAACAAATGCTAGGATTTTTCTTGGATTTCTCGAAGGCATTCGATTCAGTAGATCATTCCATTTTACTCGCGAAACTTGAGGCGTATGGCATTCGAGATGCTCAACTCAAATTCTTTGAGAGCTATCTCAGCGAACGATATCAGCATGTATCGCTTAGGATGGATGGAGTTGAGTTTACATCCGTGGACACACTGATTGAGCAAGGTGTGGTACAGGGCAGCGTACTTGGTCCGCTGCTATTTGTTATTTATATAAATGACATTCCTAATATAATCCGCACTGTACTCTCCACTTTCACAGAATTAAATGACATATCAGGACCTTCATCTCCATCATCAATAGCATTCGTCAACTTTGCTGACGACTCGAATATTCTCTTACGCGGAAAAAACTCTGAACATCTCCAGGGTCTACTTGAATATATTTATCATTCTGTAAAATCATGGTGCACCCTAAATAAATTACATCTCAATGTTGATAAGACGGAATTTGTTTTCTTTTCGCACAAACTAAGGAATTTTGAAGCAGAACAACAGCTCACATTATCAGGAGAAATTATCTCTCCTCAACCAACAACCAAGTTTTTGGGCATTCACCTTGATGAACATCTTGAATGGGCAGAACATATTGAAAAATTGCGTAGAAGGTTGAGTCAAACAGTGTTTGTATTGCGAGTGTTGAGATCAGAGCTCAGCTTAGAGTTCTTAAAATCGATTTACTATTCCAACTTTCAGTCAGTGATGAGCTACGGTATCATTTTCTGGGGGAATAGTCGACAGGTGAAAATGGTTTTTTACACCCAGAAGATGGTCGTTAGGGTTCTTTTTGGACTAAGGTACCGAGAATCCTGTCGGGGCGTATTCAGGAAGAATAATATCCTAACACTCTCAGGCATTTACATCTATAAATGTCTGCAGTTTTTATTCCAAAATAAGCACCTTTTCGACAAATTTCGGAAAAGTGGTGCATATGAGACCCGACACCACTTTTATGTGTACCCGCTACATTCTTTGTCCCTGACAGAAAGAAACTGTACATACATGTGCTTAAAACTCTTTAATAAACTACCATCAAAAATACGAAGCGTTGATAACTTCAAATGTTTTCGAAGAGAGGTCTACAGCCTATTGCTACGATTAGAGCCATACTCTATAAGTGAATTTCTGGAGAGTGACATGGAATTTTGATGTCCTCTACCTTTTTCTTTTTCTCATGTGTGACGTTTCCCATTTTCATTGTTATATGTAAACAACTATTATTGGTGAATAAAGATATATTCTATTCTATTCTATTCTACTTGCATGTTTCAGGTTAGGTTGCGCATCCGAATGTGACAGTTGAGTTCGTTAACTGACACAACCATCCAAACTGTTTCGTAGTTATACCCTTCTGAAATTTTGTTGTTATTTCCTCAATAACTCAAATAATACAAATCCGATCCAATACTAACTTGGTAAATACGGCGATAATAATTGCGACATTTCGTATCACTAGGAAAAAAAATAGAAACTGATTTACCTTAAACAATTTTAAATTTCAGAAACTATCAGTCAGAACACGCTCTAAAAACGACAAATTAAATGAGAAATCATAGTGGCAATGTGAAATTAAAAACTAGAATGACATTTCAGCGGATTTAATTCAAATTGGTATGCATATATCTGCAAAATACAAGGTTACAACCAGAATAGGACTGCCAGATCTCGATTCAACCTTTAAAAAATGTTAAAACAAATGTTTGTCGGAACATGAATCAAAAATTGCATCAGCCGATCTGTTTCAAGAGTAGAAAGGACCGATTAACAAAACGCATATTTATTTGATCAATAATCAATAGAATTATGCAATTTAATTCTACCGGTAAGGGATTTCAGTAGTTTTGGCAAGTCGTGGCAACATTCAGACCGAATGAAATTCGGTCAGGTATGTTTACTTTTTATTCAATGAATCAACTAAATGTTTCTTTCGTATATTTTCGTGAAATTATACAGTACATTACATTACATTACATTGGATTTTGTGTTTCGAATTGAAGGCAAAATAAGGACGTTAATTAGCAGGTAGCAATATCCTTACCTTGATTAACAGGTTTTTTTAACATATTTTTAACCTTTCACTGCACTTAGTATTGTTGGGATTCCGCTGGAAGTAACAACAATCGAAGTCATGTGTTCCGGGCATTGTTCTTATCGGCACAACCGAACTCGATATCAACTTTTAACATTCGGCAGCGGAATACTGCAGAGAAAAGACTTTCCGGAAAGGAAACACGGATAAGCTCTACTGCATTTTCGTTTGTGCAGCGTTGCCGGGCAACTGGGCTATTCGTCCGTAGTAGACGGACCGATACATGTGCTGAGGTGGGATAACAAGTAGGTGATCGTTCATTACCTGTTACCTGTCCATTCACCAGAACCGGTACAACTGTACTGCAGCGGTACAAGTAGTTTGGGAGAAAAGGACGGGTAGATGTTTTCACTACGGAAGACGCTTGTATGGATTCATGATTCTCACGAGCTACAAATCTTACAGTGTGGAAATACAACTCCCTTAACTGTAACAGTCCATGAAAAAATTGGTTCAAGCCCTGTGGATAGGAGCTTTGGCGCTCTTGTTCAAATCAAACTTTGACAAATCATACCTCCGTAATTATTGGTCTCTGGGAATTATAAAAATGGATCCTTACGATAGAACTGCATCATGAAATATTTCAAACAGACCGATTCTCCCCAATAACAAACTTGTCCCAGATATTCATTCCTCAAATCTACTCTGAAAATTATATTATATCAATTAAGACTTAGACAATATTGCAGTTTTTTGATACTCTGAACCCAATTTGATCATGTATCTTACCAAAAAATATATTTCCATCATCATATGGATTATCCACGGGCATTTTATTATCCCTTTAAAAGTATAATCTCATATTGGATTGGAACCATATTTTGTCTGTACAAGATCCTACTGTCTCAATTAACACCTTGATAGAAATCCTACATAACTGTATTGAGGAAGCCACCTTTCAAATAAGAAAAAAGAAAAAAAAATAAACATATAACACCAAGAAAAATCTGGATCACTAGTGCCATATTAGTATCTTGCAGAACTAAAGAAAATTTGTATAATTTGAAGAAAAAACCAACTTGTCAAACGCTAGAAAGTGAATATAAAAATTATAATAAAATACTTAGTAAAGTTATAAAAGATGCCAAATATAAATTTGAAAATGAACAAATAAAAAAGATTGGTGGCAACTCAGGACAGTTGTGGAACAATATTAAGAACAAATTGGGTAAAAATAATGTTCAAAATAAAACAGTAGATTATATATATGAAAATAACAAAAAAATTGATAACAAAGCAGGAATTGCTGAGGTCATGAATGAATATTTCTAAACTATTGGCGAATTATTAAGTGATCAAATAGTAAACAATGGAGACAGGGAACTGAAACTTCCTGACCAAAATAGTAAGTCTATCTTTTTGTATCCAACAGATAGTAATGAAATTAGCAAAATCATAAGAGAAATGAAAATAAAATCGAACGGAGTAGATAAAATTAGTGTTGCAGCGCTGAAGGCAATGAGTAATCATATAGTTTTGCCGTTACAGCACATTCTTAATAGATGTATTGAGGAAGGCACGTGGCCAGTAGAATTAAAGAAGGCTGAAGTGGTACCCGTTTACAAGTCCGGAGACAGTACTTGCATCAAAAACTACAGACCAATTTCGCTCATTTCTAACTTAGCCAAAATTTTTGAAAAAATTTTACTCAATAGACTTTTTGTATTTTTAGATGAATCTAATATAATCTCTGATAGACAATTTGGTTTTGTAAGAAAAAGAGGAACCACGGAAGCCTTAAATCATATAACCGACATAATTTATAAAAAATTAGATAAGAGCAAACCAATAATTACAGCCTTTCTTGATTTGGCGAAAGCTTTCGACACAGTAAATCACGAAATCTTGTTAAACAAATTAGAAAGATATGGCATAAGAGGTAATGCCCTAAAATTGTTCAGAAGCGATCTTTCTGGTAGAAAACAGAGAGTAAAGATAAACAATGCTACAAGTAATTACAGAGAAATATCTATCGGTGTTCCACAAGAAACAATTTTAGGTCCTATACTTTTCGTTCTCTACATGAACGATTTACTGAAAGATCATCTCGAGTGATGACACGTGGGAGAAGGCGCGGGTGAGATTGATGAGAGATCTAGAAACTGTGGTAATTTGGCTTAAACAAAATAAACTATCGCTAAATCTTGAAAAGACCGTATATATAACATATGGTAACTACTGTGATAGTGATTTAAATGTCAACATAGGTCATCATATACTGAAAAAGGTAGATTATCACAAATACTTGGGTTTATACTTCGATTTTAATATGAGATGGAGAAAACATATTGATTATATAGTTAAGAAAACTAGATACCTGATTTTTATTTTTGCCAAAATTAAAAAGTTTATGGCAACTGATGCTTTGATGGTAATTTATCATGCATTTTTTCAGAGTCTAATGAACTATGGAATAGTTGCCTGGGGAGGAGCTAATGATAATAACCTCAACTTTATTCAAAGAACTCAAAAAAAAATACCAAAAATAATAAATAAGAATAATACTCAGACGCATTACAATACTCTAACTCCACGCCAACTCTTTCATTTAGAAGCAGTATCATTACATTATCTTGGGTTGAAAGATAAGTACAAAAATTCTAGAAGCAATACAAGGTATAAGAGCCTACAGTTACCAAGAATAAACAAACGAATAGGTACGAAAAATAGTTATTATGTTGCTATAAAAGTGTTCAACACATTAACAGATAGTCTTAAACTGTTGAGGACAGATAGAGCAAAAATAAAGAAGAAATTGAAAAGTTTCATAATAGAAAAATATTAGTTGGTATACTCATTATTATTTAAAAAAACCCCTTGTTTATGAGACTAGTAGTGTGTAATTTTGATTTATTAGAATTAAGTTAGTTTTAGGTTGGCCAGCCTATGTACAAGTAACTAAGTTTACTTCTGTAGGACTATTACATCTAATATTGTACGGGTGACCAGTTCACCTCGAAACTTCATGTAATATTTTGGTTAATAATAAATAAATAAATAAATATCATCCTCATTATTCTACGATAGCTGAGGTTATTTAATTGGATATTTTACATTCTATCATAATTTGTTTTCTAGAACAGAAGGTGTATTTTATATCAAGAATAACGAACCAGAAATAATTTTGACATTTATCTGTCATAGGAAAATAGGATGACATGTAAGAACACAGATCATATGATAATTCATAGATAGAAAAATCAAGTACAGCATTCTGTGAAAACATAGAAGTACGATTCATTATTGAAA
Source organism: Halyzia sedecimguttata (assembly GCA_937662695.2). Lineage (NCBI taxonomy): Eukaryota > Metazoa > Arthropoda > Insecta > Coleoptera > Coccinellidae > Halyzia > Halyzia sedecimguttata. The sequence goes on along the minus strand of OW569411.2, from coordinate 11,191,109 downwards.
TTTCGAAAAATCATATCTCCAAACGTATTAGCTTGTTAGAGTTGAAAATGATATCAATGGATTTTCATGGTGAAACTGCACCTTAAAAAGAAATTGAATTTGTAATTTGTAATGTTACTCCGAAACCATAAGGCCGATTTTGTCCGATAACGAACTTAACCAAGATCTTTATTTCCCAAAACTACTCTAAAAATTTCAACTGCCTAGCTCATTCTGTTCGAGAGTTATTGTAGATACAAAATTTCAAAATTTTAAATTTTTTTTGACAATTTTCGGCCACCCGATCGATACAAAACTTCGTATGCATATAAAGGTAATTTTTCTACAATTTGATACTAAATTTCAGATAGATCGAGTGATCGGTTTCAGAAATATTCATAAAAAATATTGTTACTGAAAACGGCCTCAACTCCGAAACTGCTTGGTGGATTTCACCCGTTAACGAACTTGTCTGAGATATTTATGCTCCAAACCTACCCCGCAAATTTCAACCCTCTAACTCTTTTCGTTCGATAGTTGTCGTGTTAACGGCCGGACGGACGGCCGACTGGACAGAATCGATTTCGACCACGGATTCTTGATCAGTGAGTCGAATCAAATCATTTAAGACCATTTTCAGCCAAAAATTCGAAAATTACAGACATTTGGGAAAATTGATAAGCACTCTGTTCGAAGGAACAAGAGCGCCAAAAATCCTAAAAGCCCTGACGTGAATTCAGGAGCTTTTGCGTATGTTCCATTGTCTATATACGCCTCATACGGAGTTCATAGAGCTGAAATTCGGTACTCGATTGTAATATAGTGATTCGAAGGTATGTGCAGAATTTCAGCGGATTCTGACGAATTGTTTCCAATATATAAATTTTTGGAGAAAAAAAAATTGTATTTTCCTAGTGATACGATATTTCCTGGCATTCTACAAGTAATTACCAAGTCTTAATTGAATCGGAATTGTATATTTTGAGTTAAATAACAATAAAAGTTAATATGGATATAATTCCAAAACCGTCTGGCCGGTTATGCCCAACAACGAACTGTCCTCTTCGCACGAGCATCCTACCCTGAGAATTGCAAGTCGCTATAACTCACCCAAGGCTGCTCGGACCTCCAACGATATAGATCCGATCGTGTTCAAATTTGGAACATGGCTATAAAGTTAGGTGTTGAAGGCTCTCGCAATTTCAGTGATATCGGACGGATAGCTTCTGAGATACATAATTTTATTCAATCAGTTCTTTAAAATTTTCTAGTGATTCGGTTGTATCACCAGTTTCGTTGAAGTCAATTTTAAAGATAAGTAAGTCCCATTCTGATGAACAACCTATCCTGAAAATTGCAAGTCGCTTTCCAATCCCAAGTTATCGTGAGATAAATAATATTTTTTAATAATTTTTTTTAATTTTCTAATCCAATGAGTTGTATTTGGCAAATTATCCTGAAAGAGTTCAACCACGTATAAATTTTTGTAATCAGAAAAACATTTTTTGGCGCTCTAGTTCCTCGGAACTGAGTGCTTATCAATTTGCCCAAATGTCTGTAATTTTCGAATATTTCGATGAAAATGGTCTTAAACGATTTGGTTCGACTCACTGATCAAGAATCCGTGGTCGAAATTCATTCTGTCCGGCCGGCCGTAGGCACGATAACTCTAGAACGGAATGAGCTAGACAGTTGAAATTTTCAGAGTAGGTTTGGGGGATGAATATCTCGGCTAAGTTCGTTATTGGGCAAAATCGGACAGATGGTTTCGGAGTAAAAAAAAAAAAATTTTTTTTTACGAAACAAATTCCAAATTAATTTTTTTTTAATTAGAAGTTTTATCATAAGAATCCATTCATATCATTTTTAACTCTAACAAGCTAATACTTTCGGATATATGATTTTTCAAAATTTCAATGATAGAATTATTCTGTGGCTATTCTATGAATTGTTATAATGTCAACTTTGACGTTGTCTCATTGTCATTCATTCCAGTTATCAATATGAGAACATAGACATAGAATAACATGGACTGGCCCTTACGTAACTTTATCACACAGTTCGTTGCGGAATACATTAGAGAGAGAGAGATGTTATGAAGGATAGAATACTTAAAGGCAAATAATGGTATAAAAATAATGATGTTTTTTTATAAGTATCAGAATATTCAGAAACGAGTGTCGGATTTAAATGAAAATGTTTTGCCTTTAAATATTCTGTCTACAAATCACCAAAACACATACACAATACACGAAACCAAACAATACAGTAACAAGAAAGGTCAGAGAATAAAGGAAACCAATGTTTTGTATTCTGTGGTTTTGCCAAACGCCAAATTATAAGAAAATGTTCATATACCGTGGTTTGCCTTTAACTATTCTGTCTTTTTTCAATGCTGATTTCAATGGTCTCTTTCTCACAACCAGTCCATGTTATTTTATGTCTATGTAGTATGAGAATCATAATATGAGGAGCATCTTATCAAAACGTATTAAGTCCAAAAACCATTTTATTGGGAATCAACGAAAAACGATTTTTTCTTCCTCCCTGGCTTATAATTTGAGTATGTCGAGTTTGTTTGATAGAAATTTACATCTAAAGGTAATAACTAATCTCATTTAAATCAATATTGATCAGATATACACAGAAAATGTAAAAAACGTTTGGACTTAATGCGTTTTGATTCATCTCATTGTATATAATGCGTTTTGATGTGGTTGAAATTGAAAATAATGCTGTTTGTTGCGATTTTTTATACATTTAGAGAAAACAGTCTGCACAGTAAGTGTTGGCCTGTAACCTAATCAACATGAGCAAATCGATAAAACATGTTTTTGGTTATATTTTATTTCTTTTAAAAATGCAAACGTAAACATAATTCATTTCGATGTGACTTACATACTTTGGATTTGAATTACAGAGGGACATAATGCCATTTGGAAGATTTTGTTTACATAGGGCTATAGAGCAACAGAAAACATTTCTGAATCCGCTTCAAACTCAATTTCGCCCAAATTGGACATAATGCGTTTTGAAAAGTTACTCCTCATATAATATCATACTTTTTGTTGGTTGAGATTTTCATGCCGATGGTCAATCCATATGATGATGGGAATGGTAATGGTAAGTTAATAACATTGTCATTCATTCCAGCAATCGTATAAATATGAGAATTATAATATAATATCATACTTTTTGTTGGTTGATATTTTCATGCCGATAGTCAATCCATATGATGATGGGAATGGCAATGGTAAGTTAATAACATTGTCATTCATTCCAGCAATCGTATAAATATGAGAATTATAATATAATATCATACTTTTTGTTGGTTGATATTTTCATGCCGATGGTCAATCCATATGATGATGGGAATGGTAAGTCAATAATATTGAGTTCAGAATATCTCCACTAAAAACAAAACTGGAATATTGGTGTATTGGAGTAGATTTGAGGAAAGATATATATTATGGAAAAGTATAACGGGTGATTCAACAAAAGAAGCAGAGAAAATAATTCTGCTGGTACCTGCCGACACGTGTTTCTGCTAGTTGGCTTCTTCAGGACAGGGCAACCAAGAAACCAAAAAAAGGTGAAATGATAACTGAAAACAGGTGGCATCACATCAGGAGCGAGCAACCAATTTGTGCCTTCAGCTCTAGGACCTCCAATTCGGAGGTAAACTATGGCATCGGCACGAAGGAAGCATAAGCTACCTGTGCGATGCGACCTCAACCCGAGGATATGTATTAAAGAAAATAGGATAATGCGGATAAGTATATCTATATAATAATAATATAATAATAATAAGTATATCTATACTTATCCGCATTATCCTATTTTCTTTGATATATATTATCTTATCGTTCATCATAGAATTGAGGAATGAATATTTCGGATGAGTTCGTTGTTGGGTAGAATTCGTCTATTGGTTTTGGATTGATAATTTTTGGCACGCTTGTTGAATTTAAATTCTTCTATGATGTTTGAATTCAATTTCTGCTAAGATGAAGTTCTAAATTTCAATAATGAATCATACTTCTTTGTTTTCACAGAATGCTATAATTATTCTATCTAAGCTTTATTATATGATCTGTGTTCGTACTCGTACTTTTCATCCTGTTGTATAAGAGAGAGTCAAATTCATTTCAGCTATTTTAATTTGGTTTCTGCCATGGTGCAGTTCTCATTCTCAGATTGCTCATTTAATCTTGATAAATAAACTATTATTTGAATTGAATTTCCTTTATGATGCAGTTCTATCATAAGAATACATTGATATAATTCCCAACTCTGAGAAACCAATACTTTCGGATATATAATTTGTCTGTTTGAACTAGAGCGCCAGAAAGCTCCTGTCCACAGGGCTTGAACCCATTTTGTTTAGAATATATATAAAAAATAATAGGTTTCCATTTAAAAAAAAATTAAACTTCATATTCACAGATCTGAATGGAAGTTCTTTCAACATAAGATATAGAGAACATCAAACTGATTTTATTAAAAATAGAGGGACAATCAAAATTTATTATTAGCTAGAATCGATTGACCATACTGATTTGCGTGCGTCGAAAATTTTAAAAAATTATAAATAATAATGATGCAACCTACGTTTACTCAGAAACGCCTCGTAATAATTGAATCATCTGTCACCACTCCATGTTTCCTTCTGTTCAACGTTCATATCTGTGCAAATTCAAGATCTTTTCCAATGTCAATTGATGCCCACTCAGGAATACATCACAATTAGTATACAGGATGGCCAACTGAAAACGAAAGAGATCCATTTTTGGTTGAAGATGGACACACTTTACTGACATTTATGACTCCGTCACTTTCACCCTATTAAGCGCGAAGAATCAACCTAAAACTACTTAAGTGACATCGAGTAGGTATCGAGTCTTTTAGGAACTCTTATCTTTTCCTTGGTATCTGAATTGTAGACCTTTGCTTAATACTTATTAATAAAGAATGGAGATTGTAAATTTAAACTTATCTGCAAACAATTTCGATAAAAAAAATTGGTTCAAGCCCTGTGGACAGGAGTTTTCTGGCGCTCTTGTTCAAACAGACAAATTATATCTCTGAAAGTATTGGTTTCTCAGAGTTGAGAAATATATCAATGTATTCTTATAATAGAACTGCATCATAAAGGAAATTCAATTCAAATAATAGTTTATTTATCAAGATTAAATGAGCAATCTGAGCATGAGAACTGCACCATGGAAGAAATCAAAATAAAATAGCTAAAATGAATTTGACTCTCTCTTATAGAACAGGATGATATGTATGAGTATGAACACAGATCATATAATAAATCATAGATTGAATAATTATAGCATTCTGTGCAAAATAGAAGTACGATTCATTATTGAAATTTCGAAAAATCATATCTCCGAAAGTATTAGCTTGTTGGGGTTGAAAATGAATCAATGGATTTTTATGGTGAAACTGCATCTTAAAAAAAATTATTTTGAAATTTGTGAGTTAAAAAAAATGTTCTTTCGTTCCTCCAAAACCATCTGGCCTATTTTGCCAAATAGCGAACTTAACCGAGATATTTATCTCCCTAACCTACTCTGAAAATTTCAACTGCCTAGCTCATTCCGTTCGAGAGTTATTGTAAAAACAAAATTTAAAAATTTTCAAATTTTTTTTGTCACGTTACGGTAACCCGATCCATACAAAACTTCACATGCGTCTAAAACTCATGATTCTACAACTTGATGAAAAATTTCAGATAGATCTAGTGATCGGTTTCGGAATTATTCATAAAAATTGTTTTTACTTAAAACGGCCATAACCCCGAAACCCCTCGATGGATTTTGTTAGTTAACGAACTCGTCCGAGATATTTACGCTCTATATTACGCAAACCTACCCTGCAAATTTCAATCCTCTAACTCCTTTCGTTCGAGAGTTATCGTGTTAACGGACGGACAGAATCGATTTCGATCACGGATTCTCGATCAGTGAGTCGAACCAAATCGTTTGATACCATTTTCAGCCTAAAATTCGAAAATTACAGATACTTATTTGGGCAAATTGATGAGCACTCTGTTCCGAGGAACAAGAGCACCACAAAGTGGGCCATTCCAGTTAAGTACCAACAATAATTGTCTAAATTTTGAGTCCGATATACCGGAATAGAGTGTCCTCTTCAATAAACAATTGAAGAGTCTGAGCTTTTGTCTGAAATTTTGATTCAGTTCCTGAAAATGGATTGTTCGATTTCTGTGGGCCACCCTCTGTATAACCAGTAACTACACTTTTGTCTACTGTCTACTAGATATTTTGTCGTTTCGGGGACGATGTCCCCATCGTCTGAGATGAAACGTGATTCACTATACCTCATAATACGTGTAAAATCTCATATCGGATCTTTGTATACTCCATTCACTTTTATAAAGTCTCCTGGTTGGCCATGAAAATTTGACACATTTCACCATGTATATTTTGAAAATGTTAGGTTATAGTCATTTTCCTGTCAGACAACTACGCAACGTTGTCCTCTCTACATAGAAGTCGTAGTAATTACGTATTTTAACAATGTGAAGTTACTTCGGAAAAATAATGAATTTGAGAAGATATTATGTGAATTCAATAATTCCACAGTCCTGACAACTGTAGAAGAAAATTTTTCCTCTGTTGTTACAAGAAATAATTCACGTATATACACTGGTTGGAATATTCAATTATGCTATTTTCTTGTATGGAAAACAAGAATCAAGTACCTATTGGAATTTTGTTGGAATTTTATTGAAAAATAATGGATAGAGTACTCCGTTACTTTGTGATATATAGTTCATTTGAGAAAAGAATAAAAGTACCGGAATAACCCGGTAGGAAAACTTCTAAACGAACAGACGTACCTATGGAATTCCCAACTTTTCTCAAGAAGAAATTTAAATACCTTGTTGCACAACTTGAAATACTCCAGTTTCAAAATGTAGTAGTAATACGGAACCCGAGTCATTCTTAAACCTTAATAAAATATAATGATAGGAAACTAAGTTATTTCATTCGAGAGTTCAACATATCAGAATGAAGTTTTCCTATTGCAGATTTCGGTTCTGTATAGCACTTCTGCTTCTTCAAAATTACTTTCGGCATTTTCACTTTCAAAACGAAGAGTTCTTTATTATTCGAAGATAATGATATGTGATAATATCTTGTCTAAGATTGAAGATTATTTTATGATTATGTTGAGAGTAGAAATTGGCAACGTCTCAGCGAATTATTTTGACCTTGACGATATTTCAGCAGTGCCAACCTGCCTGTGTTTTAGTTACAAAAACGTGATAGACCTAAATCATGGCCAACCGGGAGACTTTATAAAAGTGAATGGAGTATACATTTAGAATTCAGTTCACTGCCCTGTTTGAGCTAAACGGAAGTTCGAAACAGCAGTAACATATAATCTTATGATTGAATTTGGAAGTAAATACATAGTAATACCACATACCTGTTTTCAATTATGATCAAGTACCAATTAGTAACGGCTGAAACAATTCTTCACCTAACAATTACTGTAATCTATCTATATCAGACAACCGTCATATCAAGAAAAACAAATTTTTAACAAGCACTGACGTGAAGTCAGAAGCTTTTGCGCGCATGTTCTATTGTCTATTCACGCCTCATACAAAGTCGATAGAGCTGAAATTCGGTTCTCAATTGTAAAAAAATGGGTTCAAGCCCTGTGGACAGGAGCTTTCTGGCGCTCTTGTTCAAACAGACAAATTATATCTCCGAAAGTATTGGTTTCTCAGAGTTGGGAATTATATCAATGTATTCTTATGATAGAACTGCATCATAAAGGAAATTCAATTCAAATAATAGTTTATTTATCAAGATCAAATGAGCAATCTGAGAATGAGAACTGCACCATGGAAGAAATCGAACTAAATCTGGCCAATTTTGCCCAATAACGAACTTAACCGAGATATTCATCTCCCTAACCTGCTCTGAAAATTTCAACTACCTAGCTCATTCCGTTCGAGAGTTATTGTAGAAAAACTTTTTTTAAAGTTTCAAAATTTTTTTTGACACTTTGCGGTAATCTGGTCCATACAAAACTTCACATGCGTATAAAGGTCATGATTCTACAATTTGATGCTAAATTTTAGATAGATCGAGTGATCGGTTTCGGAAATATTCATAAAAAATATTTTTACTAAAATCGGCCATAACTCCGAGACTGCCTGATGGTATTTATGCTCCAAACTCACCTTGCAAATTTCAATCCGCTAACTCCTTTCGTTCGAGAGTTATCGTGACTACGGCCGGCCGGCCGGACAGAATCGATTTAGACCTCGGTTTCTTGATCAGTGAGTCGAACCAAATCGTTTAAGACCATTTTCATCGAAAAATTCGAAAATTACAGACATTTGGGCAAATTGATAAGCACTCAGTTCCGAGGAACTAGAGCACCAACAAGTTTCGTATGACAATTGCCCAAAACAGGTTTAAAGTACCTACAAATAGTAGATTTTTCATAAAACAAGTATGAAAGAAGAGTAATAATGAAAAATTACCTTGTAATCGATCAAAAATTTCCTGATCTACGTTCACCAAATTTTCTCCTCTCTCGAAGTACAGAATTATGCTTTCAATATTTACATTCTACTATTTGCATTCTATGTCTATGGATGAAAAGCAGTCTCACTACTCTCAGATCTCTTACTTCATGTTCCGTTCCGAAATGTAAGACTTTTCTGAGAAAAACTAATTTCGGAGCAAACAACTGAGATTTTTCTCACTTCGCTCACATTTCGGAATAAACTTTATTCTCATAATTCTTCGATTGATTAGATAATGTCATGTCTCAGGAAAATAGTTGACATTATGACAATTCATACATAGAATAATTATATCATTCTGTGAACGTAGAAATACGATTTATAATTGAAATTTTGAAAAATCATATCTCCGAAAGTAACAGCTTGTTGGAGTTAAAAATGATATCATTGGATTCTTATGGTAAAACTGCTTATTGGAAAAGAATTGATTTGGAATTTGTTGTGTAAAAAAAATTTTTTTTTTGTTACTCCGAAACCATCTGTCCGATTTTGCTCAGTATCGAACTTAGCCGAGATATTTATCTCTCAAATCTACTCTGAAAATTTCAACTGTCTAACTCATTCCGTTCGAGAGTTATCGTGCCTACGGCCGGCCGGCCGGACCGGCCGAACAGAATGAATTTTGACCACGGATTCTTGATCAGTGAGTCGAAACAAATCGTTTAAGACCATTTTCATCGAAAAATTAGAAAATTACAGACATTTGGGCAAATTGATAAGCACTCAGTTCCGAGGAACTAGAGCGCCAAAGAGGATCAATTCTGAATATTTAACAGCGTTATTGGATCGATTGAACGAAGAAATAAAGGAAAATGGGTTCAAGCCCTATGGACAGGAGCTTTCTGGCGCTCTTGTTCAAACAGACAAATTCTATCTCCGACATTATTGGTTTCTCAGAGTTGGGAATTAAATCAATGGATTCTTATGAAAGAACTTCATCTTAGCAGAAATTGAATTGAAACATTATAGAAGAATTTAAAGTCAACAAGAGTGCCAAAAATTATCAATCCAAAACCAATAGACGAATCCTACCTAACAACGAACTCATCCGAGATATCCATTCCTCAATTCTATGATGAACGATAATATATATCTTTCCTCAAATCCACTCCAATACTCCAATACACCAATATTCCAGTTTTGTTTTTAGTGGAGATATTCTGAACTCAATATTATTAACCTACCATTACCATTCCCTTCATCATATGGATTGACCATCGGTATGAAAATAACAACCAACTAAAAGTATGATATTATATTATAAATCTCATAATTCTATGATTGCTGGAATGAATTAGACAACGTCATGTCTCAGGAAAATAAGTTGACATTATAACAATTCATAGAATACACACAGAATAATTATATCATTCTGTGAAAACATAGAAATACGATTTATATTGAAATTTTGAAAAATCATATCTCCGAAAGTTTTAGCTTGTTAGAGTTAAAAATGATATCAATAGATTTTTATGGTGAAACTGCATATTGATAAAAATTTTATTTGGAATTTGTTATGGGAAGAAAAATTTTTATTTTTGTTACTCCGAAACCGTCTGTCCGATTTCGCCCAATAACGAACTTACCCGAGATATTTATCTCTCAAACCTACTCTGAAAATTTCAACTGTCTAGCTCATTCCGTTCGGAGTTATCGTGCCTACGGCCGGCCGGCCGGACAGAATGAATTTCGACCACGGATTCTTGATCAGTGAGTCGAACCAAATCGTTTAAGACCATTTTCAGCCAAAAATTCGAAAATTACAGACATTTGGGCAAGTTTATAAGCACTCTGTTCTGAGGAACAAGAGCGCCAAAAACATCTCGCACGTTCCTTGGAGTACTTCTTCGTCCTGTCCTCACAGCGTCCCTTAACAAAAGAGATGAGCTGCATGCGGCCTTCGCAGTTGATGGGACCTGATGACTCGAAGTGATCCGAGCAACACCGCTTCCTGCATTCTGTACGCCAAATCCTCAGCCAGGGATTTAAAGGCTGGAATAATCTTCATTTCGGTCATTTAGTTCGCTCTCGTTCCGCCTAGGTATCCTATGATTAGTGGGACCATCCTAACCGTATGCCTTGGATACAGGAATCCCATTTCGAAAATTAAATCCTTGGATTCTTCCCTCTTCTGTTCTTCTTTATCGCCACATTATTTTCGGCGGAGGAGGAAAATTCGATAACAAACAATTCCTTGAGCTCTTTGTCCAGCAGGACTATATCTGGCTTTATGGCGTGGATCTGAAGAGTTATTGGAATAACATAGTTATAGTAGATGCACGCTCTGTGATTTTAAGAACTGCTTCAATTTTCAGAGGTACATATGGCAGCACTGGTTCGTTATCTATACCATAAACATCTCTCGGGTGAAACTAGATAATTCGGAGTGCCATATTGTGTATTTTCACATATTCTGAAGGAGCATGGACTCTGCAAGCAGACATTATGTGTATAACAGTTGTCTGATGGCTGTGGCATGCTCTGCACGTGGTTGGGGTGTCCAGGCTTATGATGTTCTTTTTATACCATCTTGTATTTATCACCCCATATTGACAAGCCATATCAAATCCCTCCGTTTAAGACTTGAGCCCAGCTGACTTCCAAAGGACAAGGATAATTCCTCCGACAAGCCCTGATCTTTCAAACTCCTGAAATATATGGAGTGCAGGTGTTTACTCATTTGATCTTCGAGTAGCGTCTTCAGTTGTGTCTCTCTTAATATCTCTCTGCCAACTCTTCTTTAGTCTGTTGGCGTGATATGTGTTCCTGCTAGATCATGATCGATGGATATGCCAGTTATACCAAGCTTCTCCAAGGCTCTCTGACCATCCCTAAATAGGAAAGCTCCCTAGTTCCTAATTTAATGAAGAGCCATCATTTTCAGAAGCGGGTCTTCACTTCTCAATATCCTTTTTGCCATTTCCAACGTTTCTTGATGGTGTTGGTATTCCAAACTTTGCAAACCCCTGCCTCCCTGCGTTCGTGGAAGGTATACCCTCTGTATCAAGCAGTTGGGATGCAGGCTACTATTCATGTTCATCACTTTACGTGTGGATCTGTCGAGATCGAAAATTTCATTCACTGTCCAGTTAACTATCCCGAATGAGTAGGTGATTATCGGTACTGCCAAGCTGTTCGTAGCAGATACTTTATTTTTCCCGGACAGCTGTGATCTCCATATCTCGGAGATTCTTTTTGTAGCTAGTTCCAGCGCGCCTCTTTGTTTCATTCCAAGAAAGCAAGTTTATTATTCATATTTCATCTTATTTCGCGAATAAACGCTCTCATTAAACTGAATCCGCTTCTCTAGAAAACTCATCTCGAAGAGTTGGTACCATATCTGATTGTTGAGGTAGAACTTCCATGACATTATATCTTCGAAATAGTGGGTTCTGAAGTCTATGATTTCGTTCATAGACTTCGTTTCTAGAACGGAAACGAAGTTATCTACGTTTATACTGGGAACATAAATACAGCTTCATAATTATAATATCATTTTGCTTCCCATCCATTATCCTGCATCATTCTTGATACAAGTCGACACTCTATAGAAATTCATGATGAACTAATAGCACGAATGACAAAGAATTTTGGAAATTCAATAAGATCGGTATCTTATCTTCTATTCGATCGAATCTGACTATTCTGTCAGCAGAGTGAACTGGGAAATTCTAGTCAGTCTGGCAATACTGCACCCATTAGTATTCAGCCACCTGTAAAATTTGTACGGGATCGATGGCAATGTACCTACAATGTATATTTCTAATAATTTCAATCGTGGACCCGGCGTATGTTTCTGATATCGAGAACTGATACTGAAGCAGTTTATTATATAAACTTCATTAATTAAGAGAAAGAAAACACTAGAAAACAAAGCCTTTCAACTTTTCGCCTTGAAAAAACTAATGCTGGTGAGATTTCTTATCTCGGAAAATGATCACTATCGTTTTATTTTTCAATAGAAAATAATTAAATATATGTTTACTAACAGAAAAACGGACATATGTAAATATGATGTCAACCTTATCATCTGAAATCAATTGATTCACGTTATGTTCTGCGAATGTGTCAAACTGTAAAGTAAATAGTAATGCCAATATTTTTTGAGGTTATGTGATGATGACAAATCTACTCCCATCTCATTTCAGAGCCAAGATCCAGTGAATTGCTTTTAAAATATAATCCAATTATTGATATTACTCTGTGAGGATCATCGAGAATTATAAAATGAAGTGGAGAGAATTAGGCCCCGCATACCTGGCCGGTATTTGTGGAGCCGGTGGCAGTGTACTGGGCAAACTTTCGGGGTGGCCTATAATAGAAGTAAGTCTGTCAACTGAATATATTGCTCTGTTGTCTATAAATACATAAACTAAGAATTTATTCTTCATCCAGCACTTCATCATTTTGAGAATCCTCTGCGTGATTTTGATGGTCACAGTAAATACTTACGTTCTGACGCTATTCATGAGGGCTCTTCATCAGAGTGGATCAACTCTGCTGGTCACTGTTGTTACCAATGCCTCCAGTTTTTTGTCTTCCGTAAGTCTTTTCAAGAATCATTCCATACCAATGTTTTGATCGAATGTTAAGCTTTTCAAATAACCACGTGTTATGAACAGAGATGTCAGGACAGAGGACAACAAGGAAATTATGGTGCGGTGTTGCCAAAATTATTGATATTTCCCGGAAATCATGATAAAAAGATATCGTTGGAATTTTATGCATTAGTTTGATACTGAACAAATAACCTCGGAAATTCAATTAAATAAAAAGTAGTCATCTTTTTATCAAGGCTGAATATTTCATTTAGTTTTTTCCATCCAGCCAGTTTTCGAATGAATATCTCCAACTGAAAAGTAACACTCCCCTGTTTGCTCATGAACAAATAAATAAATGAAAAAAAAAAATCCCTCTGGATTTCAATTAGGTAAATCAAAAGCAGCCATCTGCCGAATATTTTAGTGACCTTTCTGTTTACAAATAGAAGGGATTGTTAGTGTCAGGCCTAAGTCTTAGAAGTTCCCTTAAAATTAAGTATTTCGAAGTAGGTACCTTTAATAAATATTTTTGATTAATTATGTATACCTACCTATATTTATCAAAGGACCTACCTATTTTCAATACTTTCGAATTCTTGGGAAGAAAAAGTGGTTCTCTGCCATATTCCAAATCTTGTTATGTTCTTTAGCAAGTACTATTATGAGGTTGCTGAGATAACAATATGGATGGCAAAATGTTGCTAAAACTGACAGATCATATTGCTGATAATCGATGATTAAAATAGCCATATTCCGTATATTGCTATGGAAGCAACATCTTTTTCTTAGCAATATTGCTATGCGCAAACAGAATAGGTCTGATTATTTCTAGTATAATTTAGAGACTGAGAAAAATTTGATATATTTATTTTCTACTCAGATTTAGCACAAATGTTGCCATTCAATAATTATGGTATACGCAAGATAATCAATGAAGACAACTACAATAATTGTACGAGAATTCTATAAAGATTAAGTAGTCATGTATAGTTATCAACTGGTAAAACTGGCAACACTGATGCACTCCTGGAATGTATGGAAGAAATCTCGTCCCTGAATTTACATATCGTCCACCATTCACTAGGTGGCGCTCGTCGTCCTTTGATGTGGAGTATGATGTACATAATGTCGCGCGAACGAATGCAAACCGTACTGACAAACTGTGGACAGCAGGTTTGGCGCTCTTGTTCAAACTTTGACAAATCATATCTCCGAAAGTATTGGTTTCTCGGATTTGGGAATGATATCAATGGATTCTTTTGATAGAACTGCATCATTAAATTAAACAAAGTATCACTTAAAAATTAACAAGAGTGCCACAAATTATTAATCCGATACCACCAGTCCAATTCTACCCAATAACGAACTTATCCGAGATATTCATTCCTCAAATTTACTCTGAAAATTATATTATATCCATTGAAACTTAGCCAATATTCCTGTTTTGTTTTTACTGGAGATATTCTGAACCCAATTTGATCAACTTAACAAAGTATATATTTCCATCATCATCATATGGATTATCCAACAGCTATATACGATAGCTGAGGTTATTTCATTGTTCATTTTGCATTCCATCATACTTTGGTTGTCATGTCTGTTATCTTTAGATGAGATGACAATGATGACATGTATTAACACAGATAATAAAATTCATAGATACGGAGGTTAATTTTCGATGACAGCATTCTGTGAAATCATAGAGTCACGATTTAATATTGAAATTTTGAAAAATCATATCTCCGAAAGTATTAATTTGATAAAGTTGAAAATGATATCAATGGATTCCTCATGATGAAACTATTTTAGGAATTATTCTGAGAATAAATTTCGAACTGGAATCTACCACTTTTTCACTTGTTAACCCTCATGCAGTTCATACAGTATTTCTTCCTGATTTCACATCTTTGCTTTTTCCGTATTTTCAAAATATTAATTTTGACATGTCCTTTTTTATTATGGTGAGCATAATATATTTTTAATATTATTCTATTTTTCGCAGGCAGTCTTGGGATATTTATTCTTTCAAGAAACCTCATCATTACTATGGTGGCTTGGACTTCTCTTCATAATAGGTGGATTACTTCTAATAGTTCAAGATGAAAAGAAGGAAGACAATAATATTGATGTGAAACCAGTATCGAACAAGGAAAAGACTTACTGAAGTAGCTGATTATTTCTTTGGAAATACCCCTATTTTCTACAAATGTACAATTTTAATTTAACGTGTCGAAAGTTTATTCTATATTTATTTCATTTTGTACACTTGATTTCAATAAAATATAATTTGTATGTAAATATGTTAATAATTTCGACTAAGTACTTCTCCGAAATATTGTTTGCACAATAACTAAAAATATACAAATCCGATCGAATTGAGTAGGTTATGCATCTGAATGCGACAATTGAGTTTGTTAATAGGAAATAGGCATACTCGGCCAAACGCTTTTGGAGTTATACCCCTCTGATATGTGGTTGTTATTTCCTCAATAACTCAAAAAATACAAATCGGATCCAATTCAAACATAGAAATAAGGTGTAGAATGCCGAATCAAAAATTCTTGCAAAATTTCGTGAGGATCGTATCAATAGAAAATAAAAAAAAAAACATTGAAACAAGTTTCATATATCAGAAACTATTTGTCCGAGAGCCTTCGGAGCCTAACTCTACTGCCAACTTCCAAGTTTGAACACGATGAGACCTATATTTTTGGAGATCCGAGCAGCCTTGGATGAGTTCAGTAGCTGGATGGGTGACCGTTTCCTCGATAACTTTCCAACGACAAGAGATAGGGATTTTCAGGGTAGGTTGCGCATCCGAATGGGAGCGCTAAGTTCGTTGTTGGACATAATTGGCCAAACGGTTTCGGAGTTATACCAATCTGGAATCTTATTTTCTCGATTACTCAAAAATTACAGGCCGATCGAAATAAACTTCGTATGTAGTTGTAGAATATCGACATGAAGATGTGGCTTAAATTTAATGAGGAACTTACCACCAGAAAATAAAAAAAAAGAACGAAATATATTATGCATCTCATGATAAATTAAGAACGGAAAGAGATAGCAACTTGCAATTTTCAGGGTAGATCCAAATCGCTTAAGACCATTTTTATCAAAAAAGTCGAAAATTACAGATATTTGGACAAATTGATAAGCAGTCTGTTTGATGAAGAGCGCCATAAAACGCAACAAGTTAATATGTGATAAAATTTGACGTCTCATAGTGATGTTATTTTTAGTTCAATTTTCGAAATTTTTTCAGTCAACTTTAGATCAAATTATTAATTTCAACTTGCACATTCAGTCTTTTGTTCAATTCAGGATTATTAGTCATTACAGGGTGTCCCGAAATATATGCTACAAAATTTAACAGATTCTCGAAGAAAATTTAGGACACCCATATTTTTTATTTCACTTTCAGAATTATCATGTTTCAGAACCCCCGTGTATGAAATTTGGTATGTAATATGCAACATGTTCTGAGATTATGACATAAAACGATTCTGGGGTGGCCAAATTCAGAGGTCCGAACCATCCCTTTGCAACATTTAGCTTTTGGGTTAGAAGAAATGAACTGGAAACAACAAATTTAAGAATGTTTTATTAACAAGATGGCTTTGCTCATTGTGCCATAATGTCAGTTGACAGCTTAGTTTATGTGTCTAGCAATGAAAACAATATTGTTCAGTTATAATATTAAGCTTTTATTGCAAAATTTATTTATGCAAACTTATTCAACTTAAATAACCCGAAGAACCGTAATCTTTTTGCAACAAATTCATCTTAATATTTTGTATTAGCATCTCTAGCTCAGCTCTTATTTAATGCCTGCCTGCCAGCTGGATTTGTTGTAAAAAGCACGCTTCTTCATGAATTCAGGTCAATAAGTTTGCATAAATACATTTTGCAATAATTGCTTATCATTAATACTGAACAATATATTGTTGCTTCCTCATTGCTAGACTCATAAACCGAGCTGTCAAATTGGCATTATGGCACATTGAACAGAGCCACTTCGTCAAAACAAATTCTTAAAATTGTTGTTTGGAGTTCGTTTCTCTCTTAAAAATGAACTAGTCCTCTTGAAGACCTGAACCAAACAACAAAATGTAGGAAAGAAATGGTTCTTACCAAAAAATTTTATCTTGAAAGAATTTGACCACGAAATTATTTCACAAGATGTTTTGAAATTAGGATTTAACAAGAAACTCCTAATTAACCCTATATAAAGACTAATAATCCAGCATTTAAGAAAAGACTGAATATTCAAGTTGAAACTTATAGTTTCGTCTACAGTTTGCTGAAAAAAAATTGAAAATTGAACTAAAATGAAGAAACTATGAGACCTTAAATTTCACCAAATCTTAACTTGTTGCGTTTTTTTCGCATGTGAGTGTAGTTCACATATGGTCTCAAACTGGGAGTTTTTTCATACGTTTGATCATATTTTACGATTAACTAACCAGCAACAACAAAACAAATAAAAATATGCCGCCACAGGGTGACCAAGTGAATTTACCACGGTGGCAATAGTTCTACCCCTGTCAAAGTCACTAGATTTGTTATAATTTTGACTTCTCTTCGAACTCGACTAACTCAAGGCACTTTGTTACGCTCAACATTATAATAGACAGAATGCAATAAATAAAAATATCTTTACTTATCAGTCCTCATAGCAAAGAAATTATTCTTTCTGGGTGTAACATTTCTATACACTGCGTTTTCAATTGTTGCAGACAAATTTCGGCAAGAAAATTACAAAATACAGTTATTTGGAACAAATAATACAACTCTGGTACGAGCGCGCGAAATGGCATGCAAAAGTGTTTTTGTTCAATGTCTAACTAATCGTCTATGGAAGAACTGGGCAGAATTCCAATTAACAATTAACTTAATATTTATCAGAATCAAGAAAAGTGTAAAACCACCCATTATTGTTTATAATAGCGAATACTATTTATGTATTGATAAGGATTCCCAAAGCACCGCGTATTTGGTGAAGTACCGTTGAGGATCATATCACAACATATAAATAGCAAGGACAACAGTATAAATCTTTGAAATTGCATTAAGAAATCGGTGTTGAACAAATTGGTGCATTTGTTTTATATAAGGTTAGTAGCACTGACAGCAAAGTTTTACTATTTTATATTTATTTCAGTTATTTGAATTTGCTTGTTAATTTGAATATGAATATTCACCTTCGATAAAGTGTTATTTGAATGACAGAATATTGACAGAAATTATACAGGGTGTTGAAAAACAACTAGAACAGGAGACGATTCCTTGGCAAAAAATAGAACTAGTTTGTATGAATCTTAAACGAATTGCTAACTCAGTTATAAAGAGCTCTAGCTCAGTTATAACCTTTGAAAAGATGAATTTATTTTTCAGTTTAGAGTTTTTGGCGCTCTCGTTCCTCGGAATAGAGTGACTATCAATTTACCAAATGTCTGTTATTTTCGAATCTTTGGCTCAAAATGGTCTTAAGCGATTTGGTTCGACACGCTGATCAAGAATCCGTGGTCGAAATCGATTCTGACCGGCCGGCCATTTGCACGATAACTATCGAACGAAAGGAGTTAGAGGATTTAAATTTGCAGGGTAGGTTTGAAGCGTAAATATTATGGAAGAGTTCGTTAACGGGCGAAATCCACCTAGTGGTTTCGGCCGTTTTTAGTAAAAATATGTTTTATGAATATTTCCAAAACTGATCACTTGAACTGTCTAAAATTTAACATCAAATTGTAGAATAATCACCTTTATATGCATGCGAAGTTTTATATTTATCGGGTTGCCGTTAAGTATCAAAAAAAAATTTGAAAAATTTTTCAATTTTGTTTCTACAATAACTTTCGACAAGAATGAGCTAGCCAGTTGAAATTTTCAGAGTAGGTTTTGGAGATAAATGTCTCAGTTAAGTTCGTTATTGGGCAAAATCGGCCTGATGGTTTCGGAGTAACGAAAAAAAAAATTTTCACATTACAAATTTCAAATTGAATATTTTTAAATGCAGTTTCACCATAAAAATCCGTTGATATCATTTTCAACTCTAACAAACTAATACTTTCAGAGATATGATTTTTCGAAATTTCAATAATGAATCGTATTTTTATGTTTTCACAGAATGCTGTACTTAATTATTCTGTCTATGAATTATGAATTATTATATGATCTGTGTTCTTACATGTCATCTTATTTCCTATGAGATATAAATGTCAACATTATTTCTGGTTCGCTATTCTTGATATAAAATACACCTCCTGTTCCAGAAAATAAAGTATGATTGAATGCAAAATGACCAATGAAATCATAGCTAGCTCATCTATCGTAGAATTATGACAATGATGTGATATTATACTTTTAAGGTGATAATATAATGCCCGTGGATAATCCATATGATCATGCAAATATATTGTTTGAAAGATACATAATCAAATTGGGCTCAAAATATCTCCAATAAAAACAAAACTTCAATATTGTCTAAGTTTTAATTAATATAATATAATTTTCAGAGTAGATTTGAGGAATGAATATCTCGAATAAGTTCGTTATTGGGAAGAATCGGTCTGTTTGAATGTAATTTCTTTCATGATGCAGTTCTATCGCAAGAATCCATTTATATCATTCCCAGAGACCAATAATTTCGGAGATAAGATTCGTCAAAGTTTGAACAAGAGCGCCAAAGCTCCTGTCCACAGGGCTCGAACCAATTATTTTTTCAATGAGGTTGGGATTGGTCACATTGTCAGAGTTTATTTGTTTGAATATAATTAATCTTTTCAAAAGATTGTATGGGTTCATAGGTATTTTTAGTGATCTATGGTTCAAATTGATATAGGCTGTCAGTTTTAGTTTGTAGGTTTAATAGATGCTGATATGTGTGAGAAGGCTTGTAGAATATTAATGTTATAATATTGAATATCATTCAATAAATTTTTTTTCTGACATGTTTGATAGTCTGAAAGGATGATTAAATTAATATAATCATTATTATTTCATTTAAGATGGCGTCCACACTGGTTATTCTTTGCGGTCTAGCTGTTATGGTTGCTTTCGTACAAGGTGGACTTATTGAACTACCTTCAGGGTTGGGTAATTCAAAAATATACAATATTCTTCCTCAAGAGACCAGGGTCATACCCATTTATAGCCGACATATTCGGGATACCGATGAGGGATGGAGAGTAGAACCAAATATCGACAGAGATGATCAAGGGAATACTGCTGGGTCAGTTAGAGTACAGAAAGAGTTTGGAAATCATGAGGTTCATGCAGGCGCTTCAAGGGTATTTTCTGGTCCCAATAGGGGAGGACCATCGTACAACGTAGGGGCAACTTTCAGATGGTGAAGTGAAATATATTCAAGTAGTTGTACAATGTTGTAACCACATATTGCCCTTTCATGATAAGACTTTGTTATCAAAATTGCAATAGGAGTATTTTTCATTAAATAACTCTGTGAATCTTGCATGGGTGTTCATTATTCTCTCATCAAAATTCTCCAATTCTCTCCATTCTTCATTTACACCTATCCATATTCCATTCCATTTCCATATTATCCATATACATATATTTGAGTTATTGAGCAAATAATTACAAAATTTAGGATGGGTATAACTCCGAAACCGTTACGCCTATTATGCCCAAAAACGAACTTAAATGTTCCATTCGGTTGCGCAACGTACCCTGAAAATTGCAAGTCGGTATCTCTTTCCGTTCAAAAGTTATCGTGGCAACGGTCACCCATCCATCTACTGAACGCACGCAATGCGTGCTCTTCAACAATATAGATCCGATGATATTCAAATGTGGAACTTGGCTGTGAAGTCAGGTTTTGAAGGCTCTTGCAAGTATTTCATTGAATGCAACGGCCGGCTATATGATACGTATAGTTTTTTGGAAAAAAATATTTTACAACAGTTTTTTTTAAAACTTTGTAGTGATACGATCCTCACAAAATTTGCGTGTCCGCATTCTACAGCTAATTACCTTGTTTGAATTGAATTGGATTAGTATTTTTTGAGTTATTGAGGAAATATCAATAACATTTCATACGGGTGTAACTGCAAAACCGTTTGGCCCATTATAACCATTATCGAACTTGAATGTCACATTTGGATGCGCAATGTACCCTGAAAATATAAAGATGCTATCTTTCTCCGTTCGAAAGTTATCGTGGCAACAGCCGGCTGGACAGAATCAAATTTGAACTATTCATCAGTGAGTCGAACCTAATCGTTTGGGACAATTTTAGACAAACAATTTGAAGATTAAAATTTGAACTTAAAAATTATTGCCAGAATTTGATTAAATTTTATATACATACAAAATTTAAACAAATTCTGGCAATCATTTTTAAGTTCAAGTTTTAATTTTCAAATTTTTTGAAGTCCATTGAAGTCCTACATGTAGGACTTCAATGGTCATATAAAAATATAATTCTTGTGGAAACATGATGGCATACTTAAGAAAATGATTTATTCGTTGCTATGAATATAATTTACTACTAACATTAATCACAATGAAAATTATCAATAGTTGATACTTTGACAGATCCACTAAATTAAAAAGTGGGAAAGCCCTGCGGACTGGTGCTTTGGCGCTCTTGTTCAAACTTTGACAAATCATATCTCCGAAAGTATTGGTTTCTCAGAGTTGGGAATGATATCAATGGATTCTTATGATAGAACTGCATCATAAAAGAAATTCAAAAAGTATCATTCAAAAAAACAGAGTGCCAGAAATTATTAATCAGAAACCACCAGACCGATTCAACCCAATAACGAACTTCTATTCATTCCTCAAATCTACTCGGAAAATTATATTATATCAAGTGGAACTTAGCCACTATTCCAGTTTTATTTTTACGTGAGATATTCTGAAGCCAATTTGATTAACTCACCAAAGTAGATATTTCCATCATGCAAGGATTATCCAAGGGCATTATATGATCACCCAAAAATTATAATATCCTATAACCCTCATAATTATACGATAGCTGAGGTTATTTCATTGGTCCGTTTGCATTCAATCATACTTTGTTTTCAGGAGGGGTGTTTTTTATCATGAGTAACGATCCCGAAATAAATTTGACATGTCTCGTGTAGGTAGATAAGGTGACATGTATGAACACAGATCATGTAATTCATAATAATTACAGCATTCTGTGAAAACATAGAATTTCGATTTATTATTGAAATTTTGCAAAATCATATCTCCAAAAGTATTAGCTTGTTAGAGTTGAAAATTATATCAACCGAAAAGAAAATTTGTTATTCAGTAACTACTCTGAAACCATTTTTTGCCACTGAAGAACTTAACCAAGATATTTATCCCTCAAACCTACTCTGAAAATTTCAACTGTCTAGGTCATTCCGTTCGAGAGTTATCGTGTTAATGGCCGGACAGAATCGATTTTGACCACGGTTTCTTGATCAGTGAGTGGAACCAAATCGTTTAAGAGCATTTTCATCCAAAAATTCGAGAATTACAGACATTGAGGCAAATTGATAAGCACTCTATTCCGAGGAACAAGAGCGCCAAAAATACATATAGTCGTAGCGAAAACTATCGATAGTTCAATGTTTAATATTCTTGCGTTTTAAGTCAAAGAATTATTTCAAGAAACTTTCAAAATTTGTCGACTTTAATTTGATTTCCTTGATAGTACGGTTCTCTAAAAATCATCTTTCAGCTCGAAAAAATTGCGATAGTTAAAAATAAACAATTAAGTGAAAAAAAAGAAGGGGGTTTGGTTTTTCACCAATATCTCAAAAACTGTCTGAGATAATTCAAATTTGAAAAAAATTTCAAGAAGAGAAGGAAATTTTCGAAAAAAAAGTTTCAACTTCCGGAACTAGGATCAATAGTTATAAATTACCCAGACGGACGAAAATACTTCCGAAAACGGGTACTCCAGCTTGCGTAAGTCTCGCCCCCTTCGGACCATCCATGAAAAAATATTATTTAAACTTATTAAATATGAAAATAAAAAATTTGAAAAATTCAGGCGTCTGCAGGATAGATCAATGAACAATAATCCGTGCTCCAAAAATGTTTATCTCGACTTCAATATTAGTTATTCATTAGTTAATTAACAATTTTTTGTAGCACGAACATTAACATTGCAAGTGCGATATTTATTAAACTATTAATCTGACGATTTTTTTCTTTCGTGGAGCTATTTTTAAAAAGTCTTGCAATAGATTCCACTTGGAAAATTTGAAAAATTGTTAATTTTCGTTTTGTTATTAACAATTTACTTAAATGAAAATTATAAAGTTTCAATTATGTTTTAAAAGAAAATTTTAAATTATCTCATAAACAACACATTAGATTATAACAATGTTTCAAACAATGGGAGATAATAATTATTAAAAATCATTTTTAAGTAGTTTCTGATTATAATAAAACTGATCAATAGTAATATTATAAATTGAAGCTTTATAATTTTTCACTTAAGTACATTGTTCATAACAAAACGAAAATAAACAATTTTTGAAATTTCCAACAGGAATCTATTCTTAGACCTTTGAAAAATAACTCTACGAAAGGAAAAAATTCTCAGACTAATAGTTTAACAATGATCGTACTTGCAATGTTAATGTTCGTGCTAAAAAAAATTGTTAATTAACTAATGGGTAACTAATTGAAAAATCGCGATAAACATTTTTGGACCACGGATTATGGTTCGTTCATTCACCCTGCAGGTGCCTGAATTTTTTCAATTTTCTATTTTCATATTTAATAAGTTTAAATACTATTTATCCATCAAAGGTACGAAGGGGGCGAGGCTTGCGCAAGCCGGAGTATCCGTTTTCGGGCGTATTTTCAACCCTCTAGGAATATTATAAAAATTGTTTCTACAGTTCCGGCAATTGAGACTTTTTTTTAGGAAATTTCCTCCTCTATTTGAATTTTTTTCAAATTTGAAATATATCGAATAGTTTTTGAGATACTGGCGAAAACCTAAACCTCCTTCTTTTTTTACTTAATTGTTTATAACTATTGCAATTTTTGCGAGCGGCCTTCGAATTTTCTCAAAAGCTATCTACAGGCCATTCCGAATCGAATGACACCTCAATCATAATTTTCGGAGAATACGCAAAAATTTTGACCTGAAAAGCACTTGTTGAATACACTTAAAGTTCCTGCCAATCTTCCGAGAATATCCGCTAAAAATGGGTTCAAGCCCTGTGGACAGGAACTTTCTGGCGCTCTAGTTCAAACAGACAAATTATATCTCCGAAAGTATTGGTTTCTCAGAGTTGGGAATTATATCAATGTATTCATATGATAGAACTGCATCATAAAGGAAGTTCAATTCAAATGATAGTTTATTTATCAAGATTAAATGAGCAATCATGATAATAAGAACTGCACCATGGAAGAAATCAAATTATATCTGGCCAATTTTGCCCTATAACGAACTTAACCGAGATATTCATCTCCCTAACCTACTCTGAATATTTCAACTAAAAAGCTCATTCCGTTCGAGAGTTATATCTATATCTATCGATGAAAAGCAGTCTCACTACTCTCAGATCTCTTACTTCATGTTCCGTTCCGAAATGTTAGACTTTTCTGAGAAAAACTAATTTCGGAGCAAACAACTGAGATTTTTCTCACTTCGCTCACAATTCTTCGATTGATTAGATAATGACATGTCTCAGGAAAATAAATTGACATTATGACAATTCATACATAGAATAATTATATCATTGTGTGACAACGTTGAAATACGATTTATTATTGAAATTTTGAAAAATCATATCTCCGAAAGTATTAGCTTGTTAGAGTTAAAAATGATAGCATTGGATTCTTATGGTAAAACTGCTTATTGAAAAAAATTTAATTTTGAATTTGTTTTGGAAAAAAAAATTTTTTTTTTGTTTCTCTGAAACCATCTGTCCGATTTTGCCCAATAACGAACTGAGCCGAGATATATATCTCCCGAACCCACTCTGAAAATTTCAACTGTCTAGCTCATTCCGTTCGAGAGTTATCGTGCCTACGGCCGGCCGGACCGGTCGGCCGGACCGGCCGGACAGAATGAATTTCGACCACGGATTCTTGATCAGTGGGTCGAACCAAATCGTTTAAGACCATTTTCATCGAAAAATTCGAAAATTACAGACATTTAGGCAAATTGATAAGCACTCAGTTCCGAGGAACTAGAGCGCCAAAAAAGGACAATTATTACAGCTTTTACCTCCAAATACACCATTCAATTCGTTATTCTCATTAAATTCATTAATGTATCTGCGAAAAGAACCGTTTGTTAATTGGGAAAGCTTCCGGAGACAAACGAAGGTTGCTTGTTATCGAAGAAAATCAATCAAACAGGAAAGACGGTTAATTGAAGATACTGAGAGCAGTGAATTTGTCCCTATTCGCAATTTTGGCCCTGATGAACTCGAGATCACTACAGAAAGATGCCGAACAAAATTATATAATCACTGACGTGGCTTAAGGAGCTTAATTGTGATCGTTCATTTAATGATGAAAGAATTTTACTGATCTATCACCTCGAAGGAGTTTCTAAATTGATGGGAAAGTTTCAAGAGATGGTTCCTCAGCATAAATTATTGATCTTTATTATTATTTTTTTTTTCTTAAACTCCTTTTCCTCCAACTACCCAACTGTTTAAAATTTTTGTTGAATTTAATAAATAATAAAATTTGGCAGTTTACCATCGCTAATTCAATGTCACTTTTTGACAGTTATTGTAATTCTGAAATGTAATAACAAGGGATGAGAAATATCAACCCTTACAATCAATCAATTCGCAACTTTTTTCTATCATGACTTTTTCTCCTAACATTGTTCGTTAAATTAAAAAAATTGGTTCGAGCCCTGTGGACAAGAGCTTTGGCGCTCTTGTTCAAACTTTGACAAATCATATCTTCGAAATCATTGGTCTCTGGGAATGATATAAATGGATTCTTACGATAGAACTGCATCATGAAAGAAATTAAATTCAAATAGACCGATTCTCCCCAATAAGGAACTTATACGAGGTATTCATTCCTCAAATATACTCTGAAAATTATATTATATCAATTGAAACTAAGACAATATTGCAGTTTTGTTTTTCATGGAGATCCTGGAGTCCACAGAGATTTCTCTCATTTTTGGCGCTCTTGTTCCTCGGAACAGACTGCTTATCAATTTGCCCAAATGTCTGTAATTTTCGAATTTTTGGCTGAAAATGGTCTCAAACGATTTGGTTCGACTCACTGATCAAGAATCCGAGGTCGAAATCGATTCTGTCCGGCCGTCCGGCCGTTAACACGATAACTCTCGAACGAAAGGAGTTGAAGGAATGAAATTTTCAGGGTAGGTTTGGAGCGTAAATATCTCGGACGAATGCATTAACTAGCTAAATCCACTGAGCGGTTTCGGAGTTATGGCTGTTTTTAGTGAAAACATTTTTTATGAATATTTCCGAAACCGATCACTCGATCTATCTGAAATTTAGCATCATGCATCATTTGTAGAATAATGATCTTTATATGCATGCGCAGTTTTGTATTGATCGGGTTGCCGTAAAGTGTCAACTCAGACTCGGAAATTTAGCATCAAATTGTACATAGAATAATGTCCTTTATATGCATGCGAAGTTTTGTATTGATAGGGTTGCCGTAAAGTGTAAAAAAAAATTTTCAAAATTTTAAAATTTTGTTTCTACAGTAGCTCCCGAACATAATGAGCTAGGCAGTTGAAATTTTCAGAGTAGGTTTGGGAGATAAAAATCTTGGCTAAGTTTGTTACTGGCAAAATCAGCCTGATGGTTTCAGAACATCAGAACAAAAAATTTTTTTTTTACATCACAAATTTCAAATTAAATTTGTTCTAAGATGCAGTTTCACCATGAAAATCTAATGATATCATTGGCAACTCTAACAAGCTAATACTTTCGGAGATATGATTTTTCGAAATTCCAATAATGAATCGTACTTCTACGTTTTCACAGAATTCTGTACTTAATTTTTCATCTATGAATTATTATATGATCTGTGTTCATACATGTCATCTTATTTTCCTATGAGAGAGAGATGTCAAAATTTTTTCTGGTTCGTTATTTTTCATATAAAATAAACCTCCTGTTCTATAAAACAAAGTATGATTAAATGCAAATTGACCAATGAAATAACCTCAGCTATCGTAGAATTATGAGGATGATATGATAATATTATACAATCATTAAAGGATACTGTGGGAGGTATATTCATCATTGGATGGTTTCTTTCTCGGTTTTCTCTCCCAAACTCTGAAAAATATCTTTAAAATAAAAAAAAATATTATTTTGTGATTTGCTTCTGCGTAAGAAACACAAGATATTTGTCAGAAGCAATCAATCGAACAATGTTGCCTAACAACCAAAAACGGAACAATATCAACGAAGAAACAACTATATCGTAACGGATTCTATATCAGACTCCTTCGTCAGACGCTTAAAGAAAAAATCTTCAGAATTATTTGGTTGAATATTATTCTGAGATTCGAGAATTGTCCCATTGACAGTATTTGAAAATCATAGCTAACATAGTTTTACTTTATATAGAAATTTCCAAGTTTCACCTCCTGTTTCAATAAATTCAGCCAAATATGGTCAATAACAATTGAGCAATTCGCAAAATTGCATTCTCAATAAAATGCAAGTTGACTCCCTAAGTTTCCTTTTAATATAATCAGTTTCTGTCATTAGAATCTTTGTATTACTCCAATCCATCATGTGATCTCCTTGGATTGTACATACATGTTCTTCTTTTTTTGATTTCTGTATGTTTCTATTTCTCAAGTTATTCTTATGCTCTGACTTTCTTACTTCTAGTAGTCTTGATATTTCTCCTGTGTATGATTTACCACAAATACAAGGAATATTACATACACAGTTTTTTGATTGATTGCCTCTGACAAATATCTTGTGTTTCTTACGCAGAAGCAAATCACAAAATAATTAATTTTTCTATTTTCTAGATATTTTTCAGAGTTAGGGAGAAAACTCAGAAAGAAACCATTCAATGATGATGATATAATGCCAGTGGATAATCCATATGATGATGGAAATATATTCTTTGTTAAGATATATAATCAAATTGGGTTCAGAATATCTCCAGTAAAAACAAAACTGCAATATTGTCTAAGATTTAATTGATATAATATAATTTTCAGAGTAGATTTGAGGAATGAATATTTCGGATAAGTTCGTAATTGGGGAGAATCAGTCTGTTTGAATTTAATTCGTTTCATGATGCAGTTCTATCGTAAGAATCCATTTATATCATTCCCAGAGACCAATAATTTCGTAGAAATGATTTGTCAAAGTTTGAACAAGAGCGCCAAAGCTCCTGTCCACAGGGCTTGAACCAATTTTTGGCGCTCTAGTTCCTCGGAACGGAGTGCTTAGCAATTTGCCCAAATGTCTGTAATTCTCGAATTTCTGTCCGGCCGTCCGGCCGGCCTGCCGTAGGCACGATAACTCTCGAACGAAATGAGCTAGAGAGTTGAAATTTTCAGAGTAGGTTTGGCAGATAAATATCTCGGCTAAGTTCGTTATTGGGCAAAATCGGACCGATGGTTTCGGAGTAACAAAAAAACATTTTTTTTACATAACAAATTCCAAATTAAATTTTTTTCAATAAGCAGTTTTACCATAAGAATCCAATGATATCATTTTTAACCCTAAGAAGCTAATACTTTCGGAGATATGATTTTTCAAAGTTTCAATAATAAATCGTATTTTAACGTTTTCACAGAATTATATAATTATTCTATGTATGAATTGTCATAATGTCAACTTATTTTCCTGAGACATGACATTGTCTAATTCCTTGCTAATAGTTGGTTCGAGAAACGTCAAAATCAACTTTGAGAGACAAGGGTAAAAAACCGTCAAATAAACCCCCATGTGGCGATTTTATGTCGAAAAGTGAAAATTAAGAATATATATCCCAGGTAAGTACCGACGTTTTATTCTAATACCGGAGATCGACAAGATCGTACGAGGAGCCCGATAGCCGATTCGTCTAGTCAGTCGGAGCTCGAGAAAGCTCCTGTCCACAGGGCTTGAACCAATTTTTTGATATAAAAAGTGCTTATGTGATGAAAACTCAATTTAAAAATTTTCATTTGTGTTTCAAATTTAAAAAACTTAATATCGAGAATTATTAACCCAAATGTCACATCTGCATTTCTGAATTCAGAATGATCTATCCATGTCAAGAAACAAAATAGGGGTAATTTAAAAAAATATATCAATGACGTCACTGCTCCGTAACGAGAAATGCTAGAAAAATATGAATTACTGGAAAATTTTCCTTAAAATAAAAGCGCCCCTTTAACCTATTAGACCATTTGTCGATATTCCTGAAAGGGTAGAAAATAAATCTATGATTCCATATTTTTGACGCCCACTGGCCCACTGTATAATCATTAAACGCAAAGAAATTAGAGAAAAACGTTACACAATGAATATGATCACTACAATGTGATATACGTACGTTTTGTTTTTTTATGTTTCATAACTCATTAGTAATATCTGATTTACACCATAAACATTGTATAAATTCATGGACTTCCCACTCATGATTGTCCATTCTTTATTCTATGAAATGAGTGAGAATGTGTCTAAAATATGTTTTAAATTGTGATTTATTCATTTTAGCATACTCAATAATTCATTCTATACGAGCAGCCTGGCAATATATCGGAAATATTGACGATCTGGGAATTCTCATACATTGACAGGTTATGATTCAGGCCAAGAGCCGACATATGCAAGATTCTAGGGTTGTATCCTTATGTATAACACATCTTGTTGGCGACTGTCAGAATTCGATCGATTAAACTGGAATAAATATCAGATATGAAATGTATGTATACAGCTAGGTGTATTTCATTCTCAAATGGAATATATTTCTACCCAAACCATCAATGTCGACTATAAAATGGATGAATCGAGTGCGTCAAAATTGATATGAAAGTCATAGTGCTCCGACAGATGGATTTCTCAAGAAGAGAGGGTTAGGAATATTTTACCCCAAATACCCACATCCCTATAACAGTACTCCAAGGAGATCTTTTAGCGGGGAGATCTGCGCGCTTTGCTCCCTCTGTCTAGACAGTAAAGGTGTGAAAATAAGTCAACCGTCGTGGGAGGCATGGCAGATGTGATTTAAAAATATTATATGCATGAAGATTATGTAATATTATTAAATGGTTCCTTTTTGGGTTTTCTCCCCCAAGATCTGACAAATATCTATAAAATGAAAAATTTATTATTTTGTGAATTGCTTCTACGTTAGAAACACAAGATATTTTTCAGAAGCAATATATCGAACAATGTTGCCGAACAAACAATAACGAAACAACATCAACGATAGAACAACTATTTCGTAACGTTTCTGAGACTATATCGGACTCCTTCGTCAGACACCAAACGAAAATTATTTTTTGTTGACAGCTATTCGAAAATTGTGATAATTTTTGGTAAGAAAATTACTTACATTAGGGCAAAATGATAGAATGCTGTTCCCTAGAACATGCGTGCAAAAAGAGCAGATTTACATACTTACTATTTATGATTTCGAATACATTTAGCTCATAAATCTCGCTAATACCTTAAGGAGTTGACTTGTATTTTGTTGAACAGAGAATGCAATTTTGCAAATTGCAAATTGTATGATTTCAAATACATTTAGCTCATAAATTTCGTAGTCCCTTAAGGAGTTGACTTGTATTTTGTTGAACAGAGAATGCAATTTTGCAAAATGTATTGGAATTGGCCATATCTGGTTGAATTTGTCGAAGAAGATTTTCGCATGGTGTTTGATGAAGGAGTCTGATTTAGTCTCCGAAACGTTACAAAATAGTTTTTTTTATCGTTGAAGTTGTTTTGTTACTCTTCATTAGGCAACATTGTTCTATATATTGCTCGTGATAAATATCTTGTGTCTCTAAGGCTTGTTTCACATGCATACGATTCCATTCGGTTCGGTTTGTTTTCGGTTTCAACCGGAAACGAATGAAGCCCTTTCACACATATACGGTTCACATAAGGTATTATGTTTTTTTCCCGGAACAAAGGCTCGATCACAATTCCAAATTTTTCGCGACGCCAGATTCATCAGTCATTCAAAATTTGACACAAACATCTTTGCATGCTTCCTGCGTCTTCAATTTATCTTCATATTCTTCGGAAGTTTTGTCCCACAGCACTGGTTTAGATTTACTGCAGAAATTAGTCGATCCACATTTTCTCATGAATTCTGAGTTAGCAACAATATCCCGAATATTTGTATTTATGTTTATATTTCTATATTTAAACAATTTGGGAAAGATTGTATTGTGATTGTTTAAATATTCCCGCCTGAAGTTTCATTGAAGTAGAGGGCGCTGGAGTGGGAGATCCGCGTAATGCGCATTTACTTATTTTGGGAGCACACTCGGTCATTCGTATGCACACATATGAGCTATATCTACGTTTTTACCTACAATTAGAATACTATTTGAATACGCCTAACCCAACCTAACCTAACCTAACCAAACCTGGATATCCTACAGATTGAGGTCAAAACCACAGAACGTGACAGAAAACATATGCAAATACTAACCAGTGTTTGTGTGAACGCCCCGGTTGATCTGTATTCCCTACACACGAATCCAAACCTGATAGAAACCTATTCGTGTCGAGGGAGTATTCGGTGCTGTACGGTTTCTATTCGGTACCGAATCTGAACCGAAGCACCGTTTCACACTTCACGCCACGACCAGAATTGAACATAAATAAGGAACCGAACCGAATGGACCGTAAGCATGTGAAACAAGCCTAACGCAGAAGCGATGGTCCCATTCAGCGGACGAAACAGTTGCGCAACCGTTACCAAAACGTTCGGTGGCACATGCCCTACGAACTCAACACGTTGTGGAGCGGAGGCTATTTTATGGAGCACATTTGATTTGTGCTAGGTAGCGGTAGCGTGGAGTTTGAAAGAGAAAGCTCAGAAAGGAATCCCCTCCCAAAGTATCCCTTGATGATTACTTAATTCCAAACCTATAAATAAATGCCCGGTTTTAAATTCGTTATTTGGAACGCTCCTATTAAAAACTTATAAATTCTCAATATCAGAGGAAAACTTTCAAGCTTTTCCGGCTCCATTGCCATATCTTACGACTCAGGCAATTACTGAAATCAAATGCGGAAATTGACTTGGGATTTATAGAAAAATTGGTTCAAGCACTGACTGTATTGAGCACACTTAATCGAACTTACCATGCTTAATTCTATTGTCTATTCTCCTGCATAGGACATTCTTAATCGAATTTACCATGGTGAATTCGATTAACATCAGTGTCCAATACAGGAGAATACTGCACAAAATGCAGCTTGATAAATAGAAGACATGTACCAAATTTTATAAAGATGTCTATTATATTATCTCAGTTATTATTGAAAAACTGATTTTTGGCGCTCTCGTTCCTCGGGAGCGAGTGCTAATCAATTTGCCCAAATGTCTGTAATTTTCGAATTTTTGGCCGAAAATGGTCTTAAACGATTTGGTTCAACTCACTGATCAAGAATACGTGGTCGAAATCGATTCTGTCTGGCCATCCGGCTGGCTGGCCGTTAACACGATAACTCTCGAACGGAATGAGCTAGACAGTTGACATTTTTAGAATAGGTTTGGGACATAAATATCTTGGCTAAGTTCGTTATAGGGCAAAATCGGTCAGATTCTTAAGATCTTAAGATGCAATTTTACCATAGGAATCCATTGGTGCCATTTTTAACACTAACAAGCTAATACTTTCGGAGATATGATTTTTCAAAATTTCAATAATAAATCGTAGAGGTACTTCTGTGCTTTCACAGAATGCGATTATAATTCTATCTATGAATTATTATAATATGATCTGTGTTGATACATGTCAACTTTTTTTCTTGAGACATGATATGTCAAATTTTGATATTTAATGCCCATGGTTAATCCATATGATGATGGGAATGGTAATGGTAAGTTAATGATATTGAGATCAGAATATCTCCATTAAAAACAAAACTGAAATATTGGCTAAAGTTTCAATTGATATAATATAATTTTCAGTGTGGATTTGAGGAAAAAATATAATTTTCAGTGTGGATTTGAGGAAAAAATATATCGTTCATCATAGAATTGAGGAACGAATATCTCGGATGAGTTCGTTGTTGGGTAGAATTGGTCTATTTGTTTCGGATTGATAATTTTTGGCACTATTGTTGAATTTGAATTCTTTTATTATGTTTGAATTTAAATTCTGCTATTATGAAGTTCTATCATAAGAATCATTGATATAATTCCCAACTCTTACCGAAACTTTCGAACATATGATTTGTCAAAGTTTGAACAAGAGCGCCAAAGCTCCTGTCCACAGAGCTTGAACCAATTTTTTTCCAAATGTTTTTCACCCCGTATCTCAAAAGTTAATGAGTTAGTGATATATGTTCATGGGAAGTTTTTGTCTTAAAATAAGTGAAAAAAATCACCCTCTTAAATATTAGCATGTCTTTAAGGAATACCGTGTATAATACAATATTGAATCCAGTAAGGGTTTATGTGTTCAACAGGTAATTAAAGTGCAGGTGTGTATTCGCACATTCTAAAATCTTCAAATGCTTATAACTTTTTAGTTTTTACCTGGGCTGAAGGTGTTAATGTGCAACCTAAAGACTCACCTTGTAGTTTATCGGAAATTCGAATACCCAAAAAATTGTTCTCTAATAGCAGACAATGCAATGTTTGAGGGAGACAACGTCTGTCCTGTCCGCTAATTTCATATGCAAATTCAAACTGTCGGCTACTACCCTGAAACTACTACGGAAATAACACAGTTTCAAATTGTCGAATCCGGTTCTGGAATACACGTGCGGCAATATATCGAACTAGGTGTCGCCTACAAGTAAATTCATTCATAACTTCCATTAACGTCCAACGCTTGATAATGCTACAGTAAATTTGTCAGTTCTCCCAGATATTTCGCCGGGGACAAATAGTTTCATTTCATGACGTGGGATTTTGTATGATTTAGCCCTTGTTTGATTCATAACTTTCGAACAGTGTGTCGACGACGAGTGAATATTGCTGTAATTGAAACTGTTTGTTTTTGAATTTTCGACATTTCATTAACTGATCAGATAAATGAACAATCTGTCGAAACTGAATCCACGCTCTTCCGTATAACATGGGCTGCTATCATTTCATCGTGACAGGTTGTTACTAATTGAAGGAGATATTGCGTGTTCATGTCAGGGGGCTATCATTTTGTCTAAATTTCCGAATTTTTCGCTAAGAATGACCTCAATATATTCCATTTGACTTAATATTGAAAAACGGCTGATACTGTTGCTGATAAATCATGTCCACAGCGTTCTACCAATAGGGTCTCGACTCCTACAGTTAATTTGATTTGTGAAATCTATTCATATGTATATCAATTATACGAAACATTTTTTTAGTTCAAAATTATTGCATTCGAAATAATCCTAATTTATTTAGTGTATTCTTGATTTATTTAATGTTAATTGAAGTGTATTTAATTTTTCTGTAGAATTAAGCTTATTTCTAGTCAAGTACAGAAACTTATCGGAAAATAATTATCTCTGTGACTTGTTCATGTTTATTTAAATGAAAATGAAGAAACATCTATCTATCTATTTCGAGACCCTATCGGTCGGGCGCTCTGGAATTGTTGATCTAATTTTGTAGTCTAGAGCCTGTTTAACATTTTCGCATGAATTATACTTTAGCATCTATGACATTTAGTAAATGTTTGTGAAATTTGAATTTTGTGTATTTCAACAGTTGTAGGCAGAGCGTTATATTCTGTTGCTCTTCGAATGAGAGTGTCCAATACAGGAGAATGGACAATAGAATATGCGTGCAAAAGCTCCTGACTCCACGTCAGTGCTTTAACCAATTCCTTTTTCGTAATTTTTCAAAAAAAATCTAGGAGTACGGTTCTCACAAAATTTCAAACACGTCTTTATATCGATATTCTACAACTAGTTACTTACTAAGCTTCAATTCGATAGAGTCCATATTTTTTGAGTTATCGAGGAAATAATATTCTAGGTGGGTGTAACTTCGAGACCGTTGGGCCGATTATGCCCAAAAACGAACTTTACTCTCCCATTCGAATGCGCACCCTACCTTGAAAATTGCAAGTCTCTATCTCCTTTCGTTAAAAGGCTCTCGCAAAATTTCAGCGATATCGGACGAATGGTTTCTAATAAATAAAATTTTTTCAATGATTTATTAAAAATTTTCTAGTGATACGATTTTCACGAAATTTCTCAAGAATTTTCGCGTTGGGATTCTACTACTAATAATCATGTTTGAATTGGATCAGTTTTGTATTTTTCGAGCAAATAAGAACCAAATTTCAGATGGGTATTAATCCAAAACCATTAGGCCGATTATGCCTATAAATAAACTCAAAGGTCGCATTCAGATGCACAAACTAACCTGAAAATTTGAAGTCGCTATCTTTTTATTATTTCTTTGTTATCGTGTCATAAATAATATTTTTTAATAATTTTTTTTAAATTTTCTAGTGATATGATTCTCACGAAATTTCACTAACGTCCTTGGGTCCTATAATTTCCTAAATATTGAAAAATCGTGTTTATTGTTTATCTGCATTTTTGTTAAATCCAAAACATTAATTGCATCATTATTTTCAATTCCTGTTGTGAATTAGACATTTGGATAAATGCTATTAATAAAATCTACAAATATTTTAAATTGCCGGTCTGCTCCCTTAAAACACGCGAGCACATCATCAACATATCTAAACCAATATACGAATTTGGAAAAAATAGGATGTGTCCTAGCGATGGCTTCTAGGTTGTCCATGAATAGGGGGCTAAGCGGATTCCCCGTGATAAGTTCTTCAGCGCTAGTATAAATCTTATCGTTGAAACTAAAGTAATTTTGATTCAAACACATTTCTGAAATCTGTGAGTATATCCAACTGAATCACTATATTGACTTTGTTTCTATCTTATAAATCCCTGACTATTTTCACTGTAGTCTGAGGTAGAGTACCTACTAGGGAAAAGGTTAACAACATCGAATGACACTAATTTTGCATTGGCCGGTAGGGAAAGATTTTTAGTAGAAAAAATGGGTTCAAGCCCTGTGGACAGGAGCTTTCTGGCGCTCTAGTTCAAACAGACAAATTATATCTCCGAAAGTATTGGTTTCTCAGAGTTGAGATTTATATCAATTTATTCTTATGATAGAACTGCATCATAAAGAAAATTCAATTCACATAATAGTTCATTTATCTAGATTAAATGAGCAATCTGAGAATGAGAACTGCACCATGGAAGAAACCAAATTAAAATAGCTGAAATGTATTTGACTCTCCCTTATAGAACAGGATGAACTGTACGAGTATGAACACAGATCATATAATAAAGCTTAGATAGAATAATTATAGCATTCAGTGAAAACATAGAAGTACGATTCATTATTGAAATTTAGAACTTCATCTTAGCAGAAATTGAATTCAAACATCATAGAAGAATTTAAATTCAACAAGAGTGCCAAAAATTATCAATCCAAAACCAATAGACGAATTCTACCCAACAACAAACTCATCCGAGATATCTACTCCAATACACCAATATTCCAGTTTTGTTTTTAGTGGAGATATTCTGAACTCAATATTATTAACGTACCATTACCATTCCCATCATCATATGGATTGACCATCGGCATGAAAATATCAACCAACAAAAAGTATGATATTATATTATCATTCTCATATTCATACGATTGCTGGAATGAAACAACGTCATGTTTCAGGAGAATAAGTTGACATTATAACAATTCATAGAATACCCACATAATAATTCTATCATTCTGTGAAAACGTAGAAATACGATTTACATTGAAATTTTGAAAAATCATATCTCCGAAAGTATTAGCTTGTTAGAGTTAAAAATGAAATGAATGGATTCTTATGATAAAACTGCTTATTAAAAAAAAAATAATTTGGAATTTGTGTTGTAAAAAAAAATTTTTTTTTGTTACTCCGAAATCATCTGTCCGATTTTGCCCAGTAACGAACTTAGCCGAGATATTTATTCCCCAAACCTACTCTGAAAATTTCAACTCTCTAGCTCATTCCGTTCGAGAGTTATCGTGCCTACGGCCGGCCGGACGGCCGGACAGAATGGATTTCGACCACGGATTCTTGATTAGTGAGTCGAACCAAATCGTTTAAGACCATTTTCATCGAAAAATTTGAAAATTACAGACATTTGGGCAAATTGATAAGCACTCAGTTCCGAGGAACTAGAGCGCCAAAAATTGTTAGGTATCTTGTATAGGTATCTCAGAATTGGAAATGATATCAATGGATACTTAGGATAGAACTGCATCATAAAATAGAATAAATTAAATAAGAATCCATTGATTCCCAACTCGGAGAAACCAATACTTTCGGAGTTATGATTTGTCAAAGTTTGAACAAGAGCGCCAAAAATTAAAAATATTTTCCTACCGGTCAATGCAAAATTAATGTGATTCGATGTCGTTAACCTTTTCCCTAGTATTCAATTTTAGGATACACTGAAGATAGTCAGGGATTTATTAGATAAAAATAAAGTCAATATAGTGATTCAGTCGGAAATAATCCAGCTTTGAGAAACGTTTTTGAATCCAAATTACTTAAGTCTCAACGATAGGATTTATTATTGAAAGGTTTCTTTCTGGGTTTTCTCTCCCAAACTCTGAAAAATATTTCATATTTATGTGATTTTTGTTTTTCATT
Organism: Halyzia sedecimguttata; assembly: GCA_937662695.2. Classification (NCBI taxonomy): domain Eukaryota; kingdom Metazoa; phylum Arthropoda; class Insecta; order Coleoptera; family Coccinellidae; genus Halyzia; species Halyzia sedecimguttata. The sequence goes on along the minus strand of OW569411.2, from coordinate 11,153,179 downwards.
TATATGTTTTGTTTTCGTTAATAAAGACCTGAGATCATTTTGTGTTTTGAAGACGGTTCTTATATTGAACTTAGAACCGATTCTTCAATTTTTTTCAGAAAGGCCACGAATATAAGGGATCACATTCAACAGATTGGGTTGCTGTTCTTGTTGATTATTCTGTTGTACTTGTTGATTATTTTGTTGTTCTTGATTATTTGCTCTTCTATCTAAATTCATGATACATGTATTTATGAATTGCCTCGGATATCCATTTTCTTCAAGAAATTTTTTGATGAAATCAATTTCATTATTTCGAATTTCAAGAGAAGAACAAATTAGTTTCGTTCTATCATAAAGTGTTTTAAAAATAAAATAACTATCAACAAAATTATTCTAAAGATTTTCATTGAGCGTCTGACGAAGGAGTCTGATATAGAATCCGAAACGTTACGATATAGTTGTTTCTTCGTTGATGTTGTTTCGTTGTTGTTTGTGAGGCAATATTGTTCAATTGATTGCTTCTGACAAATATCTTGTGTTTTTTACGCAGACACAAAATAATTAATTTTTATTTTATAGATATTTTTCAGAGTTTGGGAGAGAAAACCCAGAAAAAACCTTTCTACAAAGAAGTAATGAGTTTATTGGATACTGCTACATCGTACAACAAGGCCAATAGACTCGAAAACAATACTGTGAGTTATATAATTATTACTAACTGTGTACAGCTGTTAAATGAAAATACTGATTCTTACGGCAAAATAATATGGTATAGTTCCATGTGAAGGTGATTCACAATTTAAGTTCAAATAAATTTAAAATTCTAATAACATATTTTAAAAAAACGAACAAAAAAAAAGACATCTGGGGATGTCGTCTCCATCGGTGGCTTTCTTCGGTCCTCTTAGGTGGTGTTGGTCTGCATCGGTGATTCTTTCTTTAATAGGTAATATTAGTCTTTTCCTGTATGAAGTTTTTCCCTTGAAGTATACTTGTGCGATTTGTTCAATTGATTTATTTTTATTGTGAATTTATTATTCTATGCACCAAGGAACGATCTTCTAGAATGAACCATGTTTTTAATTCCCTTTTAAATTTATTTTATTTTTTATTTCTCTAATTACTTGTGGTATGAGAGGGTATAATCTCGACGCTATATATGCGAAATATCTCTGCCCTATTCTCTTCTCTGCTCTCAGTCTCTCAAAGTTTGATCGTTTTCTTCTGGTGGAATAATTATGTTCTTTCATTTGTAGATGTATTTTATGTTGCCAAATGTTAGTAACGATCTTATGTGCATATATCTGTCGTATATCCAAAACTTTGGATATCTTATACATTTCGTTACTTGAAAATGTTATTTTCTTTCCATGTATCACTTTCAGAATACGTTTTTGTATAACATCTGCACACTTCTTATGGCAGTCCAAAACGCCTCCCCACCCAATTATACCGTATGAGAGTTGAGAATGAACTAATGCATCATATAGCATATGTAGATGTTTAGTCGAATTATTGCATTGTTGTATATACCTTAATCTATATAGAATACCTCTTAGCTTTCTTGTAAGGTAGGGCATATGTTCATCCCACTTCAAATGTTCATCAATGAAAACTCCGAGGTATTTGGTCGAATGAGTCTCACGAATCTCCAGCTCAAGTAGTATATAATTTTTCATTGAGTCAAGTTAAAACGTTTAATTTCATAATTTTATTCTCAACTCATGATAAGATGGTGGGCCGATACTAAGAGCTAAATTTTCTTTAAAACTACCCCTTATTAGCCCAGTTGATATCACAGAGGCAAGTCCTTGATCAACAGGTTTCGAAATCCGGCCTCATCCGTTGATAAATTACACAGTCCCAGGAATAGGGCTAAGGTCATCACGGTTCTGGTTCTGACCCATTTACAGGATTCAGTTTTCCACTAACCCACTTCAAAGAGCGGATGGCTTGATAAATTTGGAAAATCGGTGACGTCGTCCCAGGCAGGTGAAAACGGCGGCGGAGGCCACAGAGGCGGCGGATGGTGGGACACGGTCTCGGAGAGCAAGCGCGTTAGCGTTCGTCAGGTAGCGATCAGGGAATCGGCTGGTCTGGCCGGGCAACAGAATATTCGCGCAGTTCAGCTAGTCATCTGCGAAAACATCGCTACAGGTTCTTACCCGTTTCGTGAAACAATCGCAACAGGTAGCCCGCTCGATCTCTTTCACTCGCGTCGCTCCGCGTACGCTCTTTGACTGACGGTTTTAATACGGCATAATAACGTTATAGATTGTGCTCTGGCTGTCCCGTTTGTCGGTTAATTCATTACGGACAAATAAATCGAGTTTTGGGATTGTTTGCGGTATCGAGTCGGTGGTGATATTTGTTCTGTTTCATCTGAGCGGTGAGTTATGAATATTTACTGATCCTCTAAATTGTAAATTGGGAAAATATTAAATGTTTAATTGAATTGGTTTTTACTCCATGAACTTCCATGATTATGATAGTTGACTATAATTAATATCCAATTTACTATACCTACAGTGCGCGTCAAAATTTTGGAAATTGATTTTCTCAGAAGGAAAATATTTGGCAACATAATCCTGAAACAGGTCAATTTTTGTTTCACTCTTTCCAAATTTTTATGCATTTTTGTAGGATTTTTATTGCACTCTGTGCCATCCCATCAACCCTCTGAATTTTCTTAATAGGGAAAGTGGGTCCTGTGGTACTTTTTTGGCAAGGTCTTTGTATCTTCTTCACAGGCGTGCAGAAATTTTCAAGAAAACATTTTTCTTTTTTGAAAAATAGATAGTTCAAAGAGGTTTTCAGTATGTGCACTTTGTCATGGCTCATTTACTTTGAGACGATGGTACCTGATGAAATTTGTCATCGAATGAAAGTCGACCAGTACAGTTTTGTTCATGCACAACTTTCAACCCCCTCACGCCCCCCCATTTTTTTCTTCATTAAATGGTTCGTAGTGGTTGAATGTTGTGCATGAATGGTCGACTTTCATTCAGTGACAAATTCCATCAGGTACCATCGTTTCAAAGTAAATGAGCCATGACAAAGTGCACATACTGAAAACCTCTTTGAACTAACTATTTTTAAAAAAAGAAAAATGTTCTCTGCACGCCTGTAAGGAAGATACAAAGACCTTGCCAAAAAAGTACCACATGACCCACTTTCTCTATTCAAAAAATTGAGAGGGTTGATGGGGATGGCACAGGGTGCAACGAAAATGCATAAAAATTTGGTAAAAGTGGAACAAAAATTGACCGGTTTCAGGATTTTGTTGCCAAATATTTTTCTTCTGAGAAAATGAATTTGTTCCATAATTTTGACGCACACTGTATATGTATTTTGAACATAACAACAATTTCGTTAACACGGTAGTTTCTTCAGCAATACTTCCTTTGGAAAAACTCAATATATTTAAAAATTATTGACCTCATATATAGACTGATGCAGGAATAATTTAAGTCAGTCAAAAATATTCAAGCGAGGAGGCCTTCACATCTTGTTCATTTAGTATTATTCACCATTAAATATATTTATTTATTTCTGATTTTAAAAGAGTATGGATATAATTTTTATTCACAACGTGTGAAATATTGAAAGTGTATCCTGTTTCTAATAAAAACGTCGAACAAATGCAATTGCCTTCACTTTTTTATATGTTCTCCTACTGTTTTTTCTGGAAGTTCTTCCTCATTTGCCCTAATGTATATCGCAATATGTAGAAGTAAACTTAGAAACTGATGATTATTATATTCATGTCTAAAATCCCCATAATGTTTGATGAATTTTCTGAGATTCAAATGAAATCCTCAAATTATATATTTTCTTGAACGAAGTTGGCAGCTTCAGTTCTTCAGAAATAATTGTTTTAAATGGGTTTTTTCATCAGAACATATCTATCATTAGTTGACGATTTATAGCAATTATTTTTGTAATGTAAAATTCAATAATGTAATTCTTTCAGATCAATTAAAAAATTTATTCTTATTCATAATCATTATTGTTATTAAATGATAACTTCCGCTTTATACCCACTTATTTATATCTATCGTCCAATTAGAGGAGAAAAATATGTATATTTGGTTATCTTCCCATTTATGATTTTGTTAGGAATTATTTGTTTTTGAAAACAAATACTTAGGGTAATGTCCTCATTTTAAAATCTGATAGTTGAAAATATTAGCTTGATTTTTTTTTCTTCCATAAACTTCTGAAGTAAAATTTCAAATGAACCTTTTGAGTAGCTCATAATATTATGATAAAATCCATAGTATAGATTTGGTTTGATTTCTCATTAATTTTATAGCTAAATTTGCATGGAGTGTTGAAAATCGCAGTGTTCAGAATCAAAGGTATATTTTCAATTTTTTTCTCTATTTCTTTTCTCGTGAATGTTAAACTGTTTTGAACTTTGATTCTTTACCTACTCTGGGTCAATAATATTTCCTGAAATTATTAATGCACATAATATGGACAAAGTTGTATAAGCCATCATAATAATACGTTTCAAAATGGCGAATGCAGTATGGATTACAAAATTTATGTATAATATATTTCTTTCTCATTCGCCCTGTCGAATCCTAGAAACTCCTGAATCTTAATATTTCTTTGTAAAATCCACAACATTTTTGATGAATTTGCTAAGGTTTAAATTCGTGAGGATTGAACTCCTCGAATTATATATTTTTTTGAGAAAAGTTGGTTGCTAGCTTTTCAGAAATAATTTTTTAAAATTGGCTGTGGAATTCAAACATCTTCTATACTTTATTCATCTGAACTTGTTTATCATTAGTTGATGATATGTAACAATATACAATAATTTTTCTTATAATGTTGACTATTAAATGATAATTTTCGGTTTTATCAAGTTATTTATATCTAGGTATAGTCCAATAATAGGAGGAAAATATGTATATGTATTTGGGGATCTATCTACCCATTTTTAAGGAATAATTTGTTTTTGAAAACAAATATTTTGAGTATTGTTCGAAGTTTCAACTCTAATAGGTGAAAATATCTACATGATTTTTTTATTTCTTTCACAAACTTCTGAAAAAAATTTCAATTGGTCTTTTCACGCAGTTCATAATATTTTGAAATATAGGTACCTATATATTTTAAAATTTTTTCCCTATTTTTGTCCTCATGATAAATGTCTCGAATATTAATTCTATAATCTGGGTTAATCATTTTTCATGAAATTATTAATGTATCTACACATGCACAAAATTGTACACACCATCATACTACCACGTTGCAAAATGGCGAAAGCAATACGGATTACCATTTATGTATACAGTGTAGAAAAGCCGAATGGAATGAATTCAGTATCTTGGTTACTGTACATATTTATAGAAAATCCCAAATTAATCATTCTTTTTCTCAAAGATGCGAACCCTGCCTTCAACCCCCTTCGAAAGACAGGTATACCTATAGCCCCCAATTTTTCAAATATGAAGTAAGGGTTTGTGATACATCCTTTCAAAGGTCTTGTCATTTTCTATTTCAAAATGTTATCACTTTCATGTTTATTGAAAAAATCAAATTAGAAACAAATAAAATCGAGTGATTAACGAAGTTTGGTACAAATTCAAAACCCAAAATGTAGCAAAAAATCGTGAATTCTAATAAAGTAGGTGTTCAACGTGTTCAACATCTCAGGGAGTGATCAATTTATTTCTATCACATCTTGAAGGCAAATAAGTTAAGTATTTTTGTAATAAGATTTGGGAATATTCTAGGGAATATTATAAGGAATTTCGGTAATCACATGATTTAATTTTTTTCTAATTTGATTTTTGCAATAATATTTGAAAGTGATAACATTTCTGATTTGAGAATGTCGAGACCTTTCAAACGATGTACCACGAGCCCATACTTCCTCTTTGAAATATGCATGGGGGGTTATACCTGTCCTTCGAAGGGGGTTGAAGGTAGGGTTCGTATTTTCACAAAGAAGAATGACAATTTGAAATTTGAATTTGATGTGTTTCGGGATTTTCCATAAATATATACAGTAACAAAGATAATGAATTTATTCCATTTGGTTTTTCCACACTGTATATGTAGTAATAATTTTTTTTTGCGATTTATGTTTTATCGAAATTTTGATCGAAAGTGTATCCTGTTTCTAATGAAATGTTGATTTAATTGAATTGTACCTTTAACGTTATCCTGCTGTTTTTTCTAAAAATTCTGCCTCATTTTTTCTTATTGAAGTATTTTGCAATCACTAAAACTAAACATAGAAACTACTGAATTTTAATCTTCTTGTGTAAAATCTCCATTATATTTGATGAATATGCTGAGGTTCAAATTCGCATCGAATGAACTCCTCGAATTATATATTTTTTTGAGAAAAGCTGGTAGCTTGTATTTCAGAAATTATAGTTTATGGGCTGGTCATTTAACTATCTTCTATAATTTTATTCATCAGAATTTATTCATCGATGGTTGATAATTTATAGCAATTTTTCTTATAATGATGCCTTAATGATGTAACACTTTTAGATCCATTGAACAATTAACTCTTTGTCATAATATTGAATGATAATTTTGGCTTTAACCCACCTATTTATATCTATCATCCAATTAGGGGGGGAAAATATGTAGATATATTTGGTTTTTGTGAGGAATTATTTTATTTTCAACTCTAGTAGGTGAACATATTTACATGTTCTTTTATTTCTTTCACAAACCTCTATAAATCTTCAAATGAATGTCTTGAATGTAGATTCTTTAATCTGGGTTAATAATCTTCATGAAATAATAAATGTACATATGCACAAAATTGTACATGCCAATATAATATACCGTTGCAAAATGGCGAATGCGTCGGGATTTATCTTTTTATCCCCTTTTCTCCGTTGGACTTTGTCGAAAATGGACTGAAGGTAGTATTTTAAATGACAATGGTTAATTCTAAATTTCTAAATATCTGTTGAAAGTCGTAACATTTTAGATGTAACAGAGTTTCATGAAGAATTCAGTACAATTGAATAAACCACATATTATAACCCCTATATAAAAGCCACGGTACTCAAAAGGAATAAATTATAAGAATTCAACTTGTCTTCTAAGGAAAAAAATCATTAAAATATCCGATTTTCAATAAAAGTATATCGAATTGTAAAGTGACATTCAGTATGTCTTGGAAATGCCATCATTAGGAAAATGCAGTTTTGGAAATAAATTCTCGGATTGGGAACTTATTTTATATTTATTGATCTGTTGTTTACAAAGGATATACATAGACCAACAGCTTCCAGATCAGTCACGTTCCTCGGCATCAACATTTCCTTGGAGATTTACGTGCAACACACCTGGAAGGAAATAAATCGTCAATAAATTGTTGATTCCAATAAGTATTAGTTGCCTGTGATCGAATAAATCAGAGCATAATATATTCAGAAGGAAAACAACCTAATTTCATAGAAAATTGAAGATAAAGAAACGTAGATGTCAATTTCAAAATACCCTACGCCTCGTGGAAGATAACAAGCAAACCTCGAAGCAAGCACTTTAATCATGAGAAAGTGCTCTAAAGGGAAATCCAATAAAATCATTTTCAGAAGATGTTGTTGATAATATCTAGACTCAGACAAAGGTAAAACTTTTCGCAAGGTTAGTAATGAATGAGCTCTATCAAAATGGAAAACCAAAACTCATTTGGAGGACATGTTGAATTAATTAATTATATTTGAAGGTTACATCCTAGAATTCAATCAATTTTTAAATTTGATAAAATGATTAGTGATATCAGTTTTTCTCTGATATATTCAGGAACGTACGAAAATTAATACTTCATATTGGCAGAAGTATCATGCTATAAATCATAAAATTTAATAAAACGGACAGACACGGAATAAATGTGTACTCTACTTCGTAAGGTAGGAAATTTCTTACGTAATCCAATTCCCGGTACAATATTCAATCAATAATCGTATTATATGGGTGATCATACAAAGGAATATTGATTAAGTCCAAATTGGTTAAATTAATTTCCTTTTAATTTTTGTTTATTTTTCGTGTCAGCTTTCGCGTATGGTTTTCCAATATTTACTTGAATCGCTCTTTACTCGATTCTTCATTGGAATGGTAGATGGTTATAATATATTATTCAATTTTCATATATCTATTTCAAATAGATCCATTGTTTCATTAGGACAAAAGCTTCTTTAGATATATCACATTTCGAATATACAAGGTGTTTCATTGGTAAATGAACATAGGTTAACGTGAGCTAGATCTACTCTAGACGAGTCCAATAAACCTATATATGATAGGTCTAGTCAACTCTATAGCCGAGATACAGGGTGATTTATGTATTCGCTAATATTTTCAATGGCTTATAACTTTTGAACCACCCAGTAGAATCAGTTGATATTTGTAAAATACACTTCCATGGGTCGATCGATTAATCTTTGTACTGTTTAAAAAATCCAAGTCCGTATTAAAAAAAAATAGAATCTTTCGCAAGTTGAGATGCAACAGCCTGTATGAAGGAACATTTGACTACTCAGAATTTTTGCCGAATGATTTAATTCGATAGTGAAATTCTCAAAAATTTCGTACATTACATTGAATTCGAAAAATTGTGAATTGAAAATTTGTATGTATTTTGCATATTTTAGCAAATTATTTCTAGCATTCCTCAAAAGAATATGGATTTGGAATAATTTATTCAAAATTGTCAAAAGTGAAAAAACGAATAAACAAATAAATGAACAAGTATAACAGTTGGAAGAAATCATAAAAGTTGCTCAAAAGTGCAACCGTTTTCTCGATGCCCATTCTTGCTCTTTTCAAATTATGTCTTATAGCATTTTTTATCACTTCTGGATCATTAATGGTCTTAATCTTATTGCAGACAATTGCAATACGTTGCAAGAAAATAACCTCACTTCTAATATCAGACGCATAGACTAAAGATTTCAAATATCTCCTCATTTCGAAATAATCGACAGGATTGAAATCTGGAGATCTAGGGGGCCACGCATGCGGTCCAGCTCTGCCTATCCACATATTTGGTATAAGTTCCTGAGGAATATTTAGAAAAATTATGATCGATTTTCAAATAATAAGAGATCAGACCGCAATACTGTCGATGCCATCAGTTGTCAAAAAATGTATTTCATAGATATTGTTGTAGCCTACTTGAATGAACACTAGTGGTATATAACACAAATGAATATACTGATATGTTGTTCATGTGTTTTTTCTGTGAAAATCACCTGGAATATTATTTCCTCGATAACTCAAAAAATATAAACTCGATCGAATTGAAGCTAGGTAACTAGTTGTAGAATATAGATATAAAGACGTGTTTAAAATTTTTGTAAGAACCGTAAACCTAGATAATTTCTAAAAAATTACGAAAAAAAAAATGGTAAGAACCGTATCCCTAGAAAATTAAAAAAAAAATAGGAAAAAAAAAAATTGGTTCAAGCACTGACGTGAAGTCAGCTTTTGCGCGTATGTTCTATATGGTCCATTCTCCTGTATTGGACACGATTGAGAGTGTCCAATAACCCCAGGTCAATGTATGTTCATTTACCAATGAAACACCCTGTATGTATAAATCTTTTTCGAAACTGTATTCTCCATTTAGAAGTCAACCGATAATATTTGATTTCTGAATTCTGTAATCCATAAATGACGCCATTTTGGTAATAATTCCCGAGATACTGATGTGCGCCTACAGTATGAGTTAGATGCCGCAATGATAGTCTGGCTCGTGGGATTGTTGACCTAGGGAAAAAATTAAAGGATATCCTTTGGTACTCTCGTTCAAACTTTGACAAATCATATCTCCGAAAGTATTGGTTTCTCAGAGTTGGGAATTATATCAATGGATTCTTATGATAGAACTGCATCACAAAAGAAATGGAATTCAAATAATAGTTTATTTATCAAGATTAAATGAGCAATCTGCAATGATTTAACCTCGTGGAATGAGTTGTTGCAACTTACACTCGGTGCATAGTTTTCACAACTCGAAATACCTAAGAAATGTCTAGAGCACGGCTGGAGACAATCATAGCAGATTGCCCATTTATTCCTGATATTTGAATAGGTATAGGCTGACGAACATATTATTTTAATAGTAATTTTTTTCATTTGTTTGAAAGATTAAATATGCATTTTATATTCATTTTTTTATTTGAAAACTTATCTCATAAGACAAAATATATTAATAAAATACCATCCTTTTTTCATAATTTAATAGTAGTTTGAAAATTAATTATGATCACTCTGTATATTCTAGAGTAAATTTTTTTTGTATAGGAGTAGCCAACATGTTACATTACATTACATTAAAAAAAATATAATTTTGGATGTATATGTACAGAGGATGTATAAGCAGTCTGTGTGATGCGACCTTGACCTGAGGATATGAAATAAATAAATCAGAATAATGCACAGAAGTATATTTTAAGGATGTTTGAATAATATTTTCATTTAAATATGCTTCTCCGCCTATTACCTTATACCAGTTAACGGCCGTTAAAAAATCTCTGGTTTGTCTTTCATAAATAATGACAAAACTTTCTCTATTGAAAAAATAAAAAATTGATGAAAATCAGATTATGTTTCAGGAACATAACCCGTTTATCCTATAGAGCAAAATGCATCCAATAAAAATTGGTTCAAGCACTGACGTGAAGTCAGAAGCTTTTGCGCGTATGTTCTATAAATTACCATGGTAAATTCGATTAAGGGTGTCCAATAAAGAAGAATGGACAATAGAACATAGGCGCAAAAGCTTCTGACTTTTCTAGGGGTACGTCTCTTAAAATGTTTTTTTTCGTCATTTTTTTCAAATTTTCTAGGGGTACGGTTCTTACAAAATTTTAAACACGTCTTTATATTGATTTTCTACTACTAGTTACTACGCTTCAATTCGATCGAATATTTATTTTTTGATGTATCAAGGAAATAATATTCCAGGTGGGTATAACTCAGAAACCGTTAGACCGATTATGCCCAAAAATGAGGATACGCAACCTACCGTGAAAATTGCAAGTCTCTATCTCCTTTCGTTCGAAAGTTATCGAGGCAACGGTCTCCCATCTACTGAACTCACACAAGGCTGCTCGATCGTGTTAAAACTTGAAACTTGGCAGTAGAGTTAGGTTATAAAGGCTCTTGCAAAATTTCAGCGATTTCGAACGAATAGTTACTGATATATAGAATTTCGTTTTTCAATTTTCAATGATTTTTTAAAAATTTTCTACGAATAACATCCTCACGAAATTTTGCAAGTATTATCGCCTTGGTATTCTACAACTAATAACCATGTTTGAATTTAATCCGTTCAGAATTTTTCGAGTTAATGAGAAACAAAAATCAACCAAATTTCAGATGGCTATAACTCTAAAACCGTTTGGCTGATTATGCTCATAAAACTGAAATTTCGCGTTCTGATGCACATCCTAACCTGGAAACTTCAAGCCGATATCTCTTTCCGTTCTCAAGTTATCGTGACAACAAAATATTTTTTAATAATTTTTGGCGCTCTAGTTCCTCGGAACTGAGTGCTTATCAATTTGCCCAAATGTCTGTAATTTTGGAATATTTCGATGAAAATGGTCTTAAACGATTTGGTTCGACTCACTGATCAAGAATCCGTGGTCGAAATTAATTCTGTCCGGCCGGCCGGCCGTAGGCACGATAACTCTCGAACGGAATGAGCTAGAGAGTTGAAATTTTCAGAGTAGGTTTGGGGGATGAATATCTCGGCTAAGTTCATTATTGGGCAAAATCGGACGGACGGTTTCGGAGTAACAAAAAAAAAAATTTTTTTTTACGAAACAAATTCCAAATTAAATATTTTTTAATAAGCAGTTTTATCATAAGAATCCATTCATATCATTTTCAACTCTAACAAGCTAATACTTTCGGAGATATGATTTTTTAAAATTTCAATGTAAATCGTATTTCACAGATTGATATAATTATTATTCTATGTATGAATTCTCATAATGTCAACTTGACAGAAGGGTATATTGTAACTTCAAAAATATTGGGGTTGAAATACTCGTATTTTAGCGATGCAACGGGGACCTCACCCGAAAATGTTTGAAAATATTACGTAAATATTGAAAGCATAATTCTGTAGTTTGGTGAACGTAGATCAGGAAATTTTTGATAGATTACAAGGTAATTTTTTATTATTACTTACCTTCTTTCATATTTGTTTTATGGAATACCTATTATTTGTAGGTACTTCAAACCTGTTTTGGGCAATTGTCATACGAAACTTGTTTTTTTGGCGCTCTAGTTCCTCGGAACAGTGTGCTTATCAATTTGCCCAAGAGTTTGTAATTTTGAAATTTTTGGGTGTAAATGGTCTCAAACGATTTGGTTCGACTCACAGATCAAGAATCCGAGTGCGAAATCGATTCTGTCCGGCCGGCCGACCGGCCGTAGGCACTATAACTCTCGAACGAAAGGAGTTAGCGGATTGAAAATTGCAAGGTGGTTTTGGAGCGTAAATATCTCGGAAATATCTTCGTTCGATCTATCTGAAATTTAGCATCAAATTGTAGAATCATGACCTTTATACGCATGTGAAGTTTTGTATTGACCAGATTACCGCAAAGTGTAAAAAAAAAATTTGAAAATTTAAAAAAAGTTTTTCCACAATAACTCTCGAACGGAATGAGCTAGGTAGTTGAAATTTTCAGAGTAGGTTAGGGAGATGAATATCTCGGTTAAGTTCGTTATTGGGTAAAATTGGCCAGATTTAATTCGATTTCTTCCATGGTGCAGTTCTCATTCTCATGATTGCTCATTTAATCTTGATAAATAAACTATTATTTGAATTGAATTTCCATTATGATGCAGCTCTATCATATGTATACATTGATATAATTCCCAACTCAGAGAAACTAATACTTTCGGAGATATAATTTGTCTGTTTGAACTAGAGCGCCAGAAAGCTCCTGTCCACAGGGCTTGAACCCATTATTTTAATAATTTTCTAGCCATACGATTCACACAAAATTTCACAAACGTGCTTAGGTTCATATTCTACAACTACTCACCAAGTTTCAATTCGATCGGATTCATATTGGTTGGAAACAAAATTATTACTCGGAAACCACTTGGCCGATTATGCCCATTAACGAACTTGTTCGTCGTATTAGGATGCGCCACCTACCCTGATAATTTCAAGTCGCTAGCTCTTTTCGTTCTCAAGTTATCGTGGCAACGGCCGGCCGGACAGAATCAAATTTCACCTCGAATTCTTCATTGGGGAGTCGAACTAAATCGTTTGAGACCATTTTCGTAGTAAAATTCGAAAGTTACAGACATTTGGGCAAAATGATAACGCGATGTTCCCCTGAACATACGCGCAAAAAGGAAAACCCATTAGAATGCTAAGTGGAATTTGTGTCACTGGAAATGAGTAACTTTTTGGCGCTCTAGTTCCTCGGAACTGAGTGCTTATCAATTTGCCCAAATGTCTGTAATTTTCGAATATTTCGATGAAAATGGTCTTAAACGATTTGGTTCGACTCACTGATCAAGAATCCGTGGTCGAAATTCATTCTGTCCGGCCGGTCCGGCCGGCCGGCCGGTCCGGCCGGCCGGCCGGCCGGCCGTAGGCACGATAACTCTCGAACGGAATGAGCTAGAGAGTTGAAATTTTCAGAGTAGGTTTGGGGGATGAATATCTCGGCTAAGTTCGTTATTGGGCAAAATCGGACAAATGGTTTCGGAGTAACAAAAAAAAATTTTTTTTTTACGAAACAAATTCCAAATTAAATTTTTTTTAATAAAAAGTTTTTTCATGAGAATCCAATCATATCATTTTTAACTCTAACAAGCTAATACTTTCGGAGATATGATTTTTCAAAATTTCAATAATAAATCGTATTTCAACGTTGTCACAGAATAATATTATTCTATGTATGAATATGAATTGTCATAATGTCAAATGATGTTCCTGAGACTAATAAATCATAGTATATCTTGTCTATGCTAATCAATCGAAGAATTGTGAGCGAAGTGAGAAAAATCTCAGATATGATTTTTCAAAATTTCAATAATAAATCGTATTTCAACGTTGTCACAGAATGATATTATTCTATGTATGAATATGAATTGTCATAATGTCAAATGATGTTCCATGTTCCTGAGACTAATCAATCGAAGAATTGTGAGCGAAGTGAGTTAAATCTCAGTTGTTTGCTCCGATATTAGTTTTTCTCAGAAAATTCTTACATTTCGGAACTGAACATGAAGTAAGAGATCTGAGAGTAGTGAGACTGCTTTTCATCCATAGACATAGATATAACTCTCGAACGGATAATGAGGTAGGTAGTTGAAATTTTCAGAGTAGTTTAGGGAGATGAATATCTCGGTTAAGTTCGTTATTGGGCAAAATTGGCCAGATTTAATTTGATTTCTTCCATGGTGCTTTTCTCATTCTCATGATTGCTCATTTAATCTTGATAAATAAACTATTATTTGAATTGAATTTCCTTTAGGATGCAGTTCTATTATATGAATACATTGATATAATTCCCAACTCTGAGAAACCAATACTTTCGGAGATATAATTTGTCTGTTTGAACTAGAGCGCCAGAAAGCTCCTGTCCACAGGGCTTGAACCCATTTTTATTATATCAACCAATTTATTTGCGGTAATTTTCATCTGAAGTTCCTACGCTAGACCGTCCAACGGATTTTCATAAATAAATACCAGTCATGATTTTCCACTTGTATTATCATTAAGGACACAACACGAATAACGCCTGCCCTTTCTTCCTAACAAACGCTTCTCTGAGCGAGCTAATGTAAACATTTCAAATTGATTTTCCATTAAACCAACGCTGGCAACGGACTATTATTTCCCCCACTTTGCATGCCGGTGATGCCCTCAGTAAAATGACACGATGCAGCTCCGCTACCGTCATTCTTTTTACTCCGTTTGGGCTCTGAACTGATGAAACGAAAATGGGTCAGGCGTGCTGGGCTATGATTCCCGTCTGGAATATTCGTGGTGAAAGTGAAGCACGGGTCGAAATCTGTGCGTGATCAGTCATCTCCGAAATCCTTTTATATGATTTGAATGGAATATTCGGATTTGTGTCATGTGTCCTCTGACGAATGCCTTTTTTGGACGAAAAAATTCAATCGTGGAAATATGACAAAGGATTTATTAGATGTCTTTTATGTTCTAAGGAATGCTTAATCTGCCTCCCTTGCACTTACATGTGAGGATGTGCTGGAGGCAATGAGAATTTCTCGTAACTGGAAACTCCTTCCTGGTAACTGGGGTATATTGTATATTGTTGTGGGGGCTAACGTTGCACTGCGACATTAAGGTCTATTGTGCCCCCCCCCCTCAGAGCTGTCGATGTCATTACCATCTGCCGCATTCCTTGCGTTGGTTTGAGATGGCAAGGTTTTCCGTTATGAGGTGATCAGGAGTTTCATCCTCCTACCAACAGAATCTGCACTCTTCAGTTTCTTCTTCTTCTGTTGGTGCCTACCAATTATGGATGTTGACTAACATGATGGCGACACGGACCTTATTAATTGCTACCCGAAATAGCCCTGTGGTTGTTGAGTTGAACCAAACTCTCTAATTCTTCAACCACGATATTCTTCGTCGTCCAATGCTTCTATTTCCCTGAATTTTCCCTGTAGTATCAGTTGTAGAAGTCGATGCCTCTCCAGATTTCTCATAACGTGACCCAGGTATTCAAGTTTTCGTTTTTTTACTTGGTACAAGATCTCCTTCTCCTTGTTGAATCTCCGGAGAACTTCTGCATTCGTGATGTGGTCAACCCATGAGATCTTCAGAATACGACGGTACAACCACATCTCAAACACCTCTCATTTCACCTCAATATGGTATTCCCAATCTTCTAGGACTCCTCATTTTCCACTTTAACAGATGAAGTCTCCCTCCAGTAGAGATCGGCAATGATTCTCAAATCCTGTCCTTCCAACCCGGCCGATTCCAGAACTATCGTCATTTTATTGTGCTGCACTTGATCGAACGCCTTCAGCTAATCAACGAAGCAGGCTTAGACATCGTGGTTAACGTCTCTGGCACGTTGAATTAAAACTTGTATACTGAACAGTGCTTCTCGAGTGCCCAAGGCATTTCGAAGGCTGAACTGAGTTTGCCCTATTTGATCTTCACAAGTCTTATATATTCTTATGTGGATGATTATCAGGAAGAGCTTGAGTGCATGACTGACAAGACTGATGGTGCGGAATTCTTCACAACTTTTGGCGTTTGATTTCTTTGGAATAGTCGCGAAAGTGGCGTCAGTTTCTGCTAGCCCTAATCTCATCATATGCTTCCTGAGGCCGCAGTGCCCCGTGAGGAAGAGAGTGAGGAGGCTAGCGCGTTCTTACTGAGGTCGAAGTATTTCTTGGATCTGACAGTATTAAAGTTCCGTAGGAATTTCTTGGAGCCATTCCGGGGAGAGATATCCAGAAAATACCTCTCTAAGTTTCTTCTTTCTTCCGGAATTCACTTTTGTTGGCGTATCTACCAACCACACAGGTTCCGGGCCTATAAAGGGGGTATGTGCTCCTTTCTTGGCAAGTGCTTTGGCCTCCTGATTTTCTATGATTCCCGCGTGACCAGGAACCCAGACCAAGGAGGCCCTGTTGTTCTTGCCTACTCCATTGAGTTTTCTTCGGCACTCCCATATTAGCTTGGATTCGATAACATGGCAGCTCAGAGTTTTAATAGCATCTTGACTGTCAGAGTGGATTGCTGTAGCACATCTCTGATGGTCGGTTTCTGACGAATATGAATGGAGTTTATGTTCAGTTTATCTACTGAATTCTTTTGAATTGGACAGATAAACGGAGGATAAACCACATGTTATATTCCTCAGAAACCGGCCCTAATAGTTTCTTTCTAGGTTCATTTCCACGCATCTTTCTAATGCAAGTACTTCTGCCTGAAAGATGCTCGGATAGGAGCCTAGCGATAGTGAGCATTTGGTGCCTGGCCCATATACTCCAGCGTCAGCGACACACTTCTTTTGCGGAGCTTCGTGAGGATCAAAGCGCTAGAAAATGAATAATTTTTTGTTTCTGAAAATGTTTTCATTTGTTAACGCTTCCCTTAGTTCTAATCATAGCTTTATGCAGTATTTTCTTAGGGTGTGTGTAGTATGAATAGATAATAGAACATGCGCGCAAAATGCCTGACTTCACGTCAGTGCATTTCAGGAATTTTTATTTTCTGAGAGGTGGGTGCCTAAAAATAATTTTATATTTATTATACTAGGACATACATTCAGAGATCGATCCGTTCATTATTTCCTTTTTTTGACATTTAGCTGGCTATTTGCCCTCGATATTTTATCCCAATAATGACCCAGAATAGTGAACTTTCCTCTTTCACCTCTGACCTTCAGGATATAAACTTAGCCGTCAAGGTTAATTGGTCATGTACTATAATATTTGTGAGGCAAACAATATAGAAACCGGAATTCGTTGTTTAATTAACTGCTTCCTATTTGTACCTCTATCAAAATACATTGTTGTAGTGTAGATTATTGCTATGCAGAGATAGTTGTCCATCTCTTTAATGAAAGACAAAAAATGTTTATTGAAATCACGCAAATTCGCTCAAATGTAGTTTGCTCGCTATTGAACTGATGAATTAAAATTAATATTAAAAACCAGTGGTATCGAAAAAATGGTCAGAATTTACCTTCTACACTTTCAGT
Organism: Halyzia sedecimguttata; assembly: GCA_937662695.2. Taxonomy (NCBI): domain Eukaryota; kingdom Metazoa; phylum Arthropoda; class Insecta; order Coleoptera; family Coccinellidae; genus Halyzia; species Halyzia sedecimguttata. The sequence continues at coordinate 11,135,471 of OW569411.2, read as the reverse complement.
CTTGAAGAGATCAGTATCGGTTGGCGACATTCAGAGATTGTATTATTATTATTATTATTATTGATAAGGGGTTACGTTGCACCGCGACCTTGAGATCTATTGTGCCCCCCATCAGAGCTGTTCTCACCATTACGCCATCTACAGCTCGCCCTCCAGTTCCAGAGTATAAATGAACCTCAATATCTGGGAAGGCTTCAAGGATATTACGTCTTCACTCCTACAAGTTTCCTGTCCAAAGCATTCCTTTCGCTGACTTGCAATGGCGAGGCATTCTGTAACAAGGTGAAGAGGAGTTTCTTCCTCCTCCCCACAGAATCTGCACTCGTCAGTATCTGATAAACCTATTCTCATCAAATGCTTCCTGAGGCGACAGTGTCCTGTGAGGAAGCCAGTGACCAGGTGTAACTTATTCTTACAGAGATCCAGATACCTTTTGGATCTCACTTCTTTAAAGTTCCTAAGGAACTTTTTGGAATGAACCAAACCTGGAAGATTCCGCCAGAGTGTTTCTCTTTTGGTTTCCTCCTTCTCCAGAAACTCTTTCTTGTAGGTGCATTTTCCTATACCGCAGAAAGGTTCTGGGCCAATAAAAGGAGTTCGTGCTGCCTTTCTGGCAAGTGTATCGGCCTCTTCGTTCCCCTTGATTCCCGAGTGACCGGGGACCCAGACTAAAAAGACCTTATTATTCTTGCCAATTTCATTTAGTTTTCTTCGGCACTCCCATATCAACTTTGAATCGATGGCATGGGAGCTCAGTACTTTGATAGCAGATTGACTATCCGAATGGATTGCTATGTCGCATTTCTGATATTTTCTTTCTAGGTTAATATCTGCACATCTTTCGATTGCGAGTAATTCTGCCTGAAAGATACTCAGAGATTGTAACAATGCATTATACAGGGTGATTCAGATCTTAACCAAGAAATTTTAACAACGTATTCTACATCAAAAATAAGCCCTAGTTTGTCACATAAAGATATGTCGAGAAATGCTTCCTCTCCGAGATACAGGGTGTAAAAATTATTAAAAAAAAAAGTTTTTTTATCCTTTACTACGAACATCTTCTTTGAATTCGTATTTGAGTGTGGCTATTAAAGCTTATTTTTTCGTAATTACACATTTTTTACAAAGATAGTCTTATTATTACGAGTATTATTATTATGTGCCATATCAAATTTTCGCGATTTGCTCATGCATGAGAGTGTTTAATTTTTTTTACTCGGAAACGGTGCCTCGTACGTCAAAAAGTCTAGAGAATGAATTTGCTTCAAATTAAATAAGGATTTCAAGAATAAATTTTATTGTTGGAAAAACCAGTGGCGTATCATTTTTTTGTCCAAAAATATTCAGGCTCGATGCACCACTGGTGAAATAAAAAAAAAATTTTTTATACAAAAAGTGCCTCCTTATCCTTAAAACCTCTGTCCCAAATTTCATGAAAATATTCTAAGAAGTATAAAAGTTATTATTAATAAACATTTTTTTTTCTATAATTTTAACACCCTGTATCTCAGTTCTATATATCAAAAAAAATTGGTTCAAGCACTGACGTGAACTCAAAGGCTTTTACGTGCATGTTCTCTTGTCCATACTCCTGTGTTGGACACTCTCGAATTTACCATGGTAATTACGATTAAGAGGGTCCCATACAGGAGTTTGGACAATAGAACATGCGCGCAAAAGCTTCTGACTTCACGTCAGTGCTTGGCCAATTTTCATTAATTGCTTTATTTTGAGAAAAATTAAAGAACTTCAACTGGAATAATGCCGATTTTGCAAGTGTTCTGTTTACAGATGAGAGTCGATTTTGCGTTAATTCATTTGATGAAAGAGAGAGTATAAAGGGGAGAACAAAGCTAGCAATTCAACTTCACTCCCACTGTCTCTTCTAGTGAGGATTTAAGAATGTTCTGGGGGGGATTAGTTTGTGGGCATATGAGCAGATTTAGTGGTGATCGATCGTGCGTTGTATGTACATGGATACATTGTAGACATTCTGCAGGAGCATGTCGTACCATTCTCTTTATTTTAATTTCAACCAAATGAACAATAATTTTTTCATTTGGCTTATTAGATTTTAGACAATATGAATATTGAGATATAATGAGCCAGGAAATACAAGTCCAAGCCATCATAAAATCACTACTGACAAACACCATGAGAATCGATATGATTAGACTTACGAGTAGAAACTCGTGGTGGTATTTTGAGCAACTTATTTCGCTGAGATTAGAAACGAACTGGTCAGATCGTACCAAGAGAGGTACTGTCACCCCTTGGGCTCTGTGGTTCCATAGGGGTGGGAGCCTTCGACTCCTTCTTCTTACTAGTCTGGCTTAAGTCTGACATAATCGATAGCTATGCGCAGAGTCAGCAAGATAATGTCAGAATATACAGGTCCTATCGGGGAGAACTATTCCACATATCATACAATTGCATTGCTGCAAATCAATATAATTATAATTCAAAGAAAAGGAAAAAATATATACAGATATATACAAAATGGGAACAGAACACTCTTCTCTCATCGGAGGAGACTATTTGCTCATGCATGATAATGCTCGCCCTCACGTGGCCCGTTGTGCAAAGGACTTTCTGAAGGACGTTGACATAAATGCAATGGATTTGCCAGCATGTTCCCCTAACCTTAATCCTTAATAATTGAGCATGTTTGGGACATGCTAGGTAGAAGGCTAAGGAAGGAACTAAACAGTTATGTTCCCAAGGAATCAATCTATAATTCAAAATGAAAATTGCTAAAATCGACCAAAGGTTGCAAAAGAAAATGAACCACAAACTTAGCTGAGATTTCATCCATTCCCCTAATCTTGGCGGTGTGTATACAGGGTGAGCCACCGAAAACGGATGGTTTTCAATTCAAATGATGTCCGTTATTACGCTGACAAATTTGGAGACGCTCCCTGAAGTTCGCCTCTACTCTATTCAACAATCCTTGATCGATTTGAGCGATGTTTTTCTGTATTGCTTCACGCAGTTCGGCAAGTGAACGAGGTTTGGTTTCGCGCACACGAGATTTCAGAAAACCCCACCTGAAAAAATACACACATTGGAAGGTGTCAATCATACTCACATAACGATCAGTCACAGTTTTCCTCAAAAAAGTAGGAACTACATCAAACTTTCCGATACTGCACCCTACTGTTACTTGTAGTGTGTGTAGTGCTATGTAGTGGTCTTTCATGTAGAGTTTGTAGATTGTCATTGGCCCAATATCGAAAGTTTTGACGATTCACAGTACAGTTAAGCAGAAAATGAGCCTCATCGCTCATTATCAAGATCGCATTGGGCTCATCTACCAAAAGTTGAAGCATTGCTTCAACTGTTCCAGCGTCTCCAAATTTTTGTCAGCGTAATAACGGATATCATTTGAATGACATTATTTTCCTCACATAAGTGAATTAAATTGCCTGTTCAGACACACTTATTTCTGTTTCCTGTGGCTCACCCTGTATTTCGATGATAACATTTAAATAATTCTCTGAGATAATTCTGCACTAACCTCTTACTCTTGAAAAATAGTTTATTCCAATAGAATTGCAGAAGGTACTGGTATTCTTTTACGACCCTATAATTTCGATTTCAATGGTCCGCGAGCTGCCTAAAGAGGTAAAAAAAAATAGAATAGTGATATTTATTTTATAGTATGGTGTATTGGATGATTAATTATTGTTGTTTGTTGTATTAAGTGAATATATTAAAGTTACAGTAAAAAAATGGGTTCAAGCCCTGTGGACAGGAGCTTTCTGGCGCTCTAGTTCAAACAGACAAATTATATCTCCGAAAGTATTGGTTTCTCTGAGTTGGGAAATATATCAATGTATACATATGATAGAGCTGCATCATGAAGGAAATTCAATTCAAATAATAGTTTATTTATCAAGATTAAATGAGCAATCATGAGAATGAGAACTGCACCATGGAAGAAATCGAATTAAATCTGGCCAATTTTGCCCAATAACGAACTTAACCGAGATATTCATCTCCCTAACCTACTCTGAAAATTTCAACTATCTAGCTCATTCCGTTCGAGAGTTATTGTGGAAAAACATATTTTAAATTTTCAATTTTTTTTTTTTACACTTTGCGGTAATCTGGTCGATACAAACTTCACGAGTATTTCAACCCCAATATTTTTGAAGTTACAATTTTCCCTTCTGTCAAGTTGACATTATGAAAATTCATACAAGGAATAATTATATCAATCTGTGAAATACGATTTACATTGAAATTTTGAAAAATCATATCTCCGAAAGTATTAGCTTGTTAGAGTTAAAAATGATATGAATGGATTCTTATGATAAAACTGCTTATTAAAAATTATTTAATTTGGAATTTGTTAATGTGAAAAAAATTTTTTTTTTTATTACTTTGAAACCTTCTGTCCGATTTTGCCCAGTAACGAACTTAGCCGAGATATTTATCCCCCAAACCTACTCTGAAAATTTCAACTCTCTAGCTCACATCGTTCGAGAGTTATCGTGCCTACGGCCGGACCGGCCGGCCGGACCGGCCGGCCGGACCGGCCGGCCGGACGGCCGGACAGAATGAATTTCCACCATGGATTCTTCATCAGTGAGTCGAACCAAATCGTTTAAGACCATTTTCATCGAAAAATTCGAAAATTACAGACATTTGGGCAAATTGATAAGCACTCAGTTCCGAGGAACTAGAGCGCCAAAAAATAGAATAGTGATATTTATTTTATAGTATGTAGTATTAGATGATTAATTATTGTTGTTTGTTGTGTTAAGTGAATATATTCACTTAATACAACAAACAACAATAATTAATCATCCAATACACCATACTATAAAATAAATATCACTATTCTATTTTTTTTTAACTCTTTAAGCAGCTCGCGGACCATTGAAATCGAAATTCGAAATTTACATTGTTTAATATTCTATTCCCTTTAGGCCGGTAAGGGGTCCCTTTTCAATCTATAACCGAGGGACCCCAAAGGAGCCAGTCCAGGCCTGTATAATAATAATAGGTTATAGATTGAAAAGGGACCCCTTACCGACCTAAAGGGAATAGAATATTGAACAATGTAAATTTCGAAAATTCGATTCACATGTTCCAGGCTATAATACATTTATTTATTTTGTCTCTAGTGGACTATTTCAGATATTTGAGAGATATTTTTAGATAATTGTTTGAAAAATTAATTTTGAAGAGATGACTAGTTTCTTTTTTTAACGTGCTAAAAGCTCCCACAGTAATTTGTATAAAAAGTACTGGCAATTATTGTACAATTCACGGCATCGCATATAAAACCGCAGATTCTCCAAGAGTATATATATTATTCAAGGAAGTTCTTCTTTATACTCAATAAAGTCTAAATCCGAATATATGGTCAATGCATCAGCCATTTATTCAATCCAAACCATCCAGGAAGCCACTCAAATACACACACATAATTGCATCAAATTTCGTCAGGTCGTTTAGGAGGAGTTCAGTCGCATACACACAGAAATAGTATATTACGCACCGAGGGAGAAAAGTAGGACATTCACGCCCGCGAATGATTGTCACTCGAGCCGAAGGCGAGGGTGACAATCGCGGGCTAGGATGTCCTACTTTTCTCCCTAGGTGCGTATACAATTTTTTTCTTCTCCGTCTAATTCACTTTCATCAGAGTTAATCAAATCCATTTTTTATGATATTTGTCGGTATTCACTGAAATAATTAACCTTTTTTTTGACTCAGCTGTATTCCTCTGAATTTTAAGTCACATGTTTTTTATGAAATGTCAGAAATGTATTGATTTTGAGTCAAAGTTGTTTGGAGATGCTTAGTATCCCTTGCCTCCTCTGAAGAGCCATCACTGCGATGAAGAAATTATTAATTTAATTGCTACGAATGAGAAATGTAGTGCATAAGGCGTAATACCTTCGAAATCAGATGCGCTCGAAACGTTACACGATGCTCATATCTACCTTTCTATATGTCGGGAATATGGGGGAGAATAGAGTATCTTGTTAGGCTTTCGTTCCTGGCTGTAATAACCCTATACATGCTGAATTAAAATCGTTGGAAATCTAATTACCGGCCTCTAACAAACATGCTCCGTTTCGTGTATCTAACCTAATTGAAGCAAATATGATAATTTTAACGAATTTATTGGTGTAGATTAGGGTAGGGCGAGAAACGTGGTCTGTATAGTTAGAGATGAGTATTTTCAAACTGAATTTATGATGACATTAGAAGTCAGGTATACAGGTTGTTCTCTAAGTACAGTACATACGTATGGAGTGAGATGGTTTATAGGTAAAGGGTAGAGTTCATTCATAGAAACATCAATTTGATGATACTCCTAACATTTTTGATCTATATATAGCATCATCATCAGGGCTATGAAATGTGACAGTATAAATAGAATATACAGATCAACAAATTCCCGAACAAGTAACAATAAATTAAAACAGCACATAAATACCTACTCGTATAATCAAATTACACACTTATTGGAGGTTTTATTGTAAGTATAAAAATTGGTTCAACTACTGACATGAAGTCAGGAGCTTTTGCGCGCATGTTCTATTGTCTACTCACCTTTATTGCACACTTTCTGTCGAATGCAGTATCGATATATACCGTTTTCTCAGCTTTTATAATATATGAATACATTTAATACCATTTTAATGACATACTTCAGTAACGAGAGAATCTATGATCATAGAATTTTCTTTTCTGTCATATCTAATCTATATTTTGGAGTATATCTCCGAAACCATTCGGCCGATTATGCCAATTAACGAACTTAAATGTCATATTCGGATGCCCAACCTATGCTGAAAACGGTAAGTCGCTATCTATTTCCGTTCTCAAGTTGTCGTGAGATACATAATATTTTTTTAATTTTTTTTTTAATTTCCCAGTGGTACAGTCCTCACAAAATTAGACACACGTTTTTATGTATATATTCTACAACTCTACCAGGTTCGATCGGGTCTGTATTTTTTGAGTTATCGAGAAAATTGAGTATTGCAGATGGGTATAACTCCGAAACCGTTTGGCCGATTATTCACAACAATGGACCCAACTGTACCATTCGGATGCGTAACTCACCCTGGAAATTTCAAGTCCCTATCTCTTTTCGTTCGAAAGTTATCGAGGTAACAATATAAATCCGCTCGTATTGAATTTTGGAACTTAGAATTTAAGTTAGGTTCTAAGGCTCTCGCGAAATTTCAGCGATGTCGGACGAAAAGTTTAGGACATATAGCAATTTTTTCAATGATTTTTTAAAAATTTTCTAGTAGTACGGTCTTCACGAAATCCTTGAAGAATTTTCGCGTCAGCATTCTACAACCAATAACCATGTTTGAATTGGAGCGCTTTCGTATTTTTCGAGTTATCGAGGAAATGACAACCGAATTTCAGATGGGTATAACTCCATAACCGTTTGACCGTTCAGATGCACAATTTACCCTGAAAATTGCAAGTTGCTATCTTTTTCCTTTCTCAGATTATCGTGACATAAATAATTTTCTTTAATAATTTTTCAAAAATTTTTTATTGATACGACTCTCAAAAAATTTCACAAACGACTTAAAATTTTTATTTCAAAACTACCCACCAAGTTTCCATTCGATCGGATCTATATCGGTTGAACAGAAAATTATGACTCGGAAAATATTGTACCTATTATGATCATTAACAAACGCGTCACCTACACCAAAAATTTCAAGTCGCCATCTCTTTCCGTTCCCAAGTTATCGTGGCAACGGCCAGCCAGCCGGCCGGACATAATCAAATTTGACCTCGATCTTCGTCAGGGAATCGAACCCAATCGTTTGAGAATATTTACGGTAAAAAATTCGAGTATTACAGACATTTGGGCAAAATGATAAGTTATATATATCTAAAATATTGTTATCCCAATAACTTAAAAAATGCATATCCAATCGAATTTAAACTTCATAATTAGTTGTATAATGCCAACGCTCAGATTTTTTAAGAATGTCTAGAGGATCGTATGACATAAAATAATGTTTGTCATTCATTTTTGTATTTCAGAAAATATCTTTAAGCCACCACTTCACATTCGATGACCAAATTTCAGATCAATTGGCTTTGTATTTTAGCCTTTATTGCGAAAATAATATTTCGAAATGAAATATTGTTTCCCCAATAATCCAAAAAATTTAGATTCACTCGAATTGAAACTTGGTAATTACTTCTAGAATGCCGGTGCGCAAATTTTTGGCAAAATAACGCAGTGATCGTAGCACTAGAAAAAAAAATTCACTTCAAAAGTTTTATTTTTTTTCAGAAATTGTCTGGCAGATTTTCGCTGCACAAGACTTTATTTAAGCCGAGTCCCGGATTTCATCTCAGCATTATTGAATATATTTGAAATTCTGTTTTCTCCTTGGTTTTCTCTTATATGACGTATCTCTGATATACATTAATTTCAGTTGTATGGTGTTATAAATTAGTGAATCTTATTGATCATTTAATGAACGAGTGCACTACTGCACTGTAGCTCCTGAAGCAACGTCAGTGATCTTAGTGTGGATTCAGGCAGCATCAAATTACAATTATCGAGTAAAAAGTATCAAATAACAATTAAGAATTACCAAGTACAAAAATGCAGCATTCATGCACTCAAATCAACAATTAAGAAATAAAAACCCACAAGTCAAAAGTTCCGAGGTATTAATTTTCAAAATAATCTCTGTTTCCCCTATAATTGAAAACAAGTGTTTGAAATTCAATTCTTAAATATGATAACACGGAACCCACATAAATACACACTAAATAAATTAAATATTTTACAAAGTAAGGTTATATTTACATCATCGGACTGTCTAATTTGCGTTCAGCTGCGCATGAGTTGCGTACAAGTACAAAATCTCGTTCAATAAAAGGAGAAAGTTGAAAGTTGGCGAACTCCTACTTGTTATTCGTTAATTGGTAATTGTAACTTGGCTGTATGAACACTCTCATCCTTACATAGTATAATTCAAAGTCGCTTCCCGCTGTCTGTTTGTTCCTATGTATGCTTAGATCTTTGAAACTACGTGAAGGATTTTGATGCGGTTTTTTTAATAGATACAGTGATTCAATAGGAAGGTTTATATGTATAATACATGCATAATATATTAGAGAAACACTGATAATTTTAGAGGTTTCTAATGTGATGTCGTAAATAAACACATTTTTTTGCGCTTACATTGCAAACGCTGGCTGAAACCTACGAGATAGATCAAAATAATGTAGTACAGTATAGTACACCTTAAAAAGGTTTACAAAAAAGTCCGCGGAGGTATATGTCTATCTCTTAAGGATAACCCACAATAACCATTTTTTATCCTTTACATTCTACAAGAAATAATGACTTGATTACGAAGCTATTTTAAGCAATATAGCATTGATCCTTATCCAATTAAGTAGCTAAAAAAATGAATTGTCCATTTAATATTGATCAATATGGCCTGTACAGCATGTAATTTAAATGAATATTTTCAAAGATATCGAAGATTTAAAATGCAGGGACATAGCGGTTGCGGTGGTACCGACCGAGGGGCCGGCACAGCCAGGATAGTATAGGGATAGACATCGAATACAGAGAGCCAGAGAATCATCTGTAGAGCGTGAGGCTCGTCTCAGCCAGGATAGATGTATTGATTCCCCGGATTCCTCTGATACCATCGGATTTACTGATCCAATTTAAACGCCTATAATTTCCGGTAAAGATATATTTTGCAATTACCATTAATAAATCGCAGGGTCCAACTTTCAACGCTACAGGCTTATATTTGAGCGTTGAGTGTTTTTCACATGGCCAATTATATGTCGCTCTTTCAAGAGTAACCTCTGAAGAAAACATGTTTGTATTGTCTAACGACAAAAATGCTGTGAACGTTGTATATAAAGAAATTCTGTAGTATATTTAGTATCAGCATTCCAACCGTGCGAAGTCGGGGCGTGCAGCTAGTTGAGATATATGAAGTTCAACTTTTACTCACTATTTGTAATTGTTAATTGTTACTCGATACTCGTTAATTTGGGCTGCATGAATCCACACTAATATCTGCCACATTAACATTGGGTTTCACAAAGCTTTGACAGCTCTTAATAGCCGAATTAGTGCGATTCTATGTCGATTTTCAGTTCATTTTTCATACAACCATCGAATTAAATCCACGATTAAGCTAATCGAAGCTTCGTGAAACCCAACATTAATGTATTCCAGTAGTTCTCGAGAAGGGTCCTGAAGGCTATACCAGGCTTCATACTCTTTTCGTAAACCGTACAAAATTGATTTACGAATAAATTGAGGCAAAATATGAATCATAACGATGTTTTTATGTCACAATCAATATTATCAACCAATTATACTTACCATAAATGAAAATCCTCTATCAGATTGCAAGCACACGAGTTGGTAATATACAAAGGTCACACTGCATTACGTCCATTTTCCACGAATATCCTTCCTTTATTAAAAATTTTCCTCATATCTCACCCACAGCTTCCCACAAATGAATTTCACTTATGTGAGTGGATGCTAGGGCAACGAGGACATCTGGATGGTTTCCATGAAAATATCTTCAATTATAAACTCCTACTCTGAATGTTGAAATACAAAATAAATGTTTTCATGGTAATATTAAACTGACTGTTTCTCCTCTGATATATCCCATTTATAATTGTTATTGTTGAAGGTCCAGTGGATTTACGTTGTTGTCCGTTAAGCGAAATTTATAAATGTTGTCGTTCCGTGCAGTACTGTTAAGTCGGTTGTGTTTTTAGCGCTCTTGTTCCTCGGAAGAGAGTGCTTAGCAATTTGCCCAAATGTCTGTAGTTTTCGAATTATTGACTGAAAATGGTCCTAAACCATTTGGTTCGACTCACTGATCAAGAATCCGTGGTCGAAATCGATTCTGTCCGGCCGGCCGTTAACACGATAACTCTCGAACGGATGGAGATAGAGGATTGAAAATTGCAGGGTAGGTTTGGAGCATAAATATCTCAGACGAGTTCGTTAACAGGCGAAATCCACCAAGCGGTTTCGGAGTTATGGCCGTTTTCAGTAGAAACGTTTTTTATGAACATTTTTCCGAAACCGATTCCTCAATCTGTCTGAAATTTAGCACCAAATTGTAGAGTAATGCTCTTTATATGCATGCGATTTTTGTATTGATCGGGTTACCGTAAAGTGTCAATTTTTTTTTTATTTTAAAATTTTGTTTCTACAATAATTCTCGAACAGAATGAGCTAGGCAGTTGAAATTTTCAGAATTGTTTTGGGACATAAATAACTCGGTGAAGTTCGTTATTGGGCAGAATCAGCCTGATGGTTTCAGAGTAACGTAAAAAAAAATTTTTTTTTACAATACAAATATCAAATTCAATTTCTTTTAGATGCTGTTTCACCATAAACATCCATTGACATCATCTTCAACTATAACAAGCTAATACTTACGTACTTACTCCTGTATTGGACACTCTTAATTCGAATTTACCATGGTAAATTCGAATTAAGTGTCCAATACAGGAGAATGGACAATATAATTTACCATGGTAAATTCGATTAAGGGTGTCCAATACAGAAGAATGGACAATAGAACATACGCGCAAAAGCTTCTGACTTCACGTCAGTGCTTGTTTAATCTTAAAAACACACCCTTCTTTCCACTTGCCGACCTCAGATCGCTCGTTTTCCTTTAATTTTTGTTATATTCTCTTCCTTTTCCAATGAGTTTCATCCTACTATTATTTTTTTTCACTTTTTACCATTTTCAAAGGCTCCATTCAGCACTGGTCTACATTGTCATTGTCCAATTTAAGTAATCATTAAAGGATACTGTGGGAGGTATACTCATTATTGAAAGGTTTTTTTCTGGGTTTACTCTCCCAAACCCTGAAAAATATCTATAAAATAAAAATTAATTATTTTGTGATTTGCTTCTGCGTAAGAAACACAAGATATTTCTCAGAACCAATCAATTGAACAATGTTGCCTAACAAACAACAACGAAACAACATCAACGAAGAAACAACTATATCGTAACGTTTCGGAGTCTATATCAGACTCCTTCGTCAGATGCATAATGAAAATCTTTAGAATTATTTTGTAGATAGTTATTTTGTGAAACTCAAGAAATGTCACATTGACAATAAAAAAAAATAACTATCAACAAAATAATTCTAAAGATTTTCATTAAGCGCCTGACGAAGGAGTCTGATATAGACTCCGAAACGTTACGATATAGTTGTTTCTTCGTTGATGTTGTTACCTTAGGCAACATTGTTCAATTAAATGCTTCTGAAAAATATCTTGTGTATCTTACGCAGAAGCAAATCACAAAATAATAAATTTTTATTTTATAGATATTTTTCAGGGTTCACTAAATATCCTGCCCACAAGTCAATGCTTTTACAAATCCTCTAAAATATAGGTCATGGCCTCTAGCCTGTATGTATTTATGAATGGAAAAACGAATCTGAATTTCTCCCATTTTCACTTCCTCGAATGGATTTCAATTCAGATTCATTCCATTTTGCCGAGTTTGCTGTACCTACAACTTTCAGCCTTCATTCTTGTTACCTTGCCCTTATAAATGGAATTGGAACGTTCAACTAATTGACTCATTCTGCTCCCTATGTAATGAAGGGTATTTGTAATCCAATCCAGCCTGAATGGAGCGAATAATTACAAATTTCAAATGAATTTTACACCACTCGAAAATTAGCAATGTCCGTTAGAGTCAGGAATCAACGAAGTGTGATTTTATACTGCGGAGAATGGGATTTATAAAATAAGGTATTCGCAAAATTACAATGGGGATAGATATTGAGTTCTCGCAAATCACTCAAAGAAGTTTTGTAAATTCATCGAGAAATATGACCTTGTTGAAGGACAAATGCGTGTCTTCCATTATTGAAACCTTTTTTGTTGTCATGATTTCAGCTTCTATTCCATTTAAGAATCTATCCCACTCAATAATATTTTATCAATACGGGACACTAAAAATTGGTTCAAGCACTTACGTGAAGTCAGGAGCTTTTGCTCGTATGTATTGGAAACTCTTATCGAATTTACCATGGTGAATTCTATTGTCCGTCCTCCTCTATTGGACACTCTTCATCGAATTTGCCATGGAATTTTTTGAGTTATCGAGGAAATAATATTCCAGGTGGGTATAACTCCGAAACCGTTGGACCGATTATGCCCAACAATAAACTTTAACTCGCCCATTTGGATGCGCAAACTACCCTGAAAATTGCAAGTCCCTATCTACTTTCGTTCGAAAGTTATCGAGGCAACTGTAACCCATCCAGCTACTGAACTCACACAAGGCTGCTCAGATATCCAACAATATAGATCTGATCGTGTTCAAACCTGGAACTTGACAGCAACGTTAGGTTCTTAAGGCTCTCACAAAATTTCAGCGATGTCGGACGAATAGTGTCTGATATACTTACATAGATTTTTTTTAACGATTTTCAATGATTTTTTAAAATAATTTTCTAGTAATACGATCCTCACGAAATTTTGCAACAATATTCACATTGGCAACCTACAACTAATAACCATGATTGAATTGGATCGGTTTTGTATTTTTCGAATTATTGAGGAAATAACAAGCAAATTTCAGATGGGTATAACTCCAAAACAGTTTGGCCGATTGTGCTTGTAAGCAAACTCAAATGTCCCATTCAGATGCAGAACCTTATCTGAAAATTTCAAGTCGCTATCTCTTTCCGTTCTCAGGTTATCCGGCCATAAATCACATTTTTCAATAATTTTTTTTCTCACTTAATTGTTTATAACTATTGCAATTTTTGCGAGAGGCCTCATCATTTTCTCAAAAACTATCTACAAGCCGAATCGAATGACCCCTCAATCATAATTTTCGGAGAATACGCACAAATTTTGACCCAAAAAGCACATGTTGACTAGACTAGATGGTGATCTTTGATTAATCTTGTATGGTCTAAGATGAAAATGTCAACCTCAATTGCCGTTTTGACGGTGGCAGATCATGAAATACGTGAGCATCCGCAATTATACGAAAGTTGTCCCTATTAATTCCTTCTTGCTGGAAGTCGTTAAAAAACGCTCTGAACAGTGAATAACTTGGTACCTTGGAAACGACTATTAATTTCCTCCAATTCCTCATTTTTGAAAGAATCCATCAGAGCGTCAACCCTCGCACCCCAGTGCATCATATATTTTCTTCGCGTCATCAGTATTCTTTTGCGTTCGAATAACCGAGGAGTGTCAACTTCCATAAAACTCTGGTGCGCCAGCATTTCTGCAGTAACACGTTGCCAGAGCAATCAATCACAGAGTGTGAGGGAGATGAATGGTTATATCCGAATATTCTTCCGTTCCGTGTTTTATTCATACCGTGCACAAAGGGGAATCCAAGAGGATTTTAGAGCTGAATCTTGTTATGTATGTATTTCCGGGTCGAATAGATTTATATTATAATATAAAGTCTAGGAATATTCTTTGAAATGAAAGGTCCTCTGAAGAATAATATGAACAAATTAATATTTTTTATTATTAAATGATGAATGATGAGTAAATTATGTGCGAAATAAGAGAAATTCGGAAGAAAAGAAAAGAAAACGTAGTATTCATATCAAATTAGAAAAATATTCCAAAATTATACAATCAATCAACAAGTCCAGAGCGTTCCTGTCAATCGGGTCCTTCATAAATGGCTTCGTATAATAAATATACTTATGCATATATTTCACAAGTCAAATAGACCCCAGGGGGTTCATTGATTTGCCAAGAAAGCAAGAGCAGACGCGTTTCTGGCTTCTCGATTTATAAATCTATTCGGCAATAAAATTTCTCTGGATAATTGGCAATATATAAATGTTGGTCAACCGATATGTAATTGAATTTTGACATTCTGTTGACGGATCGACTCGTCACAATCAACATCGGTTGGCCGCTCGGAAGTACGGAGATAAATATGAACATAGAAATACTCGATATGTTGTCTATGGCATAATGATTTATGAAATTCACTCCAGGCACGTCAAGAATAAAAATTGGTTGAAGCCCTGTGGACAGGAGCTTTTTGGCGCTCTTGTTCAAACAGACAAATTATATCTCCGAAAGTATTGGTTTCTCAGAGTTGGGAATTATATCAATGGATTCCTATGTTAGAAATGCATCATGAAAGAAATTAAATTTAAAAAAGTGTCGCTTGAAAAAAATGCCTCAAAAATTATCTTATAAAAAAAAGAGCAATCTACAATGCTTCAATGCCTTGATGCTTCAAAAATTGTCATTAAATTTATTTATCAAGATTAAATGAGCAATCTGCAATGAATCAACCTCGTGGAATAGGTTGTTGCAACTTACACTCGGTGCATAGTTTTCACAATTCGAAATACAGGAAAGTATCATCGAAATGTCTAGAGCAAGGCTGGAGACAATCATAGCAGATTGTCCATTTATTCCTGATATTTGAGTAGGTAGTGGATTACGAGTAAATTATTTTAATAGTTCAAAATATTAATAACATACTATCCTCTTTTCATAATTTAAAAGTTAATAGTTCATACCACTAACACATTCTTTTCTGTATTATGAACCTCAAGAAAAAATGGTTGATATACAAATTTAGATCCATATTTTCAGTATTTTTTTGCTAGCAATATTATGAAAATACTGTATATGGGAACATGTCTCACTACTTAAGGAAGTAAAAGGTAATATTGACCTCAGTGGTCAACGAACAGTAATTTCTTTTGATGATTCCATTATGTTCTTCTTTTCTATTGCCTCCATAAGCTACATCATTAAAATGATCCAATTATAAATCTTCTGAAACATCATCCCCAATATTTATACATAAATTATTCAATATGTAATCAGTCAATATTATTTTCGGTTTCAAAACAGTCTTGTATATTCACAAATTCAAGTATCGGATACTTATTTTCCAAGAGAAAGTATGTTCAACCTACGAATTGACAATTTCTAACAGCTAGAAAAGTTGAGATTTATGATATATTTATGTGTGAACACAGACAGATTATGTGTACACATTCTGTGAATACATAAAACTTACGGATTATGTATTATTGAAACTTTGAAACTTCATATCTGGGAAATTATTAGCTTGTTAGAGTTGAAAATGATAACAATGGATTCTTATGATGAAACTGAATCTCAAAATAATTTGAATTTAAAATTAAAATTTTTTGAGACAATTCTGACGAAGGAGTCTGATATAGACTCCGAAACGTTACGATATAGTCGTTTCATCGTTGATGTTGTTTTGTTATTGTTTGTTAGGCAACATTGTTCGATTGATTGCTTCTGAGAAATATCTTGTGTTTCTTACGCAGAAGCAAATCACAAAATAATTAATTTTCATTTTATAGATTTTTTCCAGAGTTTGGGAGAGAAAACCCAGAAAGAAACCATTTAATAATGAATATACCTCCCACAGTATCCTTTAATGATTACTTGAAAATTTGCTATCAATACTTCAAACGTTATTGGTATCTCTCATTTAACAATTTGAAATGATGTAGGGCATTGTTTTAGATTTTTGAGGGAATATAAAAGATGAATCATAAAAAGTTAATGAAATAATTTACTCAACAAAAACAACGAATACCTACAAAATATTGCTGAAACACATAACTTGGTTTACGAGAATACTGTAAACGACATTATAATTCATCTATCGTTGGCATTCCTCCTTCAGGATTTCAGTTTTGATTCTTTCTTGTTTCAATTTTTCCATCTCTTGATCAGCTTGAAAATAAGCGGCGAGGAAGAGTTCAATTCTTCTGCTATTTTCTGCCAGGTTTCCTGCTTCGTAGCCACACTCTTATTTTCTGATTTTTTACACTTGACTTTGCTAAAAATGTACGCACTATATGAAGAAAATTAGTTTTTCCTGATGGTTGAAATACAGCATTTCTTTTCCGTCCCAACATGTTCAACACATTTCCTTTTTCAATTAAATTAACCTCTTCACGGTAATAATTCTAAAATTTGAATGAAGGACGCTTACTCCGTAAATACTCAGGTAAAAACTACTGTTAAATTGATTTATTTTACGACGTTGCCATTATTCATGTGCTTCAAACTCGGAGTACTCAAACAGCCTTCAATTATGTATGGAGAAATCAGCATTCTATAAACCAAGATTAAGATCTCAATTTAGGTTAAACTCAGTTTGTTAGAACTGACATTAATGATTTCTCGGTGTAATTGGACCTAAGTATACCTGGTGGCCCACCACAGACGCGGAGCTCGTTTTGCGAGAGTAAATTAAGATATTTTGAGAACATTTTTTGTGATGTGTGTAGGGTGTTCAAAATCACAATTTAAAATTATTTCCATACATACAGGGTGTTCGAAAACAAAGATATAGACAAAAATTACATTTTTCCAAATGTAACACCCTGTATTTGACCACAAAAGTGGAATGCTCAAATTATAATGAGTTTCTTCAGATCATTTCCTACCTTAGAAGCACCATTCACGAGAAAATGGCGAAAAATTGAAAATATGAAGTTTTTGCGCGTATGTTCTGGGGAACATCACGTTATCATTTTGCCCAAATGTCTATAATTTTCGAATTTTTCGCCGAAAATGGTCTCAAACGATTGAGTTCGACTCCGTGATCAAGAATCGAGGTCAAATTTGATTCTATCCGGCCAGCCGTTGCAACGATAACTTGAGAACGGAAAGAGATAGCGACTTGAAATTTTCAGGGTAGGTGGCGCATCCCAATAGGACGGACAAGTTCGTTAATGGGCATAAACGGCCCAATGGATTCCGAGTAATAATGTTGTCTACAACCAATACTAATCCGATCGAATTGAAACTTGGTGAGTCGTTGTAGAATATAAACCTAAGGACGTTTGTGAAATTTTGTGAACATCGTATCACTAGAAAATTCTTTAAAAATTAAAAAATATTATTTACGTCACGATAATCTAAGAACGCAAAGAGATAGCGACTTGAAATTTTCAGGTTAGGTTGAGAATCTGAATGCGCCATTTGACTTCTTTTATAGGCTATAATCGGCAAAACAGTTTTGGAGCTGAAATTTGGTTGTTATTTCCTCAATAACTCGAAAAATACAAAACCGATCCAATTCAAACATGGTTATTAGTTATAGAACGGCAACGCGAAAATTCTTGCGAAATTTTAAAAAAATCATAGAAAATTATTGAAAAAAATTCTATATATCAGAAACTATTCGTTCGATATCACTGAAATTTTGCGAGAGCAAATGTTCCCCAGAACATACGCGCAACAACAGGTAGAAATTTTGGAATAAGAATTAAGGAATACCATCACAGCTACCAAAACAACAAAATTAATTCTGATTATTCGAATCATTTATTAGCAGAACAGCATGAGCTAAACCCGGATTTCAAAATTCTACTCAATTCGAATAAAGGTGAGCAACTCAATTATTGAGAAATGGTGGAAATAAATAGAGAAGAGCATAGAGGTAATTTAATTAATGAACAATTAGATCTCTCTTATTCTCCGTTGCTCAATTTAGTTAACTGGATCATAAATTTATAAAAGCGATGGGAATAAATTATTTTAAATGTTTAAAAAGTACTGGCAGTGTAAGATTATGTAACTAGTTTAAATAAGTCCTAAGAAGATGAAGAAGAAGAACACGGAAGAAGAACATAAGTCGCTGTGTCGAAGAAACGCATCACAATATTAAATGAATTAGTGTAAAGCGTATATAATTTTGAATTAAGTTAACATGAATTTGCATCAAGAAGAAGGAATCATTTTAATCTTGTATTGGATGAAGAGGTGGTCATCTAAGAGGCCTCCAAGAATGAAGATCGAGCCCTGAAATATCTCATCAGTTCACCTGCATCATCTAATCAAAAGTACAATTATTTTTCGGCCAAAATTCTAATCAAACAAGGTATTCAAATTAGGAAAAATTAAACAATCATGTTTTCGAATAATTACCAACTGAAACAACAATGAAACGAACAGATTGCCCTCTCAGAAGGGCTGAAACTCGTAATTAATATCCTCCGAAATTCGTATCTTTCAGCGCTCTAAATCCTGGAATAATAGAGTACACTCTGTTGAGGTCATGAAGGTGGAAATGGGAACAGGAAATTACCTCTCAGGAAGCCTTTCGACGATCGTCGAAGTTTCGAAATAACTCCATTGGCTTATGTCAGCAGGGGCAGCAGGAATAGTAACGCCGAATATCTTCTCGTATGAGATTAAGTGGGGCGTTTTATCTTCTGTACTTTAATTTATTGACTGGCTTAGTCGGAAATTTTATTGACTCGGACCCAGGAAGTTTACATTGAATGTATTTTGAAACATATGTTGCCATTTTCAGTAGCATACCATTTCAACTGAAGGAAATACAGATTTGGAGTTTTATCGGCTGTTTCCCGCTACTTTTCTGTCACTGTAGAGTGTAGAATAATTACCTGAACTGTATAAGGTTCACAATTTTTATAGGATGAAATAATTAGCCTAAGTTTAAAGTTGATAGCCATTTGATTTATATTCTGTTGCGCGTATTTTCATTTATTATCAAATATCTGTAATTTTCGAATTTTTTGCCGGAAATGGTCTCAAACGATTGGGAGAAGATTGGGATTGAAGAAGTCTAGGTCAAATTCATAATTGCAGAATGGAAAGAGATAGCGCTTTGAAATTTTCAGGGTAGGTGGCGCGTCCCAATACGACGGACAAGTTCGCATAATCGGCCAAACGGTTTCCGAGTGATAATTTTATTTTCTACCAATACGCATCCGATCGAATTAAAACTTGGTGAGTAGTTGTAGAACACAAAAATAAAGATGTATGTGCAATTTTGTGAAAATCGTATCATTAGAAAATTTAAAAAAATATTATTAATCTGACGATAACATGAGGACGGAAAGAGATATAGCGACCTGCAATTTTCTGAGTAGGTCGAGCATCCGAATGCAACATTTGATTTTGTTAATAGTCATAATCAGCCAAACAGTTCTGGAGTTATACCTATCTGAAATTTTGTTTTTATTTCCTCCTTAACTCGAAAAAAATGAAATCAATCCAATTTTAAAATGGTAATTAGGAGAATCGTATCACTAGAAAATTTTTAGAAAATTATTTAAAATCTTTGAAAAAATTATTTACCTCCAAAACTCTCCGTCTGATATCGCGTGAATTATGCGGAAGGCTTCAAAACCTAATTTTACAGCTCCGATCCAAATTTGAACACGATCGGATCTATATTGTTGGAGATCTGAGCAGCATTGCGTGAGTTCAGTAGCTGGATGGGTGACCGTCGCCACGATAACTTACGAACGAAAGGAGATAGGGACTTGCAATTTTCAGGGTAGGTTGCGCATCCGAATGGGAGGGTTAATTTCATTTTCGAGCATAATCGGTTTCAGAGTCATTCCCACCTGGAAGATTATTATCTCGATAACTAATAGACCCTATCGAATTGAAGCATGGTAACTAGTTGAAGAATATCGACATGAAGACGTGTGTAAAATTTTCTTAGGAACGTACCACTAGAAAATTTTAAAAAAATTACGAAAAAAAATTGGTTCAAGCACTGACGTGAAGTCAGGAGCTTTTGCGCGTTTTGTTCTATTGTCCATTCTGCTGTATTGGACACTAATATTGGAATTTACAGGAGAACAGACAATAGAATTAACCATGGTACATTCGATTAAGAGTGTCCAATACAGTAGAATGAACAATAGAACATACGCGCAAAAGCTCCTTACTTCACGTCAGTGCTTGAACCAATTTTCATATTATCTAAGGCTTTGGAATTTATTCATGTTTTTTAATATTCTCAACTATTATATTTCACAAGAAAAAGTTCCTAATTGCAACGCAATCACATTTATGTGCAGATATTTTGTTATATTTAGGATATACCTCTACTTTTTCATCTTTTTATACAGTTTTGGATATTCCCACTTATTTATCCAATGAATTGAACAAATATACATGTGGATATATGTGGAAGAATGAAGAAAGACGGTGGTTTCAAAACAAGAATAAAAATTTCACTTATATGAGTCTCTATTCAAACCCCTCTGAGAGAAGTGCTGTTAGTAACTATGTGCCAAATATGAGATGTTAAACCCTTATTACACTATTCCTTTTTCGTGCCTATTTGTCAGCCTGACTGACTGCGCCTGAAATTTTGAAGAAATACGCATGCACCTTGGACTATTTTGTATACTGTTTCGAGCTTGAAAATAAATAGAACTGGTTCTATTTGTTCCCCCTGAATCGTGGGGATTTCAAGTCTTTTTGCTGAAATGTCATGGCTACCAACACAAAATTTATCTGTCTCTCTTGACGTCTTAACATAACCTAGTTTATTCTATCCTTCGAATCGTAGCCTTCGTAATTTCAATAATAAATTTATGTTTATTAGGTACTCTGAGGACGTAAACTAACTAAACTTACGAAGGCCAGATAATCTGTGATGGCTATCTCCGAGTGAAATGAAGTTTTCACCAGTAGCCTAGTATAGCAAAGTAATTATTAATCGTTTTTGGAGAAATGCTTGCTGGAATGACAGAGTATTTTTTCTGTATGTGAATTTGCACTCTATGTAGTAGCATATTGAACGTTTCTTCAGACATTCTTAAAATACTATGGTATTGTTTTAAAAATATACGAACAAAACATGAACTTGAGGTAAATATGTCAATTTCTTCAATGTTTGCAGCTATGAATTTAATGCCTGAAACAAGCTCGAAAAAAGCGCGGTGTAATAGTGCCTCTCATTTGGGGGGGAATTCAACCAACAAATAGCCATGAAAATAGGCGCAAATATAGACATGAAAAAGGCATAGTGTAATAGGGGTATTAGTGATTGAGGGTTAAAAATGAGCATGACTCTAACTATACACGTTTAATCTTATGCGCGGTATCCTATCTCTTCCTTAATCTAAGTGTGTATCACTCAGGATTCAATCGAACTTTTTTTTTAGAACTCCTTAATTTAACACAGACGATCGGATTCAGCTGCCATAAAATGAAACTATTTCTTCATTATCGCCTATATGATACCAATGTACCTAACAGGAAAAATAAACAGAAACTTACGATGCAATATCCCCTAATTAACTGTAAAAACTTGAGGGCCCCAAAGTCAGAGTGAATTGCGGTTGCCCAAGTTAATTATATCATACATTCCATCTTCCAGCCAAAGATCCTACCCAAACTTAGTTAGCTGTAATAACTCATTTAATGAGTATCTAACCAGTTTATCTCCTAACTTTGAGCTCCGAGGCGTCCATATTTGCCTGCAATAAATTTCTCCATTTTGTGGCACAAAGGATATTTAATTCCGCGTTCCGTATCCAGCCCGTTGCAGTATTCTGTTAATTTTGTTCTCGATGGCGGGAAGTTATGTGGGCAAAACGAATACAATTGTGTAATGTCTACGTTTGCAACGCTGTAGCGCGCTCTGTTTGTTCCTGACTTTTTTAACCAAGGGATGTTAATGAACTGGAAAAACGCTCCCCCATTGTTTTATTCGATCCCCTGTTCCGTGGAGTGAGAATCCGTCAAGGAGGAAATATACTGATTTGAAAATTTGTTAAAAATCTCTAATATTTTATTCAATTATTATCAAATTGCTATTTATTCATTTGAGGGTTCAGGAAACAAAACCAATACTTATTTTCTCTATTTCAGTATCGTAATGAGTTCATTATAGTACTAAAAACAGTACTGTAATGAACTCATTCCCGCATTGTTTCTAGTTATACTTTTCGTTTTGTGGTAGTCAATACTGACATTCGATCCAATCAAATTTCTACACACGTCAATTGACAATATGATATAATCTGGATAGAGTGAAATAATTGTTGAGAGGAAAAGTTTTATATTCATTAATTATATTAAAAAATAACGTACTACAGATTTCCTTTTTGCTAATTTTGAATCATTCATGCTATTAGGATTTTGTTTCAAATCTGTCCTTCATGCCCTACGTACGATTCAAATTCAAATTCCGTAATATGTCAACTTTCGTAACAGTCACACCAATTGCCAAGATACAATACAAAAGTCACTAGGATGTATAATCTGAATTTTTCATTATTGGTGCTATTCTGCTTTTTACCTGTAAGCTATGAATCTGTAGGTAGGAATTTGTTTTATTGCAGCTTTACATATTGTTAAGAGATGATGGAAGGAAATGACATATGCAATATGAAATGAGATATATTGATTTATATCATGGTTTTACGTATGAATAGTCCGTATCACTTGAAAGAAATGCCTATATTAATACTGAAATGTATAAGTCAATTTTCATTCTTCAAAAATATCACCCACCATAAATATATTATAGAAAGAGGGATAATACCTTTTCCGCTAATGCAGTATGGCATTAGCATTTCTTGTTTGTAGGACTGGATCTAAGGCATTCACTAAAACCAAAGTGCAATGTTTTTTTTTTATTCAATCTAAAAATGCTGATAAATTGATCATCCGGAATTTCAAATGAATTCATTTGATCACTTAACCGTTTTCTCTCAATTCTCACGAAGCTCCTATTATAATGAAAAATTGGTTCAAGCACTGACGTGAAGTCAGGAGCTTTTGCGCGTATGTTCTATTGTCCATACTCCTGTAATGAACACTCTTCTTAATCGAATTTACCATGATGAATTCTATTGTCTATTCTCCTGTATTGGACACTCTTCTCAATCGAATTCACCATGATGATTTTTATTGTCTATTCTCCAATACAGGAGAATGGACAATAGAATTCATCATGGTGAATTCGATTAAGAAGAGTGTCCAATACAGGAGAATGGACAATAGAATTCATCATGGTAAATTCGATTAAGAAGAGTGTTCATTACAGGAGTATGGACAATAGAACATACGCGCAAAAGCTCCTGACTTCACGTCAGTGCTTGAACCAATTTTTTTTTCGATTAAGAGGGTCCAATCAGGAGAACGGACAATAGAATTCATCATGGTAAATTCGATTAAGAAGACCAAAAGCTCCTGATTCACGTCAGTGCTTGAACCAATTTTTTTTTTTCGATTAAGAGTGTCCAATACAGGAGAATAGACAATAGAATTCACCATGGTAAATTCGATTAAAAGTGTCCAATACAGGAGAATGGACAACAGAACATACGCGCAAAAGCTCCTGACTTCACGTCAGTGCTTGAACCAATTTTTTTTTTTATTTATAATATCATTTAAATTAATATTGTTGGACGTTACTTTGAAAGTTCTAAGCTATTAGAAGTATACCTACCTATTTTATTCTGTAAAGTCTATAATTCAAGAAACATTGTTGAATTGAAATATATTGTTTTTTTATTTATAATATCATTTAAATTAATATTGTTAGACTTTACTTTGAAAGTTCTGAGCTATACTGACTTACAGCAAAAATATTATAAAGAAAATAAGCAATTGGATAGTCAAACTATCATTTTAATAAAATGATTCATTTTTATTGTTCAAATAAAGATATTTTGTTAACTTACAAGAATTTCTTCATTCAATGGTATTTCAAAGAACTAATTACAGTTTTAAATATTTAATAAAAAAACCTTTTTAATTCTTCATAATCATTACAAGAATGTCTGTCGATATGGAATATGGTAATAATTTGACATTTGAACACATCGTTTAATGCATAATCAATTTCAATACTTTTGTCACTCGTTGATGAGATGAGATATCTGAAATTATAGATAAACTCTAAATATTCCATTCAATATTGAAATATTAAAATTAAATTTCCACTTATTCATTTGTATTTCAAGATAATGAACGTTTGAAGCTAATGATTCATGTAAATTGTCTGTGAAAATTTGTTTTCATGGGTTAGGGGAAAAGAGTTATTGTGAAAATAAGATTCATTTATTTAGATACCAATCTATATATTGTTTTATACTATCTACTAAGGGCCGATTTATTCAACCTCTCCGTAAAGTATTCGTCAACTATGTGCTCGTTGAATTTACTGATCCCCTTTAAAGTGAACATTTACAGATTACTTTCCTTTCGGTAAGGCTACTTGACAGTTTACAGGTAGTAAAATATATCAGCCCTCAGTGAACAAAAAAATTGTATACCTCACTGAAGACGTAATACAAACAAAGGAAATAATTTCGAATAAAACTCTATTAACATATTCGATTATTTACTTCAAGAGAGATCAAGAATAACATCCATTTTGAAAATTCAATACTACATCAAGCAGCATGCAATACATTTTTTCGAGTTTGGACCACTGCTGCCCACATAATCATGGAGGATTCGTGAAACACTGCAGGGAGGATAAATACTTGTATATAGATTATTATTAAAATATGATAACTGACTTTCTCCGTTTCCTTATATACTACTTCTCGTTGTAAAATATACTTGGATTTTCCTCCGCAACACTAGGATACATCATTTTCAAAGTAAGCGTTGAATTATCAAGCCATTCTATTATGATATTAGTAAAATCTGTTCTTCAGAGGTATTCATTGTTAAGCATGCTAAGCAACAAGCATTTAAGAAACATATACCTGAAGTTCCACGGGAAAACAATATACATAATATATACCTACACACATGTTATATTGCATCCCCTTCTACTCCTATATTTTAAAATATTCTGCAATTAGAAAAATTAAAATGTTTCGTTAAAAAAATGCCTATTATATAGGTACACGCTGGCATCCAAACACCCTGATGATGGATCGTAAGAGACCCATGATTTCAGGAAAACAGAAAATTGTTCAAAATTCACTGGTCTAAGCGTAATTCAACTGTTTTTTTTTGTGCAATAGTATTATGCAAATGTTATATGTAAACAGGTAAAAGTGGCCAAATCTGAATAATAGGGTAGGTGCAGAAGTCATTTGAAATGTAATTCATGCAGTTTTGCTTGCTAATGACATGTTTATGATTATACTAACCATTCTAGGTCTTCCCTAAGGAAATCCCACAGAAGCTCCTAGGAGAGTCAGTTTTGTTCTGTATATATTTTATTAATGTATCCTTACGACAGCTTAGGCAAGTCACTGGGTGGTTTTCACCTAAGTACATGATGAATAGAATACTTATCCCATAATATATATAGCTTCGGCAAAATGACAAAACAGAATTAAGTGTAAATGTAAAATTTTGAGTTGGCTTTATTTTTTATAGTCATAGCCTACTCATAACAACCACTTCCTTAGTAGATTGCGGAACATATTTAAATGCACCTTGAATCGAGCATTTACGGTTTATTTCGTTCACTCCCTGATTTATCGTTCACTCTCGAATTTCAAAACAAGAATATCTTGAAACTTGCTTATTGCAGATACGTCCCTTTGTCATTTCAACGATATGAGAACCACCATCAATTTGTTTGAATAGAAACACTAGATTTTCTTCTTGGCTATTCCACTCTTGAAATTTAAAAATTTTAGTGTTCATGTCATCTTGGTTGCCTCTTATCAATATTAAATTTTCTCATGAGATATACTTAATCTTCACAAATATTCAATCGACTAAGTTCCATATACCTTGTTTTTAAGAATTCTATCTGCAGTAACTCCAAGAGTAACTCATGCATTCTATTTGTCGAAAAGCATTACTTTTTTGCTCTACGTCAACTGGACCTTAATTCATTCCAACCTGAAAGGAAATATTAAGACTTGGATTTTTCTGAGTAAAGTAATTCATTCAATTCACTTCTATTACTTACTGCTGATTTTTAGCCAGAAATCCTGAAGGACATATACCAGATATCTTCTTTCTGAACAACTTTTCCACAGTTCTCCATAATTTGGAATTTCTTTCACATACGTAAACAATATTTCTAGAGTCCTCCAATCTTCAAATACAAGGTAATCTCGATTATTTTCAACGGAAGGAATACTCGTTCGTACTTCGTGGATTGAGAATATTTTGTTTATGTTTTGTGTTTTGATCAGATTCAGATTCGATGTTGAGGTTAAAACGGGGCGCATGCGTAGATCAGAATGTAGTTTGTAGTATATCAATTAATCATTTTCTCAAAAATACCACACAAGCAAGTTACCGATCACTGCTAATATTTATTATTTACCAGAAATTCATCACAAATCGAAACTATTTAAATTAGAAATGTCAATTTTTACATGACTAACCCGGACTTAGCCATTTAACCCTGCTATTTTGCCGGGTTAAATTTTTATAGTTTTAACCCAGGGTTAGGCTCTAAATCTTGAAGGTGCAAGACCTATTATCAATTTAACCCTAGGTTTAGAGTTAATCCGGATTTAATTAGATAACCCGCATTCGTGCAAGTGGGCCTTAGTGGCCTACATGGCCTAAAATTCCTCTCTACCCATCACAAGATTTAATATCCACAAATGAGCCTCTCACCTTACAAGATCAGAAGCCTTCAGCAAAATTTCAGCGATATCATATTAAAAATAATACATATATAACCTTTCAAAAGTCCCCTCTCGCAAATATACTCCTCTGAAGGCACATGGATCTCTTGAAGAAGAATCGCCTTCTCTATTTCGCAAAGATATTCACTCTTGTTCATAGAAATCCCTTCAATATTTAGTTGCCTCCTCCTAAGGAGGATCTCTTTCAAAACCAGGTCTGACCACTAATGTAGGGCTATCATCTCCCATAGATTTGTGATGAAATAAGACAATTTTCCCATAATATACGAGCGAAAATATGTCATCATGACATTCATATTTTTATTTTTGAAGTTTCTCGCAAAAATACGACCATAGACTACATATCATCATACGACGATTCCCATCCGCTACACTTGGCTACCACTACGCTACCGAACTCACAAAAGGCTGCCCGGTTCTCCAACAATATAGATCCGATCATGTTCAAACTTGGAATTCTGCAGTAGAGTTAGGTTCTGAAGGTTGTTCCAAAATTTCAGCCATGCCGGACGAATAGTTTATGATATATAGATTTGTTTTCAATAATTTTCAACTATTTTTTTTTAATTTTCTAGTTATACCATCCTCACGAAATTCTGCAAGAATTTTCGCGTTGGCATTCTTCAACTAATAACAAAGTTTGAATTCAATCGGTTCTGTATTCTTCGAGTTAATGAGGAACAAAAAACTACCAAATTTCAGAAAATTTCAGATGGCTATAACTCTAAAACCGTTTGTACGATTATGCTCATAAACAAACTCAAATGTCGCATTCAAGTGCACAACCTAACCTGAAATTTTCAAGCCGCTATCTCCTTCCGTTCTCAGGTTATCGTGACAACAAAAATATTTTTTAATAATTTTTTAATAATTTTCTAGCGATACGATTCTCACAAAATTTCACAAACGTGCTTAGGTCTATATTCTACAACTATTCACCAAGTTTAAATTCGATCGGATTTATTTTGGTTGAAAACAAAATTATTACTCGGAAACCATTGGGCCGATTATACCCATTAACGAACTTGTCCGTCGTATTGGGATGCGCCACCTACCCTGAAAATTTCAAGTCGCTAGCTCTTTCCGTTCTCAAGTTATCGTGGCAACGGCCGGACGGCCGTACGGCCGTACGGCACCACAGAATTAAATTTCGCATTTGGGCAAAACTATAACGCGATGTTCCCCAGAACATACGCGCAAAAATGGGTTCAAGCCCTGTGGACAGGAGCTTTCTGGCGCTCTAGTTCAAACAGACAAATTATATCTGGTATTGGTTTCTCAGAGTTGGGAATTATATCAATGTATTCATATGATAGAACTGCATCAAAAAGGAAATTCAATTAAAATAATAGTTTATTTATGAAGATTAAATGAGCAATCATGAGAATGAGAAATGCACCACATTTTCAAATTTTTTTTTACACTTTGCGGTAATCCGGTCAATACAAAACTTCACATGCGTATAAAGGTCATGATTCTACAATTTGGTGCTAAATTTCAGATAGATCGAGTGATCGGTTTCGGAAATATTCATAAAAAATATTTTTACTAAAATCGGCCATAACTCCGAAACCCCTTGATGGTTTTCACCCATTAACGAACTTGTCCGAGATATTTACGCTCCAAAACCACCTTGCAATTTTCAATCCGCTAACTCCTTTCGTTCGAGAGTTATCGTGCCTACGCCGGTCGGCCGGCCGGACAGAATCGATTTCGCACTCGGATTCTTGATCAGTAAGTCGAACCAAATCATTTGAGACCATTTTCAGCCAAAAATTCCAAAATTACAGACACTTGGGCAAATTGATAAGCAATCTGTTCCGAGGAACTAGAGCGCCAAAAAAACAAGTTTCGTATGACAATTGCCCAAAACAGGTTTAAAGTACCTACAAATAGTAGGTATTCCATAAAACATGTATAAAATAATAAATTACCTTGTAATCGATCAAAAATTTCCTGATCTACGTTCACAAAATTTTCTCCTCTCTCGAACTTTAGAATTATGCTTTCAATATTTACGTAATATTTTCAAACATTTTCGGGTGAGGTCCCCGTTGCATCGCTAAAATACGAGTATTTCAACCCCAATATTCTTGAAGTTACAATATTCCCTTCTGTCAAGTTGACTTTATGGCAATTCATACATAGAATATACATAGAATAATTATATCAATCTGTGAAATACGATTTACATTGAAATTTTGAAAAATCATATCTCCGAAAGTATTAGCTTGTTAGAGTTAAAAATGATATGAATGGATTCTTATGATAAAACTGCTTATTAAAAAAAATTTAATTTGGAATTTGTTTTGTAAAAAAAAAATTTTTTTTTTGTTACTCCGAAACCATTTGTCTGATGTTGCCCAATAACGAACTTAGCTGAGATATTTATCCCCCAAACCTACTCTGAAAATTTCAACTGTCTAGCTCATTCCGTTCGAGAGTTATCGTGCCTACGGCCGGACCGGACGGCCGGACCGGCCGGACGGCCGCCCGGCCGGACAGAATGAATTTCGACCACGAATTCTTGATCAGTGAGTCGAACCAAATCGTTTAAGACCATTTTCATCGAAAAATTCGAAAATTACAGACATTTGGGCAAATTGATAAGCACTCAGTTCCGAGGAACTAGAGCGCCAAAAATGGGTTCAAGCCCTGTGGACAGGAGCTTTCTGGCGCTCTAGTTCAAACAGACAAATTATATATCCAAAAGTATTGGTTTCTCAGAGTTGAGAATTATATCAATGTATTCTTATTAACTTACCATTACCATTCCCATCATCATATGGATTGAAGTATGATATTAAATTAGAATTCTCATATTTATAGGATTGCTGGAATGATTGACAATGAGACAACGTCATGTCTCACGAAACTAATTTGACATTATAACAATTCATAGAATACCCACAGAATAATTCTATCATTGTGTGAAAACGTAGAAATACGACTTACATTGAAATTTTGAAAAATCATATCTCCGAAAGTATTAGCTTGTTAGAGCTAAAAATAATATGAATGGATTCTTATGGTAAAACTGCTTATTGAAAAAAAAATTAATTTGGAATTTGTTTTATAAAAAAAAAATTTTTTTTTTGTTACTCCGAAACCTTCTGTCCGATTTTGCCCAATAACGAACTTAGCCGAGATATTTATCCCCCAAACCTACTCTGAAAATTTCAACTGTCTAGCTCATTCCGTTCGAGAGTTATCGTGCCTACGGCCGGCCGGACGGCCGGACAGAATGAATTTCGACCACGGATTCTTGATCAGTGAGTCGAACCAAATCGTTTAAGACCATTTTCATCGAAAAATTCGAAAATTACAGACATTTGGGCAAATTGATAAGCACTCAGTTCCGAGGAACTAGAGCGCCAAAATGATTTTCAAGTCTTCTGAAATTACGTACAGTTAGTTGGATACGATATTTTATCATGCTCTAAGAATAAGCCAATAATCCAAACAATCTGATTATTATTCACATATCCATTTTCATAATTGGAAAAAAACCATCACTCCGCAAAATCATACAACAATTCTTTAAAATAACCTCACATTACATCTTCCGATATGCTTCCGATCGCCACTCGAGTACTCCTAAGGATTCAAGAATATCTGTAAGTAACAGATCGCTAAAAACAGTCCGGAATAGCAATGTTCCTGTAAGGTTATAAAAAGTTACAGATTGGCTTATAGATTAAAGCAGAATAGCACCATAAATTTCAACAGTATTTTACTGAACTTGCCTGAAATAGAGAAAATATCGTCTAATACTCGTTGCTGAAGGCAATTCCAACACTCAAGGCGAAAATTCATGAGACGATGAGATCGCAACGACAAGTTTCTCATTTGAACGACGTCTTTGTAATGCTGGATTAATCCAGCTTTCCAACGACCATGCATTTATATAATTATTAGAGATAACTGTTGTACTTTAGGTACCTACTCATTTCTTATTATTTAGTTGTAATATTTTTAATATTTAATTCGATAAGTCTATGTTTTTAAATCAGTTCAAAATAAGCAATTTATGCGAGTAACCGGAGTACAGCGGTTAAGACCAATCTCTTGCTAAACATAACCGATCGGTTATAATAGCAGGGGATTGGTCCGGTTAGTCGACTTTGATCTGAATTTACGTAATATTCAAAATACATATCATTAACTTCTCCAAAATTGAAATATTTCTTTATCTAATTATAAATTTAAGAAGTAAATATTTTAAATTTTAAAAATATATTGATTTGAAATTATTACTTCAAATTTAGCCTATTTGGCGTTTGAATTTAAACTTTCTATAAACTTTTTGTACAATCTCATCATATTGCCTATTTTCCAATATCTCCCCTTTTTATATAACAATTTCTTATATATGATTCATTTTCTCCTTTTCTAATTATCTCCAATTTTTCATTTTGTTCAATTATCTGTTTATATTGTTTTCCTATTAGCTCCTTGTAATTTTTTTTATTCGGTCACTTATCCGTTCATCTTGTTTTTCTTTTAGCTCCTTCTGTTTCTGTATTTCGTTTTGAATTTAACCCATATTTCTTTCAATCCTATTGTGAAGTTCTTCACTTACATTCTTCTCAATTATTTCAACTTTTCCTTATATGTTTGGATTTTCTTTTGAATTCTTATTAAAATCTTCTTGTATTCTATTCATCCTGGTACTCAATATTCTATTAAGGGCTTTTATATTTTCTTCTAATTTTCTATCCATCTTTCGGTAGTTCTCTTGAATTTGTTTCTCCTTTTTTCAGAATTCTCCCCTACATTCTGCTCCATTCTTTCTGAAACTGCTCGTGGATTGCCCGGACCTGATTGCGTTAGAACCCCCACCACCGTCCTGGCGTGACACATTCTGAATTTCTCGAATATATGATATATACGAAGTAATTGTTTCATTGTTGATGTTGTTTCGTTATTGTTTGTGAGGCAACATTATTCGATCTATTGCTCCTGATAAATATATTGTGTTTCTTACGCAGAAGCAATTCACAAAATAATAAATTTTTAATTAATAGATATTTTTTAGAGTTTGGGAGAGAAAACCCAGAAAGAAATCATTCAATAATGAATATACCTCCCAAAGTATCCTTTAACGATTATTTACTCACAATACTCAAAATACGAAATTTCAATGAATTGTACAAGAAGAAAGATGAATACACAAAGCTTCGAATTCAATTTGAAAAGTCGGTAAGATTTATAGTGCCGGCATCTATCGGCGTAAACTGAATATATTTTTCCAGTATGTGGACCGCATTTCGGCCGAAAATATGTCAGAGAGTGCCCACTCCATGTATTCTATGCATCTATGTTATGAACATCTTGATCTCTGGCAAGCATAGATAAATACAGTCATTTGGACGAATTTGTCAGTTTGCATCACCGATGTGGGGCAAGGAATGAATTACATTGCACGTGGTGTGTCTGCAGGGAATTCTATTCGACAAATCCAATTTGCCCTAGCTATCCCTACAAACGTAATTAATACTACATTCAATGAATTATATCAGCTTCCAGTGATTATACTCAGAGAAGTTATCGTTAAAACTAATGATGCCTTCAGACCATCAATGTTCTTCATTCGTTCATCTATCACTACACTCTGTGTCAGATCATTAATCTCGTCTACGTCTTTGTATGTTTATCTATGGACTATATCAATTATCTGCGTGTCCTTTGAGACATGAGTTTCAGAAAAACTAGAACGTGGCATTTCCGAATCGCGATCATTGGGAGAATGATGAGGTGGTTTTCCCTGCAGGGTCTGTGGTGTTCTATACCGAAGGTTCGAGGACTGAAGATGGACGAAGGCTGGTGTATACGGCCCATCAGTACAATTAGCAGTGCCAATGGGTTACAATCCCTCGGTATGTCTGGCAAAAGAAGGTGCATTTCACATTGCGCAGATCGCATATACCGGAAAAGAAGAATATACATATTATATGACAACAGAGCGGACTACTAGCACTTGACCTCCAGTTAGCCCAGTCGAAGTTAGTTTGGGAATGCAAGATGTCGCTCAACGCACTCGAAGAAGATAATCAAGTTAACCTTATTTGGGTTCTTGGTCACTCTGGGATACATGGCAACGAAATGGCAGATCAGCTGGCAAGGTAAGGGGGATAACCCTCTCTATTGGTCCAGAGCTATGAAGGTCAATATTCTACAATTTGATGCTAAATTTCAGATAGATCGAGTGATCGGTTTCGACAATATTCATAAAAAATGTGTTTTACTAAAATCGGGCATAAATCCGAAACCGCTTGATGGATTTCGCCCATTAACGAACTTGTCCAAGATATTTACGCTCCAAACCCTTGCGAATTTCAATCCTCTAACTCCTTTCGTTCGATAGTTATCGTGCCTACGGCCGGCCGGCCGGACCAGCCGGACGGAATCGATTTCGACCTCGGATTCTTGATCAGTGAGTCGAACCAAATCGTTTGAGACCATTTTCAGCCAAAAATTCGAAAATTACAGACATTGGGCAAATTGATAAGCACTCAGTTCCGAGGAACTAGAGCGCCAAAAAGTGTAATTCCCTTTCCTGGATTTGAGCCCGCCTTCTCTCGTTCCGAAACCGAAAACTCGACGGGTTAGACCCTCGGGCTATCTCGGTTCTCCTCGTACGATCTTGTCGATCTCCGGTATTAGAATAAAACGTCGGTACTTACCTGGGATATATATTCTTAATTTTCACTTTTCGACATAAAATCGCCACATGAGGGTTTATTTGACGGTTTTGAACCCTTATCTTCACTTTACGTCAACTTTCAGGTCCCGTCTCTCTATGTCGATTTTGACTTTTCTCGAACCAACTATTAGCAAGGAATTAGACAATGTCATGTCTCAGGAAAATAAGTTGACATTATGACAATTCATACATAGAATAATTATATAATTCTGTGAAAACGTAGAAATACGATTTATTATTGAAATTTTGAAAAATCATATATCCGAAAGTATTAGCTTGTTAGAGTTGAAAATGATATCGTCGGATTCTTATGGTAAAACTGCTTATTGAAAAAAAATTAATTTGGAATTTGTTATGTAAAAAAAAAAAATTTTTTTTGTTACTCCGAAACCATCTGTCCGATTTTGCTCAATAACAATCTTAGCTGAGATATTTATCTCCCAAAGCTCCCCTGAAAATTTCAACTGTCTAGCTCATTCTGTTCGAGAGTTAACGTGCCTGCGGACGGTCGGCCGGACTGGCCGGACAGAATGAATTTCGACCACGGATTCTTGATCACTGAGTCGAACCAAATCGTTTAAGACCATTTTCATCGAAAAATTCTAAAATTACAGACATTTGGGCAAATTGATAAGCACTCAGTTCCGAGGAACTAGAGCGCCAAAAATATCCTCTCGTGCGTTTCTATATTCAAATATTTTCATAGTTCAAGTCATATTGACAGGTCTCAATATTGTAACACAGTTTTCTATGGATCTTGGGTAAACTTCTTCCGATATGAAACTGAATATATTCAGATATATCGATACTGCATTTATGGGAATATAAAATAGGGTATAATGCAGTTTACTGCTTTGTTCCAATTCCTGGATGCATATACGAGGAGACTCATATTTTTCAAAACGCAAGGAAATATGGGAATAAAGTATAATATGATTTAGCTGGAATGGAATGTATTTCATAACCTACACTGCAGGATATCATATTCATATGAGTATTCTGGATGCAAACGCTTTCTAGTTTTCTACAATTTTAATCGGTGAGCTAATAAATCATACTCCGACTGCATTTTTAACTGGTGATATACATTTTCATATTATTGTTATGACTGAAATGGATTTCTCGTTTATCACAAAGCATTCAATCTCCGTTAAGTTC
Organism: Halyzia sedecimguttata; assembly: GCA_937662695.2. Taxonomy (NCBI): domain Eukaryota; kingdom Metazoa; phylum Arthropoda; class Insecta; order Coleoptera; family Coccinellidae; genus Halyzia; species Halyzia sedecimguttata. The sequence goes on along the minus strand of OW569411.2, from coordinate 11,100,196 downwards.
TAACTTAGGTCCTCAGTTAATCGCAACCTCAGTTAGCGTGAAACAGGCCTGTTTCACCACCGTTACATAGGTACGATAACTGAGGTTGCAATTCTTATTTATCCTTAACTGAGGACCTCAATTAGGACTTAACGAAGCTTGAATGCTTTGTGAATACGGCGGATTATCTTGTTTTCAACAGGAAATTTGTGTGAAGACACACAAATTTTCGCATTTTCCAAGCAATGTCAAGCAGTGTCTATGCTTTCCTCTTTATCAAAGTAAGCACAAAACTCAAATAGAAACCACAAAAGTGGCGCACTGTCCAAATTTATAGCAAGAGTTGTCACCCATCCAGTTACTGAACTCGCATAAAGCTGCTTTAAGCGAGTTGGAGAGGAAATTACAAGAAAATTTCAGATGAGTATAACTCCAAAACCATTTCGCCGATTATGCCAATTAACGAAACTTAATTCGAATTTACCATGGTAAATTCAAATTAAGTGTCCAATACAGGAGAATGGACAATATAATTCACCATGGTAGATTCGATTAAGGGTGTCCAATACAGAAGAATGGACGATAGAACATACGCGCAAAAGCTTCTGACTTCACGTCAGTGCTTGAATCAATTTTTTTTTCGTGATTTTTTTGAAATTTTCTAGGGGTACCTACGGTTCTTAAAATGTTTTTCGTAATTTTTTTCAAATTTTCTAGGGGTACGGTTCTTACAAAATTTGAAACACGTCTTTATGGTGATTTTCTACTACTAGTTACCAAGCTTCAATTCGATCGAATATTTATTTTTTGAGTTATCAAGGAAATAATATTCCAGGTCCGGGTATAACTCGGAAACCGTTAGACCGATTATGCCCAAAAACGAACTCAACTCTTCCATTCGGATACGCAACCTACCCTGAAAATTGCAAGTCCCTGTCTCCTTTCGTTCGAAAGTTATCGAGGCAACGGTCACCCATCTACTGAACAAACACAAGGCTGCTCGAATCTCCAACAATATTTAACCGATCGTGTTAAAACTGAAACTTGGCAGTAATGTTAGGTTCTAAAGGCTCTTGCAAAATTTCAGCAATTTCAGACGAATAGTAACTGATATATAGAATTTTTTTTTCAATTTTCAATGATTTTTTAAAAGTATTCTACGAAAACTATCCGCACGAAATTTTGCAAGTATTTTCGAGTCGGCATTCTACAACTAATAACCATGTTTGAATTCAATCGGTTCAGTATTTTTCGAGTTAATGAGGAACAAAAAACAACCAAATTTCAGATGGCTATAACTCCAAAACCGTTTTGCCGATGATGCTCATAAACAAACCGAAATGTCGCGTTCTGGTGCATATCCTAACCTGAAAACTTCAAGCCGCTATGTCTTTCCGTTCTCAAGTTATCGTGACACCAAAAATATTTTTTAATAATTTTTAAATAATTTTCTAGCCATACGATTCGCACAAAATTTCACAAACGTGCTTAGGTTCATATTCTACAACCACTCACCAAGTTTCAATTCGATCGGATTCATATTGGTTGAAAACAAAATTATTACTCGGAAAGCACTGGGCCGATTATGCCCATTAACGAATTTGTCCGTCGTATTGGGATGCGCCACCTACCCTGAAAATTTAAAGTCGCTAGCTCTTTTCGTTCCCAAGTTATCGTGACAACAACCGGACGGCTGGCCGGACATAATCAAATTTGACCTCAAATTTTTCATTGGGGAGTCGAACCAAATCGTTTGAGACCATTTTCGTCAAAAAATTCGAAAGTTACAGACATTTGGGCAAAATGATAACGCGATGTTCCCCAGAACATACGCGCCAAGCTTCATTTCACGTAAAGTAACGAATAAACACACTCTATTCTCATGATTTGTAACATGGTGTTATTCATTCCGACAACAAGATCCGATTAGTAAATCAAGCGGCTTCGTTAATCTGGACTAAATCCCCCAAATAATCGATACAGATAAATGGTCCGACCAGCTTGAAAAAACAAATCGAATACCGTCAGCTTGATTGAATCTCGTTGTCTATTGGAATTGAACGTTGATAACGTTTTATTACGATTTAACTGAATAGATTTTGATCGCCGAACTCTACAGTCAGGAAGTATCAGGTTAGAAATTCAAAACGTGTAAATTAATATTTAATTTCTACCTGCTCCTATCATAAAAATTATAATATATGAATAGATGTTGTACGCATACGGTTCTATTCAGTTCGGTTCGTTTTCGATTTCAACCGAAAACGAATTAAATCCTTTCACATATACACGTTTAACACACGGTAGAAAATTGGCGTGTTTCACATTTTAATGCCTTTAGATAGAGCTGCTCATTGGGCGTCTAACCATTGGTCACATGGTATATATTTTCAGCCAATCAGATGCCGTAATTAGAAAAGTAGTGACAGCCTGTCGGTTGTCGGTTGGCGTCTCAAAATAGACAGGTTTTTTGTCTCCTGTATAGTTGGCAAAAATGGCTTATGCGGTGTGTTAGCTAAGGAACGATATACCGGTTGGCCCACCACAGACGCGCTGCTCGTTTTGAGGGAGTACATGAAGATATTTTGACAAAAATTTTTTGTGATGTGTGAAGGGTGGTCAAAAGCACAATTTAAAATTATTTTCATATATACAGGGTGTTCAAAAACAAAGACATAGACCAAAGTTACATTTTTTAATGGTAACACCCTGTATATATGAAAATAATTTCAAATTGTGCTATCGAACACCCTACATACAGCACAAAAAAAATGTTCCCTAAATATCTTCATTTACTAAATCAAAACGAGCTCCGCGTCTCTGATGGGCCACCCGGTATATTCTATTGGAAATGAAATACGAAAAAAACTTACACCTCAAGTAACTCCAGGGTACGATATTAAAGAAATTCCGCGAAAATTAGTGGGTCGGCATTCTACAAGTAATCACCGAGTTTTAATTGGCTCAGAATTGTATATTTTGAGTTATAGAGGAAATAACAACAAAATAAGTGTAACTCCAAAATAATTTGGCCAATTATACCAATTAACGTGCTTAAATGTCGCTCGGATGCGCAACCTACCCTGAAAATTGCAAGTCGCTTTCCGTTCTCAAGTTATCGTGAGATACATGATATTTTTTCGTATTTTTTTTTATTTCTACTAGTACGGTCCTCACAAAATTTCACCCACGTCTTTATGTTGAGATGTATCATATTAGTATGAGACCGAGAGAACGTGTTTTGGTTGCGCTCTCTTAAGAAGTGAATATATCGTGGAAATATTAAATAATAAATTTCAAATTTCAAATAAGTCGATACGGTTTTGTGAATGCACCAGTTTTCTATTGTGTTTACTTTTGTATTCGCGTTTCACAATGAAAATTTGTGGAAAATGTACCAATTCCCTCACTGGGAAATCACCAGGTCTGCAATGTGGTGGTGTATGCGGGCAGTTTTTTCATGCTAACAATCGTTGCTCGGAAGTGACAAAAAACCATTTATCTTTGATAAATAGTCTTCCTGGTGGAAAATGGATATGCGTCAGGTGCCGGACATCGCAAGATGTCGTTTTACCTGCCGAATCAGATGGTGAGGACATGGGCGGAGATGGCCCTGTCGTCGCGGGTATCGGAGACCTTACGAAGATGATTACATTTTTAAATAATACCGTACGCGAGCTTCGTACTTCGGTGGAATTTTTCTCAGGAAAGATCACAGACTTCGAGGGGAAGTTGTCGAGGTTTGAGGATACCGTGAAGCTTGCAAATACATTAAAAAAGGAAAATGAATCAATGAAAAAGGAAATTCAGGACCTTAATTACCGTATGAATAAATTGGAACAGCATTCGAGAGAAAATAATATTGAAATAATGGACGTCCCTGAAAAAAATAACGAGAACCTGATTGGTATAATGACCAAAATTGGTTCATTTATCGATTACCAGATAAGCCCCGAACGATTGGACTTTATAACTAGGGTACCAACCAGGTTGCCAAACAAACCGAAGAATATTGTGGTCAAGTTTAGATCGAAGATTGAGAGACAAAACTTCTTGGCATCCGTTAAACTAAAGCGTGGTGAACAGGGAGGCAAACATGGGTTCAGGATCGATGATGTTTCCTCGAGATGTTATATAAACGAACATCTTACAACAGCAAATAAAATTCTTTATAAAAATGCCAGAGAAGCTGCTCAAAACAACAATTTTAAGTATGTTTGGGTCCAGAACGGAAACATCCTTGCACGAAGGGATGATACCTCAAAAATCCTACATATACTTAAAGAATCCGATTTGAAGATGATAACAAAGTAGTGTTTTCTTCCCACAGCCTATTCAATATGATATATCGAAAGTCAACGAACCCCATGTCTCTACATGTTGCCTATCAAAACGTTCGTGGATTGCGAACAAAACTGAGAAAGTTTAAGTTGAATTTAACGTCTAATTTTCATGATATAATTTTCGTAACGGAATCATGGCTGGATGACACTGTGTTTGACTCTGAACTAATCGACGAAAATAATTATACAATTTTCCGAAGAGATCGTGCCTCTACATCTTCTTCAAAGAAGGAGGGTGGTGGAGTATTTATTGCGGTACGTAACATCCTGAAACCAGAAGTACTGTCGAACTTTAATAGCGAATCGGAGGATGTTTGGGCTATGATAAGGTTGAATAATGTTAGAGTGTTTTTGTGCTGCGTGTATCTGCCCCCGGGTGATGAGAGTGCTGTTACTTCGTTTACCTCAAAGCTTGAACTGAATAAATTGACGATTGGGGATGATGTTCTGTTAGTGTGTGGTGATTTCAACTGCCCTTCTGTCAAATGGGTGAGTCAAGGAGGCATAGATAATGTGTTGATGCCAACTAATATTGATGGTTTTTCCTCCAGTATTGTTGATACATTCTCTTTCATGGAACTAATGCAATTCAATAGTATTGTAAACTAGTAGCCAGCAGTCCATATTTTGGGATTCAGATGAGCCAGCAGATCTACCTAGCAATAGATCCACATTTTTCTGGTAGATCTACCTTTTTCCGATAGATCTACATTTTTCCGGTAGATCTACATTTTTCCGGTAGATCTACATTTTTCCGATAGATCTACATTTTTTCGGTAGATCTATATCCGGTAGATCAATATATAGATCAATACCGATAATATATATATCGGTAGATAAATTGAATCGGTAGATCAATTGAACCGGTAGTTCAATGCCATCTAACGGATCCTGTTGTGATTCTGAGAATCATTTACACACGAAAGTCCCATCGGAATATGTTAGGAGTTTTTGTGTTACTAAAAACCGAATATAGCGCCACCTACCGAATCGTATTGTGAACCTAAGGCCTTCCTAAACACAATCACAAAGATTCATCATTATCGGTATAGCCATTTTTGGGTTCCTGTTAACCGATTGTAGCGCCACCTACCGGGGAATATTGTGGATCCGAAACCTACTCAGATACACACACACAAAGTTCCATGGATCCGAAACCTACTCAGATACACACACACACACAAAGTTCCATTGAAATCGGTCCAATCGTTCTTGAGTTGTTATAAACCGAATGCAGCGCCACCTAACGGGTTCCTATTGTGACCCTTAGAGCCACTCAAACACGCACACAATGTTTCATCAAAATCGTTAGAGCCATTTCTAAGTTTCTATAGACCGATTGCAGCGCCACCTTCCGGGATATATTGCGGACCTGACACATACTCAGATACACACACAAAGCTTTATCGAAATCAGTTCAGCCGTTCTTGAGTTTCTATAAACCGAATACAGCGCCACCTACCGGTTATCTATTGTGACCCTGAGACACACTCAAACACGCATACAATGTTTTGTCAAAATCGGTCGAGCCATTTCTGAGTTCCTATAGAGCATTATCAGCGCCACCTACCGGATGCTATTGTGAAGCAATGACCCACGGAAGCATACAAACAAAATTTCATCAAAATCGGTCAAGCCGTTTCGGAGTTGACTTTTTTTTTTAAACACCCTGTATAGCAGCGGTTATCCTCATCCTTATCCATTCGCAATGGATTAACGGTGTTGAGAATTCTCTTCACGATAGACATCTCGAGGTGACATTTAACTTAAAACGCTTACATTCGAAAATAATCGATGCCGTGAGAAAAGGAACACCATGTATAGTAATGATTTATTTTCAACGACGTATGCCTCGAAAGTATATTTTCTAACACAAACGAATGAAGAATAAAGTTTTATCAAAATCGGTAGGTACTGCCATCTTTGAGTTCCTGTGAACCGATTGTTCCGCCACCAACTGGGTCCAATTGTGAATGTGAATCACTTTGAGATCGGCCGAAATACCCACACACACAGTTTCATCATAATCGGTCAAGCCGTTTCGGAGTTGACATTTTTCGAAAAACACCCTGTAGAGAAGCGGTGATCCTTTCGTAACGGTTTTACTATGTTGAGAATATCTTGGGGTGTCATTTTACATGAAACACCCTATATAGCAGTGGTTTTTCATTTTCGACCGTTAATTTTCTGCTTAATGTGTGAATATTTTGAGTATTTTTAATGCTAAAATTCATTACAGATTTCGTGACTTAACGAAAAGATCCAAATCCCAAAATACGTTCACTGGAGAATGCTCCTATAAGTTTTTCATTGGGTAAAAATGAAAAAATCTAATGAGAAATCTATTTCGGACGCTCCGAGATTCGATCCCGCCGCCCTGCGAGGCTCGGGAGCTATAAATGCGGTGCCTTAGTCCGCTCGGCCACGATGTGTACGTGAGTCAACCCCGATTATGTACGATATAAAGATTTTAATTACTCGGATGATTTCCGTCTTTCGATTTTCAGAATATCGTCAATCCTGTCGAGCGATCGATCGAAATCGGTTACTCGTTCATATTTCTCGCGGTTTTTCTAGACTATTCGAAGGTTTTCGACCGATTCGGTTCGAAATTCAAATTCGATTTGACATTTCTAATCGCTCGTTAGGACCGAAAACGTCGACCGTGAAGGAGCCGCGTTAAAATTCGCCACAGAAATACGTGAAACGTCAGAATTTCGTCGATTCTCGCAAAGAGTCACATTTTCCTATCGTTCTTCCAGGAAAACGAAAGAGTGAATCGAAAAAAGGGCTCAGCTACGGACTAATTTCGAATCTCGTCTTCGCGTTCCCGCAAATACCGTCGTTCCGAACGCCACCCGTCCTCCGATCTCGTTTCCTTCATTTCGCACCTTTCGCCAAAATCGGCGTTTTTTCGCCTTTTCGCGATTTTTTTAAAAATACACCCCCTTCTTTTCGCTCCGAAAACGCGAAAGCCTACGAAACTTCCGTCTTTTTCCTCGCGAAACCCCTCAGAAATTTCCCCCCTCCCCCCCTCCTAACGTCCAAAAAATCGTCACGTTTATAGTAACATTTTCAAAAAAGTTTTTTTGTTCCTTTTCTATAGAACCCATCTTCATTTTAGTAATAGTGACTAGTTGGCCCGCAGATCTACCTAGTCAGTAGATCTACATTTTTCCGGCAGATCTACATTTTTCCGGTAGATCTACATTTTTCCAGTAGATTTACATTTTTCGAACTCGAAAGTTCGAAATCGTTCGAGCCATATCTGAATTTCTATAGACCTACTGCAACCTGACACATACTCACATATACACACCAAGTTTCATCGAAATCTGTGCAGTCGTTCTTGAGTTTCTATAAACCGAATACAGCGCCACCTACCGGTCACCTATTGTGACCCTGAGACACACTCAAACACGCACACAATGTTTCATTGAAATCGGCCAAGCCATTTCTGAGTTTCTATAGACCGATTGCAGCGCCACCTGCCGGGGTATATAGCAGACCTGACACACCTACTCAGATACACACACAAACTTTCATCAAAATCAGTCGAGCCATTTCACCTACCGGATGCTATTGTGAAGCCGTTTCGGAAAACAGCCTGTATAACAGCGGTTATCCTTTCGCAACAATTTTACAATGTTGAAAATATTGTTCATGTTAAATTGTTATCTTGAGGTGGCAACTGGGCCAATTTGCCTATCAGAGAATTAGGGATCTCTACCCACGATTCCAAGATTTTTGACCAATTCCGTTGGAAGCTCGAATTCTATTTGACAATTCGACCCTCATTCGGACTGAAAACTATGACGTTGAAGGAATCGCGAAAAGATACGATACGATTTCTACAACGATATCATTCGAAAATACTCACGTTTCGTAAAAGATTCCAGAATTCGACGGAAAGATTAAATTCAGTCGATATCCCATCATACTTCATACACCTGTCAACAACTAAAAAATGTTTCCTTAGGATACATTCGATTGAATTTCGAATTCGTGTATAAATGCCTGCAAGTGAAAATCGGTAATATCGTCAAAAGTGTAGATCGATAATTACCTTATTTTACGTTCTCCACTTTCGGACCGTTTCATCAAAAGTCTTTCCTCGAAGATGGGTACCTACCAGCATAGATTATAGATACTACCAGTCAATTCAACTCAGAATTTGATAGAACACATTATTTCTCAAATATCGAAAATTCTGCCATGCGATCGTTCCAAATCGGCGACTCTATCATATTTCTTCTTATTTCTAGCAATGTATCTTCACGATTCGAGATTTTCGACAAATTCCGTTCGAAATTCTAATTCTATTTGACATTTATCGCAACTCATTCGCGATAAATTCAAACTGAGAGAAGTTTCTTTCATCTGTGATCGAAGTAAAACATCCACGTTTCATCTTCTATAGCAGGACCCGAAGTCAGTCGAGCGAAGCCGAACCGGTCTAAACGTCTTATTTAACCGAGGTTTTCAAAATATGTCAAAGTTTGCGATCTTTTTACGGAAAAAGAGAAGGTTTTATCAAAAATCGAGATCCGTTACGGACTACCTACGAATCTCGTCTTTCGGACCCCGACGAAATACCTTTTCGAGCGTCGCGTCCTCGCCAGATCTCTCCCATACCGATTCGCACCTTTAGCCGAGAAGGCCGATTTCGCCCGAATTTACGATTTATTTAAAAATACTCCCCACGTTTTCTCTCGTCAAAGACGGATACCCGGAGAAAATTTCGTCTTTTCTCGTTCCCTTTTCCACCTCGAATCCCCCCTCGCCCCTCGAATAACCGACGAAAAAATCGAAAATATCGACCTACTCGAGGAAAAAATCTTTTTTGACTTCTCTCTGTGATCCCGAGATCTTGGCGTTAGTAATATAATGTAATAATAATGAAAGAATACTCGACCTTGTATTGTGTACTGGTGATAATATAAATGGAATTATTAGAAATGAAAATCCGTATGTCACAGAAGATGAGCACCATCCCTCTTTAGAATTTCTTTTTGATATTGGCACTAGGCATTTTCTGAACATCAAAACAAGCTCTGTTGTATTCAATTACAGAAAGGCCAACTATGAAATAATGAATAATTTACTTGAAACAATAAATTGGGATGATGTTCTCCGGGATGATGATGTCAATTGCAAAGTGAACTCATTTTATCATATCATGAATGAAATTGTAAGAGAGAATGTTCCAGAGAAAATAATAAACAAAAAATTTCCAGTTTACTTTTCCATGAAAACTATCAATTTAATCAAAAATAAACTAAAAATACATAAAAGATGGAAGAAGTATCATGACTTAAATGATTTAAATCGTTTCAAACGCTTGAGATCACGATGTAAGGAACTGATATTTTCTGATCACACAAATTATTTAAGAAATATGGAGAATGAGCTTGTGAGTTGTTCAAAAAATTTTTTCAAGTATGTTGCTCGTAAGAGAAACCATTCCCGTTTTCCGGATGAGATGAATTTTGGGGCTGAAACAGCTAACAATCCCGGGAGCATGTCTGAGCTCTTCGCCGGGTTTTTTCATGGTGTGTACGAGCCTGAAAAAGATCAAATTAATTCAACTTTTGAACATGTTCAAAATCTCTATAGTAGTGATTATTTGCCCTGTATAGTTTTTGAATTGGAAGAGGTCATAACCTCATTGGGATCCTTGGATAGTTCTAAAGGTGCTGGACCGGATGGTATTCCCCCAATATTGTTTAAAAATTGCGCACAATCTTTGGGTCCCCCGCTTCTTCACATATTCAATCATTCTTTGAGAACTGCAACATTTCCAGATCAGTGGAAAATCTCATCAGTCACTCCAGTGCATAAAAAAGGTACGATTAAAGACGTCGAAAACTATAGGCCGATCAGCATCATGTCTGTCATCCCAAAGATCTTTGAATCATTGGTGAACAAATATATTTTCAATCATACTTAATAAACTTAATAATCGAACAACAGCATGGTTTTTTCAAGGGGCGAAACCTTGAAACCAATCTATTAAATTTTTCTGAGTATCTTCAAGTAAATATGGATAAACAAACTCAAGTCGATGTTATCTGTTCCGACTTTAAGAAAGCCTTTGACAAAATAAGTCATAGAATATTGCTCCGGAAGCTCGCTGAGGTAGGAATATGCGGTGATTTGTTGAGATGGATCTCCTCTTATATAACTAGAAGGTCTCACTTTGTTACCATAGATGGTGTTAGATCTTCTATATTTTATAGTACTTCAGGGGTTCCTCAGGGTTCGCACCTAGGACCTCTGTTCTTCATCATATACTTAAATGATATAGGGACATGTTTTAGGGATTGCAGTTTTTTGCTTTACGCTGACGATCTGAAGTTTTTCAGAGCAATTAATGGCGTGGAAGACTGCGCTTTGCTTCAGGGGGACATAAATAGATTATTTGATTATTGTTCGGTGAATAATCTTTTCCTGAACTATGAAAAATGTCACAAAATCACTTTCAGTAGAAACTTGAATATTATAGAGAATCCGTACACTGTGGGAAATTATCCTCTTATGAAGGTGGAAAGCATTTTGGACTTGGGGGTAACATTCGACAAAAAACTTCTTTTCGACCGGCATGTTGAAAACCTTGTGAGAGATGTCAATAGGTTGCTCGGATATGTTCTTCGACACTGTAGAATTTTCAACAATAATAAAACCTTTTTGATGATGTACCATTCCTTTATTTATAGTCGATTGAATTTTGCATCAGTAGTTTGGAATCCCCAATACAGATATTATATAGATAGAATCGAGAGGATACAAAATAAATTTCTGAGATTTCTTGCCTTCAGAAATAATATAATTTATAGCAATCATGAATACTCTCATATCCGGAAAAGATTTGGCATAATGGAGCTGCAGAATCGTCGACAAATGACCGATATTGTTTTTTTTGTATAAAATTGTTAATGGCATTCTCTGTGTGCCTACACTTCTACAGTCAATTCCGTTTAGGGTACCTGATATTCGTTTGCGTAATAGAGATACATTTTATGCTCCTTTGCGGAGGACAAGTAGTGCACAGAATGCTCCTATTTTCAGAATGGTCACTCTGTTTAATAGCCTTGGTGGTGGCTTGGATGTCTTCGATATATCTCTCCGCGCTCTCAAGCATGATCTCAGGAATATTCTCTCATAAAAGAAAAAAAAAAAATAAAAAGAAAAAAATTGTTTTCCGTTCACCCATATTTTACTGTAAAATTGGTTTATAATATGTTTTGTATTGGAACTGTATCGTACTCAAATCATTTAAATATTTCAGACGATGTAATTATCTGTTATTTGGAATAGGAGAATACTTATTTTGGGCTATGCCTGTCTGTATTCCATGTAGAACATTAAACATTAAACATTCTACAACTAGTTAGGTACCAAGTTTCAATTCGATCAGGTCTGTATTTTTTGAGTATTAGAAAATAAAAATCCAAATTTTGAAACCGTTGTGCCGATTATGCCCAACAATGAACTTAACTCTCCCATTCGAATGCGCAATCTAACATGAAAATTGTCCCTATCTCTCTGTCGCCCATCCAGCTACTGAACTCATCCAAGGCTGCTCGGGTCTCCAACAATATAGATCCAATCGTGTTCAAACTTGGGAGATAACAATATAGTTAGGATTTGTAGGCTCTCACAGCGATGTCGGACGAATAGTTTCTGATATATGGAATTATTTTCAATAATTTTTTTGAAAAAATTTTTGCGCCGGCATAATACTAATTACTATGTTTGAATTGGATTGGATTCGTATTTCACGAGTTATTGAGGAAATAACAACCAAATATCAGATGTGTAAAACTTCAAAACCGTTTGGCCGATTATGCCTATTAATGAACTCAAATGTCACATATAGATGCACAATCTACCCTAAAGATTGCACGTCGATATCTTTTTCCGTTCTCAGGTTATCGTGACATCAATAATATCTATATTTAAAATTTTCTGGAAATATGATTATAACAAGATTTCACCAACGTCTATAGGTCTATATTCTACAACTATTCACCAAGTTTCAATTCGATCAGATCTGTACTAGTTGAAACCGAAATTATTACGCGCCACCTACCCTGAAAATTTCGAGTCTCAAGTTATAGTGGCAAAGGTCGTACAGAATCAAATTTGACCTCGAATTCTTCATCAGGGAGTCGAACGCCATTTTAGACCATTTTCGGCAAAAAATTCGAAATTACAGACATTTGGGCAAAATGATAACGCGATGTTCCCCAGAACATACGCACAAAAACGTAATAATTTTTGAGGAAGAATATCGATTTTCGCCCAAGAAGTTCACATTGAATTCAATGGAGAGCCGTGTTCTATTTTCACTCAGTGGTAATATTCAGTAGGAAATGCTTGCTGTCGTATTTAAAATATTTATTTTTCTTTTATCTGAAGTCGGAAAACAAGTGATGAAATTCTCCGTTGATTTATGTTTCTGAGCCGCATTTTTTATTGGCATCCTCTTCTAATTTCATGCTGGAAATTAGACCCAAAACAAATAGATCGTCCTCAGAGGAAGAGCTGCTCATCTTAACCACACGATATGAAATATTCAAATGATACTGAAAAGATTCAAGGGTCTCTTCTCCTCGCCGTGCTTCCGTTCGCGACGCTTCACCTAAATGAGCTTCTACCTTTCGTGAGGATCCTATTACTACAAAATTTTTCCGAGGAACAAGAGCGCCAAAAAGTGTTTTATTTGATGAGAGAAATGTATGGTTAATTAATGATCAACTTAAAAACACACCCTGCGCTTATGTAAATCATTCTGAAAAATGTCCAGCGAATTGCCTTTAAAATAATCGAAACATTCCGAATGGAATGTAACATAACTTTCACTTGAACGAAAAGCAGATATTCGAATTAAATACGATAATATGATTTTCACTCTGGTAAGTTAGAAAGGGGTTTTCATCTGTCAGTCGTAATGATTGTAAAAAAACCCATTCTTCATGCAACAGCACGAAACGAATGTTAACTTTACGCGCTGTGGTTAAATTTCATTTGTCATTCCACTCCTGAACACCCAAACATGTCCGAATGGACAGTTGTAAAATTATCACAGCCGCCTGGAAGTCGGACGTCCACCCAACCTGTGTTAAATTTTATGACTAGGCAGTTTTCCTCACGTTTTCGCTGTGAATAATTCGTTTATCTGCTCTTCCGTCAAGTCGCACATAGATCCATCCATAATGGAGTGGATTCGAAGACGTTCGTGTCGTCTAAACCCGAACGAATCCATCCTGACAACGTGTCTAGACATGTTGAGCACACCACCTGAATATATATTGAACTCGTCCCTGGAATCTTCCGACTGTGGAAATATAATGAATTCCCACTTTTGCTTGCTCGCACCTACAAGGGCGGTTAGGGTTGGGCACATTCGAATGATTTCACTAATTCGATTCTCGAGTGGTTTCAATAATCGAATGAACACTCGTGATAATAATCACTCGAGATGTTTATCGCTCGGTAGTCCCGTCTCAGTCTTCGCCGCGACAGTGGCTTTCATTTTCCTCTATTTCCAATAGGTTTGCGCTCGGTATGAAGAAACTCCATTCATTAATTTCATTGCACCAACCCGACCACCAACTGCTACTCCAACCCGTCTCACGAAATCGCACATGCCCTGCAGATGTGTCGGGGTACACTCCAATAATACCCTTATTACACTATGCCTTTTTTGGGCTCTTGTTCCTTGGAACAGAGTGCTTATCAATTTGTCCAAATGTCTATAATTTTCGAATTTTTGGCTGAAAATGGTCTTTAACGATTTGGTTTGACTCACTGACCAAGAATCGTGATCGGAATCGATTCTGTATGGCCATCCGTTAACACGATAACTCTCGAACGGAATGAGCTAGACAGTTGAAATTTTCAGAGTAGGTTTGGGGGATAAATATCTCGGTTAAGTTCATTATTGGGCAAAATCCATCTTATAGTTTCGGAGTAACGAAAAAAAAATTTTTTTTTACATTACAACTTTTGAATTCGAATTTTTTAAGATGCAGTTACATCATAAGAATTCATTGTTATCATTTTCAACTCTGACAAGCTAATACTTTCGGAGATATGATGTTTCAAAGTTTCAATAATACATCGTAAAGTTCTATGTATTCACAGGATGTGAACACAGAATCTGTCTGTGATCACTATTCATAAATGTCATATTTTCTAGCTATAAGAGATTGTCAAATCATAGTTGTTATTTTCTCTTGGAAAACAAAAATTCGATTCTTGAATTTGTGAATATATATTTATATATACAAGACTGTTTTGATGCAGTTTATGGAGGCAATAGGAAAGAAGAATATAATGGAATCATCAAAAGAAATTAGTGTTCGTTGACCACTGAGGTTAATATTACCTTTTACTTCCTTAAATAGTGAGACATGTTCCTATATACAGTATTTCCATAATGTCGCTAGCAAAAAAATACTGAAATATGGATCTACATTTGTCTATCAATAATTTTTTTGCACGCGTGTTCCGCAAGGAACAGAGTGCTATCATTTCGTCACAATGTCTGTATTTTTCGAATTTTTTTTCGAAAATGGTCTCAATCGATTGGGTGCGACTCCCTGATGAAGAATTCGAGGTCAAATTCAATTCTGTCCGTCCGGTCCGGCCAGCCGGTCCGGCCGTTAGCACGATAACTCTCGAACGGAACGACTTAGAGCGTTGAAATTTGCAGGGTAGATTTGTAGCGTAAATATCTCGGACAAGTTCGTTAACGGGCAAAATCCACCGAGCGGTTTCGGAGTTAAGGCCGTTTTTATTCAAAACGTTTTTTATGAATATTTCCGGAACCAATTGCTCGATCTTTCCGAAATTTGGCATCAAATTGTAGAATCATGACCTTCATATGCCTGCAAAGTCTTGTTTTGATCGGACGGCCCTAAAGTGGCAAAAACAATTTAAAAAATTTTCAAATTTTGTTTTCACGATAACTCGAAAAATACTGATCTGATTAAATTGAAACTCAGTAGTTAAATGCAAAAGACCAATGCAAACACTTTTGCAAAATCTCGTGAAGATCACGTGACGTGAAAAAAATAAAAAAATTACTACTATTTTGCGGAATACTTTGCTTAAAATGCCGAAACCTATTTTTTTGAGGTTCACGCTGCCCTTTCCGGGCATTTTTCGTTGTGCGCATGCGCAGATTAGAAGTCATTTAACTGCTGTAGTTTTTGTCAGAGAGGATTGGGGTTTTGGGGTGGCAGATGCTATTCCTCCATAGAATCCAGATCCCTGATTAGGGTCTGCGCATGCGTAGATTAAAGATGCGATATCTCCCGAACCACTAGTGTTGGAAAATCGAAGTTTTTTGTAAGGAGTGTTATTTTGACTTCACGCGCGCAAAAGCAGATTGAATTAACAATGAAAGAAAAAGTGTAAGAAGTCAATCTGCTTTGGCGCGCGTGCTATAAACATGATTAGGATTATACTGACCCTACCAAATCTTCTAGGAGCTTGTGCGACTAAGGAGAGTCACTTGTGTTCTTTTCCAACTTTGTTACTCTATCCTGATGGCAGCTTAGATATAGCCCTGTTAATTTTTGAACCGACAGTGAATGGTGTCCACTATACTTTGGGTAGATCTTCGGCTCGCTCTATCCACTGAGCTTGAAGTACTCATCATTCAATTCAAATTAGCCACCGTGAACACGTGCGCCAAAGAGTACTGACTTCACGTCAGCGCTTTTTTTTTTTTCTTGAGTTAAGGTTCATAATACAGAAAAGAATGTGTTAGTGGTATGAACTACTAAATTTTAAATTATGAAAAGAGGATAGTATTTTATTATTATATTTTGAACTATTAAAATAATTTGTTCGTAATCCACTACCTACTCAAATATCAGGAATAAATGGACAATCTGCTATGATTGTCTCCAGCCTTGCTCTAGACATTTCGATGATAATTATTTCCTTAGGTATTTCGAGTTGTGAAAACTATGCACCGAGTGTAAGTTGCAACAACCCATTCCACGAGGTTGAATCATTGCAGATTGCTCATTTAATCTTGATAATTAAATTTAATGACAATTTTTGAAGCATTAATCCATTGGAGCATTGTAGATTGCTCTTTTTTTTATAAGATAATTTTTAAAGCATTTTATTTAAACGACACTTTTTTTAAATTTAATTTCTTTCATGATGTATTTCTGTCATAGGAATCCATTGATATAATTCCCAACTCTGAGAAACCAATACATTCGGAGATATAATTTGTCTGTTTAAACAAGAGCGCCAAAAAGCTCCTGTCCACAGGGCTTGAACCAATTTCGAGCCAAAAATTAAAAAATTACAGACATTTGGGCAAATTGATAAGCACTCTGTACCGAGGAACAAGAGTGCCAAAAAGGTGTACCATTTAATGGGAGTAATCCATGGTTAAAAGTAATGTACAACTTGAAGACCCGCCCTGTATATGCGCTTGTTTTAGACGGGTTTGAAGGAAATCGCTTGAGACCATTTTCAGCCTAATTCGAAAATTACAAATCTTCATATGAAGTGTCGGTGCCCTGGAGCAAGCACGCGCAAGAGCTGATGATTATCGAAAACAGGTGTCTTTCCGTGCTTATTATTTTTCACTTCCTGCATCCACGCAAAAGCCTATTGACGTATATTCCTACGCACCAATATAATTCAAACTGGCCTAACAAGGTAATCCTGGCATTGTAGGGAACTGATTTACTTTTCATGCTTGTTGATACAAGCTCGGGATAACCTGCGTAATTAGTTTGACGTCAAATTTCGCTTTTACGACTGGAGGGTTGCTATCTGCGTGGGCTTTGCGTAGGTACGGATTCTGGACGAAATTGGTGTATGTACAAAAGAAGAGTCATTTCTCTTTAAACGCACCGTTTTCGAGATATACTTCATTGAATGTTTTAAAATGGAAAACTCCAGAAATTTCACTACTTTTATGGATCCGTCCCTGAGCGTTGGAATCCCGAATCAAGCTGTAAACCACGTTACCATGCCTTATTCTCGTCCGCCAACAATGTCATAGATAATTTATATGCGGGAGTGTATAAGCACATTGTGAAATCTTTAAACGCTTGTAACTTTTTACCTGAGCCGAATCTGGAAAAATGGTAAATGAATAAAGTGTTTCATTTGATGAGAGGAATCTCTGGTTAAAATTAATGCAGTGGTCAAAGACTCACCCTGTATAAGTGTAGGGGGAGATTCGGACTGCTTGTAAAAGGGAAGGGATTGTGGAACAAAACAGGAATTGCTTTGGATTTTTAATTTCACTTTCGGTTATGAGGTTATCCCACTAAATGAGTAAATTTTGAATTATCATATGGAACCAATCAGTTGTTCCAGCCCATTCATGAAATTCACGTTTCTATATTTGGGCTTAAGGTCGCAAATCAAACTTCTTTTTTCGTCATTGCTCCGAAACTAATCGAGATACAGAAAATCTAATTACAGATTCGTGATCTGCGTCCCCGATTTAGTGAATAACCAAAGCCGCGTCGACCTAATCGGAAAATTGTAGATTTTTGTATGTGTTGGATACTAGAGAAAACTTTTTGGCGTTTGACGGATTCGCTCATTTCCTATTATTTTCCGAACGGATAGAGATACAGAAAAAATAGATACATAAATCTAAACGTCGTCCACCGACCAATAATCGGGGTTATTGAGATGTGAAAATCATAGATTTCGGACGGGAAAGAAGAATTTTCCTCCGATTCCGGGTCACAAATATTTCTAAGTGCCGACCCAAAAAATTTTTTTCATGGTATATCGATACGGAGCTCATGTCTAAGTAAATCGAGGTCGCTGACACGAATATGTAATTAGTTTATCCCTAAGTGGCGTACTTTGGGAAAATTTTCACTTAAAGTGAAAAAATTGACGAAAATAGGTCCATTTTGGAACTTTCCACCGCCCAAAAAAATCGGAGTAGGGTGTTGCTGATTTGTTACGTCATATTTGGATTCTTTATCTATCGAATAATCCCAACAATAAATGTCCAGGTCGTACGCTTCGGAAATTATGATTTTTTCCCGAGGGTCTATTTTTCAGAAAATTCTTTCCGCGATATTTCCTCGGAAAATTTTTGTAATAAATATCTGATGGTAGATTCGGAATCTACAGCCCCGAATCTATAAGAATAAGTACCCGTTTCATAGTTTTGCGTCAAAAAATTTTCCTCGAAAAATGGGATTTTTTTAATGCTATAGTATTAAAAAATTGCCAAAATTCGACCGGTCTCCGATTTCGATGCAAATTACGTCATTTACTTATTCGGGGCCGTAGATTACGAATATATGATCGGATTTTTCATTAGAGCATTTTCCGCGGAAATACCGCGAAATGAATTTTCCGAAAAACAGGCCCTTGGGAAAAAATCATAATTTCCGAATAGTACGGCCTGGACATTTTCTGTTTGGATTATTCAGTAGATAAAGGATCCATATATAACGGCAAAAATCAACAACACCCTACTCCGATTTTTTTGGGCGGTGTGAATTTCCAAAATTGACCTATTTTCGTCCATTTATTCACTCTAAGTGAAAAATTTCCCAAAGTACGCCACTTAGGGAAAAACTAATTGCATATTCGTGATCAGCGACCTCGATTTAATTAGATACGAGCTCCGTATCGATATACCATGAAAAAAATTTTTTGGGTCGGCACTTAGAAATATTTTTGAACCGGAATCGAAGAAAAATTCTTCTTTCCCGTCCGAAATCTATGATTTTCACATCTCGATATCCAGATTTTCCCCGATTATTGGCCGGTGGACGACGTTTAGATTTATGTATCTATTTCCTCTGTATCTCTATCCGTTCGGAAAATATTAGGAAATGAGTAAATCCGTCAAACGCCAAAAAGTTTTCTCTAGTATCTAACCCATACAAAAATCTAGAATTTTCCGATTAGATCGCCACGGCTTTGGCTATTCACTAAATCGATTTAGTGAATAACCAAAGCCGCGTCGACCTAATCGGAAAATTGTAGATTCTTTTATGTGTTGGATACTTGAGAAAACTTTTTGGCGTTTGACGGATTCGCTCATTTCCTATTATTTTCCGAACGGATAGAGATACAGAAAAAATAGATACATAAATCTAAACGTCGTCCACCGACCAATAATCGGGGAAAATTTGGTTATTGAGATGTGAAAATCATAGATTTGGGACGGGAAAGAAGAATTTTCCTCCGATTCCGGGTCAAAAATTTTTTTTCATGGTATATCGATATGGAGCTCGTGTCTAATTAAATCGAGGTCGCTGATCACGAATATGTAATTAGTTTTTCCCTAAGTGGCGTACTTTGGGAAAACATTCACTTAATCAGAAGAGGGAGAAATACAAAGATTTAATGTTTGAACTTGGGATCCTGTATCCAAGGCATAAGGTTAGGATGGTCATACTGATCATATGATGCCTAGGCGGAATGAGAGCCTACGTGACCGAATTGAAGATTATTCCGGCCTGCAAATCTCTGGCCGAGGATATAGCTCACAGAATGCAGAAAGCGGTGTTGCTCGGATCACTTCGAGTCCTAACATCTGGAGTCTCACACTCGTGGGAGAAGCGGATCCTCTCGAATTTTTCTAATGTAATGGACTCTCAATAAAACTGTGGGGATTCTCAGATGTCCAAAATCTGTAGTTTTGAGAATTTATGAGTGAAACCAAGCCTCCTCACTAAAAAAAAGTTCAATAATCTGTCGACGTTAAGATTATTTAGAAACAAAAAGCAGTCCTCTAGGCGTCGTTAAATATCTATTGGTAGGAGTTGCTGCACCTTCTTTATTTTGCAGGGGTACAAATTCAATTTTTTTCTCAATATTATGTGGCAAGTACTCAAGGGGACAACATAATGTAAAGATAATTTATTCAGGGATATTTGAGGATTTTGTTCAACCCGTGTTCTCAGTACTTCAACGACTTCTCGAGAAACTTGAGGTCGATTTTCCTTTGTTAACGTTTCTAGTCTGCATGAATCTCTTTATAACACCTGTGATGTGGACTTTCAGAGAAGATTCTAGAATCTGAACATCAGGATTTTTCATTTTCACAGATTAAATCCATTAACCATTGATTAATGTACCATTGAGATAATAGGACATCACAATAAATGTGTTTTGTCCTAAATCATAAGTCGTTGCAGTTTTGAATAATTTGGAAACTGAATTTTCTATGATATAAACAGAGCACAAGAAGTGAGAAGGGGTAAATAAAAAGCCAAAGCTAGGGCTTGACACGAGACGAGATTAGGCGAGAGTATAAAAAATCTCGTCTCGCTCTCGCCAATTGCCAAAAAATTATGTCTCGTGTAAGTCTCGTTTTCAGTTGTCTCGTCTAGTCTCGCTTAATTCTGAACAACGAAAATAAATATTATAATACATAAACGAAATGGTATACAATAATGAATAATTTTGTAAAGCTATATTTATTACGCTCTTATACAAACATATTTGTACATGTAGACATTATTTTTAATTCTAAACACTGATAATTTCAACTTTTAAATTACTCGATGACCAAGAAATCAAACATAATCACGCTTGCATCACATCATTTCTCAATGGTGTACGTTTTTTTGCCATGACCAAACCTGCTGTGACAAATAATCTTTCAACAGGTACGGATGTAGCCATTAATAAATCATCGGCCATCTTGGAAAGGGTAGGAAGTACTTTTTCATCAATTTCCACCACTCTAAAATATTTTGATACCTATTTGCTATTTCTAAGAGCAAATAGTCTTCAAACTCAGCTTTCCAATATTTCGAAAGTTTTGTTGATGTTTTAAATAGGCTATCGATGTCGATACATTTTTTAATAGAATTGAACAATTTGGTATAGTTTTCAAAGAATACCTTCCTAGTGGGTAGATCATTGAAGGTGTTCTTGGCGTATTCCTCATAACACTTTTCGAAACATTGAATAGCTTCATTTCTTTACCATTTTCATTATGCGTAATTCCACAGAGTAGTATACAATAATTGTTCACATCTTCACTACAAGGAGCACAAGAGAATACATTTCTCGAGACGTTCAGAAAGAGACGAAATTTTCAAAGCATTTGGATTTAGTGGCAATAAAAGTTGTCCTTTAAGTATTGAATTCATAATGGCATCCGTTTTTATAGTTGTGAATTGTATTTTATCTTGAAAAATAATCTCAATTATCGCAAGGTCATAACGAATTAATAATCTTCTAAAAAATCGTGTATTTCTAGAACGATCGATGCATAATATAGACAAAATATATTGGTAATTATAGTGGAAACTCTTCATATTCAATTGTTTTCTGTGGATGTTGAAAAATGTCGTATATAAATCTTCATTCAAAAAATTTTACGAGACCAAAAACGAGACTCTCGTGTTGCGCTGTATGTGGTCTCGGTATCGCCTATAATATTTTTGAAAACGTCTCGTCTCGTCTCGCTTTTACGAGACGAGAACGAGACGAGACGAGAAAAATCTCGCTCTCGCGTGAATCCCTATCCAAAGCCAACTGCGATGTTACATTCATTTATAAAGACCCTGTATGATTTGTATGATTATATATGTTACATATTATGTTCCTGGCGTAAGGATACAGTAACAAATCCTACACACTCCTAACTTGCTTAAGCTCCCAAGAGCTCCCTGGAAGACCTCGCAGTGTCTTTATAGGTATATCAATATCAATAATTCATAACACGTTTATTTTATTAGAATTCAATTAAAAATAACTAGAAACCTACATTCTTAGAAAAAATACAGTATCAATAAATACTCCTCTTACTACAAAAAGTTCCTACCCAACGTGAAACAATTATTAATAGAAAGAAAGTCCTTGCAGTTAAGTAATATTTTGTAAAATCAGAACTTTTTCTATCCTCTTACTTTAACACCCACCTGCGAGATTCAGAAAACTCAGCTAACAATTCCCTATAGAAAAATCACTTCCTCTTCCAACGAAATCTTCATTCCACCTTTGTGTCCGAGAATTTGATTTCTATTCAGAAATAACAGAAGTTTACCCCACGTTATTTTCTCTTTTTCCCTCATTCTCCTGGTTTATGACAAAGTGTTTTCACGAATGATACTGATTCTGTCACGTTTTGCGAAGTTTTCATTAACACTCCTTTTGTTTGATCCCAGGTTAATTATTTCTAATGGAAACGTGTTGACGATTGTTCGCATGGAAGATGTTCTGGACTTTCTGTATCGGTTTCGATTTATCAATTTTAGTTCCAGTTCATATAGGATCTGGAAGAGAATCTTTCACATATGTCAGGAGTCAAAAGAGCGAAAATTTCAAATTAACATGAAACAAAAATTTTTTAATTTTTTAACTCATGATTTCAATATTAAAAAAAAATCTGAATTGAAACCTAGTGCGCGGTTGAAAAAAGACGGCTTGAAGGTTCATTCAGGATTTCTTGATGGTGTGAGGCGTGGTAAATAGAAAACATTGGTTCAAGCACTGACTTGAAGTTAGGAGCTTTTGCGTGCATGTTCTTTTGTCTAATCACCTCTATTGGAAACTCTTAATCGAATTTATCATTGATATAGACCGTTTTCTCAGCTTTTATAAGATATGAATACATTTCGTATCATTTTAATGACAGACTTGAGTAATGAGAGAATTGTCTATGATCACAGAATTTTTAATTCTGACATATGAATGCTATCGGAATTGAAATTCATTAAATATCCAATATTTCACTACAAAACCTACGTCTTAAGTAATTTCAGAATACGATATTCAAGAAATTCCGCAATAATAATCCCGGCGGAATTCTACAAGAAATTACCGAGTTTTAATTGGATCGGATTTTTATATTTTGAGTTATAGAGTAAATACCAACAAAATTTTAGATTTGTATAACTCCAAAACTATTTGGCCGACTATGTCTATTAACGAACTCAAATGTCTCATTTGGATGAGTAACCTACCATGAAAATTGCAAGTCATTATCTCTTTCCGTTCTCAAGTTATCGTGGCCTGCGTAATAATTTTTCATAATTTTTCAAAATTTTCTAGTGACATGATCCTTCACATACATCTTTATGTTGGTTTTCCTCAACAAGCTACCAAGTTTCATTCCCATCGGATATGTATTTTCTGAGTTATCGAGGAAATTATATTCCAGATGGGTATAACTCCGAAACCATTGGGCCGATTATGCCCAACAACGAACTCAATTGTCCCATTCGGATGCGCAACCTACCCTGAAAATTGCAAGTCGCTACCTCCTTTTGTTCGAAAGTTATCGTGGCAACTGTCACTCATCCTGCTACTGAACTCACCAAATGCTGCTTGGATCTCGAACAATCTTGATCCGATCGTGTTTAAATTTGGAACTTGGCTGTGAACTTAGTTCTTGAACGCTCTAGCAAAATTCTCGATACAAAGAATATACCTTCTACGAACACATGGAGGTAGGAGTTCGAAAAATTTGGAATAACAACACCATCAACAAACGTTGAAAATGGCATTAAGGATACTGAGAAGTGAAGAACCCTTCCTAAAATGGTAGCTCTTCGTGAAATCAGAAATAAAGCTTTCCTATTTTGGGCTTGACGGAGAGCCTTGGAGAAGCTCAGTATAACGTACATATCCATCGATCTTGTGTTAGCAGGAACACCTATCACGCCAATAGACCAAAGAAGAATAGGTAGTCAGATAAGACAGGCACAACTTAAGACACTACTGGAATTGTCAAAAAGCTGCGATTTGATTGGTTCATTCTTATTTCTTATTTTGTTTTAGATTATCTGTATAAACCGATCCGTTTAACCCTTAATTCTTATTTTATTTCAATTTGTTTCTTATTTTATCTTAGTTGCTGTATAAACCCGCCTTGAATGCTTTGTGAATACGACGGATTGAAACTCGAATTTTTACGTCAGTGCTTTTATAATTATTTATTACGTATTCCTTGAAAAATCAAGATAATATGGCAAGCATGAAAATTCATTCACCCCTATTCTACGCTGTCTCGATTTGTTTAGGTATATAATCTTCCATGCAGTTGTCGGCGCACAGACCACTCAGGTGATGGTAATTTAATATTCACAGTCCGTTAAAAGGGTTCCATATCCCATAAAACCCGATCAACTATGTAAACTTCCAAACGGATCGTAAAAGCTTTTATTGGCAATAATAATTTATCAGGAACATGCTACAGGCACCCTGATTGTTGCATCATTGCGTACGAGGTTAATTTTATGTAACTAATGATTTTCTTCATCGGAATGAGTGATGATAGTGGATCATAAAAAAATGGGTTCAAGCCCTGTGGACAGGAGCTTTCTGGCGCTCTAGTTCAAACAGACAAATTATATCTCCGAAAGTATTGGTTTCTCAGAGCTGGGAATTAAATCAATGTATTCTTATGATAGAACTGCATCATAAAGGAAACTCAATTCAAATAATAGTTTATTTATCAAAATTAAATGAGCAATCTGAGAATGAGAACTGCAGCATGGAAGAAACCAAATTAAAATAGCTGAAATGAATTTGACTCTCTCTTTTAGAACAGGATGAAATGTACGAGTATGAACACAGATCATATAATAAAGCTTAGATAGAATAATTATAGCATTCTGTGAAAACATATTAGTACGATTCATTATTGAAATTTAGAAAAATCATATCTCCGAAAGTATTAGCTTGTTGGAGTTGAAAATAATATCGATGGATTTTAATGGCGAAACTGCATCTTAAATAAAAATTACAGACATTTGGGCAAATTGATAAGCACTCAGTTCCGAGGAACTAGAGCGCCAAAAAGTGTAATTCCCTTTCTGGGATTTGAGCCCGCCTTCTCTCGTTCCGAAACCGAAAACCCGATTGACTAGACGAAACGGCTATCGGGCTCCTCGTACGATCTTGTCGATTTCCGGTATTAGAATAAAACGTCGGTACTTACCTGGGATATATATTATTCTTAATTTTCATGGGGGCCACATGGGGGTTTATTTGACGTTTTTTTACCCTTGTCTCTCTAAGTCGATTTTGACGTTTCTCGAACCAACTATTAGCAAGGAATTAGACTCAGGAAAATAAGTTGACATTATGACAATTCATACATAGAATAATTATATAATTCTGTGAAAACGTAGAAATACGATTTTTTATTGAAATTTTGAAAAATAATTTCTCCGAAAGTATTAGCTTCCTAGAGTTAAAAATGATATCATTGGATTCATATGGTAAAACTTATTGAAAAAAATTTAATTTGGAATTTGTTATGTAAAGAAAAATTTTTTTTTTGTTACTCCGAAACCATCTGTCCGATTTTGCGCAATAACGAACTTAGCTGAGATATTTATCTGCTAAACCTACTCTGAAAATAACAACTCTCTAGCTAATTCCGTTCGAGAGTTATCGTGCCTACGACCGGCCGGACAGAATGAATTTCGACCACGGATTCTTGATCAGTGAGTCGAACCAAATCGTTTAAGACCATTTTCATCGAAAAATTCGAAAATTACAGACATTTGGGCAAATTGATAAGCACTCAGTTCCGAGGAACTAGAGCGCCAAAAATCCATTTAGATATAAGAGAGTAAACATTTGATTTCTCATAAATGAACATTCGGTGTACAACAATCGGCAACTTTTGAAACAGACACAAAATGCCTGAACTTCCTTAACTTTTGTAGAGCAGTATATTCGATGTCACGGAGAATAGAAGATACGAATTACCGCGTGCTTCAAAATCATTAATAATTCGTTCCGCACATTCCCCGGACAATGTCAACCCGATAAAACATGGGCTATAAAACGCGTCCATCGTCCTCCTACGAAACAACTTATTGGAAACGCGGGATCGAGGACTAGGCTATTCCGGGAACGGCGTAATGCGAGTTTACGTCCCCCACATTATTATACTAATGAAACTTGCCGGGTCACCGCCGCCTGTTGAATTTGTGGAACGTCAATATGTCCCGTCGCAGTTGGTACGGTTGGGGGAGGAAATCTCACATAGCTCGTTCCGGGGATTCGATAAAGTCGTATGTGGCGGTGAAAGTTCGAGCACTTGGACTGAATAGTTAGAAATAAATGCACTTTGCGACTAAATTAACATAATAAATTTGGAACGAAGCTCTGGTCTTGACATTTAAAGAGGAATAATTTCCTGTGACCAGATACGCTGACCCGAGCGACAATCCATTGTGCTGTTCTTGTTTTTGGTGCGCTTGTTCCCATGAACATCATTTGTTGTTTCCGAATTTTTGGCCGAGAAAATTCCCAAACGATTGGGTCCGACTCAGACCCAACTGGAATAAATCTATAAAATGGGTTCAAGCCCTGTGGACAGGAGCTTTCTGGCGCTCTAGTTCAAACAGACAAATTATATCTCCGAAAGTATTGGTTTCTCAGAGTTGGGAACTATATGAATGTATTCTTATGATAGAACTGCATCATAAAGGAAATTCAATTCAAATAATAGTTTATTTATCAAGATTAAATGAGCAATCTGAGAATGAGAACTGCACCATGGAAGAAATCAAATTAAAATAGCTGAAATGAATTTGACTCTCTCTTATAGAACAGGATGAAATGTACGAGTATGAACACAGATCATATAATAAAGCTTGGATAGAATAATGATAACATTCTGTGAAAACATACAAGTACGATTCATTATTGAAATTTCGAAATTTCATATCTCCGAAAGTATTAGCTTGTTGGAGTTGAAAATGATATCGATGGATTTTATGGTGAAACTGCATCTTAAATAAAAATTGAATTTGAAATTTGTTACTTAAAAAAAATATTTTTTTTCGGTACTCCGAAACCATCTGTCCTATTTTGCCCAGTAGCAAACTTAACCGAGATATTCATCACCCTAACCTACTCTGAAAATTTCAACTGCCTAGCTCATTCCGTTCGAGAGTTATTGTAAAAAAAAAATTTTTAATTTTCAAAAATATTTTTTGACACTTTGCGGTAGCCTTGTCAATACAGAACTTCACATACGTATGAAGGTCATGATTCTACAATTCGATGCTGAATTTCAGATAGATTGAGTGATCGGTTTCGGAAATATTCATAAAAAATGATTTTACTAAAATGTGCCATAACTTCGAAACCGCTCGATGGATTTTGCCCATTAACGAACTTAACCGAGATATTTACGCTCCAAACACACCCTGCAAATTTCAATCCTCTAACTCCTTTTGTTCGAGAGTAATCGTGCCTACGGCCGGCCGGACCGGCCAGACAGAATCGATTTCGACCTCAGATTCTTGATCAATGAGTCGAACCAAATCGTTTGAGACCATTTTCAGCCAAAAATTCGAAAACTACAGACATTTGGGCAAATTGATAAGCACTCAGTTCCAAGGAACTAGAGCGACAAAAATTGGTTCAAGCACTGACGTGAAGTCAGAAGCTTTTGCGCGTATGTTCTATTTGTATAGACCAGCCTATACATATTGATAATTAATCATTAAAAGATCGTATCTTTGAAATGAGTAGGGATAAGAGAGAGCAATGCGCAGATGTACATATGTGGTACTGCACTTGTTGGGAGCATTCATTCAGATTTTATTCCTTAAGTAATAAAGAATAAAATACATCCTTTCAATATTAAACAATGCACATTTGTTTATATGACAAACTAGGGCTTCTTTTTAACGTAGAATATGTGGTTGAAATTTCTTGGTTAAGATCTGGACCACCCTATATTTTAAATAAATTTCCCTATATTTTCAGTAGAATTTAACGGTGCCCCATGTTGGGCGCTCATGAAAGACGAATTAAAGATAAGAAAAAATATGCAATAAAGTATGTTGAATCAGATAAACCAGAATATCCAAGAGGAGTATATTACTGAGTTATCGGTTTATCTTCAACTGAACTTTTAAATATTCCTTTTTAACTGAAAAAAAACCTGCTCCTTCCTCAGGCCACCATCGAAGGGTCTCATTCAGGCAACAGTTCACCGGCTTCGGCTACGAGGCGCTCTTGACGGAAGCCCCATCCCTGAGTTTCAGGAAGTTTTCTTTTCAGACCTCCGGCGCGAAATTGAAATTACGAAGAAAGTTTGCCGATTTGCTGCAGGCCGGAATCCGTAGGAAGTGCATGATGTAATCCCATTTGTCTTTGGACTTGAAGATGAAATGGATTCAGAATTACTTCGCCGTTTTCGTCCCCCTTCATCTTGATGTCAACTCGTGTCGAATTCGATTATTACGATGAAAACTTTGAAGTGGCATCCGTTTCCGATAAGTTCCTTATTCGTCGAGGGTTTTCGTTTTCGTAATGGGTTTTTCTTGGTTACAGTGTTTCTTTGCTCACGTAATATCTTTTTAATCTTTGATAACAATTTCCATTATACACTGCGCAAAAAAATTAATGCACATTATGGAAAACTCAAATTTATTCTACAACTGAAGGTGTTCTCAATGATAATTATTTTTATCAGAATTAGGCATGCATATGTTATCCACTTTCAACGTTTTTCTTCAATACAGATGTTTTTTCCCAGCAGGAATAAAAAAAGATGAGATTATCAGATTTTGAATGTATTGGCTCCATTCTGAAATCAGTTGTTCTCGATCAATTCTAGTGATCAATAGTTTTTCTTTCGTGAAACACGCAATTTGACCCAAGAGGAATGTGCCCAAGCGTTAGTTTTGCGAGAAGAAGGGTGGACGTACACAAGAATTGCAGAAAGGTTTGGAGTTTCCCATACAAGTGTGTCCAGAATGTTGCAGCGATTCAGGGAGACAGGTATGAATGTCCGAAGACCAGGACAGGGTAGACGACGGGTAACAACTGCCATTCAAGAACGTTACTTGAGAGTTTCTTCGTTGAGACAACGGTTTGCAACCGCTCGCCTCCTTCAAAATCAGCTTGAGCAAACTCATGGGGTGCAAATTAGCACTCAGACAATAAGAAATCGCCTCAGAGAATATGATTTAAGGCCTCGTGTCGCGGCAAGAGGCCCAGCTCTTACCCCAGCCCATCGAAGGGCTCGTTTAGATTTTGCGAGAGAGCATATCCATTGGGAAGAGGCTGATTGGGAAAGAGTTCTCTTCACAGATGAGTCTAGATTCTGCCTCTTTCATTGTGATTGACGTTCCCTT
This sequence comes from Halyzia sedecimguttata, assembly GCA_937662695.2. Classification (NCBI taxonomy): domain Eukaryota; kingdom Metazoa; phylum Arthropoda; class Insecta; order Coleoptera; family Coccinellidae; genus Halyzia; species Halyzia sedecimguttata. Next base: position 11,070,774 of record OW569411.2, on the reverse strand, counting down.
GTATACAGACGTCCACATGAAAGATATGCCCAGTGCAATTTCCTGAATACTCTTGGTTTCGGGGGAGGATCGATTATGGTATGGGGTGGAATATCTTTGACTGCTCGCACAGACCTAGTGGTCGTTGATAATGGGGCTATGAATGCTGATAGGTATGTAAGGAACATTCTTGAAGAGCATGTAGTGCCATTTGCCCCATACATTGGTGAAAATTTCATTTTTATGGACGATAATGCCAGACCCCATCGTGCGCGCATCGTTCAGGAGTACCTTGAAGAGGTTGAAGTCTCTGGAATAGAATGGCCAGCAAGAAGTCCAGATCTCAATCCAATTGAGCAGGTTTGGGACAACCTCAATAGAAGGCTGAGAAGTTCAGAAAATCATCCAGCTACTCTTGATGATTTAGGAATTCAACTCAGAGAAATCTGGGAAGGATTAGATCAGAACATTTCAAGATCACTCATTTTGAGTATGAACCGTCGTTGCCAAGCTGTAATTAACGCAAGGGGTGGAAATACCAAGTATTAAATCACTTATCCAGCATTCCAGTATTTTGAAAATTGTTTATTTCTCTTCTTTCACATAAAATTCGGTGAAATCCTGAATTTTTCTTCCATTTAATGTGTCTTGCTCCATTCAAATCCTCCCGAGAGAACATGAAAAATAAGTTATAAAGTCAATGTAGAGTTAACTTTCATTAAAATTGAGATGTAATGAAAATCTTTAGAATTATTTTGTTGATAGTTATTTATTTTATTTTATTTTATTTTATTTTATTTTATTCTTGAATTTTACAAAATAACTATCAACAAAATAATTCTAAAGATTTTCATTAAAAGTCTGATGAAGGAGTCTGATATAGACTCCGAAATGTTACGATATAGTTGTTTCTTCGTTGATGTTGTTTCGTTGTTGTTTGTTAGGCTACATTGTTCAATTGATTGCATCTGACAAATATCTTGTGTTTCTTACGCAGAAGCAAATCACAAAATAATTAATTTTTATTTTATAGATATTTTTCAGAGTTTGGGAGAGAAAACCCAGAAAAAAACCATTCAATAATCAGAATAATAATTAAATCAAAATTGTTAAAGTTCTACAAAGTATAATTGTATCAATTAGTCAAGATATTTCAATTTACGTCTATATCCGCAAAATATCCACACACTTGAGACGACTTCGAAGAACTTAGTTTGTACCCTTGACAAATATGATAGATACGGTTCTATCATCAATTAATAAAGTTATAATTGCCAATATTGTACCAAGCGAAACGGGGTTTGGTAAAACGGGGTGTATTAAAAGTTGGTTAGAATTATTAACGTTGTAGTCTTTTGTTTCACTTACAGAGAAGCTCGTGCGGATTCCTTACGTTCTGGATAAATTAACCTGTCTGGGAAATATTCTCTTTATATACTGAGGCAGGTGAAATTTGAGTGAGCAAAAATTGGTTTAAGTCCTGTGGACAGGAGCTGTTTTGGCGCTCTTGTTCAAACAGACAAATTATATCTCCGAATGTATTGGTTTCTCAGAGTTGAGAATTATATCAATGGATTCCTATGATAGAATTGCATCATGAAATAAATTAAATTTAGAAAAAATGTCGTTTAAATGAAATGCTTCAAAAATTATCTTATAAAAAAAGAGCAATCTACAATGCTTCAATGCATTAATGCTTCAAAACTTGTCATTAAATTTATTTATCAAGATTAAATGAGCAATCTGCAATGATTCAACCTCGTGGAATGGGTTGTTGCAACTTACACTCGGTGCATAGTTTTCATAACTCGAAATAGGAAAGTATCATCGAAATGTCTAGAGCAAGGCTGGAGACAATCATAGCAGATTGTCCATTTATTCTTGATATTTTAGTAGGTAGTGGATTACGAACAAATTATTTTAATAGTTCAAAATATATTAATAAAATACTATCCTCTTTTCATAATTTAAAATTTAATAGTTCATACCACTAAGACATTCTTTTCTATATTATGAACCTCAACTCAAGAAAAATGATTGATACACAAATGTAGATCCATATTTCAGTATTTTTTTGCTAGCAACATTATGAAAATACTGTATATAGTAGCATGTCTCACTACTTAAGGAAGTAAAACGTAATATTAACCTCAGTAGTCAACGAACACTAATTTCTTTAGATGATTCCATTATGTTCTTCTTACCTATTGCCTCCATAAACTACATCAAAACAGTCTTGTATATATTCACAAATTCAAGAATCGAATTTTTGCTTTCCAAGAGAAAATAACAACTATGATTCGACAATCTCTAATAGCCAGAAAAGATGACATTTATGAATAGTGATCACAGACAGATTCTGTGTTCACATTCTGTGGATACATATAGAACTTACAATGTATTATTGAAACTTTGAAACATCATATCTCCGAAAGTATTAGCTTGTCAGAGTTGAAAATGACAACAATGGATTCTTATGATGAAACTGCATCTTAAAAAAATTTTAATTCAAAAGTTGTAATGTAAAAAAACGTATTTTTTTTCATTACTCCGAAACTGGTAGACCGATTTTGCCCAATAACGAACTTGAACGAGATATTTATCCCTCAAACCTACTCTGAAAATTTCTGTCTAGATCATTCCGTTCGAGAGTTATCGTGCTAACGGACGGCCGGCCGGACAGAATCGATTTCGACCACGGATTCTTGATCAGTGAGTCAAACCAAATCGTTCAAGACCATTTTCATCCAAAAATTCGAAAATTACTGACATTTGGGCAAATTGAAAAGCACTCTGTTCCGAGGAACAAGAGCACCAAAAATATAGTGGGGATTTGTTCATCAAGTAATATATTCTTGATATAAATTATTGTACCACCTCCCTTTCTGGAGCTGACCAGCTCTGTGTCTTACATTTGAGTTTGTTAGTAGGCATAATCAGCGAAACGGTTTTTGAATCATACTCTTCTGAAATTTGGTTATTATTTCCAAATATTCATGCAAAATTTCGTGAGGTTCTTAGCGCTAGAAAATGTTTTAAAAATCATTGAAAAAAATTCTACATATCAGGAACTATTCGTCCGTCATCGCGGAAATTTTGCGAGGGTCTTCAGAACTTAACTCTACTGCCATATTCCAAGTTTGAACACAATCGGATCTATAATGTCGGAGATCCGATCAGCCTTGTGCGAGTTCAATAGCTGGGTGGGTGACCGTTGCCTCGATAACTTTCGAACGAAAGGAGGTAGGGTAGGTTGCGCATCCGCATGGGAGAGTTAAGTTCGTTTTTGGGCATAATCGGTCCATCGGTTTCGGAGTTATACCCACCTGGAATATCATTTCGTCGATATCTCAAAAAATATAGACTCGATCGAATTGAAGCTTGGTAACCAGTTGTAGAATATCGACATAAAGACGTGAAGTCAGGAGATTTGATCAACTTTGACAGCCAACATTCAATGTTCGCCATATTTTATTTCCACCGCCGCATTGTCGCTCAGTCTAAAGCCTACTTATCCACGAGATAAAATTTGAAAATTCAATAGCTTGAACATGACATTACAAAAATATCAAGTATGTTATGAGTTTGGAATGGCAATTTCAAGCTCTATCGAAATATGACGGGGTGTACCATGTCAAAAAATATTTTCATACCGACATCTCATAAAAAATAAGTTTGGCGAAAATTCATTGACGTCATTGAATTCTACGTAAGAAGTTGCTGCAAGAATGTTTTTACAGAAATAGGAAATTTTCAACAATAAAAATGTTTCATCAATATTTCGAAAATATACATTTTCGGAAAACACGCAGTAACTATGTAATGGTGATAGATATCGACATACGGTTTTGGCCAATGAGTTTCTCATGAAAATTGGCCCTTAGACTGACATCAGTTTTCGTCTATCTAGTACATAAATAGGACTTCCTCTTCAAAAGTATCCAATTTGGCCCACCCTGTACGGTATAACAAACCAGTGAAATAAATATATTGATATTCAAATGAACTAGCATGCTAAAGCTCCTGACGTCACTGTAGTGATTTTATGATTTTTGTACAGGCAGACAATCCTTCAATAGTTGATAGGGTCGAACGAAGCCTTTATAAATGGTAAAAAGTAAAAAAAAATTATAGTAGAATGAAACCCATTGGAAAAGGGAGGGAATATAACAAAAATGATAAGAAAAATAATTTACGGGTGATCTGAGTTCGGGAAGGGGAAGGGGGTGAGTTTTAAGGGTGAAAACGGTTTATCTCGATTTGCGCAAAACTACAAGTCCTATCGAAAAAAGTTAAGTGGCAAAGTGGTAAGTAATAAAAAGATCTACAACTTTTTTATTAACACTATTTTCAAATAACCTCAAAATTTATGTGAAAAATTCAAGTAACCACGTTTTTGGTTTTTAATGTTTATCTTTTAATATTTAAAAAGTCATCTACAATATTTTGAAAAAGTTTAGGATCAATCATCCTCGGAATCTTCTCTAAATTATATGCGTAGATGCCTATGTGTTGCTATTTTATGATAACTTTATACCTGAGAGACCTACAAAAAATTTCAGCCCATCAAAAGAGCTGGGAAGGAATTAGGAGGGTCTGGGCCTTTTGGCTCGTTATTTCGTAGAATTTTCTGAGAAAATTCACCATAGTAATGTATATTTTTTTTCAGACCATCAGAAAGTAGAGATTTCAACGAACCAAAAGCCCCCCTACTTTTTTAAAAAGCAGATATTTTGACGTGAGAATTTTTGACTGAAAATTAGGGTGCTTTTTCGATATTAAGTCGAATTAAGGTGGAAAAAAAAATATTTAAAACCCAAAAAATTACAGTGTATTTGGGACATAAAAAGTTTTTACCGAATTCGGTGAAAAATTTTTTTTCTCAGAAAGATAAAAATTAAAAACCAAAAATGTGGTTATTTCAATTTTTCACATAAATTTTGAGGTTATGTGAAAAAAGTGTAAATACCAAAGTTGTAGATCTTTTCATTACCTACAACTTTGCCATTTAACTTTTCTCCATAGGACTTGTAGTTTTGCCGGGAATCGAGATAAACCGATTTTTAACCTTAAAACTCACCCCTTTCCCCTTCCCGACCTCCGATCGTCCGTAAATTATTTTTCCTATCATTTTTGTTATATTCTCTTCCTTTTACAACGGGTTTCATTCTACTATAATTTTTTTCGGTTTCAAAAATTATCGACCCTGGTCTAGTAAGGAACCCGCCTGAATAACGTCGAGACTGATTCACCCTTTTGTTACAGAAATGGCCAATGTTCGTGACCATCCGATGTGTTGATAACTTGATGGGTCACGTGGGTGTCCTAAATACTCGAGTGAACACGCAAGCCGTATAGTCGGTTCCACGGAAAATAGCTAAAATAGAGTCGTCCAAGCTGCAGCAAATGAAAGAGACTTTCAAGTTCTCGATGCCAGCCACCACGATGTTTTCCAAATTCAAAAGTGGGTTAGGGACCCAGAATTCCATGGAGACTAATCCTATCGGACAGTATTTTGAAATTGGGAAACAGGTTGCCAGCGCCGGTCCCGAACTGGTGTGGAAGATACACGACGCGTACAGGAAAAGCGATGGAAAGGTGGGTATTTAAAAAAAAATCATAATTAAAACAAAGGATTTTGATGAAGAATTTCAGGCATTGCAATATAAAATGTGAAATGTTAAGTAAAGAGCGATTTTCTAGTGTTGGGTACAATCGAAATGTCGCTACTCGAGGGATTTCAACAATCGAATGATATTTCGAGAGGTTAATTGCCGATGAATTTGTGTTCAATACTGAAATGTTTTATTTTTAAATGTTTTAAAGTACTCTTATTCTTATTCCTAGTGAAATATAATGATTCGAGAATATTGGGCATATTTTTGCTAATACATATTTTCAATTAATTTATTCACTGTGTGAATTTATATAATATCTTGAAGCTATTCTTCTAGTATAATTCTTTTTAGGAAATATTAATTTTATGAGTATACTACACATCTATTCAATGTCAGCATTCTCATTTTCAAGTGAACCTTCTAATACGACTTCCAACAAGTGGCGTTAAACGTTTAACGCTACCATGGAGAGGCTATAAAAACAATGTTGTGTTAAACGCTCAACGCTCCTGGGAAGGGGGAATAGAAAGAAACAGAGCGAGAGTGAATGCGTGGCACTCGAATGCATGCGCGTAGTTTTCTACCCCTTCCTATTTTCATTTCCACATTATATTTCACTTCTTCCACGCGGAGGTTCATCGAAGGTTCACTCCATCGAAAATAACGTGTGTAAAATGTACGTCCACAATGCGCAATCATCTGCTTAACCCAGGGGTCTGCGGCTCTTTGGATATGAAGCTGCGGCTCTTTAGCTCCATACGCGAATATTATTATTATTTTTGACTCTGACTTCTGACTCAAAAGGTTGCTGACCCCTGGTCTAACCTAAAATTTGTAATAATTGAAGGATCAATGTGTTCGACAATTTTGAACCATTGTGAACCATAATGGAGAATGTTTCTACCTATGCGTTATAAGTTGAGTTTTGTAACGAGCAGAAATTTGTCAAGAAAAAAACATCCTCCAGGGATGCTAATGATAATATGAATATATAATTGCTCGAGTACCATATGCTTATTCGAAATAAAATCAAATATAAATAATATGCTGTATTATTTAATCTGACCACGTACAGGATGTATCTGAATATCACCAAAAGAATGTAAGGGGTGATTCTGTGATAAAAATTAAGGTTGGTATTTGGTCGAAAACTTTTTGAAAAACCTCCCACAGAAAAGTTACATCCCTCCGAAAATTAACAAAAAAATTGTTTCTCTTTTTTATTTTCCCTCTATATTAAGCTAAAAACACGGTAAATATTATTCGTCAATAAACCTACACATTTTGGAATTTTTTCAACCCTGAAGTATACTTAGAAGCGTCAACTCCAAAGATTTTTTTTTATGGAAATTTTCCTTTTAAAAAGACATGGCTGAAAAGTCCAATTCATTTACTAACTTGTTCATCTCTTCAGACACATGTCTAAATGTAACATTTAAGTTCATTAATGGGCTTAATCAGCCAAACGGTTTCGGGGTTATATCCATCTGAAATTTTCCGGTTATTTCCCCAATAACTCAAAAAATACAATGCTGTCCAATTTAAACTTGTTGAATGCTTGTAGAATGCCGATGCACTAATTTTTAAGGAATTTCGAGAGTATTTTCAAGAAAAAATAATAATTTTTCTTCAAAAATTTCATATTTCAGAAACTATTTGTAATATTTGGCTGAAATTCCGCACAAACCTATAAACCAAATTTTATTTTCCTAATATTTTCAAAAATACAAATCTGCTCGAATTGAAATCTAATACCTCCTCGGTTGAAACCAGACGGCTTGAAGGTTCATGCAGTATTTCGTGAAGGTGTGAGTGGCATGAATAGACAGATGAACATGCGCGCAAAAGGTCCTAACTTCACTTACGTGCCTTTTATTTCAAGATCTGTTTCTTATCAATGCAACTCAGGTTTTTAAAACTTCTACATCTTCTCAACAAAGTCGAAAATGGGAAAATTTCATTCTATATTTTTTGTTTTAATTCAATGTTTGTAATCGATAAAACTTAGGTAATTTGAATCAGAAGTATAATACTGGGCGTTTTTAATAGACAGAGCAAAATTTTTGTAATGCTAATATACAGGGTGAGTCTTCAAGTTGTAGATTAATTTCAACCATGGATTCCTCTCATCAAATGGACAACTTTTTCATTTACCATTTTTCCAGATTCGGCTCAGGTAAAAAGTTATAAGCGTTTAAAGATTTTACAATGTGCAAAGCCACCCCTGAACTGTCTTTAAGTTTTGAACACATAAACACTAAATATCGCATAATTATTAAATGAAAGCTTTATCATCTAATGATCGAAATTCAAAGAAATTGTCTGAGAAATCTTATTTACTCACTGAAGTCTTATGAAATGGTTTTAAATAATCTTCATGCTGTATTTTTGAAAAAAGCTTTGCATGAATATTAAAAATAATCATTAAATTAAAAAAATGTGGTAGGTATACTCATTATTGAGAGGTTTCTTTCTGGGTTTTTCCTCCCAAACTCTGAAAATAAAATATGACTATAAAATAAAAATTAATTATTTTGTGATTTGCTTCTGCGTAAGAAACACAAGATATTTGACAGGAGCAATCACTTGAACAATGTTGCCTACCAAACAACAACGAAACAGCATCAACACAACTATATCGTAACGTTTCGGAGTCTATATCAGACTCCTTCTTCAGACGCTTAACGAAAATCTTTAGAATTATTTTTTTGATAGTTATTCTAAAATTCGAGAATTGTCACATTGACAGTACTTGAAAATCATAGCTTACATAGTTTTACTTTGCATAGAAATTTCCAAGTTCCAACTCCTTTTTCAATAAATTTAGCCAAATATGGTCAATACCAATTGAGCAATTTGCAAAATTGCATTCTCTGTTCAATAAAATACAAGTTGACTCCTTAAGTTTCCTTTTAATATAATCAGGTTCTGTCATTAGAATCTTTGTATTACTCCAATCCATCATGTGATCTCCTTGGATTTTATACACATGTTCTGTTATTTTTTATTTCTGTATGTCTCTATTTCTCAAGTTATTCTTATGCTCTGACTTTCTTACTTCTAGTGGTTTTGATGTTTTTCCTGTGTATGATTTAGCACAGATACAAGGAATATTATATACACAGGTTTTTTATTTTTGATCACATTCAACATATTGGGTTGCTGTTCTTGTTGATTATTCTGTTGTACTTGTTGGTTATTCTGTTGTTCTTGATTATTTGCTTTTCTATCTAAATTCATGATACATGTATTTATGAATTGCCTTGGATATCCATTATCTTCAAGAAATTTTCTGATGAAAGCAATTTCATTAATTCTAATTTCTATGCCTTTCTATATTCATTTTCATTCAATTCTGAACAACCATGTCAAAGCTTCAAGAGAAAAACTGATTTTTTTTTTCAAATTTCAACAACCTGTATCTTTTTTCTTGTGCCGAATCTGGAAAAAATAGCAAATGAAAAAATTGTTCTATTTGATGGGAGGAATCTATCGTTAAATTTAATGTACAACTTAAAGACTCGCCCTGTATACAGGGTGTCAGGAAATGATGAGCAAAAAATTCAAAGGTGATTTCTAGACCAAAAATAAATGCTACCTCTTCCTATAACATTTTTTCGAAAATTGATTATTAACGAAGTTACAGGGTACTAAAGTTAAATTTTATTCACAGTTTTTTTGCTCTACGTTTTGCCACGGTGAGAATATTTCGACGAAATTTCGTATTTGTGGCTTTTACGGGATGAGCAAAACGAATTTGAAAACCATTTTTCCCATTTTGTAGAGGGCGCCACATATGAGCCTATACTTTTGTTCGAATGGTCCCAACTTTTTTGTGCTACACTGTATGCAAATTTTGACCAATGATTTTCATTCTCTAGACTTTTTTACACAAAAAAGGTATACTTCTTTTTTTTTTGATAAATCTAACCCTTTTCGAGAGAAACGCAAAATAGCATTACTTGCATGCGATGAATACGAAACATTTTCATTTATTTTCAACCTTAAACAAAGCAATACACAAATAATAATAATAATACATAAACATAAAGTTCCGACAGACTCTATGGAATATTCCTTCCATAAAACGTAGAGCAAACAATCTGTGAATAAAATTTAACTTGAACACCCTGTAACTTCGTTAATAATCAATTTTCGAAAAAATTTTACAGGAAGAAGTACCATTTATTTTTGGAATAGATAGCACCCCTGAATTTTTTGATCATCATTTCTGGACACCCTGTATAGATGAAGATGAAGAATATGGCGCCTTGGTGAATTTCCATCAGGAAATAATCTTCATGCAAGATTCACTCATGTGAGATCAACTTCAATAACTCAGAATCTGATGATCAATATGTTCAGAGACGATCAGGATCCTCCGTTATCCGTAATAAATCATCAACTCATTAAGGTTAATCATGAACACATGGTTCGGTACTGATCTGGTTGATTGCTCCCATCATGCCTGTGCTCCATCTTACCCTAAATCAACATTATTAGATTCACCAACCCTTGTTACGACCTATACGAAGTTCGATAGGCATCCTGAATGGACCTACAGGATTGTGTGTTAGATATTACACCCTGCTGTTGCTTACAAACATTCTAAACACTAATGACTTTCTACATTGACATATGCTGATATGATTCGACTAAAGGAATAGCCATGCATATGCTAGCGGCTGAAGCTGATTAGATATCACCCAATGACATATTATCACGACACAATAATTATATCATTTCAAATCGGACTCCTGACTAGATTTCGAATATATTAGACCACAGCTGAAGCCTTTGAAAATGGAAAAAAGTGAAAAAAATAATAGTAGGATGAACCCATTGGGAAAGGAAGAGAATATAACAAAAATTAAAGGAAAAATAATTCACGGGTGATCAGAGCTCGGGAAGTGGAAGGGGTGAGTTTTTAACGGTAATAAAAAAATATGTTTTTCGATTTCCAGCAAAACTACAATCCTATGAAAAAAAGTTGAATCGCAAAGTTGTAGGTAATAAATAGATCCACAACTCTCGTATTTGAACTTTTCTCACATATCCTCAAAATTGATGTGAAACATTCAAATAGCCAAGTTTTTGGTATTTTATTTTTATTTTTAGCAAAAAATTTTGTGAAAACTTAACTTTTTAGGTCCGAAACACGCTTTGATTTTTTTTTTTTGAAATATACAATTTTTCATCATAATTTGGCTTGATATCGAAAAAGAACCCCTTTGTTCAATCAATTCTCACCGCAAAATATCTGCTTTTTTGAAAAAGTCGGTGGTTTGGCCGATTATACACAATAATATTGGTTCAAGCCCTGTGGACAGGAGATTTCTGGCGCTCTAGTTCAAACAGACAAATTATATCTCCGAAAAAAGTGGTTCCTCAGAGTTGAGAATTATATCAATGTGTTCTTATGATCGAACTGCATCATAAAGGAAATTCAATTCAAATAATAGTTTATTTATTAAGATTAAATGAGCAATCTGAGAATGAGAACTGCACCATGGAAGAAATCAAATTAAAATAGCTGCAATGAATTTGACTCTCTCTTATAGAACAGGATGACATGTACGAGTATGAACACAGAGCATATAAAAAATCTTAGATAGAATAATTATAGCATTCTGTGGAAACATAGAAGTACGATTCATTATTGAAATTTCGAAAAATCATATCTCCGAAATTATTTGCTTGTTGGAGTTAAAATTGATATCAATGGATTTTTCTGGTGACACTGCATCTTAAATAAAAATTGAATTTGAAATTTGTTACTTAAAAAAGATTTTTTTTTTCGTTACTCCGAAACCATCTGTCCTATTTTGCCCAATAAGGAACTCAACCGAGATATTCATCTCCCTAACCTACTCTGAAAATTTCAACTGCCTAGCTCATTAAATTCGAGAGTTATTATAGAAAAAAAATTTCATAATTTTTTTTTTACACTTTACGATAATCTGGTCAATACAAAATATCACATGCATATGAAAATCATGATTCTACAATTTGATGCTAAATTTCAGATATATCGAGTGATCGGTTTCGGAAATATTCATAAAAGATGTTTTTACTAAAATCGGCCATAACTCTGAAACTGCTTGATGGATTTCGCCCGTTAACGAACTTTTCCGAGATATTTACGCTCCAAACCCACCTTGCCAATCATCTAACTCCTTTCGTTCGAGAGTTATCGTACCTACAGCCGGCCGGCCGGCCGGACCGGCCGGACAGAATCGATTTCCAACCTCGGATTCTTAATCAGTGAGTCGAACCAAATCGTTTGAGACGATTTTCAGCCAAAAACTCGAAAATTACAGACATTTCGGCAAATTGATAAGCACTCAGTTCCGAAGAACTAGAGCGCCAAAAAACCTCACCGTCGTATTTGGATGCGCAACCTACGCTGAGAATTTTGAGTCGCTATTTCTTTCCGCTTTCCGTTATTGAGGCATTGAAAGCTCTCGCAAGATAACAGCGATATCGGACGTAGATACAGAATATTTTTTAATGAATTTTTAAAATTTTTATAGTAATGCGATCGTCAGAAATTTTTACATAGGTCTTTGTGTCCACATTCTACAACTAGTTACCAAGATTCAATTCGATCAGATCTGTATTGTTTGAGTTATTAGGAGAACAAAATTTCAACTCCGAAACCATTTGGCCGATTATGTCCATTGAAAAAACTTACTGTCGTAAATTTCAAATCGCTATATCTTTCCGTTCGAAATTTATCGCTTAAGCGATAACATAAACATAATCACGCTGTTTTTCCATGATCATACCTGCTGTGGAAAATAATCTTTCAACAGGTACGGATGTGTGTGGAAAGTGTAGGAACTTTTTCATGTACTTTAAACCACTCTAAAATACAATCTTGATTCCTATTTGCTCTTTCTAATAGCAAATGTTCTTCAAACTCAGCGTTCCAAAGGTTTCCGAAGGTTTTGTTGATGTTTTAAAGAGGCTATCGATGTCGATACTTTTTTTAATAGAATTGGACAAATTGGTATCGTTTTTAATGAATATCTTCCCAGTGGGTAGATCATTGAGGGTGTTCTTGGCGTATTCCTCATAACACTTTTCGAGACATTGAATAGCTTCATTCTTCATTTCTTTATCAGTTTTATTATATGTGCTTCCACAGATGCATACGATAATTGTTCACATCTTTACTACAAGAAGCACAATAAAAAACAATAAATTTCTCCAGATATTCAAATAGAGACGAAATTTTAAGAGCATTGTGATTTAGGGGCAATAAAAGTTGTCCGTTAAGTATTGAATTCATAATGGGATCAATTTGTATGGTTGTGAATTCTATTTTTTCTTCAAAATAATTTCAAATATCGCAAGGTCTTTGAAGAATCGTGGATTTCTAGAACGATTTATGTATAACATAGACAACATATATTGGTAATTATAGTGGAAACTCATCATATTCAATTGTTTTCTGTGGTTGTTGAAGAAGGTCGAGTCATATATCAGAAAAGTTTACTCTATGTATCTGTATTAAATAAGGCGCACTTCCAGGTACTTCCAAAAAAACCCTTCAATAGTATACACGTTTATTACTCAGTATTTTATAGAAACATATACTCAGCTGAGAGTAAATGATGAGCACTCTGTTCCGAGGAACAAGAGCGCCAAATATCGTTCTTGAAAAATACACATTCAAACCTAACATATAAAAATCTACAAGAATAGATATTTATGATAAGATATACGTTACTATAAGAAGTTATAAGAACAGTTAACAAATTGAAATTAGAATGTGAAGAAATTATTTTGATTTACAATAAAATATTTCACAGATAGACACAAGAGTTAATATTTTGTAAAACATATTGATCTCTATGTAGACCTTTGCTAAGTTCTCGTTCATAAAAAAAAATTAACGAGGGTTGCGCTGAATGTGGTCTCGGTATCGCCTAAAATATTTTTCAAAACGAGAAACATCTTGCTCTCGTGTGAAGCCCTGTTTCGAATTATTCTTCAGTGAGTCGAATCCAATCCTTTGAGACAATTTACGCCAAAAATTCCAGAATTAAAGACATTTGGTCAAAATGATAGCACATTGTACCATAGAACATAGGTGCAAAAAGAGTTCAAATTCATATCGTTGCTGAAAATCTCATTCCACCCGCACCTGTGATAAAGGTGAAAATGTAGGGTCTGATATCATTTTGGTGGGCCTGAAATCTCATAATCCTGACGGTAAAACCTGAATCTGGCTTTCCACGGACTCCCTCGCTCGGATTAGAACCTAAATTGAATTTTTATAGCGTGAATCCGATTTGACAAGAGATCATGCAATATTCGAAACATGCAGGAAAATGTAATTTGTTACAAATTCGGCATCATCCACACTCAGTATTTCGAAGATAGGGCAGAACAGAAAATAAAATTCAGTTTCATTTGGGATGGAGAGTTCTCGAGTGGAATTGGATTGAAAATATTTCATACCAATTTCGAAAATTGACGATTAAAATATGAGAGTATATGGTAAGGAAGGAATCTTTCAATGAGGATCAACTATTTCTAGATGTGAATTAAACTGACTAATCATATCTCCGAATTATTGGTTTCTCAGAGTTGGGAATGATATCAATGGATTCTTGTGTTAGAACTGCATCATAAAAGGAATTGAATTCAAAAAGTGTCATCTACAAAAGAAAATCGATAGCTGAAATTTTGCGAGAGCCTTAAAATCCTAACTCTACTTCCAAGATCCAAGTTGAACACGATCGGAACTATATTGTTGGAGATCCGAGCAGCCTTGTGTGAGTTCAATAGCTGGATGGGCGACCGCTGCCTCGATAACTTTTGAAGGAAAGGAGATAGGGACTTGCAATTTTCAGAGTAGGTTGCACATCCCAATGGGAGAGTCAAGTTCGTTTTCGGGCATAATCGGTCGATCGGTTTCGGAGTTATACCCACCTGGAATATTATTTCCTCGATATCTCAAAAAATATAGACTCGATCGAATTGAAGCTTAGTAACTAGTTGTAGAATATCGACATAAGGGTGTGTGTAAAATTTTGTGAGAATCGTTCCACTAGACAATTATTAAAAAATTACGAAAAAAAAAATTGGTTCAAGCACTGACTTGAAGTCAGGAGCTTTTACGCGCATGTTCTATTGTTCATTCTCCGGTATTGGACACACTTAATCGAATTCACCATGGTAAATTATATTATCCATTCTCCTGTATTGCACACTCTTAATTCGAATTTACCAATATAGGTGAATGGATAATATAATTTACCATGGTAAATTCGATTAAGAGTGTCCAATACAAGAGAATGGACAATAGAACATACGCCCAAAAGCTCCTGACTTCACGTCAGTGCTTTTTTTTGGCGCTCTTGTTCCTCGGAACAGAGTGCTTATCAATTTGCCCAAACGTCTGTAATTTTCGAATTTTTGGCTGAAAATGGTCTTGAACGATTTGGTTTGACTCACTGATCAAGAATCCGTGGTCGAAATCGATTCTGTCCGGCCAGCCGTCCGTCCGGCCGTTAACACGACAACTCTCGAACGGAATGAGTTAAACAGTTAAAATTTTCAGAGTAGGTTTGAGGGATAAATATCTCGGCTAAGTTCGTTATTGGGCAAAATCGGTCTTATTGTTTCGGAGTAGCGAAAAAAAATTTTACCTTACAATTTTTGAATTCAATTTTTTTTAAGATGCAGTTTCATCATAAGAATCCATTGTTAAATTTTCAACTCTAACAAGCTAATACTTTCGGAGATATGAAGTTTCAATAATACATCGTAAGTAGGGGAGAGCGGGGCTGAAAGTGCCGGGGGTAAGTTGTGCCGATGCGAATATCTCGGAAACAGAAAAAGATAGATATACGATCGGATTGTGTCATTTGTGTCGCGTATTGCCTAATACTTGGCCACAGACGGCTGCCCTTTTAGTTGCGTCAGCGACGAGTACCGAATGGTAGTGCATGTGAGATACCTCTAACGACAAGTAAGTAAATATTTTCTTTCCGATACTTTTTGGTCCTAAGAGAGCATTTTTGTGCTTTTGATATGACATTTTTAGTAAAATGTTAGTTATTTATCCTAGTTTGTTATGCAGTGTAATTTTAATGCTTTGAGCAGAGTTATATTTATATATGAGACAAAATATCACTCTATAATAAACGGGGTAAAATGTGCCGTTCATGTGGGGCTGGTTGTACCGCAGCACAACCAACCCCTAAGTAACCTTTATTGGTTTCAATATTGTTTATGATTACGCGAGCACTTATGAAAGAAAGAAAATACTTTTTGACATGATACTTAATACTTCATTTATTGTCTAAGACAGAATGGGGACATACAAGCGAAAAACTGAAAGAGGAACTACATCTCAGGAACTTTTTCAAAGGACTGGTGATGCAGTCATCTAGGGATGACATAAATTTAGCGCTGTTGCACGTAAATAAGAAATTTATCACCTCCCTGATTAATTGGACATAATAAAGGACGTAAAAGAAAGACAGCTGTTCTTACTGACACGCAAAGACAAATGCTTTTGCCGAAGAACAGACTAATAAAAAAAAGACGAATGAAAGTGAAACTACAAAGAAGGTTAAGGAAAAAGGGAAGGGAAAAGCGCAACAAATAAATAAACCGACTAAGAACCCCACTAGGAGAAGAGTTTTGCAAGATGACGACAGTTCTGATGACGAGCAAGAATGGTTCTGTATCATATGTTGAGATTCCCATAGGGGAAAAGGGTTTGAATGCAGAGAATGTAGGAATTGGACCCATTTGCAATGTATTGAAGATATAGAAAGCCTATAGCATTTGTATTCCCTAATTGCTATTCTTATCAGACATCTGAGAAATAAATAGTTGTGATATATTTTTTTAATTTCTTAAAAAGACTCAAGAGACTGATCAATAAGATAAGAACTCTGGAAAATACTCTGTTACTTTATAACTTAAGATAAATCTCTATTCTTTTTTAAATGTATTCCCTAGAGACTGATATTTTTGTTAATTGATCTAAATCTCATGAATAAGTAAAAATTTTTTGATTAAAAATATGCTTCTATGTTTGAAATAATTACATAATTAAACATAATTTGTTTTTTATGATAATACTCAGAATTATAAGCAACTGAATTTTAAAAACTGTTAATTTATAGTGAATAAATATATCATT
The DNA here is from genome assembly GCA_937662695.2 of Halyzia sedecimguttata. Classification (NCBI taxonomy): domain Eukaryota; kingdom Metazoa; phylum Arthropoda; class Insecta; order Coleoptera; family Coccinellidae; genus Halyzia; species Halyzia sedecimguttata. Next base: position 11,054,007 of record OW569411.2, on the reverse strand, counting down.
GTAAAATTGATGTCTTTTTTTAACCTAAATTAATTTTTATAAATGTAAAACACATACAATTATCAACGGCACAACCGACCTCAGCTACGGCACAACTTGCCCCAAAGTGAGGTTGGTAGTGCCTTTCTGCCGCTGTGTAAATATATCACTTTTTCTTAAAAACTATTGAAAACGTGCAAAATCTGTAGGTAAATTGGTATTTAGGACTAAATTTGGCTTAGAATGATTCTTTGCTTTCAGGCATAGTAGTTGTTTTACCCGAATCATAAAAGGTTTTGTCAAAATCGGCTCTTTCAGCCCCGCTCTCCCCTAATCATTAAAGGATACTGTGGGAGGTATACTCATTATTGAAAGGTTATTTTTGGGTTTTCTCTCCCAAACTCTGAAAAATATCTATAAAATAAAAATTAATTATTTTGTGATTTGCTTCTGCGTAAGAAACACAAGATATTTGTCAGAAGCAAACAATTGAAGAATGCTGCCTAATAAAACACAACGAAACAACATCAACGAAGAAACAACTATATCGTTACGTTTCGGAGTCTATATCAGACTGCTTCGTCAGACGCTTAATGAAAATCTTTAGAATTATTTTGTTATTTTTGTCGTAAGTTCCATGTACTCACAGAATGAGAACACATAATCTGTATGTGATCACTATTCATAAATGTCATCTTTTCTAGCTATTAGAGATTGTCAATTCGTAGTTCTTAATTTTTCTTGGATAGCAAGTATTCGATTCTTGAATTTGTGAATATATACAAGACTGTTTTGATGTAGTTTATGGAGGCAACAGGAAAGAAGAACATAATGGAATCATCAAAAGAAATTACTGTTCGTTGACCACTGAGGTTAATATTAACTTTTACTAAGTAGTGAGACATGTTCCTATATATAGTATTTTCATAATGTTACTAGCAAAAAACTACTGAAATATAGATCTAAATTTGTGTATCAATCATATTTTCTTGAGTTAAGGTTCATAATACAGAAAAAAATGTGTTAGTGGTATGAACTATTGAATTTTAAATTACGAAAAGAGGATAGTATTTTATTAATATATTTTGAACTATTAAAATAATTTGTTCGTAATCCACTACCTACTCAAATATCAGGAATAAATGGACAATCTGCTATGATTGTCTCCAGCCTTGCTCTAGACATTTCGATGATAATTTCCAATGTAAGTTGCAACAAGCCATTCCACGAGGTTGAATCATTGCAGATAGCTCATTTAATCTTGATAAATAAATTTAATGACAACTAAGCATTAAGGCCCTGAAGCATGGTAGATTGCTCTTTTTTTTATAAGATAATTTTTGAAGCATTTTTTCTAAACGACATCTTTTTTAAATTTAATTTCTTTCATTATGCATTTCTATCATAGGAATCCATTGATATAATTCCCAACTCTGAGAAATCAATACTTTCGGAGATATAATTTTTTTCAATTTATTTACTGTTGATTTTAAAACATGGTTAGCTTCATGTACACTCTTCCCCTTTTGATAATCACGGAACATATTCTAATGCAAACATCAAACCACATATTATGTGGATGGATATTATTCAAATTTCATATTTAGTATGAACTGTTTGTGTGTCAATTCCAATCAAAACTACTACATAGACGTTGAGAGGTTTCATATGAACTCCAAGAGTAATTTTCACTGGATTCACTTTGGTGTGGTTTCCATCAACAATTCTGATTAGGTTGTACTGGCAGCGGGAATAAATGAATACCCATCATGGAGGCGTGCTGCCTTTTGCAAAACTGTTTGAATTGCAGAGCAGTGTGAAAGACATACACGGATGCTTCACCGCTCTTTCCACATATGCGAATCACATGAAATTACATTGTGATTTCAATCAATTGCTTCCCACTGATATTTTGTAATTTCGGGATAATCAGAGAACACACACAACCAAGCTTATTTTGAATTTTGAATACTATACACATACAGGGTATTGGGTGCGTGACTGTACATACTAATATGACAAGTGTAGCTGAACAGGGGGAACCTAAATCTGAGTTAGGTAAGTCTACTGATTACAGATATACAAGGTGATGATATGTTTGTACAAAGAAATTTTTATCCTTCATAGCTTCGATGATTTTCTATGGATTATGTAAATTTGGTAGACTTGTTTTCAGATAATTAAACTTCATAAGTATCAGTTTGAAATTCCAGATCCGAACTTTCTGTTTCCGTAATGGTGAAAAATGAACACCCTGTCTGTATTCCGTATATACAGGGTGAGTCTTTGACCACTGCATTAATTGTAACCAAAGATTCCTCTCATCAAATGAAACACTTTTTTCATTCACCATTTTTCCAAATTCAGCTCAGGTAAAAAGATACAGGCTGTTGAAATTTTGAAAAAAAATCAGTTTTTATTTTGTAGCTTTGACATCCTTTTTTCGAATAAAATGAATGTTGGCGTAAAGTTTCCTATAACTATGATACATATTTTCCAAATATTAGTAATTCTCTACTTCTACTGGTTTTCTAGTTATGGACTCGTGGATTCATAAAACTAAACGAAATTAGCATAAAGAGCGCATATAAAGTTTTTCTTGAGTCATTTCAAGAATATTCCATCATTTTAGAACATTATATTATTCTTCATCATTTCTCCTTAAACGCACCGTTTTCGAGATATTCTTCATTGAATGTTTTAAAATGGAAAACTCCAGAAATTTCACTACTTTTAGGGATCCGTCCCAGAGCGTTGGAATCCCGAATCAAGCTGTAAACCACGTTACCATGCCTTATTCTCGTCCGCCAACAATGTCATAGATAATTTATATGCGGGAGTGTATTAGCACATTGCGAAATCTTTAAACGCTTGTAACTTTTTACCTGAGCCGAATCTGGAAAAATGGTAAATGAAAAAAGTGTTTCATTTGATGAGAGGAATCTTTGGTTAAAATTAATGCAGACTCGCCCTGTAATTGTATATTGTTGTAGGGGGCAACGTTGCACTGCTGCAAAGTTCAGGAGAAATTGTTAGGAGTGATACATTCCAGAAAATACCTCTTTCAGTTTCTTCTTTCATCCGTAATTCACTTTTGTAGGTGTATCTACCAATCCCACAGTAGGGTTCTAGGCCAATGAAAGGGGTTTGTGCTCCTTTCTTGGCAAGTGTATTGGCCTCCTCATTTCCTTTATTCCCACATGACCAGGAATCCAGACCAAGGAGACCCTGTTGTTCTTGCCTACTTCATTGAGTTTTTTCGGCACTCACATATTAGCTTGGACTCGATAACATGGGAGCTCAGAGCTTTAATAGCAGCTTGACTGTCAGAGTGGATTTCTATTTCACATCTCTGATAGTTTCTTTCTAGGTTCATTTTCACGCATCTTTCTATTGCAAGTACGTCTGCCTGAAAGACGCTCGGATAGGAGCCAAGCAATAGCGGGCATTTGGTGCCTGGCCCATATACTCCAGTGAAGTTTTTTTCGATACTTACTTTCTTGATCATTTAGTAACTAGGAAGATTGTCTGCTGAAATGTAACTGGTAAGAGAGGACCAGGCTTTCTGGTTTGTAATACTCCCATTACCAGTTACTTTTCTAGATATTCTGAGAATGGCTTCATGGGTAATTTTGTCTATCACTAGATGAAGTGGTGTGAGATTTGTGATAATCCCAAGTGCCCTGGTAGTACAGGTACCCATAGCTCCAGAGATGCACACACAAGCCAGCCTCTATACTTTGTCAAGGGTTTTCCTCGTGCTATTCTGGCCCCATACGTGATTATGGGTCTCACAATCATGCCGTACATCCATCGCAGTATCTTAGTTTTGCAGCTCCAAGCCTTACCGGCTAGATTCCTGCATGCCATTAAAGCCATTATTGCTTTGTTAGCAGTGATTTCAACATGCCTATTCCACAGAAGTTGGCGATACCCATAGATATTTAACTTCAGAATTCCATTCTATAATATCTCAGTTCAAAACGAGGGATCTCACAGCTGGAAGTTTCCTTCTCCGAGTAAACAGAATCACTGTGGTCTTGTTCGGGTTTATGCACAGCCTCACTGCCCCTACTCCTGTAGTAAGTTACACAAGTTGCCCTCGAATTTACCTTCGGCCATTAGGACTATTTCATCGGCATAGCCTATACACCCGAAGCCGAGCTCCATTGGTCTGTGGAGGATCTCGTCCACTACTAGTCTCCAAGGAAGGGGAGATGTTACTCCACCTTGAGGTGTTCCACGAGTGGCTATTACAGAAGTGGTCTTATTGCCCACCTGTGCCTCGGCTAACCTCGTTGACAACAGCTCGTACATCCATTTTATAATGGTTTTATTTACTCCTCGCCTTTCAAGGACTCCTTTAACAGACACATGTGTTGTGTTGTCAAAGACCCACATATATCCAAGAATGCACAAATTGCGATTTCTTATTGTCCGGAGTTCTCTGGATGACTTCAGTCTGGGTATATCGGCCCTCCCTGTGAGCATGCTGACTTTCTTATAAAAAATTTAATGCTTCTGGCTTTTACTTGATCCAAATCCATATTAACTCAATGAAAAATTATTACGATTTACACTAATTTATTCAATATTGTGACGTATGATCTAGTCTGATGGATTCGCTGTGTCGACGAAACGCCTCACAATATTGAATAAATTAGTGCAAATCGTATATAATTTTTCATTGACTTTCTTATGTAGTTGTCCACTTCCTTCTCCATCGTTTTAAGTAGAAACGATCTCAGACAAATGGGTCTGAAAGATCGAGGATCAGTCCCGTCCTTCTACCCCATTTTTGGTATGAAGGTTACTTTTGTCCTTCTTCATTTACTAGGTACTTGACCCAAGGCTTAATTGCTTCTCATGATTTTCAGCAGAAGGGGATGAATCACTTCCATACCTTTTTGCAGGAGTGCTATATATTCCTTAGTTTTTTGGTCATAATTTATCTGATTGAACATGAAATTACCTATCAAATCAGCTCCTTGGCATTGTTGCCGCAGTTAGCAACACTGTAATGCGACGATACACATTTAGGTTTTTCAAGATAAACTGCCATCGAATCTCAATTAATGTATAAATAAAGGCAGCGTTAACGCGTAAGGAATGTTACGAAAAAAAATTGGTTCAAACACTGACGTAAAGTCAGGAGCTTTTGCGCGTATGTTCTATTGTCCATTCTCCTGTATAGGACACTCTCAACCGAATTTACCATGGTGAATTCTATTGTCCGTTCTCCTGTATTGGACACTCTTAATCAAATTTATCATGGTAAATTTCAATTAAGAGAGTGTCCAAAATAGAAGAACGGACAATAGGATTCACCATGGTAAATTCGATTGAGAGTGTCCAATACAGGAGAATGGCCAAGAGAACATACGCGCAAAAGCTTCTGACTTCACTTCAGTGCTTGAACCAATTTTTAATGCTCACGTAGAGGACTATTATACAATTATTGGTTAACATTTCGGTTTGTCGAGCGATTCTACATATTCAGTGAAAATTCAATAAATGCATATTGCCCCAGGAAAAATAAACATTGTTATCTGCTATCGTAATGTCAATGGCTGTCCCAATTTGGAACTTGCGAATGGTCATATTCGAAACAGCGATTATAATTCTAAACATGGTTTCGTAAATGAAAATTCACGTATCGATTGTAACGCTACATGAAAACGAGCGGTTGTTCAATAACATAATTGAACAAATTATTCTGCAATATTATTACCATCGATTTGGCGGAAGCACTTTGTCACGCTTGAAACAAATGCGTGCATTTGGAAACACTCAAATGAGGATTTATGATAGATAGAAGATTATACAGAAAATTGTATTCAATTGAAATAACTGTAGGAGTGATTATACAGTAAAAAATTGGTTCAAGCACTGACGATAAATCAGAAGCTTTTGCGCGTATGTTCTCTTGTCCAATCTCCTGTATTGGACACTCTTAATCGAATTAAAAGTGTCCAACAATTTATTAAGTACCATTTCAAACCCATTGAGATAACAGTTTCGTATGTAAATAAATCAATTCAGTATATAAATTCTCTCCACTAGTTTGAATTCTAATCTCGGATGGATCCCCAATTTCAATAAGAAAGATCCCTATAATTTCCCTGAACTGTGGGGATGTTATTAGCGTGACTAGAATTCATTATTTCTAACATCGCCCATTAATTCCCCCCATAATACGTCATCTCGTTATTAACCGCGATAACCGTTTTAACCTGCTTCGACTTCCACCTCAGTTAAATCTTTATTTATAGATCAGAACTTTGAAAATAGGTATGCACGTTCACACAGGGAAGAACATCGCGGCTAACCACATTTTTAAATTGTTATCATGAGCTCAATATTGTAGCTACGAGATTTAAATAAAGCGAATTTTGGAGCTACAATATGGTAAGTTTATTGGACGTAGGTACCTGATAGTCTAGTCAATAAGTGCCTTTTAAGTAATCATTAAAGGATACTGTGGGAGGTATATTCATCATTGAATGGTTTCTATCTGGGTTTTCTGTCCCAAACACTGAAAAATATTTATAAAATAAAAAATTTATTATGCGTGATTTGCTTCTGCGTTAGAAACACAAGATATTTGTCAGAAGCAATCAATCGAACAATGTTGCCTAATAAATAACAACCAAACAACATCAACGAAGAAACAACTATATCGTAACGTTTCGGAGTCTATATCAGACTCCTTCTTCAGACGCTTAACGAAAAAATCTTCAGAATTATTTTGTTGATTGTTATTCTGAGATTCGAATCTCAGTTCTTTCTTCGTTGATGTTGTTTCGTTGTTATTTGTTAGGCAACAATGTTCGATTGATTGCTTCTGACAAACATCTTGTGTTTCTTACGCAGTTTTGACAATTCAACTTGGACGTCGCACATCTTGAGACACTTGTACTTAGGCTCTTATCCCCAGAATTATCTTTTACACGTCCAAATCAACTTCCACAACGTCTAAATGATTTCACCGAACTCCCGGTCGACTTAACCAATTCGACTACTGTGATCTACCCCGCGGGAGTCAGGGTACCTTCCTTCCACCCCATCTGCCTGAGCTTTCTACCGCTCTCATATGGTTGTACCTCGCAGGGTGTTCAACGAAGACTGGTAAATCAGCTGCGGTACTTTACTTAGACCAATGGCGTTTCACAGAAACGATCCGCGGGCCTAAGACAATTCCAAGAAATTTAGTCCTCGACGAAGTGAGAGATAGGTATAACCCTAAAACCGCTCGGCCTATTATGTCCGTTAACGAACTTAAATATCGCATTCGGATGAGCAACCTACCATGAAAATTACAAGTCATTAATATTTCTGACGTGGTAACATCGAGATACTGAACTCGCCCAACGCTCTACAGCGCAAAACTTCAATACGTTCTGTTACGTCTCATGACGTCAAATTTTGAGAAACGTTAATTTGTTTGTCTCAACAAAGGAGCTCGTGAATGTTTGTATATTGCCTATTTCCTACAAAAAAATGCTCAAATGCGTTTAATAGCTGAAGTGGTAACAAACTTATCAGTTTCTTAACACGTTGCCTAGTGCTGCGGAATTTATCCAGCTGGTGCTGGCAGGTTTTATGCAGAACTCAAGTAATATCATTTCAGATGGTGGAACAAATTCATGATTTCGAATTCCTAAGATTGAACACCCTAGAAGTTCACCCATTGTCGCTTGCATCCGGAATTTCGGATGCATTTCCACTCTATTTCATAAACGACAAATGAGTATTGTTGTAACATATCAGGGCGGTTGTAAGATCGAAACCCCAATCATTGTCGCGAAACTAATACCTCTTTAGTTCTCCTTCCAAATATGTAGTCACTTCTTCCTTGCTATACATTTTCATACAGAAGGAAGATTTTAAATTGTTTTAATATTGCATTGTACAATTACTTCGTGCTTGTTACCAAAGTATCGGTAACAAGAAAATACAGTTTGTTGTTTTATTGTGTGTTGTGCGCTCGAATCTTTCACCACTTCCTATCATCGGAATTGTTATCTTATTGCAAGTAACAACTATTTGCCGTAATCAACGAGATTACTACTGGTTGCTTAAAGTTAAGTATACCCCTTTACTCATCCCCCTGATAAAACAATCAGGTTGTATAATTCTGGTCCTTCGAAATAACATTATATCCTGATAAAAGAATCAGGACTCAACATTTGATCCTTCGAACCATAATATCCTGATAAAACAATCAGGATCCAACACGTGTTTTGAATTTGGCTTAAGAGTTAAGTTTTGAAGGCTCTCGCAAAATTTTAGTGATATCGAATGGATAACTTCTGATATGCATAATATTTTTTAAATTTTCTAGTGATGATTATGATCCTCACGAAATTTCCTATAAGTCTTTGTGTCTGCATTCTACAACTAGTTAGCAAGTTTTAATTCGATTGGATCTAGTTTGAAAACAATATTGAGAGGCTGATTATGCCCATCAATGAACTTAACCGTCCTATTGGATGCGCAGCCTACTCTGAAAATTTCAAGTCTTTTTTCTTTCCGTTCGACCGTTATGGTGACGAAGGCTGGCCGGACAGAATCGATTTTGACCTCGAATTCTTCATCAGTGAGTCGAACCTAATCGTTTGAGACCATTTTCGGCGGAAACTTCGAAAATTACAGACATTTGGGCAAAATGACATGCTGTCCCCCAGAACATGCGCAAAAGTGATGATTTGGACTACATCAAAATTTATATAGTAAAGGGTTTTCCAATAAGAGGTGTTATTTTGATATTCAAACAAAAATGCCATTTTTCAATATATATGATCGGATGTTTATTTCATTACAAAGAAGAAGCTATGCCGTTAATAGTGGAAAATAACATCAGGCAAATGACCACCACGACCACGCTTACAGGACCATATCCTTTTAATGAAATTTTCCATAACCAAATCGCAAAGTGGCTGCCCTCGATAGCCTCACGAATTTCATCTTTGAGGTCTTGAATTGACGCTGGGCTATTGGCGTAGACCTTTTCTTTCACGTGGCCCCAAAGGAAGAAGTCGCAAGGTGTTAAATCACAAGATCTCGGTGGCCAATTGTGATTACCTCGTCGAGAGATAACACGGTCCGGAAACTTTTCCCGCAAAAGATCAATGGTTTCGTTGCTTGTGTGGCACGTAGCGCCGTCTTGTTGAAAGTAAACGTTGTCCAGATCAATACCATCCAATTCCGGCCATAAAAAATCATTAATCATCTCTCGATAGCGCAATCATTCACCGTAACTGTTTGCTCCAGCCTCATTTTAAAAAAGTAAGGTCCAATGACTCTGCCGGACCATAAACCGCACCAAACAGTCACACGTTGAGGATAGAGAGGCTTTTCAACAATAACTCTAGGGTTTTCCGAGCCCCAGATGCGACAATTTTGCTTGTTGACGAAGCCACCGAGGTGGAAATGGGCCTCATCACTCAAGATGATTTTTCGATGGAATTCCCGATAATTTTCATGCATTTCGACGACCCAATCAGCAAAGACACGACGTTGTTGATGATCGGCCGGCTTGAGTTCTTGTGTTAACTGAACTTTGTAAGCCTTGAGACCCAAATCTTTATGGAAAAACGGTGTAATGACGTTTGTGGAATGCCTAATTCCAAAGAACGACGAGGAATGGACAAACCTGGGTTTTCTTCAACACTTTCGGCTACACCAGCAATATTCTCGGCTGTTCTTGAGCGACGTGCACGGGTTTTATTCTTCACATAACTAACTCGTCCCAACAGCTCGAATTTTTCCACCAATTTCTTTATTGCGGTCCGACAAGGTGCTTCACGACGACCCAAAAATGTTCGAGGTTTACGAACCTTCTCTGCCAAATTTTCACCATTTTTATAGTGAATTTTAATAATTTCAATGCGATCTTGAAGCGTGTATCGTTCCATTTTTATTAATGGCGCAGTTTCTACTTGTCAAATGTCAAAAATGACAGCTTCAAAAGTGACATCTACCGAAATAGCGGGCTATTTAAAATAACACCTCTTATTGGAAAACCCTTTATATTGGTTTGAAAAAAACCCTCAAAACATTGTACCATCAAAATTTGTTGCTTGTTCGAGCTATACTCCTGAGTCTTCACGGAAGTAAAACGCATTTTATTTCTAACTATTCTATTCAATTGAATTATAATTGCTGAACAACTCCACTATTCATTATGGTTATTATTATTTCGTACTTCTGGAGTAACTCAATCAGACATCCAGACTGTCCTGAGATTTCTCCGTTAACAGAAACGCTCGAAAACTTTTATTTGTCTGCAGCTGTCTGAAGTTCAGGATTCAAAGCCATAGTGGCACCATAAACGACAGCTTTATTTTCCTAATAAAATACAGGAATGCACCTAAATTTCAACAATTTATTGTCAGCGTGACTCGCTTCACCACACGTCCAGACGACCTGTCACGTTGACATTAACTCAAAAAACAAGAGACTTTTTTTTTAATTTAATGGATTACTAGCGGACGAACAGATGTTTTTCTGTTCGAACGTTGGCTTCCTATTAGCGGGTTCAGCAAACAGTTTTTCGATATTCGAATATCCGTTAAACAATACCCTCACATCTACGTGACATTTGACATTCAATAATTTCCTTTGGTCATTGTGCGATTCTCTAAAAATGAACGCAATTTCTTGTTTTCCTGTGCCGTTCAATTCTTGTGTCATGACCGGAGTATTAAACTGCTCCACAAGAGTTAGGGATAATCGTTTCAACTAAAATAACTGACATTCTGAAACCTTTGTTTGCGCTGAAAACGTAATTTAATATAGTTTTAGGTTCAAAACTATAAATACACGTATTTTTTCGATCTGCAACATATACAGGGTGATTAACAGAATAAGGTCAAATTTAACGGACATTTTATTGTCTTTTTTTGTCTTTTTATGCCTTCAATACAAGGTGCATCAATGACCGCCTGACATCTTCGTTGCATACTGTCAACGAGGATGTTGAACATATCTGGAGGAATTTCATTCCATAAACGAGGCAGTAGTGCTTTGAGGTCATTCAATGTTTCTGGTGGAGATTGGTGATCATCTAGTCTTCTTTGCAGCATAACCCATGCATGTTCTATGCAGTTTAAGTCTGGCGAATGCGGAGGTATTGGTAAATGTGGAATACAATGCTCGTCTCGCGCATTTTCTACTATTGCTGCACGATGTGGTCTTGCGTTATCGTCAAGAAATTGGAAAGCTTCACCAATGTCAGCATGAAAATTTGGCACTACGTTGCCAATGAAATGTTCCCTATAATGTAGAGCAGTCATATTGCCAGGATGAATGTGAAGGTCTGTGCGCCCGTTGTAACAGATCACTTGATATATCTGAAGTTTAGCATCCAATAGTAGCACCATGACCTTTATATGCATGCGAAGTTTTGTAATGATCGGATCACCGTAAAGTTGCAAAAAAAAATTATAAAAAATTTAAAAATTTTGTTTCTACAATAACTCTCGAACATAATCAGCTAGGCAGTTGAAATTTTCAGAGTAGGTTTGGGAGATGTTCATCTTGGATGATTTCATTATTGGGCCAAATCGGCCTGAAGGTTTCAGAGTAACAGAACATTTTTTCTTCACATTACAAATTTCAAATTCAATATTTTTGCGCGTATGTTCTGGGGAACATCGCGTTATCATTTTGCCCAAATGTCTGTAACTTTCGAATTTTTTGACTAAAATGGTCTCAAACGATTAAGTTCGACTCCCCAATGAAGAATTCGAGGTCAAATTTGATTCTGTCCGTCCGTCCGTCCGGCCGTCCGGCCGTTGCCACGATAACTTGAGAACGAAAAGAGCTAGCGACTTGAAATTTTCAGGGTAGGTGGCGCATCCCAATACGACGGACAAGTTCGTTAATGGGCATAATCGGCCCAGTGGTTTCCGAGTAATAATTTTGTTTTCAACCACTATGAATCTGATCGAATTGAAACTTGGTGAGTAGTTGTAGAATATGAACCTAAGCACGTTCGTGGAATTTTGTGCGAATCGTATGGCTAGGACATTATTAAAAAATTATTAAAAAATATTTTTGTTGTCACGATAATTCAAGAACGGAGAGAGATAGCGGCTTCAAGTTTTCAGGTTAGGATGTGCACCAGAACGCGACATTTCAGTTTGATTATGAGCATAATCGGCCAAACGGTTTTAGAGTTATAGCCATCTGAAATTTTCTGAAATTTTGTGGTTTTTTGTTCCTCATTAACTCGAAAAATACTGAGCCGATTGAATTCAAATATGGTTCTTAGTTGTAGAATACCAGCGCGGAAATGTTTGCAAAATTTGGTGTGGATAGCATTTGTAGAAAATTTCTAATAAATCATTGAAAAAAAAAAAATTCTATATATCAGTAACTAATCGTTTGAAATTGCTGAAATTTTGCAAGAGCCTCATAACCTACCTCTACTGCCAATTTTCAAGTTTTAATACGATCGGTTAAATATTGTTGGAGATTCGAGCATTCTTGTGTGAGTTCAGTAGATGGGTAACCGTTTTGTCGATAACTTTCGAACAAAAGGAGATAGAAACTTGCAATTTTCAGGGTAGGTTGCGTATCCGAAAGGGAGAGTTGGGTTCGATTTTGGGCATAATCGGTCTAACGGTTTCCGAGTTATACCCACATGGAAAATTAATTCCTTGATAACTCAAAAAATAAATATTCGATCGAATTGAAGCTTGGTAACTAGTAGTAGAAAATCAGCATAAAGACGTGTTTAAAATTTTTTTATTAAATATTTAAAACTGTAATTAGTTCTTTGAAATACCATTGAATGAAGAAATTCTTGTAAGTTAACAAAATATCTTTATTTGAACAATAAAAATATCATTTTATTAAAATGACAGTTTGACTATCCAATTGCTTATTTTCTTTATAATATTTTTGCTGTAAGTCAGTATAGCTTAGAACTTTCAAAGTAACGTCCAACAATATTAATTTAAATGATATTATAAATAAAAAAACAATATACTTCAACAATGTTTCTTGAATTATAGACTTTACAGAATAAAATAGGAAGGTATACTTCTAATAGCTTAGAACTTTCAAAGTAACGTCCAACAATATTAATTTAAATGATATTATTAATAAAAAAAAATTGGTTCAAGCACTGACGTGAAGTCAGAAGCTTTTGCGCGTTTGTTCTATTGTTCATTCTTCTGTATTGGACACCCTTAATAGAATTAACCATGGTAAATTATGTTGTCCATTCTCCTGTATTGGACACTCTTACTTCGAATTTACCACGGTAAATTCGAATTAAGTGTCCAATACAGGAGACACTCTTACTTCGAATTTACCACGGTAAATTCGAATTAAGTGTCCAATACAGGAGAATGGACAACATAATTTACCATGGTAAATTCTATTAAGGGTGTCCAATACAGAAGAATGAACAATAGAACATACGCGCAAAAGCTTCTGACTTCACGTCAGTGCTTGAACCAATTTTTTTTTTTGAGTTAACAAGGAAATAATATTCCAGGTGGGTATAACTCGGAAACCGTTAAACCGATTATGCCCAAAAACGAACTCAACTCTCCCTTTCGGATACGCAACCTACCCTGAAAATTGCAAGTCCCTATCTCCTTTGGTTCGAAAGTTATCGAGGCAACGGTCACCCATCTACTGAACTCGCACAAGAATGCTCGAATCTCCAACAATATTCAACCGATCGTATTAAAACTTGAAACTTGGCAGTAGAGTTAGGTAATGAACGCTCTTGCAAAATTTCAGCAATTTCAAACGTATAGTTACTGATATATAGAATTTTTTTTTTTATTTTCAATGATTTATTAAAAATTTTCTACAGATGCTATCCTCACCAAATTTCGCAAACATTTTCGCGTTGGCATTCTACATCTAATAACCATGTTTGAATTCAATCGGTTCAGTATTTTTCGAGTTAATGAGGAACAAAAAACCACCAAATTTCAGAAAATTTCAGATGGCTATAACTCTGAAACCGTTTGGTCGATTATGCTCATAAACAAACTCAAATGTGGCATTCATATGCACAACATAACCTGATATTTTCAAGCCGCTATCTCTTTCCGTTCTCAGGTTATCGTGACAAAAAAAATATTTTTTAATAATTTTTTTAAAATTTTCTAGCCATACGATTCGCCCAAAATTTCACAAACGTGCTTAGGTTCATATTCTACAACTACTCACCAAGTTTCAATTCGATCGGATTTATATTGGTTGAAAACAAAATTATTACTCGGAAACCACTGGGCCGATTATGCCCATTAACGAACTTGTCCGTCGTATTGCGATGCGCCACCCACCCTGAAAATTTCAAGTCGCTAGCTCTTTTCGTTCTCAAATTATCTTGGCAACGGACGGCCGGACGGCCGGACGGACAGAATCAAATTTGACCTCGGATTCTTCATCGGGGAGTCAAACTTGATCGTTTGAGACCAATTTCGTCAAAAAATTCGAAAGTTACAGACATTTGGGCAAAACTATAACGCGATGTTCCCCAGAACATACGCGCAAAAATTGGTTCAAGCACTGACGTGAAGTCAGAATCTTTTGCGCGTATGTTCTATTGTCCATTCTTCTGTATTGGACACCCTTAATCGAATTTACCATGGTAAAATATTTTGTCCATTCTCCTGTATTGGACACTTAATTCGAATTTACCATAAACATAATTTACCATGGTAAATTCGATTAAGGGTGTCCAATACAGAAGAATGGAAAATAGAACATACGCGCAAAAGCTTCTGACTTCACGTCAGTGCTTGTTATTTATTTAAGATGCAGTTTCACCATAAATATCGATTGATATCATTTTCAACTCCAAGGAGCTAATACTTTCGGAGATATGATTTTTCAAAATTTCAATAATAAATCGTACTTCTATGTTTCACAGAATGTTATTATTAATCTATATATGAGTTATTATATGATCTGGGTTCATATACTCGTACATGTCATCTTGATTTCCTATAAAAGAGAGTCAAATTCATTTAAGCTTTCGATGAATTATGAGTATTTTAATATGATATTATGCTTTTTGGTGATATTTTAATGACCGTGGATAATCCATATGATAATGGAAATATATACCTTGGTAGGTTTATCAGAATGGGTTCAGAATAGCTCCAGTAAAAAAACAAAACTAAAATATTGGCTAAGTTTCAATTGATATAATATAATTTTCAGAGTGGATTAGAGGAATGAATATCTCGGGTAGGTTCGTGGTTTTTGGCGCTCTTGTTTGAATGTAATTTCTTTCATGATACAGTTCTATTATAAGAATCCATTGATATCATTCCCAACTCTGAGAAACCAATAATTTCGGAGATGATTTGTCAAAGTTTGAACAAGAGTGCCAAAGCTCCTCTCCACAGGGCCTTACCACTTTTTTATTTTTGTTAGAGAAAGAGTCGATAATGAAACGATTGTTTTTTATCTCCAATGACAGATTCAGGGTCTTTTGTCGGAGTTTGCGTCTGTAGATTTCTGTCAGCTGGACCACTTGTAAGAATTAACGTTGAAATATAGTATATCGTCTAATCGACGGATTTGCACCAACTTAACTTTGTCACAGTAGCTAATTGCTATTAAAAAAAAATTGGTTCAAGCACTGACGTGAAGCTTTTTCGCGTATGTTCTCCTATCCATTCTCCTTTATTGGACACTCTTAATCTAATTTACCATGGAAAATTATATTGTCCATTCTCCTGTATTGGACAATAGAATATACGTGCAAAAGCTACTGACTTCACGTCAGTGCTTGAAAAAAATTTTTTTTTTAATGATTTTTTTAAAATTTTCTAGTGCTACGATCCTTACGAAATTCTGCATGCAAGGATTTTCGCGTTGGCATTCTACAACTAATAACCATACTTGAATTGGATCGGATTTGTATTTTTTGAGTTATTGAGGAAATAACCAAATTTCAGATTATATAACTCCAAAACCATTGGGCCGATTATGCTAGTTAACGAACTTAAATGTCGTATTCAGATACGTAATCTAACCTGAAAATCGCTATTTCATTCCGTTCTCAAGGAATCATGAGATACATAATTTTTTCGTCATTTTTTTTAAATTTTCTAGTGGTACGGCACAGAATTTGACACACGTCTTGATGTCGATATTTTACAACTAGTTAACAAGCTTCATTTCGATCGAGTCTATATTTTTTGAGTAATCGAGGAAATAATATTCCAGATGGGTATAACTCCGAAACCGTTGGACCGATTATGGCCAACAGGGAACTTAATTCTGCTATTCAGATGTGCAACCTATCCTGAAAATTGCAAGTCCCTATCTCCTTTAGTTCGAGAGTTGTCGAGGCAACGCTCACCCATCCAGCTACTGAACTCACACAAGGCTGCTTGGATCTCCAACAATATAGATCCGATCATGTTCAAACTTGAAACTTGGTAGTAGAGTTAGGTTCTGAAGTCTCTTGCAAAATTTCAGCGATATCGGACCAATAGTTTCTGATATATAGAATTTTTTTCAATAATTTTTTATGATTTTTTAAAAATTTTCTAGTTATACGATCCTCACAAAATTTTGCAAGAATTTTGCTTCGTCATTCAACAACTGATAACCATGTGTGAATTGGATCGGTTTTGTATGTTTTGCGTTATTGAGGAAATAACAACCAAATTTCAGATAGGCATAACTCCAAAACCGTTTTGCCGATTATGCCTATAAACAAACTCAAATGGCGCATTCAGATTTTCAACCTTACCTGAAGATTTCAAATTGCTATCTTTTTCCGTTCTTAGGTTATCGTGACGTAAATAATATTTTTTAATAATTTTTTAAAAAATTTCTAACTATACGTTGTTCACAAAATTTCACGAACATCCTTATGTTTATATTCCACAACTACTCACCGAGTTTCAATCCGATCGGATTAGTATTTGTTGTAGACAAAATTATTACTCGGAAACCATTAGACCACCGATTATACCCATTAACGAACTTGTCCGTCCTATTGGGATGTGCCACCTGCACCTCAAGTAATCGTGACAGCGGCCGGCTGGCCGGACAGAATCAAATTTGACCTTGAATTCTTGATCAGGGAGTCGAACCCAATCGTTTGAGACCATCTTCGGCGAAAAATTCGAAAATACATTTGGGCAAAATGATAACGCGATGTTCCCCAGAACATACCAACATCCAATTTTCAGGAGAGGTTGCGCAAGTTGCGAAAGTTTCCGAAGCGTTTCTGAGACCGAAATGAATGCAAACAGTTTTACTAGCATTAACCACTGCTCGTTAAACTGACACCAACTAACAAATTGGCTAAAAATTTCCTCACAAGCGCAACGAAACTCCCCAGACTCCGCGCAGAGACTACAATCGAGGTGTCATCGGCAATTGGCAAACAGTACCATGATAAAGTATGCCAGGTGAATGGGCAGGTCATTGATAAATAATAAAAATAAAAAGGGTCCCTGCACGGAGCCTTGGGGAAGTCACACAGCCCGTCCGGAATTGTTCGGAATATGAATCACTGACCTGAACACTCATAGTCATCTGGTTGAGATAGCTGCGCAATCAGTCAAAAACACTCCTCTGAAATCTAAACTGTAGCATTTACTTAAAATTAACATATTAAAGAGTATATCAAACGCACAGGAGAGATCGAAAAACAATCCAGAAAACTGTAAATCTTTAAACCATAAACGGACCCAACAAAACTCGATTGACTCTCGTATGAGGCGAGAATAGACAATGGAACATGTGCGCAAAAGCCCCTGACTACACTTTTTGTCTATTTTTTTTATGTGCAAGGCAACTAAGGCCATCTATACAGTTCTCATTCACATATTCCGCAATCTCTTTAAATCTGAATCGATAACGAGAATGAAAGATATCTAATACAGAACCACAATTTGAAATACTCTGATCTTAAAATCACCCCCACTCGCCAACTTCAAATTCAAATATTCTCCCTTCATCCGCTACAACAGGTATAATCGATGTAATACTGCTTCTATTCTTGAGTAAGGTTCAAACCAAATGCGGAAATTTTCCGAAGGAAGTCCCTGGGATCGGAATCCGTTTTCAATTAACGATTTTTCGCCTACCATCAGTCCACTAATTTGCTCAACCTCCCAGTTGTGCAGTTAATGGATCATTTTTCGATTAGAACCTTTCAGCTTTATTATTCAATATTCCCAAGTTTCCCTCATCCATAAAACATTCGCTGTTTCAGCTTATTTCTTATCTGAGGGAAATGGAGCGAATAACCAAAATGTTTATGTAGACGTAACAACGTGTTTATAACAGGAAATAAGTGTGTATATTAGTTCTGTTGATAGTAGCTCAATCAATGAATTCTCATGAACGCATTAGGGTTGAGAAAACAAAATAGGTCGAACTGGACGTCGCATAGACATCGTAACCTATTTTTATATGCTCGGAGACTTTAGAAGGATTTATTTCTTCATCTTGATTTTATGACAACATATTGATTGAATAGGGCCATTCAATTAATTGGCCCATTAGATGTGTCTCGGCTTCTAGACAAAATATAGTTTTGGTAGAGGGAAGGTTTAACGGCTAATTGGTCTCTTGCATGAATTTTTTCTATTATTGGAATCGATTTTTATATCCATAAGAATACTGAAAAAGTTCAACCGCCGTCAAAAATTTTAATTTCAACGAGAAAACGATCATTCAAATTTGGTTGCACATAATGCCTGTTCAAACGACCGAAACTTGGCGCCGGTCCGTGACGTAACCCGTCATATCTACTCTCACACTCTTTTCGTGTCCGTTTCACTCTTTATACCAGTGTAACACAGCTCCCTATAAAGGGCTCGAAGTCGGCACCGGCTGTAACAAGTGAATTTTGATTACGTCTCCGTCATAGTAGCGATTCAAAAGCGTTTCCCCTCATTTGAAATTGCTTCTTGATTTACCGATTTTCAATATCGAAATATTCAAATTTTATAAATCATGAAAGTGTATGAGCGTATACATGATGAACTAGTATTGAAGTAGATTCACAAAAACGTAAAAATATGGTATCTCGTTTTACATGCAACAGACCTATTCTGCATAAGGAGCAGAGAAAAATCATTCTGCTGGTACCTGCCGACACGTGTTTCTGCTTGTTGGCTTCTTTGGGACAGGGCAACCAAGAAACCAAGAAAAAGATGGAAATAAAATTGAAAATAGATCAAACCACAACAGGAGGGAGCAACTAATTTGTGCCTTCAGCTCTTGGAGGCAAACTATGGCATCGGCACGAAGGAAGCATAAGCAACCTGAGGATAAGAAGTATAGACGTATTATGATGATGCGGAGAAGTATATTTGACTGGGAAGGTTTAATGGGCAACTCCTCAAAAGGAGGTTCCTTGGTTTCTTAGTTGCCATGTCCTGAAGAAGCCAACTAGCAGAAACAAGTGCCTGCTTCCTCCGTGTCAATGTCATAGTTTAACATCCGAATCGGAGGTGCTGGAGCTGAAGGCACAATTAGTTGCTCGCTCCTGTTGTGGTGTCACCTATTTTCAGTTTTATTTCCATCTTTTCCTTGGTTTATTGGTTGCCTCTCCTGAAGAAGCTAACTAGCCGGATCACGAGTTGGCAGGTACTATAGCAGAATGATTTTTTTGTGCTTCTTTTGCGGAATCACAGGTTAAACCTTCCCAATTAAATATAAAAGGTCCGCCATCTAACGTTTTTTCTTTCAACTAGTGCTTATTTCGTGAATGGTAACACTTAGGTCATGTCTGATTTGACAGATAATTAGTTATATCCTTCCGCTGAACGAATATGGTTGTGTATACGCTTGAACAACGCTGGGAAATATTGCGACATTACTTTGAAAATCATGGTAATGTTGCAGAATGTGTGCGTACATTGCGTACGGATTTTGGAAGAATAGAAGGACCGTCAGCTCCGTATGTTCGTTATCTTGTGAAATAAGTGAAAGAAACTGGCATCCTCATCGATAAACCAAAGCATGAAAAGCCAAAAACAGTGCGTACACCTGAGAATATTGCTGCTGTGGCAGTAAGTGTGCGGAGACATCATTGAGACGAATTTTGCATAAAGACCTTGGTATGACGCCATACAAAGTCCAATTGATGCAGGAGTTGCCCTGTTTTTGAAGATCGCATTATCAGCCGCAGAGCTGATGTCGTTTGGCCACCTCAGAGCTGCGATTTGACACCGTTGGACTATTATTTGTGGTGTGCCGTCAAAGATAAGTGTAACGCCAACAAGCCAGAAACAATTGACGCTTGAAAGGACAATATTCGTGAAGCCATTGGTGAAATACAGCTGCACACAATCGATAATGTGCTTAAAAATTGGACCGATCGTGTAAACTACTGCATGGCATTATTAATCGGAAGGATTGTACTTTCAAATAAAAAAAGAAATTTGAGAAAATATTCAGTAGCTTTTTTTTTATTGCATTTAAAAAAGAAGTTATTTGGCGGACCCGTTACTTCTCAGCAGTATCCATATTTCTATAGTTTTGATATTTGACACCAGGCCGTTTGTCGGTGCAGACTATCTAAAATATTGCTAAGAAATCGTCCTCTGATTATACCGGATGCACCTTAGTTGTAGTGGCATCACGAGGGCATTGTCAACAACCATTGCTATACTTGGTGTTATCTCGAACCTTCCACTTTTGTCCCTATTTACAATTGGAGTGGCAAGGCTTGAGGCATAGCCTTCTATAGAGATAGCCTAGAAAATGTAGTATTTCAGGAGGAATTTGCTAAGGTAACCATTCCCAACACAAAGACGAAAGTATGTCGAGAATTTGCTATAACCGCTTGAGCTTTTGACGGTATAAATTGCATCGAAATGGTAAAGAAATATATTATGCTAAGGCTATCAAATGTAAAGCATGACAGATTTTTTGTCAAATATTTGAATGGGAGATGTGGAGTGCAACCTGCAGATATTAACACATTTGGAAATTTTCCGAAAATGATGGCCCAGTTTTTAAAGTTTCCAACCCTCCTAGCAGCTTTTGGAGCTGATATGCTAAAAATCAAACAGCATGGAGAATGGAAGTCTAATACAGTTGCTGAAGGTTACGTGGAGAATTTCATAATTAAAATTGGTTCAAGCACTGACGTGAAGTCAGAACATACGCGCAAAAGCTCCTGACTTCACGTCAGTGCTTGAACCAATTTTTTTTTCGTAATTTTTCTAGGGGTACGGTTCTCACAAAATTTTACAGACGTCTTTATGTCGATATTCTACAACTAGTTAGCAAGCATATTTTTTTAGTCATCGAGGAAATAATATTCCAGATGGGTATAACTCCAAAACTGTTGGGCCTATTATGACCAACAGCGAACTCAACTCTCCCATTTAGATGCGCAACCTACCCTGAAAATTGCGAGTCCCTATCTCCTTTCGTTCGGGAGTTATCGAGGCAACGGTCAGCTATCCAGCTACTAAGCTCACACAAGGCTGCTCAGATCTCCAACAATATAAATCCTATCGTGTTCAAACTTGGAACTTGATAGTAGAGATAGGTTCTGAAGGGTCTCGCAAAATTTCAGCTATGTCTGATGAATAGTTTCTGATATATAGAATTTTTTCCAATGATTTTCAATGATTTAAAAAAAAAA
This sequence comes from Halyzia sedecimguttata, assembly GCA_937662695.2. NCBI lineage: Eukaryota > Metazoa > Arthropoda > Insecta > Coleoptera > Coccinellidae > Halyzia > Halyzia sedecimguttata. The sequence continues at coordinate 11,032,415 of OW569411.2, read as the reverse complement.
TCTAGTGATACGATCCTCACAAAATTTTGCAAGAATTTCCGCGTTGCCATTCTTGATTAGTAACCATATTTAAATTGGATCGGTTTTGTATTTTTCGAGTTATTGAGGGAATAACAACCAAATTTCAGATGGGTATAACTCCAAAACCGTTTGGCCGATTATAAACTTATGAACTAACTCAAATGTCACAATCAGATGCGCAACCTAACCTGAAAATTGCAAGTCGCTATCTCTTTACTTCCTCAGGTTATCGTGACATAAAAAATATTTTTTAATAATTTTTTTTTAATTTTCTAGTGATACGATTTTCAAAAAATTTAACAAACGTGCTTAGGTTTATATTCTGCAACTACTCACCAAGTTTCAATTCGATCGGATTTATATTGGTTGAAAACAAAATTATTACTCGGAAACAATTGGGCCCATTACGCCCATTAACGAACTTGTCCATCGTATTGGGATGCGCCACCTACCCTAAAAATCTCCAGTCACTATCTCTTTCCGTTCTCAAGTAATCGTGGCAACAGCCAGCCGGCCGGCCGGACAGAATCAAATGTTCCCCAGAACATACGCGCAATAAACAGTAGATTGCGACAAACATCCTAGGAGAACATTACATGGACAATACGCAAATTATTGCTACACACAAAAATACGTTGTCGGCTGGGGTCATGTCTGACATATATTTAGGTTAAGAAGTACATAGTTCAAGTAGTTTAGTCTTGCAATGATTCTGTATTTTTCACAATTAATGTCGAAATTTACTTTTCATCAACAGTTGCGAAATATTTTACTTCTCGTAACCAGTTGCGAAAAGTGAAACGTTTCAAAACGTCGATGATTCTTGAAAAGTGTCACTTTATATGCCAAAATTTGAACAGTACATAGAATTATATCACCATGTGTCTTCCATGAAATAAGATGAAATTCAATGTATATTTATGCCATTCTAGGTGTAGATCTTCTATACTATTTTAAAGCAGAATAAATTCATGTTGACAAGTTTATGGAGACTTTACTCACCATAAATTCTGAAACGGGGCATTATCAAAGGAAATAGGGTCTTGCATAACGGCGGAAGTTTAACACGTTATCTGCTGCTTGCTCCAGAAGCTGGAAAACACAAATTTTACGACGAAAGTCCGAGAACTTTTTCAGTTTTATGGTAATTGAGCGGCTCGGGATGTTAATTTCCAACTGTTCATAGGAAGGGAGACGAGAATATTAAAATGAAAAATATATTGCTGATGAACTTGAAGCTTATCAACCCGTTCTGGGAAAATATTACTTTATATATAGTTTTTTTCTTCGATCGTTGGAAAAGTGACACTATTTGACCTGTTTTCTATGCGCAAAGCTCAACATTCCAGAATAGTGGGCAGTTGCTAAGCAATTAGAAAATACCAGTGCGGTAATATTCTTACCGCACTGCTGTAACGTGCGGTAATGTTACAAATGGATTATTACAATAAAATGAAACAAAGTATGGTTTTGATTTTTATACTATTTTAATTAAAAATTGTATATTTCGTATTTTATGCATTTTAAGTAATACTATTTTATCTATATCTACTTACTTTCGTCGATAAAAAGATGTCATCTGGGGCCTCTAAAATGAACTTCTGAACTTGTTCCTGGGTTAAAATTTTGGATTTTTTCGGTTTGTATCCTATAGCTTGACGTTTTAAAAATGCTCTCAGTTTTTGATACTGGGCAATATTAATAATATTTTTTTCAGACAAAGTTGATCGAAGCATGGAATAATGTGCCCACAACGTCGAAGATTTCATTGTTTTAGCAAATTCAGCAATTCAGCTATCAGTACATTCTCAGGAAAGGATACACTGTTATTTTTTCTGCAAAAATCCATGAAGCGTTGGTACGCAAGTTCATACTTCTCTCTGGATTTCGCCGGAAGTAAATTAAGTGAAGCTGCATTCGCGGCTTCTACTAGTTCAGTAGGCGTGCAAGTTAACAATTAATCACTATCAGTGTTCATATTTATTAATTCTTTTTTAATTCCTTATAAAATATGACGAATCAAACAAATCCAGCTTGAAAATTATTTTACTTTTGTCATAACAAAGTAATTTCCATGGTTACCACTTCTATATTCCAATATGAACATAGAGAAACCTATTCAAACTTACATGATTACATCTTGAATGAAATATTTTTTAATTAATTTCTTAAATGTAAATCAACGATCGAAGAAAAAATAGAATGTATAATTCGTGGGAAAAGCATATTCCCAAACTCCTGTGTTACCAGACTCGTCGCTACGCTCCTCGTCTGGTAATTATCACAGTCGTTTGGGAATATTATGCTTTTCCCACTAATTATAAAATATACTATTATGAAATCTTCTTCTTCAGCCATTCGACATCCAATATTGGATATAGGCCTCTAGGTTTTTCCATGTTTTTCTGTCCCGTGCTGTTTTCATCCACTAATATCCCGTGATCTCCCTAATATTATCTCGCCATCTCTTTTGTGGTCGTCCAACGCTTCTTTTACTTATGCGTGGTCTCCATTGTGTTGTTTTTATAGTCCATCTATTCGTATTCTGGAGCGCAATATGACCCACCCACTTCCACTTTAGCTCTGCTATACGTCACCGAACACATATCTATTTATTTTATATACAGGGGCTTTATAAATGATTGCTACAGCCCAGTAGGCTTTGGATTTTTATTTACCACTTCTCACTTCCTGTGTTCTGTTTATATCATAGAATTTCTAAACTGACAGCCTATATTTATACTCTTAACAAGATTGAAAAGTATATTTTAAGCAAAAGTTCTCCGAAATGGTCTATTAAATTCAAATCTGTTGTAATTTTGACATTATGAATTATCATTAATATTGAATATTTGTTTCCAGGAATGTTCGGTGTTCATATTCGAGAAGCGGTGCGCGGAAAAATTGCACAAGCCGAAACGAAAGGAAACAGTAACGGAAATACTCCGAGCATCCGTCAGGCAGCTGGAGCGGTTCCGGCATCCCAAGATCCTTCACGTGTTGCATCCGATCGAAGAGTGCGCCGACACGCTGGCTTTCGCCTCCGAACCCGTGTACGCCAGTTTGGCCAATATCCTAGCATGTCACGACGTGAGCGGAAGTCAGAGCGGCATCAATACGGCCTCTAATCAGCAGCCGCCGCAGAGGCCGCTGCACGCAAGGGAATACAACTTTTTGGATATCGAGTACAAGTATGGTATCCTTCAGGTGAGAAAAAATAATATGGTATTCTTCAATTAGTACTAGATTGTAGTCAGATTTATGCTCGACAAGTCTTATCTTGTTTCGGAATGAACTGAGTTCTGTTGAATGGGAAAAATATACAGTGGGTGAAAAAATATTTGAGAATATATTTTGGCCTATATGTCTGTATCGATATCCATATCCGATCGAATTTAAATTTGCTAACTAATGGGTCCGCCATCTAACATTTTTTTTTCAACTAGTGCTTATTTCGTGAATGGTAACACTTAGCTCATGTCTGATTTGACAGATAATTAGTTTTATCCTTCCGGTGAACGAATATGGTTGTGTATACGCTTGAACAACGCTGGGAAATATTGCGACATTATTTTGAAAATCATGGTAATGTTGCAGAATGTGTGCAAAAATTGCGTACGGATTTTGGAATAAGAGAAGCACCGTCAGCTCCGTATGTTCGTCATCTTGTGAAAAAAGTGAAAGAAACTGGCATCCTCATCGATAAACCAAAGCGTGAAAAGCCAAAAACAGTGTGTACTCCCGTAAATATAGCTGCTGTGGCAGAAAGTGTGCGTGAAGCGCCATCAACATCAATTCACCGTCGTTCTCAAGAATTAAACATTTCGGAGACATCATTGAGCCGAATTTTGCATAAAGACCTTGGTATGACGCCATACAAAGTCCAATTGGTTCAGGAGTTGAAGCCAACTGACCATCCAATGCGTTTTCGCTTCGCTAAGTGGGCCTGCGATCGACTTACAGAAGATGCCGATTTAGCCAAAAAAATCATCTTTTCAGATGAAGCTCATTTTGATCTTGGCGGGTATGTAAACAAGCAGAATTATCACATTTGGGGCACAGAATACCCGCACGCATACATTGAAAAGCCGATACACCCAAAACGAGTCACTGATTGGTGCGGATTTAGGTCCAGAGGCATAATTGGGCCATTTTTCTTTGAAAATGAGAAAGAAGTGGACGTTACAGTCAATGACGATCGTTATCGGGCCATGTTGAACGAATTTTTGTCCACAAAAATTGAAGAGGAGGATATTGGCAACATTTGGTTTCAACAGGACGGTGCTACGTGCCACACAGCCGAAGCTACACTCGATGTTTTGCGCCCTGTTTTTGAAGATCGCACTATCAGCCGCAGAGCTGATGTCGTTTGGCCACCTCGGAGCTGCGATTTGACACCGTTGGACTATTATTTGTGGGGTGCCATCAAAGATAAGTGTTACGCCAACAAACCAGAGACAATTGACGCTTTAAAGGACAATATTCGTGAAGCCATTGGTGAAATACAGCTGCACACAATCGATTATGTGCTTAAAAATTGGACCGATCGTGTAGGCTACTGCATGGCCAGCCGAGGCAGCCATTTAAATTGAATTATCTTCCATTATTAACCGGAAGGATTGTACTTTCGAATAAAAAAAAAATTTGAGAAAATATTCAGTAGTTTTTTTGTATTGCATTCTCAAAAAAAAAGTTATTTGGCGGACCCTTTAGTTGTAGAATGCCGTCACAAAGTGTTTTGTGAAATTTCGTGACGATAGTATTACTAGGAAATATTTGAGAAATCATTAAAACATATTCTGTATTTTGGAAATTATTCGCCCGATATCGTTGAAATTTTGCAATAGCCTTCAAACTAATTTTACGGTCAACTTCTAAATTTTAAAACGATCGGATCTATATTGTTGGAGGGATTGGAAATGTATTGGAAGTCGATCCCCGCCTTGGGCGCATTATTATTTTGGACGGCATTTTACAACTATGTAGATACCAAGTTTCAATTCGATCGGATATGTATTATTTGAGTTGTTGGACTATATTGGATATATTTGTCTCTCAAACCTACACTTGAAAATTTCAACTGCCTAACTGATTCCTTTCGAGAGTTTTTATTTTTACATACAAATTTCAAATTCAATTTTTTTTAAGATGAAGTTTCATCATGAGAATCCATTATAATCCACGGGCATAATATTATCACCCTAAAAGTATAATAATACAATATAATCCTCATATTTTTACGACAGCTACGTCACGGGTGTAGCCATGTCTTAATATCGGGAGAATTTAAGAAAATAAAACAAAAATATGTTCAAATTGACGTATATTAATGTTGTCCGCAAGGTCAAACAAGGTGGCAGCGCAGTAAATTCAAAATATTGATGTATAATTGTTTATACTTCTCGCCTCTCGTTATTTCATACAATATTAATATAAGATTTTGAAGATTGGGGAGCTTCTCTCGTTACTCGTTGACGTTATTTCATTGGTCATTTTACATTTAATCATACTTTGTTTTCTAGAACAGGAGGAGTATTTTATATCATCAGTAACGAAGCGAAAATAAATTTGTTTCTTCATATAGGAAAATAAAATGACATGTATGAAAGCAGATCATATAATAATTCATATTTAGAATAATTACAGCATTCTGTGAAAACATAGAAGTACGATTTGTTATTGAAATTTGGGAAAATCATATCTCCTAAAGTATTAGCTTGTTAGAGTTGAAAATGATATCTATGGATTGAAATGGTGAAACTGCATCTTAAAAAATTGAATTTGAAATTTGTAATGAAAAAAAAAAATTTTTTTTCGTTACTCCGAAACCATCAGGCCGATTTTGTTCAATAACGAACTTAATCGAGATATTTATCTCCCAAACCTGCTTGAAAATTTCAACTGTCTAGCTAGCTCATTCGGGAGTAATCGTGTTAACGAAGGGCTGGCCAGACAGAATCGATTTTGACCACGGTTTCTTGATCAGTGAGTCGAACCAAATCGTTTAAGACCATTTTCAGCCAAAACCTCGAAAATTACAGACATTTGTGCAAATTGATAAGCACTCTGTTCCGAGGAATAAGAGCGACAAAAATGAGGGTTGCCATTTAATATAAGGAAGTTGTTAGCTACTTCCGGTATAATTGGAAGTGGAAGAAAACTGTCAATATTTTAAAGAAGTAGCTCAAGGTCGAGAACCTTTGTGTGCGATTTTTTATGAGCTTATCATTTTTGCGCGTATGTTCTGGGGAACATCGCGTTATCATTTTGCCCAAATGTCTCTTACATTCGAATTATTTTACTAAAATGGTCTCAAACTATTCGGTTCGACTCCCCAATGAAGAATTCGAGGTCAAATTTGATTCTGTCCAGCCGGCAGTCCGGCCGTCCGGCCGTTGCCACGATAACTTGAGAACGAAATAGCTAGCGACTTGAAATTTTCAGGGTAGGTGGCGCAACTTAATACAACGGACAAGTTAGTGAATGGGCATAATCGGCCCAATGGTTTCCGAGTAATAATTTTGTTTTCAATCAATATAGATCCGATCAAATTGAAACTTGGTGAATAGATGTAGAATATGAACCTAAGCACGTTTGTGAAATTTTGTGAGAATCGTATCACTAGAAAATTATTAAAGAACTATTAAAAATTTTTTTGTTGTCACGATAACCTGAGAACGGAAAGAGATAGCGGCTTGAAGATTTCAGGTTAGGTTATGCATCTGAATGCGACATTTGAGTTTGTTTGTAAGCATAATCAGCCAAACGGTTCAAGAGTTATAGCCATCTGAAATTCGGTTGTTTTTGGTTCCTCATTAACTCTAAAAATACAAAATCGATTGAATTCAAACATGGTTATTAGTTGTAGAATACCAACGCAAAAATTCTTGCAAAATGTCGTGAGGATAGTATTTGTAGAAATTTTTAAAAAAATCATTGAAAATTGAAAAAAAAAATTCTATATATCAGTAACTATTCGTCTGAAATTGCTGAAATTTCGCAAGAGCCTTTAGAACCTAACTGTACTGCCATGTATCAAGTTTTAACACGATCGGTTAAATATTGTTGGAGATTCGAGCAGCCATGTGTGAGTTCAGTAGATGGGTGACCGTTGCCTCGATGATTTTCGAACGAAAGGAGATAGGGACTTGCAATTATCAGGGTAGGTTGCATATCTGAATGGGAGAGTTAAATTCATTTTTGGGCATAATCGGTCAAACAGTTTCCGAGTTATACCCACCTGGAATATTATTTCCTTGATAACTCAAAAAATAAAGATCGAATTGAAGCTTGATAACTTGTAGTAGAAAATCAACATAAAGAGGTGTTTAAAATTTTGTAAGAACCGTACCTCTAGAAAATTTGAAAAAAAATCACGAAAAAAAAAATTTTGTACCCCTAGAAAATTTCGACAAAATCACGAAAAAAAAATTGGTTCCAGCACTGACGTGAAGTCAGGAGCTTTTGCGCGTATGTTATTTTGTCCATTCTTCTGTATTGGACACCCTTAATCGAATTTACCATGGTAAATTATGTTGTCCATTCTCCTGTATTGGACACTTAATTCGAATTCACCATGGTAAATTCGAATTAAGAGTGTGTCCAATACAGGAGAACGGACAATAGAATTCACCATGGTATATTTGATTAAGAGTGTCGAATACAGGAGAATGGATAATAGAACATACGCACAAAAGCTCCTGACTTCACGTCAGTGCTTGAACCAATTTTTACTCTCCATATAAAGCTAATGGTCCCTTTAAAAGGAAGACCCTGTATGATAATATTATTACAGAAAAGAACAAATAAATAATTGCCTTTCTGAGTGCTGATCATAAAAGGTCCGTCCATCCTTTCGCCAAACTTCACTCGATGATAACCCGTTCAACATCCCCCTCAAAAGCACGTGGAAAGTTCAATAAATCTGCCTCAATGTTTGCTGTATCTTCGGATCTTATTCAACGTTGAACAGGCCCGATATACGACAAGGCAAACAGAGTAACAATGGCTTTGTTTCAGATAACAGAAGCGTTATCCTTCCTCCACTACTCCGGGCATGTGCTCCATAGAAACGTGTGTCCCGCAAGCATTCTGGTGACGAAGAAAGGAACGTGGAAGCTCGCAGGTCTGGAATTCATAGGTCTGTAGCTTATTCGATTATCCTGAAATATGTTAATAGTCTGAAAGCCTACAGCTTAAGAGCTTGATATCCCGGTACACGAGGTACATTGAATTCAAATGTTAACGGAAAAATTACTTGATTATTTAGATTTCTGACATCCATTGCCTGATGTTTATAGACAAATAACTAAAAATAATGTGAAAAAAATTTTCTGGTACAATTATTATAGTTGAATGATAAAATATTAAGATTATTTCTGTGATAGAAATTGTCGAACAATAATTAAAATTATAATAATAAGAATTGGTTCAAGCACTGAAGTGAAGTCAGAAGCTTTTGCGCGTATGTTCTATATTGTCCATTCTCCTGTATTGGACACTTTTAATCGACTTTACCATGGTGAATTCTATTGTCTATTCTATATTGGACACTCTTAATCGAATTCACCATGGTAAAAGCTCCTGACTTCACGAAAAAAAAAATTGGTTCAAGCACTGACGTGACGTCAGGAGCTTTTGTGCGTATGTTCTATTGTCCATTCTCCTGTATTGAACACTCTTAATCGAATTTACCATGGTGAATTCTATTGTCTGTTCTCCTGTATTGGACACTCTTAATCGAATTAACCATGGTGAATTCGATTAAGAGTGTCCCATACAGGAGAATAGACAATAGAATTCACCATGGTAAATTCGATTAAAAGTGTCCAATACATGTGGTAAAAAAGTAAGCATTGAGAAGAACTTCACCACGATGATAAGTAGAAAGGAAGAATGGGAAAGGGAGTTCACCACCCAGACTTTCAAAGAAAATACCATAAAATGGTACACAGATGGCTCAAAAACCACGACGGGAGCTGGCGCTGGGGTATATGGGACAGGCACCAAGTGCGCACTGTCGGTAGGCTCCCGTTTGAGTATCTTCCAGGCAGAATTACTCGCAATCGAAAGATGTGCAGATATTAACCTAGAAAGAAAATATCAGAAATGCCACATAGCAATCCATTCGGATAGTCAATCTGCTATCAAAGCACTGAGCTCCCATGCCATCGATTCAAAGTTGATATGGGAGTGCCGAAGAAAACTAAATGAAATTGGCAAGAATAATAAGGTCTTTTTAGTCTGGGTCCCCGGTCACTCGGGAGTCAAGGGGAACGAAGAGGCCGATACACTTGCCAGAAAGGCAGCACGAACTCCTTTTATCGGCCCAGAACCTTTCTGCGGTATAGGAAAATGCACCTACAAGAAAGAGTTTCTGGAGAAGGAGGAAACCAAAAGAGAGACACTCTTGCGGAATCTTCCAGGTTTGGTTCATTCCAAAAAGTTCCTTAGGAACTTTAAAGAAGTGAGATCCAAAAGGTATCTGGATCTCTGTAAGAATAAGTTACACCTGGTCACTGGCTTCCTCACAGGACACTGTCGCCTCAGGAAGCATTTGATGAGAATAGGTTTATCAGATACTGACGAGTGCAGATTCTGTGGGGAGGAGGAAGAAACTCCTCTTCACCTTGTTACAGAATGCCTCGCCATTGCAAGTCAGCGAAAGGAATGCTTTGGACAAGAAACTTGTAGGAGTGAAGACGTAATATCCTTGAAGCCTTCCCAGATATTGAGGTTCATTTATACTCTGGAACTGGAGGGCGAGCTGTAGATGGCGTAATGGTGAGAACAGCTCTGATGGGGGGCACAATAGATCTCAAGGTCGCGGTGCAACGTAACCCCTTATCAATAATAATAATAATAAATAATAATACATGTGGTACTTTTTTGGCGAGGTCTTTGTATCTTTTTTATAGGCGTACAGAAATTTAAAAAAAAAAATTTTTTTTTTTTAAATACTTAGTTCAAAGAGGTTTTCAGTATGTGCACTTTGTCATGGAGCATTTACTTTGAGACGATGGTACCTGAAGAAATTTGTCACCGAATGAAAGTCGATCATTACAGTTTTGTTCATGCACAACTTTCAACCCCTACGAACCCTTCAATGGAGAAAAAAATGAGGGGGGGGGCGTGAGGGGGCTGAAAGGGGTTGAAAGTTTTGTATGAACAAAACTGTAATGGTCAACTTTCATTCGGTGACAAATTTCATCAGGTACCATCGTCTCAGAGTAAATGAGCCAGGACAAAGTGCACATACTGAAAACCTCTTTGAACTAACCATTCAACTAACTATTTCAAAAAAGAAAAATTTTCTTGAAAATTTCTGCACGCCTGCAATGAAGACACAAAGACTTTTCCATAAAAGTACCACAGGACCCACTTTCCGTATTCAAAAAATTTAGAGGGCTGATGGGGATGGCACAAGGTGCAACAAAAATCCTTCCAAATGCATAAAAATTTGGTAAAAGTGAAACAAAAATTGACCTGTTTCAGGATTTTGTTGCCAAATATTTTTCTTCTGAGAAAATTAATTTGTTCCATAATTTTGACGCGCACTGTATAAGAACCGTTTTCAAGACACAAAATGATCTTAGGTCCTCATTAACTGAGACAAAACCCATTAATGAAAACAAAAGTCCAAAAGCTGTGTATACAATATTCCTTGTATTTATGGTAAATCCTAGAAAGGAGAAACATCGAGACCACTAGAAAATCAAAATGGGTTCAAGCCCTGTGGACAGGAGCTTTCTGGCGCTCTATAGTTCAAACAGACAAATTATATCTCCGAAAGTATTGGTTTCTCTGAGTTGGGAATTATATCACTGTATACATATGATAGAGCTGCATCATAAAGGAAATTCGATTCAAATAATAGTTTATTTATCAAGATTAAATGAGCAATCATGAGAATGAGAACTGCACCATGGAAGAAATCGAATTAAATCTGGCCAATTTTGCCCAATAACGAACTTAACCGAGATATTCATCTCCCTAACCTACACTGAAAATTTCAACTACCTAGCTCATTCCGTTCGAGAGTTATTGTGGAAAAACATATTTTAAATTTTCTAAATTTTTTTTTTTACACTTTGCTGTAATCTGGTCAATACAAAACTTCACATGCGTATAAAGCTCATGATTCTACAATTGGATGCTAAATTTCAGATAGATCGAAAGGAACTTGTCCGAGATATTTACGCTCCAGAACCACCTTGCAATTTTCAATCCGCTTACTCCTTTCGTTCGAGAGTTATCGTGCCTACGGCCGGTCGGCCGGCCGGACAGAATCGATTTCGCACTCGGATTCTTGATCAGTGAGTCGAACCAAATCGTTTGAGACCATTTTCAGCCAAAAATTCCAAAATTACAGACACTTGGGCAAATTGATAAGCACTCTGTTCCGAGGTACTAGAGCGCCAAAAAAACAAGTTTCGTATGACAATTGCCCAAAACAGGTTTAAAGTACCTACAAATAGTAGATATTCCATAAAACATGTATTAAAGAAGAGAAGAAATAATGAAAAAATTACCTTGTAATCGATCAAAAATTTCCTCATCTACGTTCACCAAATTTTCTCCTCTCTCGAACTACAGAATTATGCTTTCAATATTTACGTAATATTTTCAAACATTTTCGGGTGAGGTCCCCGTTGCATCGCTAAAATACGAGTATTTCAACCCCAATATTTTTGAAGTTACAATATTCCCTTCTGTCAAGTTGACATTATGAAATTCATACATAGAATAATTATATCAATGTGTGAAATACGATTTACATTGAAATTTTGAAAAATCATATCTCTGAAAGTATTAGCTTGTTAGAGTTAAAAATGATATGAATGGATTCTTATGATAAAACTGCTTATTAAAAAAAATTTAATTTGGAATTTGTTTCGTAAAAAAAAAATTTTTTTTTATTACTCCGAAACCTTCTGTCCGATTTTGCCCAGTAACGAACTTAGCCAAGATATTTCTCCCCCAAACCTACTCTGGAAATTTCAACTCTCTAGCTCATTCCGTTCGAGAGTTACCGTGCCTACGACCGGACCGGCCGGCCGGACGGCCGGACAGAATAAATTTCCAAGACGGATTCTTGATCAGTGAGTCGAACCAAATCGTTTAAGACCATTTTCATCGAAAAATTCGAAAATTACAGACATTTGGACAAACTGATAAGCACTCAGTTCCGAGGAACTAGAGCGCCAAAAATTGCAGAACATGTATGTAAAATCCATGGAGATCACAATACATGATGGATTGGAGTTAAACAAAGATTCTGCCGACAGAGTTTGTTTCCATTTAAAGGGAACCTGAGGAGTTTAATCGTATTTTGAGAATGTAATTTTGCAAATGGCTCAAGTGAAATTGACCATATTTTTTGGTTTGATTTGTTGAAGAAGGAAATATCTATGTGGATTGAAACTACGTTGCTATGTATTTCAATGACATGTGACGAATTTCAGATTAACTTCCAACCCAAAATATTCTGAAGATCTATTGTTGAAGGAACCATTAAGTAATGAAGTAACCCCCCAAAGTATCTTTTAATGATTAGGTACTGCGTAATGTATGTAAACTATTAAAATTTCAAGGGATGTTCTAAACATTCTTCAGCTACACGATGCTAAGGGTTTCTCGATTCCGGAAAATAATAAACCAGAACTGAACTGCCGAGAACGCTAACCTTATTGGATCCATTATGTTTTCCACATGCCTATCGCTGTTCGACACCGGGACTCATCATTACTCGAGATAGGCAATTGACGGCACTTTGTCATCCGCAATTCTCTTTGACGTTCCGAATCAACAAAAGCATGAAAAAATTCATCTGTCGGAATAATATCTTCGCGTGCGGAGCCTCCAGGGAGGCGCGGATGTCTGCTTTCGATTGAGGGAGAGATCCCAGTGAGGAAAATTCGCCCCGAATAAATCGAATCGATATCGGGAAATATACACAGTTTCCTCGGTCGCTCAATTCCTGTTTCAGGTCTATTACACAGGGGTAAAACGTTCGTTGTCTCTTTCCTACTCTGCGGCATAATTTGAGATCGGGAACGGGAGGGGTGGAGAAACGAAAGCCACGAAATTTCATCAATTATTCCCGACAAAACTGTTTGGGTGGGCGGGACGATTACGGAGTAACAGGTAGATTGCTCTTCACTCCAGCCGACGGTGTTAGTAAACAGGGTGGTTTCAAGGGTAGGGCTCACACGAGACGGAAGTATGAAATATCTCGTGTTGCTCTCGCCAATACCCAAAAAATTAAATCTCGTTCTCCTCTCGTTATCAGTTGTCTCGTCTCGTCTCGCTTAATTCTGAATAACGATAATAAATATTATAATATATAAACAAAATGGTATACAATAATGAATAATTTTGTAAAGGTATGTTTATTTCGCTCTTATACAAAAATATTTGTATCTGTACAAGTGCATATTATTTTTAATTTTCAACACTGATAATTTCACTTTTAAATTACTCGATGACCAAGAATTCAAATTATAATCACACTTGCATCACATAATTTTTCAATGATGTACGTGTTTTTGCCATGATCATACCTGCTGTAGAAAATAATATTTCAACAGGTACGGATGTAGCCATTAATAAACTCTCCACCACTGTAAAATATTTTGATTCCTATTTGCTCTTTCTAACAACACATATTATTCAAACTCAGCTTTCCAATATTTCGAAAGTTTTGTTGATGTTTTAAATAGGCTATCGATGACGATACATTTTTTAATAGAATTGAACAATTTGGTATAGTTTTCAAAGAATACCTTCCTAGTGGGTAGATCATTGAGGGTGTTCTTGGCGTATTCCTCATAACACTTTTTGAAACATATAGCTTCATTTCTTTACCAGTTTTATTATACGTAGTTCCACATATGTATACAATAATTGTTCACATCTTCACTATAAGGAGCATAAGAGAATAAATTTCTCCAGATGTTCAGATAGAGACGAAGTTTTCAAAGCATTGGGATTTAGGGGCAATAAAAGTTCTCCATTAAGTATTGAATTCATAATGGCATCCGTTTTTATGGTTGTGAATTCTTTTTTTTCTTGAAAAATAATTTATCTCGTGTTGCGCTGTATGTGGTCTCGGAATCGCCTATAATATTTTTGAACACGTCTCGTCTCGCTTTTGCGAGACGAGAACGAGACGAGACGAGAAAATTCTCGCTCTCGCGTGAAGCCCTATTCAAGGGTGAGACTTTTATTTAACAGGTGGTAAAACTCATCAGAATAAGCCATATCAGTGGATTCACTCCACAATCTTATTTTAGAGGTGGACAGGACCTTCTCTGCGAAATAAATCCTACTTGTTATGTTTGGTGATATTGGGGAAGCTTTTGACACCTTGTGCATCTCCATATAAAATGCCAGAGACAAAGGGGTAGAAATTAAGTGGATATTGGCAATACTGAAAGGGCGAGAGGTCACGGCCTTCCTGGAGAAGACAGGAGGACTATGCTGACGTGTTGCCCAGAAGGTGGGGTCCTATCACCCCTGCTGTGGAGCCTGGTGTTGGTAGGACATCTGGAAAGGCTTTCGGCTGGCGGTTTCAATGCCCAGGTTTATGCTCATGATATAGTGATAACTGTATGAGGCAAGCATGAAGGCATACTCAATAGCCTAATGCAAACAGCCCTCAGTGTCACCGAAAAGAGGTGTGAGGAAGGAGTGCATTCTGTGAAAACATAGAAGTACGATTCATTATTGAAATTTAGAAAAATCATATATATAAGTATTAGCTTGTTGGAGTTGAAAATGATATCAATGGATTTTAATGGTGAAACTGCATCTTGAATCATAATTGAATTTGAAATTTGTTGCTTAAAAAAAAATTTTTTTTTCGTTACTCCCAAACCATCTGTCCCATTTTGCCCAATATCGAACTTAACTGAGATATTCATCTCCCTAACCTACTCTGAATATTTCAACTGCCTAGCTCATTCCGTTCGAGAGTTATTGTAGAAATTTTTTTTTTAATTTTGAAAATTTTTTTTCGACACTTTGCGGTAACCTGGTCAATACAAATCTTCACATGCGTATGAACGTCATGATTCTACAATTGTATGCTAAATTTCAGATAGATGGAGTGATCGGTTTCGGAAATATTCATAAAAAATACGTTTTACTAAAATCGGCCATAACTCCGAAACCGCTTAATGGATTTCTCCCATTAACGAACTTGTCCGAGATATTTACGCTCCAAACCCACCTTGCAAATTTCAATCCTTTAACTCCTTTCGTTCGAGAGTTATCGTGCCTACGGCCGGCCGGACGCACGGACAGAATAGATTTCGACCTTGGATTCTTGATCAGTGAGTCGAACCAAATCGTTTGAGACCATTTTCAGCGAAAAAATCGAAAATAACAGACATTTGGGCAAATTGATAAGCACTCAGTTCCGAGGAACTAGAGCGTCAAAAAGAATAAAAGGAGTAAGAATGTGATTTCTTCTCGAAAATTCCTCTATTTCTTTTTGCCGCTTGCTACCTCTTGTATTAAATGTGCTGCAGCCTTCATTAGACTTTCTGATCGATTATTTATCTCCTCACATGCAGCTTGGCTCGAAGTGTAGCTTCAGATTTTATGTACCTTTGATTTTCAATGCTATGTATCTTTCACATAGCATTGAAAATCAAAGGTACATAAAATCTGAAGATTTTCGTGTACTCTGAATTCAACCCATTTCAAAATCCTAGTGGAGTAGTAGCGCATTTGAATGGAGTTTATCCAGATCATTGGTTTGGTAGAGGGGACACTTGAAAAATAAAGTTTAGTCCGAAGAAATCGTGGATAGGGAGCAGCTGATTACTCGTATTCAAGCTTCATGTGAAGAAATTATAAAGAAAGCTGTAGCGCATTTGATCACAAAAGTTAGACAATGTTTAGAAGAAATAGGTGGTATTTTCGAAAACGAGTGATGATTTTTTTCTCATCTATTGTCAATTGTTTTTTAGTTCAATATATGTTTATAAGATACATTTTACATTTCTATTCCCATGTCCATTTTTATAATAGTCAGTTGGGTAATATCGGCAACCAAAACACACGCAACTATTCCTTCACACTTCTATCCTTAATTCGAGTTTTCGGTTGTTTGGCATGAAATCTTCAATTATGCTAACATCTCTGTATCAATTATTCGAAAAAAGACATTTCAAAGATGAATAATTCGAAAATGAGTATTTCTATCATTTCCATTTTCAGGTACCTACATAGGTAATCAAATGTGGAACTCCTAAATTCATGTATTGGATGGAATAAGATGAAGCACTATTAGTCAGTGATGTTACTCGGAATTACAATTGATTCAATATGAATTACTGCATTATTCGTAGGCATACCAGGTCCGTGTTTATTATGAATTGAAAATTCCAGATATACAATAGTTCATAAAATATTGATGTGAAGTATGCCATTGTTGTCAATAGGATTGTTTGAAAGAGTATTTATTGCTGATTCTGAGAAAACATTCACTTCTTGAAAATTTTGCTGTACAGGGTGTTTTACAAGATGTGGAATAAAGAAAATAATTTTCTCAGTCCATACCTGCGCTATCAACAAGTCTTTATGAGAGAATATTAGTCATAGGCCTATTCTCATTCCCTGAAATTTTCATGAAGATCCATGCAAGCATTCAAGATTTATGCCGATTGAAAGTTTTTGATAAAATACATAAAACATCCTGTATCTCTTGAACGAATATAGTTAGGACATATTCTGAACACTCATTTATACTCATCAAAACGCCTGCTTCTGCAGTGAAAGCCTGTACAATCATTCGTGAAACCCCCTGAATATTTTCAGTGCATGAACGCTGTTAAACCAGATTGGACTGCAGTATTCAGCATCAGAAAAAACCAAGGCTGGCGTACTAAGAGTATCTGCATCAGCACCCCATGAATTACCAGCAGCAGAATAATATTCCTTTTTTCCCACTTCAGATGCAAGTAAACAATGTAATGCTTGTGGCTTTTACTTGATGCAAATCCATATTAACTCAATGAAAAGTTATATACGATTATACTAAATTCTTAACAAGTAATGATCTCCCTTTACCCAGATGACATGGACACAGAGACCTATTTAAAAATAATTACATGAGAGACTCATTTGAAACTAATTACATACCTACTGTTATACTGCCAGATCCTTGTACACATTTACGATAATTAATTCCTAGCGGTTTTATAAATTGATTCTCTATTTGAATAGATTGAGTAACGGAGGAAAATTCAGATCTAATTGTTCATTAACTTAATTACCCGTATGTTTTTCTCTATTTATTTACACCATTTCCTAATAATTGAGTTGCGCACCTTTATTCAAATTGTGTAGAATTTCGAAAACCGGGTTGAACTTATGTCTTTCTGCTTATAAATTATTCTAATAATTAATTTTGTTGTTTCTGTAGCTGTGATGATGTTCATCTATTCTTATGCCAAAATTACTATCAGTTTTTCCTGATATAATTTATCACAACTCCCGCAATTTAATTGATAAACACCGGAATTATCTTCTCTATTCCTTTTTGATTCATAGTTATTTCTAAGTTTTGAAAGGTTATTGTTTGTCCGGAATGAGATATTCACCTGTTGGTTTTGAAGAAACCTTTTAAGTTGTTGACTCGGTGTACTATAGTATGTTACACCGGCTAATTAATATACCTTTATCCGAAGAAAATTATTGTACAGAATTAGAAATGATCGAACAAATAGCGGCGAACAATTGATATAATACCGAGTTAATCAGAAAAATGTTGAAGAAAAAACAATTAGTTCAGTATATCCAGAAATTAAGGATAGAAAAAAAATATTCAATAGCGTAACATATTTTGGTACACCGAGTCAACAACTTAAAAGATTTCTTCAAAACCAACAGGTGAATATCCCATTCCGGACAAACAATATCCTTGCAAAACTCATAAATAACAATAAATCAAAAAGGAATAGAGAAGATGAATCCGGTGTTTATCAATAAATTGCGGGAGTTGTGATGAATCATATTAGGAAAAGCTGATAGAAATTTTGGTATAAGAATAAATGAACAGAATCACAGCTACAAAAACAACAAAATTAATTATTCGAATAATTTATAAGCAGAAGGACATAAGTTTAACCCGGATTTCAAAATTCTACACAATTTGAACAAAGGTGCGCAACTCAATTATTGGGAAATGGTGGAAATAAATAGAGAAAAACATACGGGTAATTTAGTTAATGAACAATAAGAACTAAATTTTTCTCCGTTACTCAATCTATTCAAATAGAGAATCAATTTACAAAACCGTTAGGAAGGAATTATCGTAAATGTGTACAAAGAACTAGCAGTATAAGAGTCTGTAATTAGTTTTAAATAGGTCTCTTTGTCATGTCATCTAGGTATAGGAAGATCATTACTTGTTAAGAATTAAGTATGATGTAGTCTGATGAAGTCGCTGTGTCGACGAAACACCTTACAATATTAAAAAAAATTAGTGTAAATCGTATGTAACTTTTCATTGAGATGCAAGTCATCCAAATGGACTTTAAAATTGAATGAGGAATCTAGTTCCCAACTAGATAACCTCAGTTCATTGTTTCCGATCCTCGCATTCCTCACGACACATCTGTGTGTTGAACCAAATGAATTTCACACCCTGTATTCCTTCGGAAATGCATAGCAATATTATCTTATATTCAAAATAATATTAGTGTTGCTACAATGAGGAGAGCTTTCGATTGGTATTCAAGCTGAATGGCTTGAAATCCAGGTAACTCTGTCCTATTGCTACAACCTCTCACAGATACGAATTACGAACCTCCGCAATCCTGAACACACATATTCTGAAGTGTCGAGGAATTCATCTTCTGCGGAATTTCAGATATCCGTCTCAGAGGAGGGTTAATTCATCTACATCAATAGTTTAACACTCAGAGTTCTGGGGCTTCGTTTATGTAAATAATAACTCCACAAGATTATCCCACAAATGCAGCTAGAAGTACTTCAGCAAACTTGGATTGGAATCCAGTTCGAATTTCAGATGCAGCTATTCGACTTCGACTAGAGTCGTAAATCCTTGATGAGATTAGTAGTCCGGTCAAATTAGACCAAATAATAAGAGTAAAGTTACATAAATTCCCACCAAGCTGAAAATCACTAAGATTGTTTAAAATATCATTAAAAATAAAATTTGAAAGTTCCCCATCTTTCCCCTGTAAGGAAAAAATTTTATTCAAGGTCGAAGGTCAAAAAAATTAGTTTTTTACGATTTTGAGCAAAACGGTAAGTTTTATCATAAAAATACCTCAAATACAAAAATTGTAGATCATAAAATTATCTACAAAAAATGTATTTATACTTTTTTTCTCTACGAGCCACCATTTTTGAGATATAATGATTCAAAAAGTTGTAATCGTCATAATATGGATGAGTACGCCATATATACATCTCTATAGTTATAATATATGTTAAAATATTTTTCTATCGGTCACTGTAACTTACACTACTAATATAATGTACCTAATATAATGTGATCATGTACTATTTTTACACGCAATAACTGGCTGTGATACACATCTGCATTTTACAGGAGGGGTAAAATAACAGTTTTCAAACTATTTGAGAAACAAAATTCAAGTGAATGTGCTGAAGTTTTTAAAAATAGTAATTCTACTCGACAAGAAATTATTACTAACGGCATTCGCTTTCTTCTTTCTATGTCCGGAGCTCCTAAAAAAACTACCTGCTTAGATAAGTATATAGATATGCATGTTTCGTTAAAAACACCAAAAGTAAAAAACAAGTACAATTAGCTTGTCTTCCTCCAACCTCAGTTGCTGCTCATCAACACCTTCTTAGGGTATATTACCAAGTTCAAGTGTGGCTTGGTTATCAGCTAGACTAGACCCTACAGACTGAGGTTGGAAGTTGGTCAACAATTCATTAGAACCAGTACACACTTTACTTCCACCTGCGCCGGAAAAACTGCAGAACTCGATTTTTTGCAACTGCAAAAAAGGATACAGTGCTAAATGTGGTTGCAAAAAAGTCGGACTGTTCTGTTCTCTGGCATGTAAACATTGTCAAGGCCGGTTGTGCTCTAATATTGAATCACCAACAGTAGAGGTTCCCTTTGATTCCAACGAGGCAACATGCGATACATCGCTATTGACGCAGTTTACATGCACTCAGGATGAAGATGATGAAGAATAAGAAGAACAAGAACAAGAAGAATAAGAACAAGACGAACAAGAAGAAGAAAATCAAGAAGAAGAACAAGAAGAAGATTTTGAGAGTTACGACTCGGACGATTAAATTTCACTACTTTTTTTGTACTTAAATTGCTTTTATCTTTTCATTCTCTGCTAATATCGATTATTTGTCAATATGTAGTTTCAAATTAAACAGGACCAAAACTGACCCGTGGAATAGGCCTATTGGGGAAACCACGTTAAAAAAAAAACGCGCTAAGTACATTACCTCATAGGTGGCGATGACAACTTTTACAACTTTTTGAATCGTTATATCTCAAAAACGGTGGCTCCTAGAGAAGAAAGTATTAATGAATTTTTTGTAGATAGTTTTATGGTCTACAATTTTTGTCTGAGGTATTTTTATGATAAAACTTACCGTTCTGCTGAAAATCGCGAAAAACTCATTTTTTGACCTTTGACCTTGAATAAAATTTTTTCCTTACAGGGGAAAGATGGGGAACTTTCAAATTTTGTTTTTAATGATATTTTAAACAATCTTACTGATTTTCAGCTTGGTGGGAATTTATGTAACTTCGAATGACTAAATTGACAGCACTATAGTCTTCAGTACTTGAACAAATGGTCTACAATCGGAATAATGCTCAAGATCGATAAATAATAGGAAGAACGTGCCAGTAAAAGTGAAACGACAAATATTTCTCTTCAAAATTCGAATATGAAATGTTTTTTAATCTCCCGAGAGCGTCAGTTGTTACTCGAGAAGCTGAAATTTCTGTGAACTCGAACTTCTGTGAAAAGAAGGTTTTGCAAGGAGAGGAGGAATAAGTTAGTCTTTGGGATATTGTAAGTGATAATTGACTCTAATTTCACCTGAATCAATTGGAGCAATGCGATTCGGATATTAATTTCTCAGATTGGGGTTGACTACTTTGACCAACGAAACTCCTTCCCAGTTTCTCACAATGTATTCATATATGAATCAAGTAAAAAGTTCAACTGTACAATTTGAAGAACTCAAGCTCGTCGCTTGAAAATCCTCTCACCCCAGATACTGTGTGTGAATAAAGTAAGCAACAGGTCAATTTGAATTTTAATTAACCACCTTATGGCAAAAAGAATTTACTCATGAAGTCATCCATTTTTACAAAGTGACGTCATAATCATTTTTTGAGCCACCCTAAATTTTTCCCTCTTTTATGCAACTTACCTAAATGATGGTGTTAAGATTGTTACCGTAGATAATGATTTTTTTGAGAAAACAATACATTTACTTCAAGAATTCGAAATGAAACTTTCATGGAAGAAAATCCCAAAAACCCAAAAAACAGAAGAAATTTAGAGCAAATGTTCGAATTGCTCTCCGACAACCATTTGGAACTCATCGATATGAGTGTAACCACTTTAGTCGACTTTAGGCCTTTCTATCATGACCATTTATTGGATATGATATTTGGATAATATGTGTCATAGTTATAGGAAACTTAAAACCAACATTTATATCATACGGAAAAACCATCACCGGATTATACATCCTGGTGACTTTTGTATTGTATCTTGGCAGTTGGTGTGACTGTTACGAAAGTTGACAGATTACGGAATTTGAATCGTACGTAGGGCATGGTGATCAGATTTGAAATAGTTTCCTAATAGTATGAATGATTCAAAATTAGCAAGAAGGAGATTTCTAGTAGGTACCTCATTTTTTAATGAAAATAAAACTTTTCCTCTCAACGATTATTTCACTATGTCCAGATTATATTATATTGTCAATAGACGTGTGCTTAAATTTGATAGGATCGAATCTCAGTGCTGAGCTGACTACCACAAAACGAGAAATATAACTAGAAACAATGCGGGAATAAGTTCATTAGAGCACTGTTTTTAGTGCTTGAATGAACTCATTACGATGCTGAAATAGAGAAAATTATTTCTCTATTTCAGTAATTTTCTCTATTTCAGTATGGTAATGAGTTCATTTCAGCACTAAAAACAGTGCTGGAATGAACTCATTCCCGCATTGTTTCTAGTTATATTTTTCGTTTGTGGTTGTCAGCACTGACATTCGATCCTATAAAATTTCAACACACGTCAATTATTGTCAATATAAGATAATCTGGATAAGATGAAATAATTGTTGAGAGGAAAGGTTTTATTTTCATCATAGAATAAGGTAGGTACTAGAGATTTATTTCTTGCTAATTTTGAATCATTCATGATATTAGGAAACAGTTAAATCTGATACCATGCTCTACGTACAATTCAAATCTCGTGATCTGTCAACTTTCGTAACAGTCACACCAACTGCCAAGATAGAATACAAAAGTCACTAGGATGTATATTGTATAATCCTAATTTTTCATTAAATTTCAACAGTATTTTACAAAACTTGCCTGAAATAGAGAAAATATCGTCTAATACTCGTTGCAGAAGGCAATTCCAACACTCATGCGTACGAAAACTCGCTCCCTCGTCGCTCGTTTTCGAATTTCGCATTCGTGTTTGAATATCAGCCCATTCTGCAACTTGTTTCAGAATATACTATTCCCTGAAACCGGATATCATTCAAATTACTTGGAACTAACATTACGCCAGTGTAATGAATCGCTATCAGATGTGAGGCGTGGATTACTGATATTTCACCCCTTGTTTCAGAACGCATAAATGACGTTGACGGAGTGGAGCCGATCCCTTGCCAGCCATGGACTTCGAGATTATCCAAAATGGCACAGCCCAATCTGGATTACACGGGTAAGGACCGCTGGATTCATTCAGAAATTAGTTATTTGGCAGCCTCGCTTCCCCTTTCATCCCCGGTTTAAAATGTGATACGTAATCTCCGTTTGAACTGGTTTAAAAAAGATAAGCTGTCATTGTTACATCGAAAATTGAAAGGTTCAAACCTTTCGGTTATACGAGAAAATGAGGTTGAAAAATGCTGCTCATTTTTTGTTTCATCATCAACGATTTGTTACGGATATACAGAGTGATTTGAAAATTGAGCCAAAATTCAATCCACCATATTTAATACAGTGATTAGCCTGTTTGATTTATATTTGGCAAATGAATTAAACAAAAGGTATCAACAAGTAGCTCTTTTAAACGGAGCCAATACCAGGACCGGAATATTATTTTTCTTCCATGTTAACTTCTTGTGAGAATAACTCACCCTGTATAACAATTATCAAAAATCTGAGCTCACATTCGAAATCTAACGAAAAAATCCCAGAATCCTAGGTATTCTGTAATAAATTATTATTTTTAATCTTTTCACTCAAGAAATTAATTGTCGAATAAAGTACCATCTTAAATGGGTTAATTTATTGAATATTTACAAACTGAGATATATATATGGATATTATCTTTAATTAGTTCGTTGTAAATTTTATAAAATACTCTCTTAACCAAAAAATAACTGAAGAAAAAATTCGTATCAGAACCGGAATTAGTAATTTCGACTCTCTTGTTCCTCGGAACAGAGTGCTTATCAATTTGCCCAAATGTCTGTAATTTTCGAATTTTTGGCAGAAAATGGTCCTAAACGATTGTTCGTCCCACTGATCAAGAATCCGTGATCGAAATCAATTATGTCCGGCCGGCCGTTCACACGATAACTCTCAAACGGAATGAGCTAGACAGTTTAAATTTTCAGAGTAGGTTTGGGAGATGAATATCTCGGTTATGTTCGTTATTGGGCAAAATCGGCCGGATGGTTTCGGAGTAACGAAAAGAAATCACAAATTCCGAATTAATTTTTTTTGGGATGCAGTTTTATGATAAGAATCCATTGATATAATTTTCAACAACAACAAGCTAATACTTTCGGAGATATGATTTTTCAAAATTTCAATAATACATCGTACTTCTATGTTTTCACAGAATTCCGTTCATTCCGTTCGAGAGTAATCGTGTTAACGACCAGACAGAATCGATTTTGAACACGGATTCTTGATCAGTGAGTCGAACCAAATCGCTTAAGACCATCTTCAGCCAAAAATTCGAAAATTACAGACATTTGGCTACTCTGTTCCGAGGAACTAGAGCGCCAAAATGAATTACTTTGAACCATCAAAACATTTCTCGATATTCCTGAAAGGGAGAAAATAAATCCATTATTTCGTTATTTTGACGCTAACCGTATATCATGCGATAGGTACAGGTTGAATATTCAATTGAATATAGGGCAAACTGTGCGTCGGTGTATTGAATGAATTCCCTGGAAACAGTATGTCAAATCAACGTCAAATGGTAAATTAATTATCAGTATTCCACCTGTGTGAAATGAGGAATGTGTTGGCATATTTACTCAAACACATGAAGTCGATAGGGCTCAATTATTCAACACCATTAAGATTCATGAGGTACGTTTGTAGCCGTTTTCGGCTCGATTTCAATATGTCGTCTTGGCATTGTTCGCCGAATAGGGGTTCCAATGTTCCTATCGAATGCATCATAAAATAAGAGAAACTTTTCATGCAGGTACTTATTTTTGGCGCTCTAGTTCCTCGGAACTGAGTGCTTATCAATTTGCCCAAATGTCTGTAATTTTCGAATATTTCGATGAAAATGGTCTTAAACGATTTGGTTCGACTCACTGATCAAGAATCCGTGATCGAAATTCATTCTGTCCGGCTGGCCGGCCGTAGGCACGATAACTCTCGATAGGGAATGAGCTAGAGAGTTGAAATTTTCAGAGTAGGTTTGGGGGATGAATATCTCGGCTAAGTTCGTTACTGGGCAAAATCGGACAGAAGGTTTCGGAGTAATAAAAAAAAAAAATTTTTTTTACAGAACAAATTCCAAATAATTTTTTTTTTAATAAGCACTTTTATGATAAGAATCCATTCATTTCATTTTTAACTCTAACAAGCTAATACTTTTGGAGATATGATTTTTCAAAATTTCAATGTAAATCGTAATTCACAGATTGATATATAATTATTCTATGTATGAATTCTCATAATGTCAACTTGACAGAAGGGAATATTGTAACTTCAAAAATATTGGGGTTGAAATACTCGTATTTTAGCGATGCAACGGGGACCTCACCCGAAAATGTTTGAAAATATTACGTAAATATTGAAAGCATAATTCTGTAGTTCGAGAGAGGAGAAAATTTGGTGAACGTAGATCAGGAAATTTTTTATCGATTACAAGGTAATTTTTTATTATTACTCATCTTATTTCATACATGTTTTATGGAATACCTACTATTTGTAGGTACTTTAAACCTGTTTTGGGCAATTGTCATACGAAACTTGTTGTTTTGGCGCTCTAGTTCCTCGGAACAGAGTGCTTATCAATTTGCCCAAGTGTCTGTAATTTTAGAATTTTTGGCTGAAAATGGTCTCAAACGATTTGGTTCGACTCACTGATCAAGAATCCGAGTGCGAAATCGATTCTGTCCGGCCGGCCGACCGGCCGTAGGTACGATTACTCTCGAACGAAAGGAGTTAGCGGATTGAAAATTGCAAGGTGGTTTTGGAGCGTAAATATCTCGGACAAGTTCGTTCGATCTATCTGAAATTTAGCATCAAATTGTAGAATCATGACCTTTATACGCATGTGAAGTTTTGTATTGACCAGATTACCGCAAAGTGTAAAAAAAATTTTGAAAATTTAAAAAAAAATTTTCCACAATAACTCTCGAACGGAATGAGCTAGGTAGTTGAAATTTTCAGAGTAGGTTAGGGAGATGAATATCTCGGTTAAGTTCGTTATTGGGCAAAATTGGCCAGATTTAATTCGATTTCTTCCATGGTGCAGTTCTCATTCTCATGATTGCTCATTTAATCTCGATAAATAAACTATTATTTGAATTGAATTTTCTTTATGATGCAGCTCTATCATATGTATACATTGATATAATTCCCAACTCTGAGAAACCAATACTTTCGGAGATATAATTTTTCTGTTTGAACTAGAGCGCCAGAAAGCTCCTGTCCACAGGGCTTGAACCCATTTTTTTCATGTATAATTATCAGTGTTGGGGTGAAAAGAATACCAGGTGATTCATAAAAAGGCGAAGAGAGAAATTCTAGAAGGTCAAGTTAGCCAGGAGCTTTGACGCACTTCAAATGTATAACCAGAGCAGTACCCATCCAGGTGCTGAATTCGTCCAAGGCTGCTTTGTTTCAGGAAAAAAGTTAATGTTCCCAATATTCCTAAGAATATAAATCCGACTGTAAAAACAAGTGTCCAGAAGAAACTGCTCCATTTTTTCGGCCGAGAATGGTCTCAAACGATTAGTTTCGACTCAAATGCATACATTCACTGTTTTGATCGAAAATAAAGAGTGCTATGTATGTGGTGGCGTTTGTTTGTTTGTGTTAGACTGATGCCGATTGAGCGAGTAGTGTGTGCTGCCGCCTGAATGAATGTGTTATTGGTAAGAACCTATTTTCCAGATGAACCGTTTTAATATATTTCAGGAAATGTAAATACACATTCACAGTTATAAAGGGTCCGCCAAATAATTTTTTTTTTTGAAAATGCAATAAAAAAACTACTGAATATTTTCTCAAATTTCTTTTTTGGCGCGCTGTTCTGTGAACAGAATGCTTATCAATTTGCCCAAATGTCAAATGCGAAAAAAGGCATCCGTTCTGCCGTAGGCACGATTACGCTAGAACGCAATAAGCTAGAGAGTTGAAATTTTCAGAGTAGGTTTGGAGTTCAAATGCGCAGGCTAAGTTCGTTAATGAGTAACATTCACCGTGAGGTTTCAGAGTTATAGCCATCTGAAATTTTGTTTTGCCAATTACTCGAAGAATACAGATCTGATCGAATTAAAATGCGGCAGTTAGGTGAAAAATACTGACACTAAAACATATGCAAAATTATGTGAGGATCACGCTACTGGAAAATTAAAAAAAAAATATTAAAAAAAATTCTGGATCTCGGGAACTATCAGTCAGATATCGTTGAAATTCTGCGAGAGCCTTCGAAACCTTATTTCTCATTAAAGTTCTGAATTTGAATTCGATCGGATCTGTATTGGTGAAGATATCACGGAAATATCGAAATATTCCTACGATCTCAGTGTATTGGTCCACTGTTTTTATATTCGACCAAACAAATAATCAACAGTTTGTTTGATTTTTGACAAACGTCAAAAAAAGGATACAAGCTATAGAAGGATGTAATCATAACGTGTTTGCATAGATCTTTATTATTACTGTTCTGTGATCGTATGTCTATATTCTATATGTTCAAGTTAGTGTCATCATGTCTGACATG
Source organism: Halyzia sedecimguttata (assembly GCA_937662695.2). Lineage (NCBI taxonomy): Eukaryota > Metazoa > Arthropoda > Insecta > Coleoptera > Coccinellidae > Halyzia > Halyzia sedecimguttata. Next base: position 11,004,942 of record OW569411.2, on the reverse strand, counting down.
TGCCATGATAAACAAATCAGTTTTGTAGATTTTTTGTAGATTATGAAATATAACATAACTTGGTATGAAATAAATATCGATTTCAAGATTCAAATATTCCTATATAACCTAACATGGCTGGATACACGGGGCCGACCCCCAGATTTCGATTTATAGGGACAATATGCTGCCACGGAATGGAAAATTTTGAAAACATCCTTCACACTTCATAGATTATTATTTAATAGCGATCGAACAGCACGAAGTTCAGGATCCAATAAAGTCCATACTCAGAAACATTATTGGTACAGAAGCTGCAAGAATTATGTCCACATTCGTGATCCCAGAGATAGAACTGAACAAAGATGAATATACTATGAAGTCTATTGAGAAATATGTCAACCCAAGAGTTAATGAGTGCTTTGAAAGGTATAATTACTTGAAAAAGGTGCAAAAAGAAAATGAACAATGTGAACATTTCCTTACTGAATGCAAGTATCTAGTACGAACATGTAATTATAATGAAACCGACTCAAATCAAACTGCAGAAGATAAAGCACTGAAAGACAAAATACTTATAATAAGATTATCCTGTAACCAGAAAGGCATTACTGAGAGTTCCAAAATTGACAGTGGAGAAAGCAATTGAATTTTGCAGAACCAGCGAGCAGAGCAAGCAACGGAACTTGCAGTTCCAGAGCGAATTGAGGACATTAAAGCTGCAGGGAAGTATAATAAACAAACGAAAAATTTCAAGTGTAGACAAGAAGGTCAGAAGAAGGAAAATTCAAATGAAGGCGATCTCAGTCGACACATGGTGCACGTGAATGCCCCGCACTTCGTAAAAAGTGTAGGAAGTGCGGTATGTTAAATCATATTAGGCTTGTTTCACATGCATACGGTTCCATTCGGTTCGGTTCGTTTTCGGTTTCAACCGAAAACGAATGAATGCCTTTCACACATATACGGTTCATATTAGGTTTTATGTTATCTTCCGACACGGGCTCATAATTCCAATTTTTCCGCGACGTCAGATTCATCAAAGCCATTCAAAATTGAACACATACATCTTTGAATGCATCCTACGTCTTTATTGATCTTTATATTTTTCGGAAGTTTTGCCCCGCCGCACTGGTTTAGATTTACAGCAGAAATCAGTCGATCCACATTTGGTAAAGCATCATTTTCTCATGAATACTGAGATAGCAACAATATCCCGAAAATATGTATGTTTATATTTCTATATTTGAACAATTCGTGAAATATTGCAAGATATCTGCTCGATTTGAGGTTAAAACCACAGAACGAGACAGAAAACATATGGAAATATGTAAATGTATTACTTTATGGTTAAAACCGAAACTGAACCGTATTTGTGTGAACGCCCCGGTTGATCTGTAATCCCTACACACGAATCCAAACCTGATAGAAACCTATTCGTGTCGTGGGAGTATTCGGTGCTGTACGGTTTCTATTCGGTACCGAATCTAAACCGGAGCACCGTTTCACACTTGTCGCCAGCGACCGAATTGAAACCGAAAACGAAACGAACCGAATGGAACCGTATGCATGTGAAACAAGCCTTACTATATCTTGTAATGTTAAAAATGTTAAGAATGTCGAGAAAGATGAAGGTAGTTCTGATGAACCAGATATTATTATATATATTATTAGGCGTAGGAAAGCATGGGATGAACTTATTCAATGATGAACGTAATAATTTCAATGTTGAATTAGATAGTGGTGTGAACATTAGCATAATTCCTAGAGGAAAATATAATTAAATATAAACACAGATTTTATTTCGTAAATCTAACTCATCTAAGGATTTGAAGTTACACAGGTCATCTTACAAATTCTTCTGTGTGACACCATTTGGTATTTATAGACATTTGGTATTACCTTATGGTTTATCACAATCCCAGGACTTATTGAGGGAAATTTAGATTTTAGAGACCTTGTAATGAATTACAATAACACGGCTCTGATTAGTAGAATCACTAGTACAAATCTTACAAAGTATACACCTCGGAGATCTTTCACCAATAATAAGCTACAACCTCAAATTCAAAAAAATGTTTAGTTTAAGAAAGAGGATCAAGTTGTAATAAAAACATCAAGTGATACACTCTGGGAAAAGGTTATTGTCTTGGGAAAGGCAAAAGAACCTAGTTCTTATCGGGTGAAAAAGCAAGTAAATGGTCAATTATTATGACGTAATACTCAACAGATAAAATTGTCATATACCAGACCCCGTAGTAATGAATATACATTAGAAACTGAATTAGACCCAAAACAATTATCACCAAATGATTGTAAGGAAAACAAGAGTAGAAATAGTTCGAACAAGACAAATTTTAGTAATGTTCTAAGTGAACCCGAGATAATGACTAGAAATAAAACAGCAATATAATCCGTTGTGGAACAATTTTAAAACTCCTGGGCGTTTAAACCTTTGAGGGGAAGGTGTTCAACATAATAATATAATAATAATTCTATGGTCTAACCTCAATGGACATATACCTATTGTACCTATATCGCATAGCATTGTTGTATCAGATTATTACGGTATGTAAGAATGACAGAGACATTTAATAAACATAAATTAAGTATATGTCTTTAAATATTAATCACCAAGTATCAAACAATGAACATATTGATTCTGGAACCAGTCTCGCAATTTACAAACAATGAGTGGAAAATAGTTAGCTATGCAAAAAAGTCTTTCTCATGAGAAATACTATCACTTTCTCATTTTGTTAAATTCTCATACAAAGTATTCTGCATTTTTTCTGGAGCTAATCAGCTTTAGGCGAGTTCGGTATCTGGATGGGTGACAGCTCTGGGCATAAATTTGGACAGCGCGCCAAAGCTCCTGTCCACAGGGCTTGAACCCATTTTTATTTGAAGGTACAATCCTTCCGGTTAATAATGGAAAATAATTTCATTCAAATGGCTGCCTCGGCTGGCCATGCAGTAGCCTACACGATCGGTCCAATTTTTGAGCACATTATCGATTGTGTGCAGCTGTATTTCACCAATGGCTTCACGAATATTCTCCTTTAAAGCGTCAATTGTCTCTAGCTTGTTGGCGTAACACTTATCTTTGACGGCACCCCACAAATAATAGTCCAACGGTGTCAAATCGCAGCTCCGAGGTGGCCAAACGACATCAGCTCTGCGGCTGATAATGCGATCTTCAAAAACAGGGCGCAAAACATCGAGTGTAGCTTCGGCTGTGAGGCACGTAGCGCCGTCCTGTTGAAACCAAATGTTGCCAATATCCTCCTCTTCAATTTTTGTGAACAAAAATTCGTTCAACATGGCCCGATAACGATCGCCATTGATTGTAACGGCCACTCCTTGCTCATTTTCGAAGAAAAATGGCCCAATTATGCCTCTGGACCAAAATCCGCACCAAACAGTGAATCGTTTTGGGTGTATCGGCTTTTCAATGTATGCGTGCGGGTTTTCTGTGCCTCAAATGCGACAATTCTGCTTATTTACAAACCCGCCAAGATCAAAATCAGCTTCATCTGAGAAAATGATTTTTTTGGCAAAATCGGCATCTTCTGTAAGTCGATCGCAGGCCCACTTAGCGAAGCGAAAACTCATTGAATGGTCAGTTGGCTTCAACTCCTGAACCAATTGAACTTTGTATGGGGTCATACCAAGGTCTTTACGCAAAATTCGTCTCAATGATGTCTCCGAAATGTTCAATTCTTGAGAACGACGGTGAATTGATGTTGATGGTGCTTCACGCTCTCTTTCTGCCACAGCAGCAATATTCTCGGGTGTACGCAATGTTTTTGGCTTTTCAAGCTTTGGTTTATCGATGAGGATGCCAGTTTCTTTCACTTTTTTCACAAGATAACGAACATACGGAGCTGACGGTGCTTCTCTTCTTCCAAAATCCGTACGCAATTTTCGCACACATTCTGCAACATTACCATGATTTTCAAAGTAATGTCGCAATATTTCCCAGCGTTGTTCAAGCGTATACACAACCATATTCGTTCAGCGGAAGAATAAAACTAATTATCTGTCAAATCAGACATGAGCTGAGTGTTACCATTCCCGAAATAAGCACTTGTTGAAGAAAAAACGTTAGATGGCGGACCCTTTACAAAAAATGTTGTTCTTATTTCGTGTATAAAATTCGAGCTTTCCTGGCACATTCGAGTGAATTTTTGTCCTCGACCTGCGGTCTCGGTCAAAGATTAACACTCCTATATACCAACACTCATTTTACGCCCTTAATACAAAAATAACTACCTATATTGACAATTTGTGGGTTGGACGTTTTCTGCGTAAAAACATTCAATTATTACTCAAAATCCAATATATTCACTAAACGAACCAACATACATAGTAACGAATGAGCATCATTCGAGTCAATAGACCACATTAGTTAGGTTAGGCGGGAAATTTGAATTACGATCCATCCGTGGATCCGAGCAATGAATTCCCCATGCATTTCTTATGGACCTAAAATTTACGCGAATATCTCGCCTGTTTTTAAATACTTTGGCCAATTTCCTAAGGTTTATTTCGGTTGAAATAGATTCTGTGAACCTTTCTCAACCATCTAGAATCAAGCTTTCATAACAAAATGGTATATTTCCAATATTATTAATAAATATAAAAGTGTTCGCCAAATTCGATTGACGTATGTCTTAGCTCACTCGAAATCAGTCAAAAATATTAACATAACCCTAAATCGGCCTTGTAATGACGCACAACAGAAGTCATCTACGACATACGGAAATCTTTCGAACTACACTGGTTTCAATTTTGATTGAAGTAGATTTTAAAGTGGAAATAGCATGAAAACTTGAAAACATGCACTAATGATGAAGGTACCCAATACATGTTGTATCTGTACTTACATTCTCTTTTAAATAGGGTGGTTTCGTCTCAAAGTTGAAATTCCTTGTTAAAAAATAATTTGAATATGGATCTCCCGCCAAGCGAATGATTCTAACCTAACTAATGTGGTCTTTTGAAGACCGTCACGAAATCCCTGACTCCACCGAGCGCTTGAAGACGATCAGACGTCGAGTCGGAAAAACGGCGCGAAACGAAAATCCGGCCGGCGCTAAGTGGCGTGCGAGTGTTTGGGAAAGCGAGGGCTGAGCTGATAGACCGGAACGAATGGATGGGAATACGGGAAGTGGTCGGAAGTGTGGATTTCCGCGTCTCCGGAGAGGAGAAGACGGCCAACTTAATCATGTAAGAAAGTTTTTGTTGGTTGTTCGTGACGGGTTTAACGGCACAATGCTGAATGATTACGAAGCTCCGATGGCACGTTCCGAGCAACGTGATAATGTCGGTGACACCGGTGGGACACACTTGATTTTATGCGAATAAACAATGCTCGGAAACTCAGGTGGAGAAATTTTTAATGCTTGTGGCTTTTAGTTGATGCAAATCCATATTAACTCAATGAAAAATTATATACGATTTACACTTATTTATTCAATATTGTGACGCGTTTCGTTGACACAGCGATTTAATTTTTTAATTTTTTGGATTTAATAATAACGCAGAAAAACAATCAACATGATTTTTCAATATTTAGGAAACCATCCCATACGGATACAATCATTCATCGATCCTCGTGTCATCCATTCGAACATAAAGTCGCGGCATTTCATAGTATGTTACACCGGCTAATTAATATACCTTTATCCGAAGAAAATTATGGTACACAATTAGAAATTATCGAACAAATAGCGGTGAACAATGTATATAACAGAGAGTTAATCAGAAAAGTGTTGACGAAAAAACAATTTAGAAAAACAATTAGTTTAGTATTTCCAGAAATTAAGGATAAAAATAGAATATTCAATAGCTTAACATATTTTGGTACACCGAGTCAACAACTTAAAAGGTTTCTTCAAAACCAACAGGTGAATATCTCATTCCGGACAAATAATAACCTTGCCAAACTCATAAAGAACAATAAATTGAAAAGGAATAAAGAAGATAAATCCGGTGTTTATCAATTAAATTGCGGGAGTTGTGACAAATCATATATAGGAAAAACTGGTAGAAATTTTGGCATAAGAATAAAGGAACATCATCACAGCTACAAAAACAACAAAATTAATTCAAATTATTCGAATCATTTAGTAGCAGAAGGACATAAGTTTAACCCGGATTTCAGAATTCTACACAATTTGAATAAAGGTGCGCAACTCAAGTACTGGGAAATGGTCGAAATAAATAGGGAAAAACATACGGGTAACTTAGTTAATGAACAATTAGATCTAAATTTTTCACCATTACCCAATCTATTCAAATAGAGAATCAATTTATAAAAGCATTAGGAATGAATTATTGTTAATGTGTACAAAGAAACCAGCAGTGAAATCTCATGTAATTAGTTTTAAATAAGTCTATTATGTAATTTGTTTTAAATAAGTTTCTCATGTAATTAGTTTTAAATGATTCTGTGTCCATGTCATCTAGGTATAGGGAGATAATAACTTATTAAGAATTCAGTATGATGTAGTCTGATGAAGTCGCTGTGTCGACGAAACGCGTCACAATATTGAATAAATAAGTGTAAATCGTATATAATTTTTCATTGAGTCAGGTGGAGAATTTGAAATATACTCGAAATTGTGCTTCGTAATATTACTGAATAAGTGCGACAAATTTCAGGGGGTGATTCGGCATGAAAAAATAATGACAGTTTGCTTTATAACTTTTGTCCGCAAATACTCCATTTTTCGAGATATTGGGCGTTGAAGTTTTTGTTAAACGAGCCCTGTGGACAGGAGCTTCTGGCGCTCTTGTTCAAACAGACAAATTATATCTCCGAAAGTATTGGTTTCTCAGAGTTGGGAATTATATCAATGTATTCTTATGATAGAACAGCATCATAAAGGAAATTCAATTCAAATAATAGTATATTTATCAAGATTAAATGAGCAATCTGAGAATGAGAACTGCACCATGGAAGAAATCCAATTAAAATACCTGAAATGAATTTGAATCTCTCTTATAGAACAGGATGACATGTACGAGTATGAACACAGATCATATAATAAAGCTTAGATAGAATAATTATAGCATTCTGTGAAAATACAGAAGTACGATTCATTATTGAAATTTCGAAAAATCATATCCCCGAAAGTATTAGCTTGTTGGAGTTGAAAATGATATCAATGGATTTTCATGGTGAAACTACATCTTAAATAAAAATTGAATTCGAAATTTGTTACTTAAAAAAAAAATTTTTTTTTCGTTACTCCGAAACCGTCTGGCCTATTTTGCCCAGTAACAAACTTAACCGAGATATTCATCTCTCTGACCTACTCTGAAAATTTCAACTGCCTAGCCCATTTTGTTCAAGAGTTATTGTAGAAATTTTTTTTTTTTTAATATTGAAATTTTTTACACTTTGCGGTAACCTGGTCAATACAAAACTTCACATGCGTATAAAGGTCATGATTCTACAATTTAATGCTAAATTTCAGATAGATCCAGTGATCAGTTTCGGAAATATTCATAAAAAATGTGTTTTACTAAAATTGGCCATAACTCCGAAACCGCTTGAGGGATTTCGCCCATTAACGAACTCTTCCAAGATATCTGTGCTTCAAACCAACCTTGCAAATTTCAATCCTCTAACTCCTTTCGATCGAGAGATATCGTGACTACGGCCGGCCGGACTGAATCGATTTCGACCTCGGATTCTTGATCAGTGAGTCGAACCAAATCGTTTGAGACCATTTTCTGCCAAAAATTAGAAAATTACAGACATTTGGGTGCTCTGTTCCGAAGAACTAGAGCGCCAAAAAATTCGTTCAAGCCCTGTGGACAGGAGCTTCGGCGCTCCTGTTCAAACCTTAACAAATCATATCTCCCAAAGTATTGGTTTCTCAGAGTTGGGAATGATATCAATGGATTCTTATGATAGATCTGCATCATACAGACAATTCAATTCAAATCCTAGTTTTTTTAAAAGGTTCTTTTCTGGGTTTTCTCTCCCAAACTCTGAAAAATATCCATAAAATAATAATTAATTAAAAGGAGTTTGAACTTGCAAATTTCTATGCAAAGTAAAACTATGTTAGCTAATATTTTCAAACACTGTCAATGTGACAATTCTTGAATTTCACAATAACTATCAAAAAAATAATTCTAAAGATTTTCATTAAGCGTCTGACGAAGGATTCTGATAGAGACTCCGAAACGTTACGATTTAGTTGTTTCTTCGTTGATGTTGTTTCGTTGTTGTTTGTTAAGCAAAATTGTTCAATTGATTGCTTCTGACAAATATCTTGTGTTTCTTACGCAGAAGCAAATCACAAAATAATTAATTTTTATTGTATACATAATCGGCTAAACGGTTTCGGAGTTATACACATCTGAAATGTTGTTGTTATTTCCTCTATTACACAAAATATACAAATCCGAGATAATTAAAACTCGGTAATGGCTTCAAGAATTCCGACGCGCTATTTTTCGCGAAATTGCATCGATATCACTTGACAATAATTAAAAAAATGTTTTTCTTAAAACATGTTATATGTACTTTAGAAACAATGCGTCAGGATCAGCTGAAATTTCGCACATAACTTTGAGCCACTATTTTACAATCGACTACGGAATTTCACCTGTTCCATATGCGATATTTTACACGCGATATCTTATATGCGATATCGCATCAGTATGAACCGAGCCGAACGATGTTCTAAGTATCTTTTCCATTTATATTCAATCTCTTCAAAACTGTTGCATGTATATGCCTCCAAATATACTAAGCCAAAATAAGGACTTTATCCGATCAGCCGACGAATAGACCCCATAATCCTAATACCCGAAGGACAAAAATGCCTGGCTGTGTGAAATTCTACCCAGAAAAAAATCCCTTTTCCTCCGGGAGAAGAGTATGTACACATCCGATCCAATACTGATCTCGTTTCATTTAATACAATTCACTATCTCCTGCGTCCGTCGGTAACGAAAAAGATTTTTTTTTTTCAATCTTGTCATCCCGAGACGTTGACGTGTATCCACTCTTAATAGGGTTTTATTGTTTTACGTCAGGTCCAAGGAGCGGATTGTTACGTCTTTTATCATTCTTGGACTCGCCCCTTCCAATTATATGTCGTAAATAAGGGTGGGATGAATCAGAAGTTATCATTTTTGGACGTGATAGAAGGATTCTCTGACAGCTGTACTGAAACAAGAATCATTCGAATTTATGAAGAAAGATGTCGCTGTGTTACAATCACATAGAACATTTCCATGAGGACCGAATTGTGAAGAAAAGAAAAGAAGATTGCAGGCTCGTCGGAATGGACGCGTTATGAAACAAAAAAAATGCTCTGAAATACCGAAAAAAAGTATTTTTTATTATCGACCAAAAAAATAGTGCCTTGTAAAATGAGACCTTCATGTTCCAGTTGTATCTACCAGTGTAATGATACATTTTTGGAAGAAGAACGACACGCTTTCATCAAAGTTTATTGGAATCTCAGCGACATCATGCTCATGGTCAGAGAAAAATGCTTATAAATCACCTGTTGGTATCACCAATAAGAAAACACTGATTAACTACATTTGATGACAGGAAATCACATTCAATCAACATACTCTAACTTATACGAGACATTAAAGGTGTTAAAATATACCTCCACTTTTATATAGTATCTATTTTCTATTCATTCTATTTTTTTTATTTTCCTAATAAAATTTTGTTAATGTGTAATTAGTTCATTTGTGATAATTGGACTGAGTTCATTTAATCGTTATGTGATATTACCGTGATACTTTAAAGAGTTATGAGCGTTATAGAATATTTATTTCGTTGTTACCCATTATATTATTTTGAACCATAAAGAAAAATACTTTTGCGCGTTTGTTCTGGGGAACATCGCGTTATCATTTTGCCCAAATGTCTGTAACTTTCGAATTTTTTTACGAAAATGGTCTCAAACGATTTGGTTCGACTCCCCAATGAAGAATTCGAGGTCAAATTTGATTCTGTCCGGCCGGCCGTCCGGCCGTTGCCACGATAACTTGAGAACGGAAAGAGCTGGCGACTTGAAATTTTCAGGGTAGATGGCGCATCTCAATACGACGGACAAGTTCGTTAATGGGAATAATCGGCACAATGGTTTCCGAGTAATAATTCTGTTTTTAACCAATATAGATCCGATCGAATTGAAACTTGGTGAATAGTTGTAGAATATCAATCTTAGCACGTTTGTGAAATTTTGTGCGAATCGTATCGCCAGAAAATTATTAAAAAATATTATTGTTGTCACGATAACCTGAGAACAGAAAGAGATAGCGGCTTGAAGATTTCAGGTTAGGTTGTGCATCTGAATGCGACATTTGAGTTTGTTTATGAGTATAATCGGCCAAACAGTTTTAGAGTTATAGCCATCTGAAATTTGGTTGTTTTTTGTTCCTCATTAACTCGAAAAATACTGAACTGATTGAATTCAAACATGGTTATTAGTTGTAGAATGCCAACGCATAAATTCTTGCAAAATTTCGTGAGGGTAGTATTTGTAGAAAATTTTTAAAAAAGCATTGAAAATTGAAAAAAAAATCTATATATCAGTAACTGTTCGTCTGAAATTGCTGAAATTTTGCAAGAGCCTTTAGAACCTAACTCTACTGCTAAGTTTCAAGTTTTAACACGATCGGTTAAATATTGTTGGAGATTCGAGCAGCCTTGTGTGAGTTCAGTAGAGGGGTGACCGTTGCCTCGATAATTTTCGAACGAAAGGAGATGGGGACTTGCAATTTTGAGGGTAGGTTGCGTATACGAATGGAAGAGTTAAGTTCGTTTTTGGGCATAATCGGTCTAACGGTTTCCGAGTTATACCCACCTGGAATATTATTTCCTTGATAACTCAAAAAATAAATATTCGATCGAATTGAAGCTTGGTAACTAGTAGTAGAAAATCAACATAAAGACGTGTTTAAAATTTTGTAAGAACCGTACCCCTAGAAAATTTAAAAAAAATGACGAAAAAAAAATTTTAAGAACCGTACCCCTGAAAAATTACAAAAAAATCCCGAAAAAAAAATTGGTTCAAGCACTGACGTGAAGTCAGAAGCTTCTGCGCGTATGTCCATTCTTCTGTAATTAAGAGTGTCCATTACAGGAGAATGGACAACATAATTTACCATGGTAAATTCGATTAAGGGTTTCCAATACATAAGAATGGACAATAGAACATACGCGCAAAAGCTTCTGACTTCACGTCAGTGCTTGAACCAATTTTATTTTAAAATAATTTCAGATTCAACTTCACCTAATTAGTGATAATAACTTCCAACGAATGGAATAACAAACAAAAAAAATGGGTTCAAGCCCTGTGGACAGGAGCTTTCTGGCGCTCTAGTTCAAACAGACAAATTATATCTCCGAAAGTATTGGTTTCTCAGAGTTGGGAATTATATCAATGTATTCATATAATAGAACTGCATCCTAAAGGAAATTCAATTCAAATAATAGTTTATTTATCAAGATTAAATGAGCAATCATGAGAATGAGAAAAGCACCATGGAAGAAATCAAATTAAATCTGGCCAATTTTGCCCAATAACGAACTTAACCGAGATATTCATCTCCCTAAACTACTCTGAAAATTTCAACTACCTACCTCATTCCGTTCGAGAGTTATATCTATGTCTATGGATGAAAAGCAGTCTCACTACTCTCAGATCTCTTACTTCATGTTCAGTTCCGAAATGTAAGAATTTTCTGAGAAAAACTAATTTGGGAGCAAACAACTGAGATTTTTCTCACTTCGCTCACAATTCTTCGACTGATTAGATTATGTCTCAGGAACATCATTTGACATTATGACAATTCATATTCATACATAGAATAATATCATTCTGTGACAACGTTGAAATACGATTTATTATTGAAATTTTGAAAAATCATATCTCCGAAAGTATTAGCTTGTTAGAGTTGAAAATGATATGAATGGATTCTTATGATAAAACTGCTTATTAAAAAAAATTTGATTTGGAATTTGTTTCGTAAAAAAAAATTTTTTTTTCTGTACTCCGAAACCATCTGTCCGATTTTGCCCAATAACGAACTTAGCCGAGATATTCATCCCCCAAACCTACTCTGAAAATTTCAACTCTCTAGCTCATTCCGTTCGAGAGTTATCGTGCTTACGGCCGGCCGGACCGGCCGGACAGAATGAATTCCGACCACGGATTCTTGATCAGTGAGTCGAACCAAATCGTTTAAGACCATTTTCATCGAAATATTCCAAAATTACAGACATTTGGGCAAATTGATAAGCACTCAGTTCCGAGGAACTAGAGCGCCAAAAACAAAAGTAATAGGGGTCTAACTAACGAAATCTCAGTTGCGGATAAAGCAATACCGTGACATCTTCATATTTCGAGTAAAATATATATTTTTTTAATGGAAGATAGTATATAATGAGTATTACTACAGCTAAGATCATTTAAAAAGATTGCAACACATAAAATGGTAAATTTTTGAATCTTCTACCAAGGTAGTGAAAGAATATTTTAAGGATGAAAAAAAATTGAAAAGTATTTTCTTCATTTTCTCGGAACGCGATTTTTAGAGTTGTCCCACTACAGCACTAGGCGTGCGATATGTCAATCTTCACGTTCAGTACAAAATTCGTTGCCAGAATGTTTCACGATTAATTTTTCGCATTTTCTCAAATAGAAAGAACCAACTTATAGAAAATGAATTGGTGATTTCTATGAGAAAATATTACAATTTTGTGTAAATTTACAGTGTTATCAAAACCATATATCTTCAAAATTCAGAATGTAGGGCCAGTGGATGTAAGCTTCCATAAGTCATTATGATTCACGAGTTCGCTTGTATTAACAATGATATTTCATTAAAATTTACGGTTAAGATATCCGTTATCTGAACAATTCAGCGAATAAACCTGATTTATTTTCCATATTTCAAGCAGATAAGGTGGTCTGAATATATGTGTTTTATTTTCAGCCCCCGAAACTCAAACACAATCTGTTTGCAGTATCCTAAGCGACATGTACTCCCTGGGGATGGTTGTGTGTTCTATTTTCAACAACGGAAAGCCGCTGATCCAGTCTGGGAACTCCACATCCGCCTACCTTAAACAATTGGAGCTTGTAAGTTTTTCCATAATTCATTCATGAGCTGCTCTAAAAGTCACAGCTTCGCTAATCCAATTAGCTTCAAACAACTAAGACAGGAAATAGGCATTTGTGGAATATTACTTATCTTAAGTAATAATTAAAGGATGCTTTGGGAGGTATATTAATTATTAAATGGTTCCGCTCTGGGTTTTCTCTCCCAAACTCTGAAGATTTTATTATTTTGTGAATTGCTTCTGCATTAGAAACAGAAGATATTTGTCAGAGGCAATGTGTTTTTGCGCGTATGTTCTGGGGAACATCGCGTTATAGTTTTGCCCAAATGTGAAATTTAATTCTGTGGTGCCGTCCGTTGCCACGATAACTTGAGAACGGAAAGAGCTAGCGACTTGAAATTTTCAGGGTAGGTGGCGCATCCCAATACGACGGACAAGTTCGTTAATGGGTATAATCGGCCCAATGGTTTCCGAGTAATAATTTTGTTTTCGACCAAAATAAATCCGATCGAATTTAAACTTGGTGAATAGTTGTAGAATATAGACCTGAGCACGTTTGTGAAATTTTGTGAGAATCGTATCGCTAGAAAATTATTAAAAAATTATTAAAAAATACTTTTGTTGTCACGATAACCTGAGAATGGAAAGAGTTAGCGGCTTGAAAATTTCAGGTTAGGTTGTGCACCTGAATGCGACATTTGAGTTTGTTTATGAGCATAATCATCCAAACGGTTTTAGAGTTATAGCCATCTGAAATTTTCTGAAATTTGGTTGTTTTTTGTTCCTCATTAACTCGAAGAATACAAAACCGATTGAATTCAAACATGGTTATTAGTTGTAGAATGCCAACGCGAAAATTCTTGCAGAATTTCGTGAGGATAGTATAACTAGAAAATTAAAAAAAAAATAATTAAAAATCATTGAAAAAAAATCTATATATCATAAACTATTCGTCCGGCATGGCTGAAATTTTGGAAGAGCCTTCAGAACCTAACTCTACTGCAGAATTCCAAGTTTGAACACGATCGCATCTATATTGTTGGAGAACCGCGCAGCCTTTTGTGAGTTCGGTAGCGAAGTGGTAGCGCCGGTAGCGGATGCGAATCGTCGTATGATATGTTGTCTATGGTCGTATTTTTGCGAGAACCTTCAAAAATAAAAATATGAATGTCATGATGACATATCTTTTACGCGTATGTTATGGGAAAATCGTGTTATTTCATCACAAATCTATGGGAGATGATAGCCCTACATTAGTGGTCAGACCTGGTTTTGAAAGAAATCCTCCTTAGGAGGAGGCAACTAAATATTGAAGGGATTTCTATGAACAAGAGTGAATATCTTTGAGAAATAGAGAAGACGATTCTTCTTCAAGAGATCCATGTGCCTTCAGAGGAGTATATTTGTGAGAGGGGACTTTTGAAAGGTTATGTATTATTTTTAATATGATATCGCTGAAATTTTGTTGAAGGCTTCTGATCTTGTAAGGTGAGAGGCTCATTTGTGGATATTAAATCTCGTGATGGGTAGAGAGGAACTTTAGGCCAGTTTTTCTATCACTAATGAGAATATATCTTTATGTTTCACCTCATCACCTTTAGATCTATCAATGGACATTCATTGGTTAAGAATAAGTAATTGAATATTACTTTGAATTGAATTTCATTCAATATGTTAGTAACTAAACTTATAATTTTCTTTACTTTGATTATTTAAATATGACATTAATTCCAGTAATATTTTTCAAGAATAATTATGTATTCTTCTCCTGAAGAAGAATTGAAGGTAGACAATAATGTGTTAATTTTTTCATCATTGCTTTCTATCCTGACTTCACGAAAAAAAAATTGGTTCAAGCACTGACGTGAAGTCAGGAGCTTTTGCGCGTATGTTCTATTGTCCATTCTCCTGTATTGAACACTCTTAATCGAATTTACCATGGTGAATTCGATTAAGAGTGTCCAATACAGGAGAATGGACAATAGAACATACGCGCAAAAGCTCCTGACTTCACGTCAGTGCTTGAACCAATGTTTTCATCATCGTTGAATATTATGCTTCAATAATGATTCCTAATGAAGATGAAACCGGTATGTATCTACTTTGATGAAATCATACTCTGTGGATTGCTCTAAACTTTGGTCTCTGCTAGTCCTTTCATCCAATTTGAATAAATTCAATTCTCTGTTCGATGAAGAACAAAGACAATCCAACAATAATATACTCAATAACAACTTCATTAATACAACGCTTATAAATTTATCTTCAAGTAGTTTAAATGATTAATGAGTTATTAAATCGTCGCCTTAATAAGAAAATTGCCATTCCATTTTATTCATGGACTTTTGAAGCGAAAAATGTCTAACTTCAATAATATTTAGAGAAACTCGTCAAGTCCTTTTTTGCTTCTCTGGATTTACAGAATAATGAATAATTAAAACATGGTTGCGTAATCTATTATTTATTCAAAGATGTATCCAATATATATTCATTTTTGCTACTCCTGGAAATTATCCAATACGGAGTTATGCAGCTTTCCCATTAAGGCGACGAAATGGACAAAATTTTGCAGTTACAACAAGTAATGTCCCCATACTAAATATTATTACATATATGCAGAACACAGCTCAAAAACTTCCAACTGAAAAATCAAACGAATTCAAACTGTTCAATAAAAGGTTGATAGAAAAGCCTATCAAATCAACTTCAAATCTAAGATATATTGAAAAACAAGCTATTATCTCACTCACAAAAAATAACAATATTAAAATCTTACCTGTTTACAAAGGGAGCGCTACAGTCATTTTGGATTCAAATGAATATCATAATAAACGTTTGGATACTGCTAATGATAAGAACAAATACACCAAAATCAATAAATATCCCAATATAAAACATTTTATCAAAACAATCGAATTGTCAAAAAAGATCTCACGCCATCTTGCAGTAAGCCACCACATTTATATGGCCTTCCAAAAATACACAAACCTCTGATTCCACTAAGACCAATGGTAAGTCCTTTTGGATCTCCATGTCAAAATTTAGCGAAATATTTACTATAATTTTTAAACACAATTACAGGAAAGAATGGAAGTTTTTTGAAGAACTCAAACCCTTTCTTGAAAAACTACAACATTCTAATTTGGATCAAAATTACATTCTAGTAAGTTTTGATGTTGTACTTTGACCCCAATTGGCCTGTCGATAAGTGCCTTCAAATAGTTCGAACGAAATTAGAAAATTACTTGGTGATTAAAGATTCAAAATTTGATACTAATGATAATATGGAAATGCTTGATGTATGTTTGAATATCACCTATTTCCTTCTTGAAGATGTATTTTATCGACGAAATATTGGAATGGCAATAGGTTCTCCTTTATCACCTGTCATGAGTAATATATTCATGGAAAATTTTGTGGATACATATTTGCTAAAACCAGAAGCTTGTTGACGATATATAAGTAATTTAGCAACATGGTAGAGAAGAGTTAGGCAAATTTTTCGATTCCATAAATTCAAAAGGATCAACAATAAAATTTACTTTAGAAACAGACAAAGATAATCATCTTTCTTTTCAAGATGTTTCGATAATTAATTAATTGTACAAACTATTTCGAAACGAGTGTCTTCAGGAAGCAGTCGTACAAATAGATATTTGAAATACTATTCAAACCATCAACTTAATGTGAAAAGTGGTGTTATTGAAACAATTTACGATAGAGATTATCTAATTTGTTCTACTCTTGAAATTATAAATAATGAAATTATTGTCAATTTTTAAGATTCTTTTTAAAATTCGTGAATATTCAGTTTTCCAATTATTTAAATCTCCAATGACTTATGATATATAACTTAGCACATTTATTGTGGTGTCTTATTACCGCAATGGTACATTAATCAATGGTGAATGGATTCAATCTGTAAATTTGACAATTTACGATAGGGATAATCTAATTTGTTCTACTCTTGAAATTCGAAATAATGAAATTATTGTCAATTTTTAAGATTCTTTTTAAAATTCGTGAAATTTCAGTTTTCCAATTATTTAAATCTCCAATGACTTATGATATATAACTTAGCACATTTATTGTGGTGTCTTATTACCGCAATGATACATTAATCAATGGTGAATGGATTCAATCTGTAGAGGCCTGTAAATATTAAAATCCGGCGAAATATCTTGATGTTCAGGTTCTAGAATTTTCTCTGAAAGCCCACATCAGATATAAACCGTTGCCACTGTAAATAAAGGAGAAAGAGAGGTTATGCGTAGATTATGAATTATATGGCTGGAATTACAAATGCGAACATCATTCATATGAAGCGGCAAAATGAGAGGGTTTCAGAACCAACTACTCGTAATGGATGGACCCACTTTTCTCCCCAAAAAGAGAAGTTCAAGTAATAGTTTCGAGTAAAATAAATAATAAAAGCTCTTGTTTGATGGGAAGGCTCTTTTCCATCGTCAAACTATAAAGTAGGATATTAATCTCAATAGTAATAAATCATGTAACATGTGTCACTTAAGAAACCTTTTCGTACATCCCTGATCCTCAATTAACGTTTAACATCTATCCTTCTTATTGTAACACCCTTAATTTTGAGGGTCGGACAGAACGACCCTTACTAGCTTTTGATCTACTGCTTGGGATCAAGATGTCCGTGAAATGAGATATTTCGATGCCTCCTTACACCCTCGACAATGATCGAACCCTTCCTCGTTTTCTCTAATCTAGAAAGATTCATGGGCCTCGTTCTCATGATTACAAACTCCAAATTCCCCACCGCCACAATTCCAGGGTGTGTCCCGGAGTTTACCAAGATGGCAAGTAATTTAAATTTGATTGGTCCGTGGTTGAGGTCGTTCGAATGCAGGCTATATTTTCAGTTCCATTACCCCGGAGTTAGTAAATAAACTCTCACTAAGGAAACAATTTTCTCCACGAAAATTTATGGGGGATTTAGGTACCACCTATAGCGAGATTCGAAATTAGTTTAATATCATGATTGAACTTTTTTACAATCGACCGTATTTCAGGATATAAAACCGTGTTCCATTCCAATGAAACGAAGTTATTGCAATAATTTCGGTTCATTATTCGTAATTATGAATCTGAGGAAACGAGCAAAAGAAACTGTGAGTGCCTGATATTTTTGCGCGTATGTTCTGGGGAACATCGCGTTATCATTTTGCCCAAATATCTGTACCTTTCGAATTTTTTGACGAAAATGGTCTCAAATGATTTGGTTCGACTTCCCAATGAAGAATTCGAGGTCAAATTTGATTCTGTCCGGCCGGCTGTCCGGCCGTTTCCACGATAACTTGAGAACGGAAAGAGCTAGCGACTTGAAATTTTCAGGGTAGGTGGCGCATCCCAATACGACGGACAACTTCGTTGATGGGCATAATCGGCCCAATGGTTTCCGAGTAATAATTTTGTTTTCAACCAATAAACATCCGATCGAATTGAAACTTGGTTAGGAGTTGTAGAATATGAACCTAAGCACGTTCGTGGAATTATGTGCGAATCGTATGGCTAGAAAATTATTAAAAAATTATTAAAAAATATTTTTGTTGTCACAATAACTTGAGAACGGAAAAAGATAGTGGCTTGAAGTTTTCAGGTTAGGATGTGCATCTGAACACGACATATGAGTTTGTTTATAAGCATAATCAGCCAAACGGTTTTAGAGTTATAGCCATCTGAAATTTGGTTGTTTTTTTCTCCTCATTGACTCGAAAAATACTAAACCGATTAAATTCAAACATGGTTACTAGTTGTAGAATGCCAACGCGAAAATTCTTGAAAAATTTCGTGAGGATAGTATTTGTAGAAAATTTTTAAGAAATAATTCAAAGTTAAAAAAAAAATTCTATATATCAGTAACTATTCGTCTGAAATTGCTGAAATTCTGCAAGAGCCTTTAGAACCTAACTATACTGCCAAGTTTCAAGTTTTAACCCGATCGGTTAAATATTGTGGGAGATTCGAGCAGCCTTGTGCGAGTTCAGTAAATGGGTGATCGTTGCCTCGATAACTCTCGAACGAAAGGAGATTGGGACTTGCAATTTTCAGGGTAGGTTGCGTATCCGAATAGGAGAGATAAGTTTTTTTTTGGGCATAATAGGTCTAACGGTTTCTGAGTTTACCATGGTAAATTCGATAAAGGGTGTCCAATGCAGGAGAATTGACAATAGAACATACGCGCAAAAGCTCCTGAACTCACGTCAGTGCTTGAACCAATTTATTTTTCGTAATTTTTCCAAATTTTCTAGGGGTAGGCACGGTCCTTACAAACATTTTTTTTCGTCATTTTTTTTAAATTTTTGTTTATCCCCCAAGTAACACAAGAAATACATACATACATTTCACCTGGATTTTTATCTTGCATTTTGCATTTTGCAGCCAAAGCCACTTTTTTTCCGCAATGCTCAAAATAGAAATATTTGCAGCAGTTGAATAGCTGTATTCATTTATTCCAAGCTACTTTTTGTAATTAATGCTATGCAAACAACAGCAATAAAAGTGTCGTGAAACAGTGTCTGAGATTTTTATGATTTGAAATTTTAGAAGAAGGAAATCTGATAATCGATTTTAAAATGGAGTCTTGAAGTCTCATTGGCATTCTACAACCAAATAAAAGGTATCAATTCCATCCGATCTATAGTTTTCGAGTTACTGAGGAAACAATATTTCGGTTCAAAATTTTATTTCCACAATAATTGTTGAAATGCGAAGGTGATCGAGCAGAAATCCGGTACTCGATTATGAAATGGCGGCTTGGAGATTTATGCGGTATTTCAACGAAATCTGAGAGACAGTTTCTCAAATATAAAACCAGGATCAGTGGTACCTTCCAAACCCCTCTCCTTGAGCTAGGATTGTACTACCAAGGTGGTGTTCACCACTGATTGGTAAATCCTCTGCTTGCAATAATTCTCTGAGATCAATGGAGTTCAGCGGGAAGATCCTAGAGTAACACTATATTTGGTCTCCCACGGAGCAAGATACGTGTTGCTCCAAAATGTATGAGACAACTAACACTTATTTCATCTTAATGATTTCATGTTCAGAAAAATGTATTTTGTTACTCTAAATGGTTTAGGAGGCGCCTCCAGAATTAGTATTTACATGTCAAGGGGATGGTTTGGGTTTTCTTTAGACAGGGATAGAATACATAAATACGTCTGAATTATCGCTACGAGCGTCGGTAAACGTCATCTGCACCAGTAAAACTAATCGTAACTCTATTATTTACAAGGGTGGAAATATAATTCCTACAATAATGAAAATAATTATAGAAATAAATCAACAAGTCCAGAGCGTTCCTGCCTATATGGTCTAAATAATGGCTACGTATAATTAATATACTTATGCAAATATTTCACAAGTCAAATAAACTCCAGGGGATTTCATTGATTTGCCAGGAAGCAAGAGCAGACGCGTTTCTGACTTCTTGGGCTTCATCAGTTCACTGTAGCTTCCCAACAAATTCAAGTAAACTGAACCGTGTTAAGCCTCTCACAGCCAGCTTGAGCGGTTATACATAAACGCCCACGCCACCCATGAGACAAAACAAGGAATTCAGACTTTCCCCACAAGTGAAAATTTGTAGCGTGAAATCATATGCCACCATTCGCTTGACTCAAATCGAGAAACGACTTCCGCAGAGGTAAGACAGTATCTTCCTATGGCCAAAAACGCTGTTGGGCGTTTTCATAAATAATAATGAAAAAATGTGGGAAAGCTCTGTGGGCAGAAGCTTTGGCGCTCTTGTTCAAACTTTGAAAATTCATCTTCGAAATTATTGGTTTCTCAGAGTTGGGAATGATATGAGTGGATTCTTATAATAGAACTGCATCATAAAGGAAACTATATTAAAATTAAATAATGAACTTATCCGAGATATCCATTCCTCAAATTTCCCCTGAAAATTATATTATATCAATTGCAACTTAGCCAATATTCCAGTTTTGATTTTACTGAAGATATTCTGAATCAAATTTGATAAACTTACAAAATTATATATTTCCATCATACTATGAATGGTCCAAGGGCATATAGGGTAGGGGTAGGGGTAATTATAATATCCTATAATTGATCATTTTGCATTCAATCATATACTTGGTTAGAACAGAAATCAGAAATATATTTGACATATCTGACATAGTTAGATAAGATTATATGTATGAACAGTAAACACAGACAGATAGAATTCGCATTCTGTGATAACATAGAAGTACGATGTATTATTGAAATTTTGAAAAATCATATCTCCAAAAGTATTAGCTTGTTAGAGATGAAAATAATATCAATAGATTCTTATGATGAAACAGCATCTTTAAAAAAATAATTCGAAATTTGTTATGTAAAAAAAAATTTTGTTTTCGTTACTCCGAAACTATCCGCCCCATTTTGTCCATTTAACCGAGATATTTATTCTCTCAAACCTACTCTGAAAATTTCAACTGTCCAGCTTATTCCGTTCGAGAGTTATCGTGTTAGAGGGTGGACAGCCGGCCAGAATCGATTTCGACCACGGATTCTTGAACAGTGAGTCGAACCAAAACGTTTAAGCCACACGGTTCGGTTTAGCTGTTGGGAAGCTACAGATAACTGATGAAGGCCAAGAAGCCAGAAACTCGTCTGCTCTTGCTTCTCGGCAAATCAAAGAAATTCCCTGGGGTTTATTTGATTTGTGGAATATATGCATCAGTATATCAATTATATGAAGCCATTATGCTCTGGACTTGTTGGTTTATTATTATTTACAACGGTATCTCCATTTTTTGGCGCTCTAGTTCCTCGGAACTGAGTGCTTATCAATCTGCCCAAATGTCTGTAATTTTCGAATTTTTCGATCAAAATGCTCTTAAACGATTTGGTTCGACTCACTGATCAAGAATCCGTGGTCGAAATTCATTCTGTCCGGCCGGCCGTAGGCACGATAACTCTCGAACGGAATGAGCTAGACAGTTGAAATTTTCAGAGTAGGTTTGGGAGATAAATATCTCGGCTAAGTTCGTTATTGGGCAAAATCGGACAAATGGTTTCGGAGTAACAAAAAAAATTTTTTTTTTTTACAAAACAAATTCAAAATTAATTTTTTTTCAATAAGCAGTTTTAGGATAAGAATCGAATAATATCATTTTTAACTCTAACAAGCTAATACTTTCGGAGATGTGATTTTTCAAAATTTCAATAATAAATCGTATTTCAACGTTGTCACACAATGATATTATTCTATGTATGAATTGTCATAATGTCAATTTATTTTCCTGAGACATGTCATCATCTAATCAATCGAAAAATTGTGAGCGAAGTGAGAAAAATCTCAGTTGTTTGTTCCGAAATTAGTTTTTCTCAGAAAAGTCTCACATTTCGGAACGGAACATGAAGTAAGAGATCTGAGAGTAGTGAGACTGCTTTTCATCCATAGACATAGATATAACTCTCGAACGGAATGAGCTAGGTAGTTGAAATTTTCAGAGTAGTTTAGGGAGATGAATACTCGGTTAAGTTCGTTATTGGGCAAAATTGGCCAGATTTAATTTGATTTATTCCATGGTGCAGTTCTCATTCTCATGATTGCTCATTTAATCTTGATAAATAAACTATCATTTGAATTGAACTTCCTTTATGATGCAGTTCTATCATATTAATACATTCATATAATTCCCAACTCTGAGAAACCAATACTTTCGGAGATATTATTTATCTGTTTGAACTAGAGCGCCAGAAAGCTCCTGTCCACAGGGCTTGAACCCATTTTTTATATTTATTTTTGAAAACGCCAAACAGTGTTCATGGCCATAGAAAGATACATAGAAAGAGTTATTTGTCGATTAAAATAGAGCGAATGGTGGCATATGATTTCACGCTTCAGATTTTCACTGGTGGGGAAAGGCTGAGTTCCTTGTTTTGTTTCATAGGTGGCATGGGCGTTTATATATAACCGCTCAAGCCGGCTGTGAGAGGCTTAACACGGTTCAGTTTACTTGAATTTGTTGGGAAGCAACAGTGTTCTGATAAAGGCCAAGAAGCCAGAAACGCGTCTGCTCTTGCTTCTGGGCAAATCAATGATTAAAACTGGTTTCTCCTTTCAATTCTTTTCTATATGATGGCCAAATATTTCAGTAGTGTATGGTTACACAAATTAGTTAAATCTATTGATTATTTAATGGTCAAGGGCGCTGAGACTTCTTGCGTCACCATCTAGCTTTTATAACTCATTCTAATGCATTAGTGTTTGAGCGAGTATGTGCTCATTCCTTAAAACTACATCCAGAATAAACATCGTGGAAATCCTACAGAATCCTGCGTTCCAATTCTGGCGGGCGAATTGTCACAGACGTACGTATAGTTATATGAATCAACATCGCTCAAGTAAATTGAATATTCCCAGAACAGACAAACATTAATTTTATGGGGGGCAATTCCTATAATGAAGAGCTCGAATACTTTCCATTGTAAACGTAACGAATCTGTTTGCCGAAGACCCGGCACAATTTCATTCAATTTTATTACCGAATTCGTTATTCTGCTTAGTTAAAATTCGCGAGACGCAAGCTTGAAGATGGGACCAGCTGTCACTGGTGAGCATAATTCAAGGGTGTGAAAATTGGCCGACGGGAGCTCATGGAAAACGTCTTTGAAGGAAGAATTTTCATTAAGATGCCAAATTGGTTATTTCTGAGCATTAGACGGAAGGAAAATATGTTGATTCAACCCAATCCAATTTTTTAATGAAGAAATTCGTTATATCTAAATTATTTTCGCTAGGTAATCACAGTATTCATCGTTTTTGAAGAAGAGAAAATACTCAACCATCTTCTTATATTCTACTCTTCGTCAAGGAGTGGGAGAATATAAATTGTAAAAAATGGGTTCAAGCCCTGTGGACAGGAGCTTTCTGGCGCTCTAGTTCAAACAGACAAATTATATCTCCGAAAGTATTGGTTTCTCTGAGTTGGGAATTATATCAATATATACATATGATAGAGCTGCATCATAAAGGAAATTCAATTCTAATAATAGTTTATTTATCAAGATTAAATGAGCAATCATGAGAATGAGAACTGCACCATGGAAGAAATCGAATTAAATCTGGCCAATTTTGCCCAATAACGAACTTAACCGAGATATTCATCTCCCTAACCTACTCTGAAAACTTCAACTACCTAGCTCATTCCGTTCGAGAGTTATTGTGGAAAAACATATTTTAAATTTTCAAAATTTTTTTTTTACACTTTGCGGTAATCTGGTCAATACAAAACTTCACATGCGTATAAAGGTCATGATTCTACAATTTGATGCTAAATTTCAGATAGATCGAAGGAACTTGTCCGAGATATTTACGCTCCAAAACCACCTTGCAATTTTCAATCCGCTTACTCCTTTCGTTCGAGAGTTATCGTGCCTACGGACGGTCGGCTGGCCGGACAGAATCGATTTCGCACTCGGATTCTTGATCAGTGAGTCGAACCAAATCGTTTGAGACCATTTTCAGCCAAAAATTCCAAAATTACAGAAACTTGGGCAAATTGATAAGCACTCTGTTCCGAGGAACTAGAGCGCCAAAAAAACAAGTTTCGTATGACAATTGCCCAAAACAGGTTTAAAGTACCTACAAATAGTAGATATTCCATAAAACATGTATTAAAGAAGAGAAGAAATAATGAAAAAATTACCTTGTAATCGATCAAAAATTTCCTCATCTACGTTCACCAAATTTTCTCCTCTCTCGAACTAAAGAATTATGCTTTCAATATTTACGTAATATTTTCAAACATTTTCGGGTGAGGTCCCCGTTGCATCGCTAAAATACGAGTATTTCAACCCCAATATTTTTGAAGTTACAATATTCCCTTCTGTCAAGTTGACATTATGAAAATTCATACATAGAATAGAATAATTATATCAATCTGTGAAATACGATTTACATTGAAATTTTGAAAAATCATATCTCCGAAAGTATTAGCTTGTTAGAGTTAAAAATAATATGAATGGATTCTTATGATAAAACTGCTTATTAAAAAAAATTTAATTTGGAATTTGTTCTGTAAAAAAAAAATTTTTTTTTATTACTCCGAAACCTTCTGTCCGATTTTGCCCAGTAACGAACTTAGCCGAGATATTTATCCCCCAAACCTACTCTGAAAGTTTCAACTCTCTAGCTCATTCCGTTCGAGAGTTATCGTGCCTACGGCCGGACGGCCGGACAGAATGAATTTCCACCACGGATTCTTGATCAGTGAGTCGAACCAAATCGTTTAAGACCATTTTCATCGAAAAATTCGAAAATTACAGACATTTGGGCAAATTTTTAAGCACTCAGTTCCGAGGAACTAGAGCGCCAAAAAGCACTGATGTGAATTCTGAAGCTTCTGAGCACATTTTCTATAGCCTAATCACGCGTCAGGTACTCTTATGAAATACTACATGAACATTTAAGACATCTTTCTGAGAAACATCGCGTTATCATTTTGCCCAAATGACTTTTTGTTTGCCGAAAATGGTCTCAAACGATTAGGTTTAGCTCATTGATGAAGAGTTTTAGGTCAAATTTGATACTGTCCGGCAGGCCGGCATCCGTTGACACGATAACTTGAGGACGGAAAAAGATAGCGACTTGAAATTTTCAGGGAAGGTGGTGCGTCCAAATACGTGTAATCACAAGGTCGTTGTGAATGGCAAACGTTGCCAACGCTATGGTTAATAACAACGGCTTGTTTACAAATAAATAAAATTGGTTTAAGTCCTGCAGACAGGAGCTTTGGTGCTCTAGTTCAAACTTCGGCAAATCATATCTCCGAAATCATTGGTCTCTGGGAATGATATAAATGGATTCTTGCGATAGAACTGCATCATGAAAGAAATTAAATTCAAATAGATCGATTCTTCCCAATAACGAACTTATCAGAGATATTCATTCCTCAAATCTACTCTGAAAATTATTTTATATCAATTAAAACTTAGCCAGTATAGCAGTTTTGTTTTTACTGGAGATATTCTGAACCCAATTTGATTATGTGTCTTACCAAAGTAAAAATTTCCATCATCATATGGATTATCCACGAGCATTATGTTATCACCTTAAAAGTATAATATCATATCATTCTCAATATTCTAGGATAGCTGAGGTTATTTCATTGGTCATTTTACATTCAATCCTACTTTGTTTTCAAGAACAGGAGGTTGTATTTTATATCAAGAATAACGAACCAGAAATAATTCTCCGAAACCGCTTGATGGATTTCACCCGTTAACCAACTATTCCGAGATATTTATGCTCCAAACCTACCCTGACAATTTTAATCGTCTAACTCTTTTCGTTCGAGAGTAATCATGTTAACGGACGGCCGGACGGAATCGATCTCGACCACGGATTCTTGATCAGTGAGTCGATCAAATCGTTTAAGACCAAAGCCAGCCAAAATTCGAAAATTACAGACATTTGGGCAAATTGATAAGCGCTCTCTTCCGAGGAACAAGAGCGCCAAAAAGACGCTGTCATTCAAATTGCGTGTAATTTTTGTATTTGGTTCTTGACTGCTAAATTTGTTTGTCGATAGTGGTATAATTGAATAATCAATAACAGTGTTGATTTGGTTGTTCCTGAGGATATTGACGAGTCTGCAAGGAGAGCAACTTTAGAACTCCTACCTAAAAGTTCAGCTCAGCGGTACGACATTACCTGTATTCCAATTTCCTGGCCTGGTGTAAATTGAAAAATATAGATGGGAACTTCTGTTTTCTTAGCATACATACAAGAAAAATGTAAAATATGGAGCTCATCAACTTTGTGGAGAAAATTTTCAATGATCAAGTCAATCGCCCTTATTTGATCAAAACAAAATGTAGTGTTAAAATATCTTTAACACTGTGCTAAAAAAATATTAACACGCTTCACATTCGCTGTTAACACTGTTGGCTGTCATTAAAAGTGTCACTTCTAATGACAGTTGTACAAAAACTGATTTTTCTTCAAAGTTAAACAGACTGCCTGCCGTATTCACAAAGCATTCAATCTCCGTTAACTCCTATCTGAGGTCCTCAGTTAAGAATAAATAAGAATAGCAACCTCAATTAACGTGAAACAGTCCTATTTCACCACCTTTACATACGTTAACTGAGGCTGCGATTCTTATTTATCCTTAACTGAGGACCTCAGTTAGGACTTAACGGAGATTGAATGCTTTAGGTATACGACGGAATCTCCGTTAAGTCCTAACAAAGGTCCTCAGTTAAGGATGAATAAGAATCATAACCTCAGTTAACGTATCTAACGGTGCTGAAACATGCCTGTTTCACGTTAATTTTCATTTTAACTGAGGTTGCGATTCTTATTTATCCTTAACTGAGGACCTCAGTTAGGACTTAACGGAGATTGAATGCTTTATGTATACGACGGAATCTCCGTTAAGTCCTAACAAAGGTCCTCAGTTAAGGATGAATAAGAATCACAACCTCAGTTAACGTATCTAGCGGTGCTGAAACATGACTGTTTCACGTTAATTTTCACTTTAACTGAGGTGGCGATTCTTATTTATCCTTAACTGAGGACCTCAGTTAGGACTTAACGGAGATTGAATGCTTTATGTATACGACGGAATCTCCGTTAAGTCCTAACAAAGGTCCTCAGTTAAGGATAAATAAGAATCACAACCTCAGTTAACGTATCTAACGGTGCTGAAACATGCCTGTTTCACGTTAATTTTCACTTTAACTGAGGTTGCGATTCTTATTTATCCTTAACTGAGGACCTCAGTTAGGACTTAACAGAGATTGAATGCTTTATGTATACGACGGAATCTCCGTTAAGTCCTAACAAAGGTCCTCAGTTAAGGATGAATAAGAATCGCAACCGCAGTTAACGTATCTAACGGTGCTGAAACAGGCCTGTTTCACGTTAATTTTCACTGACACTGGGGTTGCAATTCTTATTTATCCTTAACTGAGGACCCCAGTAAGGACTTAACGGAGTTTGAATGCTTTGTGAATACGGCGGAGTATCTTTTTACCTGATCCGAATCCGGAAAAATGGTAAAGTAAAAGAGTATTTTATTTGGTAAGAGGAATAGGTATGTGGTTAAAATAAATGTACAACTTAAAGACCCATCCTTTATCAACCGATTTACCAAATTTTCTGGCTCTATCCAAGTTTAATCCAAATTAATTACGCCGAATCTCTTCCTGTCACTTCCTCATAGCGAAGTTCAAGTGTCTGCCCTATTAGAATGCTTGACAACAAAGAGAACAATTCACACGAAATTACGGATCATAACTATAATTTCAAGCGGTGCTGAAAGGAACCATCAGATTAAGACAAAGTTATATGGGGAAACTTCGGCGACATCGTTATTCATGCTCCATGTCATTTACACTGGCATTAAATATGGCAGTGCATGCTAACGAATGATTCCAAGTCGGAGTTGCTATATGTTATTGCAGCGCCGATTGAAGAATTGATCGATAACTTTTGCTTCCGAATTTCATTTGGTATTTCAAATACCATTACGAATTATTGGGGGGAAAATTGGAATTCCTGTTAATAACTTTTGGGTAATTTGTTAAATTTGCAATACCGACAAGAAAATGGAAAAATTATGAATAACAGCAAGTCAATCGAAAATTTTCACACTACACTATCAGGTATACAAGCTATAACATTATATCGATACCAGCATAGTGGAT
Source organism: Halyzia sedecimguttata (assembly GCA_937662695.2). NCBI lineage: Eukaryota > Metazoa > Arthropoda > Insecta > Coleoptera > Coccinellidae > Halyzia > Halyzia sedecimguttata. The sequence continues at coordinate 10,976,144 of OW569411.2, read as the reverse complement.
TGCCTGCTATCGGCGAACTTTTTTTCAATATTCAAATTTTCGATATACTATACAGGGTGAGTCTTTAAGTTGTACGATAATTTTAACCATAGATTTTTATCATCAAATGAAATACTTTTTTCATTTACCATTTTTCCAAATTCAGCTCAAGTAAAAAGGTACAGACTGTTGAAATTTCGAAAAAAAAAACAGTTTTTATTTTGTAGCTTTGACATATTTTTCCGAATAAAATGAATGTTGGTGTGGAGTTTTCTATAACTATGATACATATTTTCCAAATATTAGTCTTTTCCTACTTCTACTGGTTTTCTAGTCATAGACTCGTGGATTCATAAAATTAGAATAAAGAAAGTAGATTCAAGAATATTCATTTGTTTTAGAACTTCAAATTATTCGTCATCATTTCTCCTTTTCGAGATATTCTCCATTGTATTAACAGTAAGTTTGCCGGTTTAAGGTTAAATTTTCATTTATTTCCACTACTTTGAAAATTGTATATTTCAGAATCTATACTCGATCGACTTCGTGGATAGACATTGGAACATGCGCGCAAAAGCTCCTGATTTTATGTCAGTGCTTCACTGATTAGTAACTGGAGAAATACGATGACCCCCTATAAAATAGGAAACGTGAGGATTACTTTTTCCTATGTGTAAAATTTGATACTTGTCAAGATTCGGTGGAAGTAATCACAATACCAAACAGCTAGTCTGTCCAAATCTTTTTGGAGAATTGAGGAATTGAAAAGTGGAAAGTGAGCATGTGGACTGAAAATGGCCAGGGAGATCTTAGCTGTACAATAGAGAAAGTATCGGCCCAAGAACCGAACCATGAGAACACAACTTTTGACATTCCACTCACCAGAAGAACAACATCCCCTACCCTCAGTTTGTAAGATCTATCTGATAGAAACGCATTGTTGCAGCTGAGTAGGCCACCTCTAATTCCCTATGGTGTTCAAGTTTTCATAGAAGGTGCCCATTTGGCACTATGTCCAAGGCTCATGAAAGGTCCAGATAAAACATATCCACAGCCAGATTCGCATTATATGCCCTCGTCTAATCATCAAGGCAGCAGTTGAGGTTTGTGAGAGTAGAACGATGAGGGAGAGGTAGGACGGTATGTAGAGAATTGAATAATCTGATCCTAATGATCCTTTCCAAAACCCTAGATAAAGTTGAAATAACGCTGATCGGTCTATAAATAATTATTTGGAGATAACTTATCACATTTCCTCTAAATCGGTGTAACTGATGCTGTTAATCATTCTTTCGGAATATTAGAGCTGGAAATATGTAGTTGGAACACCGGTGTTGCCGCGGCTACTACTGATGTCCAGAAGCCGCGGTGAGAATCTTTCCTTTCCTGGGGAACTGCTGATTCTGACTTCAGCCAGATACTCTGCTACCAACTATTTGGAACTATTCTATATTATTCAAGTACTATATTATTCAATTCATTGTATTCACTAAGAGGTGCCATAATAAGTAGATTCTCAGGAGGTTCAGGTACGTAAATTTCAGCCAAAGTGCGGACTTTGAAGAATTGGTTTCTGTGAGACTTATTCGCTAATTTGCGTTCAAACTTCAATTTTGCAGTTCTCAGACTTGTAGAAATTAAGTTAGAGATGTTTCTATGAAATAATCGGCATCCAAATTACTTCGCCAGTACCTTTGCCAAATGGATTTCTTGCATCTCAGGAGCGTCAAAATTCACCCATCAATCCAAGGTTTTTTCGGAATATACGGTCATAGATCTGGTACATTCAGAAATTGCTTCATTGAGCTCAGGTTCGACCTTCATAACATCAATATGCATATCCAATTTCAGAAGTGTACTACAGTCGGTTGAGGAGATAGTTTCAGACATGAGTCTAGTCTATGCTTTTCCTGGTGTGCAGATTTTGGTGCTATGGGTACTTGCAATTTCAGCTCAGTCATCAGAACATCCGACCTGCCGAACAGAGGCAAATGCTGGACATTCGACCACAGATTACCGTCTGAAACCAGAAACCAAAATATCACCAATATTACTTGTTGTTGTTTTGTGATATCCTAAAGGGTTTTCCAATAAGAGGTGATATTTTGAATAGCCCGCTATTTCAGTAGATGTCACTTTTTAACATTTGACTAGTAGAAACTACGCCATTAATAAAAATGGAACGATACACGCTTCAAGAACGCATTGAAATTATTAAAATTCACTATAAAATTGTGAAAATTTAGCAGAGACGGTTCGTAAAACTCGAACATTTTTGGGTCGTCGTGAAGCACCTTGTCGGACCGCAATAAATAAATTGGTGGAAAAATTCGAGCTGTTGGGACAAGTTAGTTATGTGAAGAATAAAACCCGTGCACGTCGCTCAAGAACAGCCGAGAATATTGCTGCTGTAGCCGAAAGGTTTGAAGAAAACCCAGGTTTGTCCATTCCTCGTCGTTCTTTGAAATTAGGTATTCCACAAACGTCATTACACCGTATTTTGCATAAAGATTTGAATCTTAAGGCTTATAAAGTTCAGTTAACACAAGAACTTAAGCCGGCCGATCATCAACAACGTCGTGTCTTTGCTGATTGGGTCGTTGAAATGCATGAAAATGATCCGGAATTCCATCGAAAAATCATCTTGAGTGACGAGGCCCATTTCCACCTCGGTGGCTTCGTCAACAAGCAAAATTGTCGCATCTGGGGCTCGGAAAACCCTAGAGTTAATGTTGAAAAGCCTCTCTGTCCTCAACGTGTGACTGTTTGGTGCGGTTTATGGTCCGGCGGATTCATTGGACCTTACTTTTTCGGAAATGAGACTGGAGCAACAGTTACGGTGAATGGATTGCGCTATCGAGAGATGATTAATGATTTTTAATGGCCGGAATTGGATGGTATTGATCTGGACAACGTTTACTTTCAACAAGACGGCGCTACGTGCCACACAAGCAACGAAACCATTCATCTTTTGCGGGAAAAGTTTCCGGACCGTGTTATCTCCCGAAGAGGTGATCACAATTGGCCACCGAGATCTTGTGATTTAACACCTTGCGACTTCTTCCTTTGGGGCCACGTGAAAGAGAAGGTCTACGCCAATAGCCCAGCGTCGATTCAAGACCTCAAAGATGGAATTCGTGAGGCTATCGAGGACATAGGGCAGCCATTTTGCAATTTGGTTATGGGAAATTTCATTAAATGGATATGGTCCTGTGAGCGTGGTCGTGGTGGTCATTTGCCTGATGTTATTTTCCACTATTAACGGCATACCTTCTTCTTTATAATGAAATAAACATCCGATCATTTATATTGAAAAATTGCATTTTTCTTTGAATATAAAAATAACACCTCTTAATGGAAAACCCTTTACAATACTCTCAACTCATTTATTTTGCCATATACAAAAGTGATGTCTATCGTTTCTTTTGGAATCTTAAAGCCATTCATGCGCATTAGTTATTAAGTACCACAATCAGAAATTTGATTTAATCTATTCAGTAGACATGAAATTTCTTCATAAACACAACGTTGCCACCTGTAACATTTGTTCCACGAAATACACCGAACTTGCTTTCTGTGCGATAAATGTGATGAAATAGGGGACGTTTCCACGTCAAAACTCGAGTGTCCTCATAACCGGAATCAAAGAGGTATTCCAAAACTGGCCATTTTTCCAATTACTCAAAAGGATACGAGGTTGAACTTTTATGTCCTTTCATTACGTTCTGTGAGGTCCTTGCACGTAGCTAACTTGTATTTATAAGCAATGGAACCGGCTGCTATTACGGCCGCACAGCTGTTGTAATTGGTTCTCGGGTGAAGAAGACACATGCTGAAGAAAATTGAAAATAACGCTTTGAGAGGGGTTATTTTTATCGCCGCATAAAGAGTGTGTTACGTTGCTTTGTCGGCTTATCGCGAGATTGATTATGAATGTTTCACATGACTTCGCGATTGTTTACAACTTTGTTCTACCGTTTAATGTCCGGTAAATACAGAATACAAAATTCAAAAGCACGCCAGGAGTTTGAGCAAAATCGTTTATGCACTGGGCAAGATATTTCAATGATTCGTCACACCGTACAATACAGGAATTATATTCCAGTCAATATTGACATCGAAAGGAATATTTGCCAGCAAAAGGTAGTGTGTTGTGTTTTTGAATAATCATTAAAGGATACTGTGGGAGGTATACTCATTATTAAAAGGTTTCTTTCTAGTTTTTCTCTCCCAAACTCTGGAATATAATATCTATGAAATAAAAATTAATTATATTGTGAATTGCTTCTGGATAAGAAACACAAGATATTTGTCAGAAGCAATCAATCGAATAATGTTGCCTAACAAACAACAACGAAACAACATCAACGAAGAAACAACTATATCGTAACGTTTCGGAGTCAGTGCGCCTATTCACAAAGCATTCAGTTTTCGTTAAGTCCTAACTGAGGTCCTCAGTTAAGGATACATTTGGATCGCAACCTCAGTTAACGTATGTAACGGTGGTCAAACAGGCCTGTTTCATGTTCATTTTCACGTTAACCGAGGTTGCGAATCTTATTCATCCTTAACTGAGGACCTCAGTTAGGACTTGACGGAGATTGAATGCTTTGTGAATACGGCGGTATATCAGACCCCTTCGTCAGACACTTAGCACTTAACTAGTGTCCTGTCCACAGGGCTTTCCCACTTTGTGGCGCTCTTGTTCCCCGGAACAGAGTGCTTATCAATTTGCCCAAATGTCTGTAATTTTCGAATTTTTTTTATGAAAATAGTCATGAACGATTTGGTTCGACTGACTGATCAAGAATCCGTGGTCAAAATCGATTCTGTCCGGCCAGTCCGGCCGGCCCTCCGTTAACACGATAACTCTTGAACGAAAAGAGTAAGAGGATTGAACTTTGCAGGGTAGGTTTGGAGCATAAATATTTCGGACAAGTTCGTTAACGGGCGGAATCCACCAAGCGGTTTCAGAGTTATGGCCGTTTTTAGTAAAAACGGGTTTTTATGTATATTTCCGAAACAGATCACTCGATCTATCTGAAATTTAGCGTTAAATTGTAGAATAATGAACTTTATATGCATGCGAAGTCTTGTATTGATCGGGTTGTCGTAAAGTGTGAAAAAAATTATTTAATTTTGTTTCTACAATAACTCTCGAACAGATAAAGCTAGGCAGTTGAAATTTTCAAAGTAAGTTTGGGAGATAAATGTCTCGGCTAACTTCGTTATTGGGTAGAATCGGCATGATGGTTTCGGAGTAACGAAAAAAAAATTTTTTTTTCCATTACAAATTTCTAGTTCAATTTTTTTTAAGATGAAGTTTCATCATAAGAGTCTATTGTTATCATTTTCACCTCTAACAAGTTAATACTTTCGGAGATATGATTTTTCAAATTTTCAATAATACTTCGTAGTTCTATGTACTGACAGAATGTGAACACAGAATATGTCTGTGTTCACTGTTCATAAATGTCACCTCATGTAGCTATTAGAAACGTGTCAATTCGTAGTTTGAAAATATTATCTGTTGGAAAACAAGTATCCAATTATAGAATTTGTGAATATGTACAAGACCGAAAATAATATTGACTGATTACATATTGAATAATTTATGTATAAATATTGGGGATGATATTTTAGAAGATTTAGAATTGGATCATTTTAATGATGTAGTTTATGAAGAAGAACATAATGGAATCATCAAAAGAAATTACTGTTCGTTGACCACTGAGGTTAATATTACCTTTTACTTCCTCAAGTTGTGAGGCATGTTCCTATATACAGTATTTTCATAATGTTGCTAGCAAAAAAATGCTAAAATATGGATCTACATTTGTGTGTCAAACATTTTTTCTTGAGTTAAGGTCCATAATGCAGAAAAGAATGTGTAAGTGGTATGAACTATTGAATTTTAAATTATGAAAAGAGGATAGTATTTTATTAATATATTTTGAACTATTAGAATAATTTGTTCGTCAGCCTCTACCTACTCAAATATCAGGAATAAATGGACAATCTGCTATGATTGTCTCCAGCCTCGCTCTATACATTTCGACGATATTTTCCTTAGGTATTTCGAGTTGTGAAAACAATGCACCGAGCGTAAGTTGCAACAACCCATTCCATGAGGTTGAATAATTGCAGATTGCTCATTAAACGTCACTTTTTTTAAATTTAATTTCTTTCATGATGCAGTTCTATCATAAGAATCCATTGATATAATTCCCAACTCTGAGAAACCAATACTTTCGGAGATATAATTTGTCTGTTTGAACAAGAGCGCCAGAAAGCTCCTGTCCACAGGGCTTGCACCAATTTTTTTCCTATTTGATTTGGCTGGTTGTTACATTCTAGAAATGTTTCTACTGAAATATGCTCCGTTTTTCGAACCTTGAGTATTATGATATGATACTTAATTATGGTTTTTGCAATTCGAATAGACGTGCGGCGGTGAGAGAATATCAGGTGAGGTATAATGATAGAGCAGTTCCCAACCGTCAAACATTTGAGAATATCGCCCGTATCAGTACCAGACGTATCAATAACATGTTGAATATAACAAATCCAAAAATTATTCGTGTCCTACATAAAGAAAAAATGCATCCGCATCATTTGAGAAAGGCCCAAAGCTTAAAACAAGAAGATGAAATTGCGAAACTGTCATCCACCAGAAGTATGTCATTATTCAGCATTTGAATAATGCGTTTCTGTTCCATTGGTTTGGCAGAGGATGACCTCGTAATTGGCCGCCGCGGTCGCCTTAACGACTTAACATCTATTGATTATTTTGTTTGGGGATTCTTTAACCAGAAAGTCTATGCGGGGGAAATAGACCCTAGAGAACATCTGATTGAAAGAATAGAACATAACATTAGATAAGGAATGATCTCAATATGATAAGAAAAGCTGCCAATCAATTACGACTCAGGACAAGAAAATGAATTGAGGAAAGAGGCGGGATATTTGAAAATAAATATAACACGATTCTGGTCGATGGGAATATTCAAATGTTTTAAATGTCTTTAAATGTTTCGTTGCATTTTTTGGGATTTTTTCGTAGTTTTAAAAATAAGAAAAACCTTTTTTACTAATCTTCGTTAATTAATTCGATTTCAGGAGAGTCCCATCTCAATATTCAGGGCAAACATGGAGCAATAAAATGTGAAGCATTAATTACTTTTCAAGAAAAAAAAATTAACGGTTTGTGTGCCGTATGAAAAACCATATTCGAAAGACAAATCAGATGATATTAACGAAACTTCATGTACAGTATCTGAGTCCTGCTCTGTATTTTCTTGGTTTAGTTCATATGCAGAGTTTGTTGGCCTGAGACGACAATAACTGCCAAATATGAAAATAATTCGTTGAATGGTTCGTGAGTTATAGCCTAGGTACCACATACCTCGCATAGAGGTCTCTGACAGGTTACAATGTGGATGAAATGCGAGCTCCCATTGTGAAATTCTGAAGATACCACAAGTGCAACGAGAAAATAAAATTCCTATTGCGGAGTACCTCATGAGATCACAGATATAACTAGTATAAGACATTCCTATTGCAAGCTCCCAAAGATATCACACAGATGACCAGAATAAGACATTCCTATTGCAAGCTCCTAAAGCCTGGGCGACCTCCCAGTGATATCACAGCGAACCTCTCAAAATATTCCCTAAGGTGAGCTGTTTGAGAACTTCCCAATGTGATATCCCTAAGATGTTACTCTGCTCATCCCCTGTGGCGGACATTTGGAGGTGATAGAGAGATCATGGTGACCTCTCTGCGATATCGCAGCCATCCTCTCAAAGTATTGCTGAGGGTGAGCAGTTTGATAACTTTCCCATGTGATATCTCTGAGATGCTACTGGGCTCATCTCCTGTGACGGACATTTGGAGGTGAAAGAGAGGTCTGGGTGACCTCTCAGCGATATCACAGCGAACATCCCCATGTGATATCTCTGAGATGTTACTAGGCACATACCCTGTGGCGGACTTTTGGAGGTGATAGGGAGATCTTGGTGACCTCCCAGCGATATCACAACAGGCGTCACAATATCCGGGAAAGTGCTCTCCGATATATCTCTGAGAGGTCCCTTTGTTAACTGGGAGATAGCTCGAAGTTCCGCTCAAATTGATGAATCGCCCTGTATCTCGAAAACAAAGAGCCTTAGACCATATTTGATAGTTGGTTTCTGGCTCCCTGGGTACAATCTATTCGCCATGAAACTATGTGCAGTTACTCGTGGACCATCCTGTATTTGATTACGACGGTGAAATTGAAGATTGTAGAGTTCTGTAAATAAAACTGTAAATATTAACATACAGTGTTATATTTAATCCAGAAGTGTAAATGTAGAATCATCATCCCCCAGACAACGATAAAAATCATAGAATTATATAGTATATAGGTACTCATAGAAAAGACTCAACCTTTTGTTGGAATTATTGCGGATATAATTGATCCTAGATTTTTTCCGGTTGATTTACCATGAAAATATTTCGAGATTCAATTTACGAAATTGCTCTTCTGGGATAAGGAATGAGCATTCTTAAGATGACAAATATAATACCCAACCCTGCTGTCCGTTCGTATTTTCCCACTATCGTATATTGGGGAGATTTCTATTTCGGGCACCTATACGGAATAAAACTTGCACGCCCACCCCTTGCCATGCGATAGGTCTTCTCGATGGAATCTATCGAACAGTTTCGAAGGATTTCCCGGGAGATCTCGATCTGAACATAAACTTTCAGAAAATCTGTAGGCTGGAATGTCTTGAATTCCATTCGTGTGGGACGCAATGCGAGTATTCACTTCGGAGAGATGAACGGAAATTCTTGGTGACGAAGATATTGGGATGGTATACTGGGTTTTCTGATATTAAATGAAATTCGAGAAAAGCATCGACGTAAAGTCAGGAGCTTTTGCGAGCGTTTTCCATTGTCTATTCGCGCCTCACACACCCTCACGAAATACTGTATCAATCTTCAAGCCTTCAACAGAGTATACTAGATTTCAATTCGTTCTGATCTGTTTTTTTGGCGCTCTAGTTCCTCTGAACTGAGTGCTTATCAATTTGCCCAAATGTCTGTAATTTTCGAATTTTTTGATGAAAATGGTCGTAAACGATTTGGTTCGACTCACTGATCAAGAATCCGTGGTCGAAATTCATTCTGTCCGGCCGGCCGTAGGCACGATAACTCTCGAACGGAATGAGCTAGACAGTTGAAATTTTCAGAGTAGGTTTGGGAGATAAATATCTCGGCTAAGTTCGTTATTGGGTAAAATTGGACAGATGGTTTCGGAGTAACAAAAAAAAAAGTTTTTTTTACAAGGCAAATTCCAAATTAAATTTTTTTCAATAAGCTGTTTTACCATAAGAATCCAATTATATCATTTTTAACTCTAACAAGCTAATACTTTCGGAGATATGATTTTTCAAAATTTCAATAATAAATCTTATTTCAACGTTGTCACAGAATGATATTATTCTATGTATGAATTGTCATAATGTCAAGATGTTCCTGAGACATGACATTATCTAATCAATCGAAGAATTGTGAGCGAAGTGAGAAAAATCTCAGTTCTTTGCTCCGAAATTAGGATTTCTCAGAAAATTCTTACATTTCGGAACGGAACATGAAGTAAGAGATCTGAGAGTAGTGAGACTGCTTTTCATCCATAGATATAGATATAACTCTCGAACGGAATGAGGTAGGTAGTTGAAATTTTCAGAGTAGTTTAGGGAGATGAATATCTCGGTTAAGTTCGTTATTGGGCAAAATTGGCCATATTTAATTTGATTTCTTCCATGGTGCAGTTCTCATTCTCATGATTGCTCATTTAATTTTATAAAATAATTTCTGAACCTTTTTTTTTAAACGACACCTTTTTAAATTTAATTTCTTTCATGATGCATTTATATCATAGGAATCCATTGATATAATTCCAAACTCTGAGAAACCAATACTTTCCGAGATATAATTTGTCTGTTTGAACAAGAGCGTCAAAAAGCTCCTGTCCACAGGGTTTGAACCAATTCTTTTTTTAAGCACGGATGTTCTGGGGTTTATCGCGGTATCATTTTGCCCAAATGTCTGTAATTTTCGAATTTTTTACCGAAAATGGTCTCAAACGATTGAGTTCGACTACCTGATGAAGAATTCGAGGACAAATTTGTTTCTGTCCGGCCGGCCGTCCCTTGCCACGATAACTTGAGAACGAAATGACATAGCAAATTTTCGATTACGACGGACAAGTTAATTAATGGGAATAATTGGCTCAATGGTTTCCGAGTAAAAATTTTATTTTCAACCAATATAAATCCGATCGAACTGAAACTTGGTGAATAGTTGTAGAATATAAACCTAAGCACGTTTGTGAAATTTGTGAGTGTCGTATAAGTAGAAAATTTAAAAAAATATATTTTATGTCACGATAACCTGAGAACGGAAAGAGATAGCGACTCGAAATTCTTAGTTTAGGTTTGCATCTGAATGCGACATTTGAGTTTGTTTGTAGGCATAATCGGTCAAACGGTTTTGAGTTATACCCATCTGAAATTTGGTTGTTATTTCCTCAATAACTCGAAAAATACGGAATCTATTAAATTCAAACATGGTTATTAGTATAATGCCAACGCGAACATTCTGGCGAAATTTCGTGAGGATCGTATTACTGGAAAATTTTTAAAAAATCATTGAAAATTATTGAAAAAAAATTCTATGTATCAGTAACTATTCGTCCGGCATGGCTGAAATTTTGCGAGAGCCTTCAGATCCTTTAACTCTACTGGCAAGTTCCAAGATTGAACACGATCGGATATTTATTGTTGGAGATTCAAGCAGCCTTGTGTGAGTTCAGAGGATGGATGGGTGACCGTTATCTCGATAACTTTTGAACGAAAGGAAATAGGGAGTTGCAATTTTCAGGGTATGTTGAGTATTCGAATGGGAGAGTTAAGTTCGTTTACGGGCATAATCGATCCAACTGTTTCTGAGTTATACCCACCTGGAATATTATTTCCTCAAAAACTCAAAAAATATAGACACTCTCGAAGTGCAGCTTGGTTACTAGTTGTTGAATATCGACATAAAGACGTGTTTAAAATTTTATACTAATCGTACCCCTAGAATATTACAAAAAAATAACGATAAACAAAAAATTTATTCTGTCCAATTTAAGAGAATGGACAACAGAACATACTCGCAAAAGCTCCTGATTTCACGTCAGTGCATGAAACAATTTTTAAAATTGGCAAAATATAATTCGTCTTGAAGGTTTGTGCGGAACTTCAGTGGAATCTGACGAATAGTTTCTGAAATATAATATTTTTGACGAAATATTTTTGAATTTTTTCAGTTCTGAGCTTAGTAGCTAGTCCGTGGTACAAAACTGATTATTGGATCTGAGCAATCTTTTAATATAGTAACTCCAATGTAATGCAGGGTCTTTATAAATTATTGTAACATTTTAGTTGGTTCTGAAACCCTCTCATTTTGCCGCTTCGTATGCATGCTGTTCACGTTTGCAATTTTTGCGAGTATGTTCTGGGGAACATCGCGTTATCATTTTGCCCAAATGTGGAATTTAATTCTGTGGTGCCGTCCGGCCGTCCGGCCGTTGCCACGATAACTTGAGAACTGAAAGAGCTAGCGACTTGAAATTGTCCAGGATAGGTGGCGCATCCCAATACGACGGACAAGTTCGTTAATGGATATAATCGGCCCAATGGTTTCCGAGTAATAATTTTGTTTTCAACCAAATTAAATCCGATCTTGTTGAGTAGTTGTAGAATATAAACCTAAGCACGTTTGTGGAATTTTGTGAGAATCGTGTCACTAGAAAATTTTAAAAAAATTATTAAAAAATATTATTCATGACACGATAACCTTAGAACGGAAGGAGATGGCAGCTTGAAATTTTCAGGTTAGGTTGTGCATCTGAATGCGACATTTCAATTTGTCTACAGGTATAATCGGCCAAACGCTTTTGGAATTATACCCATCTGAAATTTGGTTGTTATTTCCTCAATAACTCGAAAAATACAAAACCGATATAATTCAAACATGGTTATTAGTTGTAGAATGCCAACGCGAGAATTCTTGCAGTATTTCGTGAGGATGGTATAACTAGAAACTGTCAAAAAAATTATTGAAAATAATTGAAAAAAATTCTATATATCATAAACTATTCGTCCGGCATGGCTGAAATTTTGGAAGAGTCTTCAGAACCTAACTCTACTGCAGAGTTCCAAGTTTGAACACGATCGGATCCATATCGTTGGAGAACCGAGCAGCCTTTTGTGAGTTCGGTAGCTGGATGCGAATCGTTGTATTTTTGCGAGAACCTTCAAAAACATGAATGTCATGATAACATATTTTTGCGCGTATGTTCTTGGGAAAATCGTGTTATTTCATCACAAATCTATGGGAGATGATAGCCCTACATTAGCGGTCAGATCTGGTTTTGAAAGAGATCCTCCTTAGGAGGAGGCAACTAAATTGCCTAAATATTGAAGGGATTTCTATGAACAAGAGTGAATATCTTTGAGTACTAGAGAAGGCGATTCTTCTCCAAGAGATCTATGTGCCTTCAGATGAGTATATTTGTGAGAGGAGACTTTTGAAAGGTATTATTTTTAATATGATATCGCTGAAATTTTGCTGAAGGCTTCAAAACTTAACTTTAAATTAACCACACTTTCTGATCTTGTAAGGTGAGAGGCTCATTTGTCGATATTAAATCTCGTGATGGGTAGAGAGGAATTTTAGGCCAGTTTTTCTATCACTAATAAGAATATATCTTTATGTTTCACCTCAACACCTTTAGATCTATCAATGGACATTTATCGGTTAAGAATAAGTAATTGAATATTACTGGAATTCAATATGTTAGTAACTAAACTTATAATTTTCTTTACTAATATGACATTCATTCCAGTAATATTTTTCTAGAATAATTATGTATTCTTCACCTAAAGAAGAATTGAAGGTAAACAATAATGTGTTAATTTTTAAATCATTGCTTTCTATCCTGACTTCACGAAAAAAAATTGGTCAAGCACTGACGTGAAGTCAGGAGCTTTTGCGCGTATGTTCTATTGTCCATTCTCCTGTATTAGACACTTTTTATCGAATTTACCATGGTGAATTCTATTGTCTATTCTCCTGTATTAGACACTCTTAATCGAATTCACCATGGTAAATTCGATTAAGAGTGTCCAATACAGGAGAACAGAAAATAGAATTCACCATGGTAAATTCGATTAAGAGTGTTCAATACAGGAGAATGGACAATAGAACATACGCGCAAAACCTCCTTGAACCAATTTTTTGTTTGTTTACATTGGCAATGATAAATGATGAATTTCAAAATTATTGTCACTGGGGCTTTCATGGTCTAGCAATGCAAAACCACAGAATAGAGCTATTCTGTATCAAAGCCTCATTTAATCAACTAAAAAACAGCCAAATATGCTCTGTAGAGTCGTTTACTTGTCGGTTGAGACTCTTGGGACTTTCAATTTACTGTAATTTGGACGAACTGCCCTGATACGAACGCGAAAAGCGGGGTTCGAGAGTTTTAATTTAATTCGTTGAAAATAATTGCAAAACTAAATCTGAATTCTCGAATTCAGAAAATCAATCTATCGAGCGTCTTAAACAAAAAATACAAGATTTAATCATTTCCATCTACCGACGAACCCGAACGCCGCCGTCTCTGCCGATCGTAGAAATTGAATTTCTTACTTTCTATGAACGCCGATTGACGATTAAATATTTGAGGTACTTGACTGCTCTCGGGATGGGATCAGAAATATCGCGATGATCGATATCAAGCCTACACCTGCTCACGTAGCGAAGGCGACGTGGTGGATGAAGATTGCACTATGAAAATTTGATACGGAGATGTCCTTGGGGCGATTGAATATATGAGAGGGCCAGAGTAATATTTCAAAGGTGGGTTCTATCCGAAGAGGATAGAGTCCTACTTCACTGGCAGGTTCGAATTCAAGGACACCAGAGGGATTTAATTTCACGTCAAGGTCTAGAGCATAACATTCCATTGCGAAATTGTATGAGCGAAAAAATTGTAAAAGCACAAGCGTGTCATCGAAAGCTCAGGGGCTGTGTTATTGAATAATAAATTAATTTAACAACCGAGATTTCTAAAACCCTGGTATGTTGACCGTTTCTATCTTGTTTGGAAATTTTCGAGCCAACCAAAAATGCAATCCAAAAATAACGACATATTTAATGTTATCTTGAAGTCGTTTTTGTCAAGTTTTTGTAAAAAGTGGGGAGGCCCTGTGGACAGGAGCTTTGACAAATTCATATAGGTATCTGACAGTAGGTATTGGTTTCTCAGAGTTGGGAATGATATCAATGGACTTTAATGATAGAACTTCATCATAAGAGAAATTAAATTCAAACATCATAAAAGAATTCAAACTCAACAAGAGTGCCAAAAATTATTGATCCAAAACCAACAGATCAATTCTACCGAATAACGAACTTATCCGAGATATTCATTCCTCAAATCTACTATGAAAATTATTTTATATATATTGAAACTTAGGCAATATTCCAGTTTTTTTTATTAACTTACCAAAGTATATATGTCCATCATCATCATATGGGTTATCATCAATTGGATTAACTAAGAGCTATCTACGATAGCTGAGGTTATTTCATTGGTCATTTTGTATTGAATCATACTTCGTTTGACATGTAGGTATCTTGTCTGTAGATGAGATGACAATGATCACATGTATGAACACCGATCATGAAATTCATTTCATAGGTGTGGACGTTAATTTTCGATACAGCCTAAATCATAGAGTTACGAATTAATATTGAAATTAAAAAAAAATCATATCTCCGGAAATATTAATTTGTTAGAGTTCAAAATGATAGGTATCAATTGTTTATAATGATCAAACTGCATCTTAAGAAATTGGTTCAAGCACTGGCGTGAAGTCAGGAGCTCTTGCGCGTATGTTCTATTGTCTATTCTCCTGTATTGGACAATCTTAATCGAATTTACCAATACAGGAGAATGGTCAATAAAACATATACACAAAAGCTGCTGACTTCACGTCAGTGCTTGAACCAATTATGTTTTTCGTTTAAAAAAAATTTCAAAATTTTCTAGTTATACGATCCTCACGAAATTTCGCAAGAATTTTCGCGTTGGCATTCTACAACTAATAACCACGTTCTTATTTGATGGGTTTTGTATTTTTCGATTGATTGAGGAAATAACAACCTCATTTCAGATGGGTAACACTCCAAAACCGTTTGGCCGATTATGCCTATAAACAAACTCAAATGTCGCATACAGATGCACAACCTAACCTTAAAAAAAGTCGCTATCTCTTTCCGCCCTCAGGTTATCGTGACATAAATAATATTTTTTTTTAATTTTCTAGATTTACGATTTTCACAAAATTTCTCGAACGTCCTTAGGTTTGTATTCTACAACTACTCACCAAGTTTCAGTTTGATGGGGTTTGTATTGGTTGAAAATAAAATTATTGCTCGGAAACCATTGGGCCGATTAAGCCCATCAACAAACTTGTCCGTCGTGTTGGAACGCGCCACCTACCCTGAAAATTTCAACGTGCTATCTCTTTCCATTCTCAAGTTATCGGGGCAACGGCTGGCCGGACAGAATGAAATTCACTTCGCAAAAAATTCGAAGATTACAAACATATGGGGTTTTTCGTTACTGTGAAACCATTTTGCCCAATAACGAAATTAACCGGGATATTTATCTCCCAAATCCACTATGTAAATTTCAACTGTCTAGCTCATTCCGTTCGAGAGTTATCGTAAGTAATCATTAAAGGATACTGTGGGAGGTATACTCATTATTCAACGGTTTTTTTCTGGGTTTTCTCTCCCAAACTCTGAAAAATATCTTTAAAACAAAAATTAATTATTATTACGCTATAGTTGTTTCTTCGTTGATGTTGTTTCGTTGTTGTTTGTTAGGCAACATTGTTCAATTGATTGCTTCTGACAAATATCCTGTGTTTCTTACGCAGAAGCAGATCACAAAATAATTAATTTTTATTTTATAGATATTTTTCAGAGTTTGGGAGAGAAAACCCAGAAAAAAACCGTTGAATAGAGAGTTATCGTGTCTACGGCCGGACGGAATGGCCGGACAGAATCGATTTTGACTACGGATTCTTGATCAGTGAGTCGAACCAAATCGTTCAAGACCATTTTCATCCAAAAATTACAGACATTTGGGTAAATTGATAGGCACTCTGTTCCGAGGCACTAGGAGTACCAAGAATTGAGGTTTGCAGAAGAAAATATCGATGACGATGCGTGGTAACAGGAAATAGTAGAAAAATAAAAATTACGGGAAAATGTTGCTTAAAAAATAAATTGCTCCGACCCATCGAACCATTTTTCGATAGTCCTGAAAGGGAATGAAATAAATCCATTATTCTATACTCTCGACGATCACGGTATTACATTATTGCATTATATATACTGATCCTCCTAGGTCTTCTCCAAGGAGACCCCTCATAAGCTCTGGAAGTGCTTGAGCGAGTAAGGAGAATCAGTTGTGTTCTGTGTACGTAATAATAATATCATGAATTAATAATTGCGAAGGTGTAACCTTATTGCATGTTCTCACATCCTAAAGACTTCCTGTTGACGTCAAAAATTGGAATATTTAGCTTGGCATAGTCACGAATATTCATCGGAACCCTTCCATGATTTCAGAAATTATCCAATTTAAACCTTCTAATTCCCAAAAAACAGTCCATGATTATCCAATTTCAGTGCATTTGATCCATATCAATGTATTTCTGGAGTTCTAAATTGCTATTGTGATATACCAACAATAAACTCTTACTTTAATGGTCTAGCAAACATCTATGGATGAAAGTCCTTGCGAAACCCATTTTACTTGATGGATAATGCAATTCGTTTGTCCTGAATGAAACCTTAGAATATCATTAATTTTGGCAAAGAAGTTCTTATGGGAGTCAACTTTTGTGTAACACTTAGATGTTGTAATATACCTGTTGCCATAATAATTTGAATAACGTGATTCTGATTTGTTACAGCTGGAAGATCAAGTTCATAACATTCTTCCAAAAATACCACTGCCACTACAAGAAGCAACCGTTAGACTCCTTAGTAAGGATACAAGACAGCGACCAACTGCACAACTGCTCACTCTCATTAAGTATTTCAGGTGAGAACTCAATATAAATCATTGTCACTAGTAATATCACTAGGGCTTCACACGAGAAGAGAATAGGCGAGAGTATAAAAAATCTCGTCTCGCTCTCGCCAATTTCGTAAAAATTCTCGTTTAAGTCTCGTTCTCGTCTCGTTATCAGTTGTCTCGTCTCGTCTCGCTCAATTCTGAATAATGATAATAAATGTTATAATATATAAACGAAATGGTATATAATTATGAATAATTTTGTAAAGCTATATTTATTACGCTCTTAGAGAAAAATATTTGTACATGTACAAATTATTTTTAATTTTAAACACTGATAATTTCAACTTTTGAATTACCAATATTTCATCAAGATAATACTCGACCTCATGATGCCAGAGTTAGTTTAACCTTTTTTGAAGCGACCCATGTGAATTTTTTGCCATGGCCGCACAGATTCCCCGATCTTTCGCCCATAGAGCATGTTTGGGACCTGATACATGAACTACAGGTAGCTTGGGATAGTATCCCTCAAGAAGAAATAGACCATCTTATTGCATCAATGCCAAGACGTTTTGGGGAGTGTATAGATAATCGCGGTGGACAAACAGAATTATTAACAAATTTATTAAAAAAAATTCTGAACCCTTAGTTTTTTTTCTTCAAATTTCAATCATTTACTCCTTGCTATCTATATCTATGTTTTACCAAAAAAAAAATTAAAATTTAAACAGCTCCTTCTGCGTGTTGCAGTTTCTTTGTCAGTCAGCATATATTTGATATATTTTTCTAAGTTTTCTCATACGATCCTAACGAAATTTTGCATTAGACGTCGTCTGCATGAGTCGACCATTGTCGGTCAAAAATTCGGAAATGACGAATGTTTGAGCAAATGTGGGGCGCTGTTCAGAGCAACAAACGCGCCAAAAATGATATAAAGTATGAAATTTCCTCCTTACCTACTATGTATACCGTTCCATTGAATTAACTGAAGTTATAAGTTATGATCACGCAGAATACCACGAGATTTTAGATATTCAATGTTCAGAGTGGCTACACATACCACTATTTCATTTCAAGAGAGCCCTCATTCGAAATTAACACCCCCGGTGGGCGTTATAATGCTTTGAAGTTATTTTCGCTTTGAGACTGTTTTACCCCTTTCATTCTGGGAGTTTATCGCCTTGCGGTTTTCTCATAAAGGAGTCTGCAGTTGAGCCTTTATTGGTATAAAGTTTGAATTACAACCTTAGTGATTGTTGTCGAAGAAATTCTGAGAACGGGGGATATTGAAATCGTTATAGTTGAATGTCGCAGTTGTTAGGACGAATATTATAAAAATTCGTTAGAACTTATGTTTCTTTGGAGTACAACAAGTCTTTTCGGCAATTTTGAATACAGTTCTATATTAATTTTAACCATACATTTCCTTCATGAATCAAAACACTTTTTTCAATGACCGTTTTTCCAGATAAGGCTCAGGATAGATGCATAGAATACATGGTACGGACACTCTTTGACATATTCGGCCTAATTGCGGTTCAAATACATACTGTCAAAATACAAGTATATTGTTCTACTTCAGTTTTCGCCGATAGATGCCGGCAGTAGAAATTTTATGGACAAGGTTATCGACATGTCAAATTAAATTAGAATCTTTGTTTATTCTTTATTCGTTATTTCGAAATTTGTGAGTTAAAAAAATTTTTTTTTCGATACTCCGAAACCATCTGGCCTATTCTGCCCAATAGCAAACTTAACTGAGATATGTATCTCCCTAACCTACTCTGAAAATTTCAACTGCCTAGCTCATTCCGTTCCAGAGTTATTGTAGAAACAAAATTTCAAAAATTTCAAAATTTTTTTTTTACACTTTACGGTAACTCAATCAATACAAAACTTAACATGCGTCTAAAGGTCATGATTCTACAATTTGTTGCTAAATTTCAGATAGATCGAGTGATTGGTTTCGGAAATATTCATAAAAAATATTTTTACTAAAAACGGCCATAACTCCGACACCGCTAGATGGGATTCGCCGGTTAACGAATTGGTCCGAGATATTTACGCTCCAAACCTATCCTGAAAACTTCAATCCTCTAACTCCTTTTGTTCGAGAGATATCGTGTTAACGGACGGACGGCCGGACAGAATCTATTTCGATCACGGATTCTTGATCAGTGAGTCGAACCAAATCGTTTGAGACCATTTTCAGCCAAAAATTCGAAAATTACAGACATTTGGACAAATTGATAAGCACTCTGTTCCGAGGAAATAGAGCGCCAAAAAGATATTACTTAGACTCTCTTCACATAAATTCACAAACGTTATATTATTTTCGAAACAATTAAGTAGATTGCTGTCACATATATTCAGATTAATACGTATCAAGAAGGCTGATGCCGAATAAAATTAATGGCGAATATTTCCATTGTTCATATTTCTATAATGTCGAGGGAGTTTTCATAATCTCAAAGGGCAATAACTTGAAGGGAAAGGCGTGATGGAGGTAGTAGAACCTGAGTTAGCTCATGTTGATTGTTCTTATGCATAGGTACTTTAACTTCTAAATAATGGAAGCGATTGTGTATATTACATTATGGGAGGTATAAAGGACGTTGCATGCTGGATGCATGGTTGGATAGTGATACGACATGCTTTGTTGCTTGACAATACGACAGGGGCCTTGCATCCAGGTCGGGCTGTTGTGCAGTCTATCTATCTCTTGTCTATGGTGCAGTCGTCTAGTAACCTAAACAAGTGATACATGCAGGGAGCGTCAAAAGTATGGAATAACGGAAGTATGTCCCTCGGAACAGAATGCTTATCAATTTGCCCAAATGTCTGTAATTTTCGAATTTTTGGCTGAAAATGGTATTGAACGATTTGGTTCGACTCACTGATCAAGAATCCAGGGTCAAAATCGATTCTGTCCAGCCATCCGTTATATTAACACGATATCTCTCAAACGGAACGAGCTGGACAGTTAAAATTTTCAGAGTAGGTTCGGGAGATAAATATCTCGGTAGAGTTCGTTATTGAGCAAAATCGGCCTGATGGTTTCGGAGGTACGGAAAGAAATATTTTTTTTTTAATTTTTAATTTTGAATTCAATTTTTTTAAGATGCAGTTTTCATCATAAGAATCCATTCATATCATTTTCAACTCTATCGAGCTAATACTTTTGGAGATATGATTTTTCAAAATTTCAATAAAATATCGAACTTCTATGTTTTCACAGAATGCGAATTCTATCTGTCTGAGTTCTATCTGTGTTCACTGTTCATGCATGTAATCTTATTTACCTATAGCAGACATGTCAAATCTCCCAATAATCGATAATAATCTAACAAACAAAGTATGATTGAATGCAAAATGACCAACTATTGAATATTATAATTACCCCTACTCTGTATGCCCTTGAATAATCCATATGATGATGGAAATAAATAATTTGGAAAGTTTATCAAATTGGGTTCAGAATATCTTCAGTGGAAAGAAAACGGGAATATTGGCTAAGTTTCAATTGATATATATATTCTTTTATGAATCAGATCTATTATAAGAATCCATTGATATCATTCCCAACTCTGAGAAACCAATAATTTCGGAGATGAATTGTCGATGTTTGAACAAGAGCTCCAAAGCTCCTGTCCCACTTTTTATTTGGATTCTTCATCAGTGAGTCAAAACTAATCGTTCAAGATCATTTCTGGCCAAAAATTCGAAATTCAAAATTATGTTCAGGGGAACAACTGCGCCAAAAAAATTTCATTTGATCTAAAATATTATCGAGTGAGAAGATTTTGGTGTTTTATGAATGACACTCAGTATCAGGGATAGTTGGGAAAGTAGGGGCAGTATGTAATCAGCGATTCTCAATTTTTTTGTCCTGGCATGCTTATCCGCGAGTTCAGTGTGATCGATGATACTTCCTGTCATGTGGTCATGTTAACCTCGGATGGAACCGCAGATTATGAGCAATTCTGACGTTGACAGCACAACGCGTAGGTGCAATTCTACCACACTGCCACCACCAGATGTGATATAGTTTTGTTCACAGCATGGAGCAATGATGAAATGAAATTGATTATTATCTATACCTGTGAACTGGATTCGATATGTTTATCAGGTTGCGGCAATTTTCCGTTTGATAAATGATTATAATTCATTCTTAAATTTTTGACGTATTTATTTCCAATATATACAAGGTGAAAACAGATGTGGCAATATTTCAGACGGTGATTTCGCTGGTCAGTTTATCAAAAAAAAATCAAGTAAAGCACTGGCGTAAATTCAGGAACCTTTGCGCGCATGTTTCATTGTAATTGACCTGATGTTATGTGCGGATTTTCAGCGGATTCTGACGAATATTTGGATCCGATTTGTATTTTTGGCTCTCCCATTCAGATGCGCAACCTACCCTGAAAATTTCAAGTCCTTGTCTCTTTTCGCTCGAAAGTTATCGAGGCAACGGGTGCATCCAGCTACTGAACTCACCCAAGGCTGCTCGGATCTCCAACAATATAGATCCGATAGTGTTCAAACTTGGCAGTAGAGTTAGGTTTTGAAGGCTCTCGCAAAATTTCAGCGATGTCGGAGGAATAGTTTCTGATAAATAGAGCTTTGTTCAACGATTTTCAATGATTTTTCAAAAATCTTTTAGTAATACGATCCTCACAAAATTTTGCGAGAATTTTCACAGCGGCATTTTTGAGCTAATTATCACGTTTGAAGTGGATCGGATTCGTATTTTTCGAGTTATTGAGGAAATAACAACCAAATTTCAGATGGGTATAACTCCAAAACAGTTTGTCCGATTATGCATATTAATGAACTCGAATGTCGCATTCAGAGTTTCAACCTACCCTAATAATTTCAAGTCGCTATCTCTTCTCGACCTCAGGTTATCGTGACATAAATAATATTTCTTAATAATTTTTTAAAAATTTTTAGCTTCTGACTTTACGACAGTGCTTTTAAAGAGCTTTTTAATTTTTTTACCAGTTTTTTTACCAGAAAAAAGTTAGATTTTCAATTAATTTTGTATTTCAAAACTTAGAGTAACTGTGTTGTTTCATTTTTCATTTATTAGTGTAAATATAAATTTTTATTTTAAATTATATCTTCAAAATTTCGATAAGTGACCACCATTACCCCATTCTCTCCTAATAGTGAAGGAAGTATTATTTCCCCCTGAACAACTGGCTCTATACATCCGAGACATCAAATTATCCGTAATTCAATTTATTCATCTCAAATTGTTGAAACTTTCATACCCAATTCGCACCCTCACATCTCGTTATCATTCTACCGAAACATTGACCAAGTTGAATCGTCAGAACCCAATAAATCTCAGGTGCATAATGTTCTTTCGCTCAGGAAAAAATTCTTGTCAAGATATATCAACTCATAATTGCCGTCAAAAAATATTTTGTGAAATTCGTTGAGATATTTTCATCACGTCTAGGGGAAATAGAAAAGCAAGAAAATGAAAATCACGTAGTTATGCAATAGTTCAGTCAGTTAACTGTTCGAACGTTCGTAGAATCGGGAAATTCGTGATTTGGCTTCTAAAAAGCCATCGACCCTGTTCGAACAAGTCTTCACGTGCAAGGAGGAGGGGTTAGCAAAGCTCTTGGGTCAGGGATCCGACCGAAATTATTCCATGTCGGTTATCCTTTATCAATACTTTTTAAAAATGGGCAAGAAGTCTCCCTAATATACCATCATACCCGTAATTAATGAGGATTAGTGTACAACACAAAAAGTGGGAAAGACCTGTGGACCGGAGCTTTGACGCTCTTGTCAAACTCCTAGCGAGTAGGAGTAATTCAACTTTGGAAAATCATATCTCCGAAAGTATCGGTATATTGGTTTGTCAGAGTTGGGAATGATATCAATGGATTCTTAAGATAGAACTTCATCATAAACTGGGTTCTATAACTGATATCACGTAATAGTAACACATCCGTCTCCCATTCTGCACTTAAGGAAATTGGTACCGACGCATTGAGTATTATGCAGGTGTTAGTAAATCATATCTCCGATAGTATTAGATTGTTAGAGTTAAAAATGATATGGATTCTTATGATTAAATTGCATCTTGAAAAAAAGCGGACTGGAGCTTTGGTGCTCTTGTTCAAACTTTGACAAATCATATCTCGGAAATTATGGGTCTGTCTGTGGGAATGATATAAATGAAATCTTACGATAGAACTGCATCATGAGAGAAATTAATATCAAAGCAACCGATTTAATCCAACAACGAACTTATCCGAGATATACATTCCTCAAATCTGCTCTGAAAATTATATTATATCAATTAAAACTAAGCCAATTTTGCAGTTTTGTTTTTACTGGAGATATTCTGAACCCAATTGGATTCTCTATTTCAGTATCGTAATGAGTCCATTCCAGCACTGAAAACAGTGCTGGAATAAACTCATTCCCGCATTGTTTCTAGTTATATTTTTCGTTTTGTGGTAGTAAGCACTGACATTCGATCCTATCAAATTTCAACACACGTCAATTGACATTACAATATAATCTGCATATAGGGAAATAATTGTTGAGGAAAAGCTTTATTTTCATTAAAAAATATGTTACTAGAGATTTCCTTCTTGCTAATTTTGAATCATTCATGCTATTAGGAAACTGTTTTAAATCTGATCTCCATGCCCTACGTACGTTTCAAATTCAAATTCCGTAATCTGTCAACTTTCGTAACAGTCACACCAACTACCAAGATACAATACAAAAGTCACTAGGATGTATAATCCGAATTTTTCATTAAATTTCAACAGTATTTTACAAAACTTGCCTGAAATAGAGAAAATATCGTCTAATACTCGTTGCAGAAGGCAATTCCAAGACTCGTGCGTTCGAAAACGAGCGACGAAGGAGCGAATATCGCATTCGTGTTTTAATAGGAGACCATTCTGCAACTTGTTTTAGAATATACTATTCCATCATCATATGGGTGATAATCCATATGTATAATATCATATCATCCTCATAATTCTACCATAACTGAGGTTTTTCAATGGTCATTATTTTGCATTCAATCATACTTTGTTTTCTGGAACAGGAGGTGTATTTTATATCAAGACTAACGAACCAGAAATATTTTTGACATTCATAGGAAAATAAAATGACACGTAAGAACACAGCTCATATAATAATTCATAGACAGAATAATAAAATAAAGCATTCTGTGGAAACACAGAAGTACGATTTATTATTGAAATTTTGAAAAAACACATCTCCGAAAGTATTACTTTGTTAGAGTTGAAAATGATATCAGTGGATTATTATGATGAAATTAACGAACTCAACCAAGATATCTATCTCCTAAACTCTGAAATTTCAACTGTCTAGCTCATTCCGTTCGAGAGTTATCGTGTTAACGGAGGGTCAGCCGGACATAATCGATTTAGACCACGGATTCTTGATCAGTGAGTCGAACCAGAACGTTTAAGTCCATTTTCATCCAAAAATTCGAAAATCACAGACATTTGGGAAAATTGAAAAAAACTCCGTTGCGAGGAACAAGAGCGCCAAAAATTGAATTTGAAATTTTAAATTTGTAATTACAAAAAAATTGTTTCGTTACTCCAAAA
This sequence comes from Halyzia sedecimguttata, assembly GCA_937662695.2. Lineage (NCBI taxonomy): Eukaryota > Metazoa > Arthropoda > Insecta > Coleoptera > Coccinellidae > Halyzia > Halyzia sedecimguttata. Next base: position 10,951,343 of record OW569411.2, on the reverse strand, counting down.
CGAACAGGATGATTCTGCTCAATAACGAACTTAACCGAGATACTTATCTTCCAAAATACTCTGAAAATTTCAACTGTCTAGCTCGTTACGTTCGAGAGTTATCGTGTTAACGGCGGGCCAGCCGGTCAATATCGATTTTGACAACGGTTTCTTGATCAGTGGGTCGAAGCAAATCGTTGAAGACCATTTTCATCCAAAATTTCTAAAATTGCATACATTTGTGCAAATTGATAAGCACGCTCTTCCGAGGAACAAGAGTGCCAAAATGATAAACGCACTGAGGTGAAGTCAGTCTGCTTTGGCACGCTTGTTCAAATTCATAGACAGAGCGGTGAACCATCGTGGTACTGAACTTACTGAAGGCTGCTTGGCTTCCAGGAAAATAATTAATATTTTCCCAAAATTTCCAACAATATTATTTCCGATAGAGTATAAAACTACAATTGGATGCACAATGTATTTATTTATTTATTTATTATTACACTGATCCTCCTAGGTCTTCCCCAAGGAGACCCCTCATAAACTCTGGAAGAACTATGAGCGAGTAAGGAGAATCACTTGTGTTCTGTGAAGGCTTTGTTACTGTGCCCTTACGCCACCTTAGATACAGCAATGTTAATTTTTTACCCAACAGTGAATTGGATGTACAATGATGTTTTAAAGGCTCTTGCAAAATTTCAGCGGTTCCTGATGGATACCGCTTCTGAGAAACATACAATTTTTCTTGTCGCATGATCCTCACTATCGTCTTTGCGTCAGTATTTTTGGCGCTCTTATTCCCCGGAACAGAGTGCTTTATCAATTTGCCCAAATGTTGTTAATTTTCGAATTTTTGGCTGAAAATGGACTAAACGCTTTGGTTCGACTCACTGATCATGGTCAAAATCGATTCTGTCCGGCCGTCCAGCCGTTAACTAGATAACTCTCGAATGGAATGAGCTAGACAATTGAAATTTTCAGAGTAGGTTTGGGTGATAAATATCTAGGTTTAGTTCGTTCTTGTGCAAAATCGGCCAGGTGGTTTTGGAGTAACAAAAAAAATAAATTTTTTTCACATTACAAATTTTATATTCATTTTTTTTAATGAAATTTTACGTAAGAATCCATTGATATCATTCTCAACTTCAACAAACTAATACTTTCGGAGGGATGATTTTTCAAACTTTCAATAATTATTCTCAATTATATATGATTTCATAGAATACTCTAATTATAATTTCCTGATGTATACAAATCCAACATGAGATGAGTCATAGACCTACTTTCGAATTTAATTACGAAAATACTTGAAAATACGCACATAAGTCAAATTGAAAAAGTGGGAAAGACCAGAAGCTTTGGCGTTCTTGTTCAAACTTTGAAAAATCATAACTCCGAAAGTACATATTGGTTTTTCAGAGTTCGGAATGATATCAATGGATTCTTATGAAAGAACTTCATCATAAAATAAAATAAATTAAATAAGAAACCACTTTTGGAGATATGATTTGTCAAAGTTTGTACAAGAGCGCCAAAGCTCCTGTCCACAGGGCTTTCCTACATTTTTAAGGGTCAGATCAGAATTCCTCGGTTTATTAGAAATATAATATTTCGAATGGCCATAAATCCGAAACTTCTTCGCCGATTCTGCCCATTCATGAACTCAAGCAAATATTTATGACCAAATTCACCCGTCAAATTTCAAGATGTAGAATTTCAGCGAAACACAGAACTAATAATTTTCTAGTCATACGAAATTTTGCATAAGTTTTCGAGTCAGTATTTTTGGCGCTCTTCTTCCTCGGAACAGTGTGCTTATCAATTTGCGCAAATGTCTGCAATTTTGTATGATGCAGTTCTATCATAAGAATCCATTGATATCATTCCCAACTCTGAGAAATCAATACTTTCGGAGATATGATTCGTCAAAGTTTGAATAATTACTCGCTAGTAGTTTGACAGGAGCGCCAAAGCCCCTGTTTCATTTGCACTTTAGAATGTAAACATTAAATTGTTTGCTTCACGATCTCAAAGGTTTTTTATTAAAAAATGAGTCAAAAGTGGAAATAAGAAGTGAGCACTTACCTTTATACGAATCCACTTCTCGCATCGCTCAAATCGATTTATCTCAGAAGGCTCCGCGTCACTTTAAAATTCGTTCAAATATTCATAAATAATGACAACGATTTTTTCGCTTGTTTCAGCGACCCATCAGTACACGCGCTCCAGTTCCTAGATGTGATAAACATGAAGGATCCAACTCAAAAGGCTCATTTTTATCGAATTACCTTGAAAGAGGCCCTGCCCTTCATCCCTAAGGTAAGTCTGGCCTGGTTGTTTTTCCCCCGGTGATTTTATAGGTTAAATGTTGTTGCCTCACGTTGGCCAGCACTGAGTTTGGTCCGTAGGGAACTTGGGAAACGTTTTCTGTTCATCTTTTCCTGGAGTTTCATTTTTTCAGGATTCACAAGACCTTACTCTACGATAAGGAATGAAATAATTATCACTGAAAGACAGAATAGTATATTCTAAAACAAGTAGCAGAATGGGCTCCAATTCAAACACGAATGCGAAATTCGAAAACGAGCGACGAGGAACAATTTTTATACGTTTTCTTGATGTAAATGTAAAGTATAAGACGATTTGAGTGGCCAGAGGTACAAAAAATTTTTGACAATTCGGATATTCGAGAAATCAACCCCTCGAATATTCAAATATTCGATAATTGGACTATTCGAATATTGGACAATTCGAATATTGGGCTGTTCAAAAATTCCGAATCATATCCATAACTCTATAATACTGAATAAACTATTCCGGGATTTTCTAATTGTGGTATACAGGGTGAGTCTTTGACCACTGCATTAATTTTAACCGAAGATTCCTCTCATCAAATGAAACACTTTTTTCATTTACCATTTTTCCAGATTCGGCTCAGGTAAACAGTTACAAGCGTTTAAAGATTTCACAATGTGCTAATACACTCCCGCATATAAATTATCTATGACATTGTTGGCGGACGAGAATAAGGCATGGTAATAATATAAGAAGAATAATATAATGTTCTAAAACGATGGAATATTCTTGAAATGACTCAAGAAAAACTTTATATGCTTTCTTTATGCTAATTTCGTTTAGTTTTATGAATCCACGGATCCATAACTAGAAAAGCAGAAGAAGTAGAAAATAACTAATATTTGGAAAATATGTATCATAGTTATAGGAAACTTCACGCCAACATTCATTTTATTCGAAAAAATGATGTCAAAGCTACAATATAAAAACTGATTTTTTTTCAAAATTTCAACAGCCTGTATCTTTTTACCTGAGCTGAATTTGGAAAAATGTTAAATGAAAAAAGTGTTTCATTTGATGAGAGGAATCTTTGGTTAAAATTAATGCAGTGGTCAAAGACTCACCCTGTATATCCTCCGATGATCGAGGGCGTCGAGGAAAAAATTGAATCATACTCAATGAAATGACAGGCAAAGAATGATGTTTGAGGAAGAGCCGTTCAATTTTATACATCCCCGTCTCTTTTGTTTGACGCTTTTGTTCGGGAAGCTCCATTGTTAGTGCGGATCTGGGCATTCCATCATATCGATCCGCTAGAACCATTTTCGTCATGCCGACATAATTAGAGTAAAATCATTTCTATACGGAACGCAAAGGACTCCAGGGCGATATTCAATATTGTTAGATGTGAATAGGGCCGAATGAAAATGTATGACATAGTATCTCATCGCCTTATTGAATATGGAATGGAAGCTCGTATATGAAAGTTTCCGTTCAGAATTCGACAGGGCGCAAGGAGTTCGAGATCAATAATGCAGAGAAAAATGCAGCGCCATTGGATAATGAATTTGGAAACGCAGTCAAATAGCCTGGTAAACAAGTGCTATTTAAGTCAAAATATTTGCACATTCTCCAAAAATTATGATTGAGGTGTCATTCGATTCGAAATGGCATGCAAATAGTTTTTGAGTAAATGCTTAGGCTAACCTAATCGTTTGAGACCATTTTCGGCAAAAAGTTCGAAAATTACAGACATTTAGGCAAAATGATAGCATGCTTTCGTCCGGAACATGCATGCAAAAAGTCTCTCTGATATGAACTAACATAAAAAATCAACGACGTCCATTTTACCTAAAGTAACTCAATATTTGGGATCAAAATAAAATAACAATATGCCACTAATGAAAAGTAAACTACTTAATAATGTAGTTATAAGTGTCCTACATATCATGTTATCGAAATTGTATAATTAATTTTTCTGATACCGTACAATGAATATTTAAAAGCATTTTTTTTTTCAGAAACTGTGGTATCAACATATTTGGCCTTCGTTACAGCAAGAAATGCGTAGTCAAGAAGTATTAGCGGCTGTGTTACAACCAGTGTTATATTTAATTCAAGACTCTACAGTCGAAGAGTACGAGTCAATATTACTTCCGTCCTTTAGGTATGTCATGAAATTGTTATGAATATTTATAATATGTAAGCATTATACTTTATACATTAAACACCTTTCGTTGTATACAGGGTGATTTCAAACCTGTGACTATGGTAGGGGCTAATCGAAGACCATATGGGGACTCAGAAATGGGCACTCAAAACTTCTCTTATGCCTACTAGTTCCTGAGATATATGGTGTTACCTGAAAATCATAGAATTTTTAAACTCCTTTAAGTTTAAAACTGTTGAATTTATTTTGATAATATTTTGCTCGTTATCGTGTAAACGGCCGGCCGGACAGAATTGACTTTGACCACGCATTCTTGATCAGTGAGTGGAAGCAAATCGTTTAAGGACATTTTCATCGAAAAATTCGTAAATTTCAAACATTTGGGCAAATTGATTAGCACTCTGTTCCAAGGAACAAGAGCGCCAAAAAGTTTTATTTGATGAGAGGAATCTATGGTTAAAATTAATGTACAGCCCTGTATAACGTTCCATGCATCAACACTATAAAAGTAACTACACTCTTGTCCACTACAGTTTTAGTCGTCTGACATATGTTTCGGAAACAAAGTTTCCATCTTCAAAGACGAAGCGTTACTAAAGCATGCAATCAATTTCCACATTCCAGTACGGGTTGACATTATACCCTTAATCATAAACCAATTACTGAGAATAATGGGTTGTTGATGGGGGTATATAAGGTCATTATTGAGTAAAATATCCTTTCTCTTATACATTTCGATACCTTCAATTGTTCCTTTATAGGTACGCTTTATTGGAATTTTTCAACAATTTTAAATTTTCTGAAATTGAGTGGCCAGTTGTTAAAACGTGATTTGCAACAGCAGATTTATCGATATTGTTGTGCCGAATGTGTCCCGTATGCTCTTTATACCGTGTGAGAATGTTTCTGGTTGTTTGCCTGACGTAACACTTGTTGCAATCTAAACTTTAATTATACAGGGTCTTTCACGAGGAACCTCACCCATATTTATACGGGAAACTACTGAACGTATTTTCATGAAATTCAGCACTTATAAGTACTTCACGATGCTGATGAAATCTAAAATATTTTCAAGGCATGAGCACCTCCGGTTTTTCCGGAAATGACGTCAACTTCCGTTTTTCAAATTAGAACACCATTTTTTCATTGCAGAAATAGATTCCTTAGAAAATTTCAAGTTATTTTGATGTAACATTTTTCAGTTTTGGTTGGAAAATTCTCTCTGAGCGGGAAAATTCGAAAAAAAAATCGAAAATAGAGCTCCGCTGAAACAAGAATAACTTCGAGGTTTTTGGATGGAAAAATTTCATTTTTTGGATTTTTCAAGATGTAAGATTGATGTATCCACTTTAAAAATCGAAATCGCGAATCATGATACAGGGGGTGATAAAATCGCTCTCAAAGTTAGGGATGACAAAATCGTGAAAAATCAATTTTTTCAAATTAGAACCCCATTTTTTTTATGGCAGATATTGAATCTACGTTAAAAAATAATGTGAGTGTATGCATCACACCCTTGCCCTAAAGTGGATATTTTTTGAGTTATTCACAAAAAACTGTTTTTCGTCTTGAATTTTCAGCTATTTCTTTTCCCTTCACGCCAAAAAGAGGAAATTTTCAGGAACTGTTACTTAAACCATGTTTTAGATTTTACTACCCTAATATGCAAGAGAAAAAAGTTACAGGTTGTTCCTAAATAGATGGCGAATTTTGATTCGAATTTGTATCGGAAACCTCTTTATTTCAACTAATCGGCCATCGGTTTTCTCTCCGGTTCATAATTCCTTATGAACCATATGCAAAAACTTACCATGTTTTACATTCTTTTTTTTTAATGATAGATATCATTAATTACATCTGCCAAATTCCTCTTTATTCAGTAGCATTTTGTGTTTACTATTAATTTGGTGATAATTCGTATTAAGTTATAAAATCGATCACTATGCCTAATTTTACCAATGAAGATTATTTAAATCTCATTCTACTTCATGGAGAATGTAATAAAGTTGTAGATAGAACGATTCGACTGTTCATTGAGAGGTTTCCTGACCGACCCAGACCAACGAGAGATACTATTAACAGAACCATGACAAACTTGAGAAATGTCGGATCTTTCGTTAAGAAAACTATACACAGAGAAAAAAGTGTAGTAGAAGATGAGAACAACAAAATTACAGTTCTTGCATATTTTCGTGTGAATCCTCGAAATTCTCTCAAAGATGCCGAGATTGATCTGGGATTATCTCAATCGAGTGTTTGGAGAATATTAAAAAAACATAAAATGCACCCATATAAATTCAATAGGGTATAGCATTTGAAGGAAACTGATTTCGTCAGGAGAACAGAGTTTTGCGAAGCTATGATGATTCGATTTCAAGAGAATGAAAACTTTTTGGACTGTATAATTTGGACAGATGAATCTAAATTCACAAAGAATGGTTCTTTCAATAGGCATAACAGTCATTATTGGGATGAAGAGAACAACCACCACTTCAGACAATGGAACTTTCAAGAGACCTGGAGTTTCAATGTTTTTTGCGCCATCAAAAATAATGCAATTCTCGATGTTCACATTTATGATGGGACTCTAACTGGTAAATTAGAACACTACACATGTTTGCATTATTTAAAGAATGTTCTCCCTTAGGAGATAGATATTCTGACATATTGACTCAAATAATTGAGCCGCTAGTACAGAACCATAATGACTTATGGTATCAACAAGATGGCGCGCCTCCACACAATTCACTCAATGTGTCAAATATCCTCTACAGGCTATTTGAAGATCGATGGTTGGCGAACAATGGTCCACATCTTTGGCCACCACGTTCTCCCGATTTAACTCCTTTAGACTATTATGTTTGGGGTAGGATAAAAAATATTGTCTTCTCAACTCCCCTGACTGATAAAGAGGACTGCATAGAACGAGTCAGAAATGCGTTCTGGTTTGTTTAGATTTTTAGATTCATAGTTTTGAAACTCAATTTGGTTTTTAAACACTTTTGCAGATCTCTTCCTCCCGATGAAATAAGAAGAGCAACGCACGAAGCATTCCTGAGACGTATAAATAAATGTCTAGAAATTAACGGTCAAATCTTTGAGCATCTTCTCTAGTTATAACTGCGAGAGTTTGCCATGGTTCTCCTAATAGTAACTTGAAGTCGGTTTCAAGAAGGGGTGAAAAATCTACAGCATGGTTCAAATAACAGTTCCTGAAAATTTCATCTTTTGGGCGTGAAGGGAAAAGAAATAGCTGAAGATTCAAGACGAAAAACAGTTTTTTGTGAATAACTCAGAAAATATCCATGTTAGGGCAATGGTGTGGTGCATACACTCACATCATTTTTTAACGTAGATTCAATATCTGCCATAAAAAAATGGGGTTCTAATTTGAAAAAATTGATTTTTCACGATTTTGTCATCCCGAACTTTGAAAGCGATTTTTTCACCCCCTGTATCATGAATCGCGATTTCGATTTTAGTGGATACATCAATCTTACATCTTGAAAAATCCCAAAAATTAAATTTTTCCATCCAAAAACCTCGAAGTTATTCTTGTTTCAGCGGAGCTCTATTTTCGATTTTTTTTTCGAATTTTCCCGCTCAGAGAGAATTTTCCAACCAAAACTGAAAAATGTTACATCAAAATAACTTGAAATTTTCTAAGGAATCTATTTCTGCAATAAAAAAATGGTGTTCTAATTTGAAAAACGGAAGTTGACGTCATTTCCGGAAAAACCGGAGGTGCTCATGCCTTGAAAATATTTTAGATTTCATCAGCATCGTGAAATACTTATAAGTGCTGAATTTCATGAAAATACGTTCAGTAGTTTCCCGTATAAATATGGGTGAGGTTCCTCGTGAAAGACCCTGTATATATACCCGATTTTAACATGCCCCGAGTTTTATCGAATGTATTTCCTAGAAGGTGTTTTATTTTCGTGGAAGTTTTGAAAGACAGTTTTATATTTACCTTTTCAAAAATATTCTGGAGTTTGTTGTTCGTTTTCGGATAGAACGTGAACTCGTGGAAACCTTTTATCGTTTTTATTTCTTTCGTTAGGGTTATGTTACTGTAGAGATTTTTATGTTTATGTTTGTTGATAATTTTCTGAACTAATTGATAACTTTACCCATTTCTTTCGACAATTTGGAAAATCATTTTTCTTTCTTTCTTGAAATTTACATTGCTTAGCGGAATATTAAATAACCGGTTAACGAGGAAATGTAAGCTGGCTGTTGTATGTGACCAGGGAGCTACCGAATCATACGAATCATGCATGTTATAAGATTTAACAATGCGTTTCAATATTAAATAAAGAAGTTTAAATCATATATAGTTTTTCATTCAAGACATTTGGTTGAAGAATAATTCATCATAAAGAGAAGGCAACTCGAAATACTGCTTAATACGGTAATGTAACAGCAACTAAACATTCTGTTCATAGCGAACAAATGAAATTCAGTACCTAAGCGAGTTCGGTGAGTCCCGACTATCGGATAGAAATGAACAAATAAAGTGGAAGCTTCGGACAGTGAGAGCGCCCCAAGCGGGTATTACCATTTAGTAACAGCCCATTCATTTTGTTTTGTTAATACAGTGGTCCCCCGGTAGTCCAACAAACGTTTTGCAAGGTAGTGACGGACTATCGAATTTGTCAGATTGTAGGGTACTGCCTAAGAGCCCCTATAGTCCGGTATTTTTTTTTTAATTACCTTGTAATCCGACAAATCACAAATCAAAAAATGTGTAGGATTACAATAAGGATTGGAATTCTGCTTGTATATAGTTAGAATTAGAATTACATTTTAAGGGTACAAACGAAACATTATCGATACAGCAGACGTTATTAAATGGTTTCCTTCTGCGTTTTCTCTCACATACTCTGAAAAATGTCTATAAAATAAAAAATGTTGAAGAATAACTATCAACAATATAATTCTAAAGATTGTCGTTAAGTGTCGGTTAGGATGTGCACCAGAACGCGACATTTCAGTTTGTTTATGAGCATAATGGGCCAAACGGTTTTAGAGTTATAGCCATCTGAAATTTTCTGAAATTTGGTGGTTTTTTGTTCCTCATTAACTCGAAAAATACTGTACCGATTGAATTCAAACATGGTTATTAGTTGTAGAATGCCAACGCGAAAATGTTTGCAAAATTTGGTGAGGATAGCATTTGTAGAAAATTTTTAATAAATCATTGAAAAAAAAAATTCTATATATCAGTAACTATTCGTTTGAAATTGCTGAAATTTTGCAAGAGCCTTCATAACCTAACTCTACTGCCAAGTTTCAAGTTTTAATACGATCGGTTAAATATTGTTGGAGATTCGAGCATTCTTGTGTGAGTTCAGTAGATGGGTGACCGTTGCCTCGATAACTTTCGAACGAAAGGAGATAGGGACTTGCAATTTTCAGGGTAGGTTGCGTATCCGAAAGGGAGAGTTGAGTTCGTTTTTGGGCATAATCGGTCTAACGGTTTCCGAGTTATACCCACCTGGAATATTATTTCCTTAATAACTCAAAAAATAAATATCCGATCGAATTGGTGCTTGGTAACTAGTAGTAGAAAATCAACATAAAGACGTGTTTAAAATTTTGTAAGAACTGTACCCCTAGAACATTTGAAAAAAATGACGAAAGTCCCATTCGGATTCGCAACCTACTCAGAAAATTACAAGTTGCTATCTCTTTCCGTTCGAAAGTTATCGTGAGTTGATCTAAATCGATTGGGACCAATTTTGGCAATAAAATTCGAAAATTACTGACATTTGTGCAAAATGATAGCACGGTATTCCCTAGAACATGCCCGCCATTAATATGAAACCGCAATCATCAAATCAAGAGTACTATTATCCGTCATGAGTTAAGATCCACTTCGCACGTGTTATGAAATAGTTATTTTTGTATTGAGTGCGTAAAATGTGTGTTTTTTTAATGGCATATGAGAGTGTTAATTGTTGCCGAGACCACAGGCGGAGGCCAAAAATTCTCTCGAATGTGCCATGAAAACACGAATTTTATACACGAAATAAAAACAAAATATTCTGTACAACTGTGAATGTGAATCTGCATCGTCAAAATATTGAATTGTCCATCTTCTTTCAAAAATTAAAATATCTGATAAAATTGCGGGAACATGGAGCATTTTCAAGAATTTATGTTGGACGTAATTGTTCAAACTTTGCAATAAATTATTATTCCACTAAATGAAATTGTTACATGATTAAAATTCGATTAATAAATCCTTCAAATAGTAATATTCCATGTTTATTTCGTGAATTATACTGGCAGTGAAAAAAAATAAACATTTACACATCAATAGAGATGCAAAAATGTCTAGTTTTTTCGACAGGTTGTACAAAAATTGCATATTTACTTGTGGCCTGTGTGTAGCAGATTAAAGTTTCATTCAACGTGCGGAACTTTTGCAACATATACTCAGCCGAAGGTATGCAGATACTTAACGACTTATGATGCAGTTAAATTTCCGCATTTCCCTTGTTGAATAAAATTTAATGATCATTAAATTTATAATCAAAATTAAAATGTTATGCTTTGTCATTATTCACATATGTTCATTACATAAGAATAAATGATATTTTTTCCATTAGTTGAATGAGTAATTCACCATTTACTACGTACAGTTTCGAAAGGAACAATTTAGATATAATTCGCATAGGTTTAAATCTTAGAGTGGATGATCATGGTTGTGAAAGAGTGTGATGCACATTCTGCGTCCAAAAATAGTATTGAATCATTTCCTTAGAGATATGAAGCTGATTGTGAATTTGACAAGATGTTTATTGCTGTAAAATCAGATTCCAAGTTATGAGAAAACCATTCTCAGCATTACGCATTCCTTTTTGGGTAGCACCACTCCCCTATAAATAACCAACAATCCCTTGCTGTGTAATAATGACTATTTCCACTCGAAAATATACCACTGTCAAATTGACGACCCTTAACATAAAAGTGTCGTGGAATTCCCCCATCAACATCTCGAAGGGAAGTCGAGAGTTTTGTCGCTCTCCCGAACGAAATCCAATTACATGAATTTCGCGTGTTTTTCCTCCCACTGGCATTGTTCCTGATTTTCTCATTATGTTACAGGAGTGTCTTCTCCGCACCAAAGACAGTTCAGGCGACCGTTACTCTCCTGGAGCATTTACATATTATTTTAGAGAAAACCCCACGTGACGACATAAGAACAGAAGTTCTTCCTATGTTGTACAATGCCTTCGAAAGCACCACAATACAAGTTCAGGTTAGTATAGTCGATTTTCATTTTCAGCCTCATATTTGTGGGTTTGAATCATTGTATGCTGTATGCTTATATGTACAAGTTTACTTACAGAACGCTACAATCTTCAACTTCGCTGTCGTAATCAAATAAACATGAAATATCATCGATTACAGAGGTTCCTAACGTCTAAATGCTTAAGCTTCCACTTCGCCCGTTTTACGACACTTGCGACACTTACGTTTGGGATACTTCGCTGGGAGCAATGGGTTTTGACGAGAATAATCCCTACTGTGGCACGATAGTTCCACGAAATTGCTCTTCCAGGAAGGAAGATACCTGTTGCTCCAAAATTCATGATACAACTAACACTAATATGTTCTTAGCGATTTCCAGTGCAGAAAAATGTATTCTGTGACTCTAGGCTTCAGAGTTAATTTTTACATGTCATATGGATGTTTTGGGTTAGAATCCAGTAGTAGAATCCAGAAATACGTCTGAATTATCGGTACGAACGTCGATAAACGTCATCTGCACCAGAAAAACTAATCTTAACCCTATTATTTTCAAGGATAGAAATATAATTTCTAGATATTCCTAAAAACTAAGCTTACAGGCAGATTGAATCAGGCTGCTACTATATTTAGGAGACGTGGTCACCGATCTTTCAAAGGATTGGGATTAAATTGTAAACATTGGAAAAACACTGCTGTGAGGTCAACCTGCTTTACCGCACTTCCCACGCTTGTTTTTGTTTTAGATTTTGTGGCCGAAAATGTTCTTAACGGTTTAGTTTCGACTCACTGAGGAAGAATCTGAGGACAAAACTTCATGAGAAATTCTCCTCAATTTGGTTTAATACTGCAAATAACACATATATAATTTTTTTCGGATTCACAACTATATATATACAGTTTTCCTATTTTTGCATTTTAAATTTTAAATTACTTCGTTTCTAGTATACAAATTGGCAACAGCTCCTACTACTCCTACTAGCATTTGTTATCCTTTTTACACGCATATTATAGGAAACAGCGTACCATCATTTAGTCCAAATGTATGTAATTTTCTATTTTTTCAAAAAATGGTCTCAAACGATTAGGTTCGACTCACTGATGTAGAATTCTAGGTCAAATTCGATTCTATCGACTTGAAATTTTCAGGGTATTTTTAAGAATAAAGACTGACTTCACGTCAGTGCTTTTTCAGATATTAAATTTTGAATATTTAACTATACTCCATTCACTTTTATAAAGTCTCCCGGTTGGCCATGATTTAGATCTATCCACGTTTCTGTAACTAAAACTAAGGTAGGTTGGCACTTCTGAAATATCGTCAATGTCAAAACAATTCTCTGAGACGTTGCCAATTTCTATTCTCAATAGTCAACATAATGTTCTATCTTGGACAAGATATTATCACAGATCATTATCTTCGAATAATAAAGAACTCTTTGCTTTGTAATTAAAAATACCGAAAGCAGTTTTGAAGAAGCAGATACAAAGTATCATGAAGTGCTCTACAGAACTGATATCTGCAATAGGAAAACTTCATTCTTTCTTAGGACATGTTGAACTCTCGAATGAAATTACTTATTTCATTCCTATCCTATCACTATATCTTATTAGGGTTTAACAGTGATTCGTGTTTAGTAGTACTACTACATTTTGAAACTGCATGGTATATTTCAAGTTGTGCAACAAGTTATTCAAATGTCTTCTGTATGCTTATTTCTTGAGAATTTCGAAAAGTGGGGAATTCCATAGGTACGTCTGGTCGTTTAGAAGTTTTCCTGCCGGTTTATTCAGGTACTTTTATTCTTTTTTGCGCGTATGTTCTGGGGAACATCGCGTTATAGTTTAGCCCAAATGTCTGTAACTTTCGAATTTTTCGACGAAAATGGTCTCAAACGATTTAGTTCGACTCCCCAATGAAGAATTCGAGGTCAAATTTGATTCTGTCCGGCCGGCCGTCCGGCCGTTGCCACGATAACTTGAGAACGAAAACAGTTAGCGACTTGAAATTTTCAGGGTGGGTGGCGCATCCCAATACGACGGACAAGTTCGTTAATGGGCATAATCGGCCAAGTGGTTTCCGAGTAATAATTTTGTTTTCAACCAATATAAATCCGATCGAATTGAAACTTGGTGAGTAGTTGTAGAATATGAGCCTAAGCACGTTTGTGACACTTTGTGTGAATCGTATGACTAGAAAATTAAAAAAAAATTATTAAAAAATATTTTTGTTGTCACGATAACTTGAGAACGGAAAGAGATAGCAGCTTGAAGTTTTCTGGTTAGGATGTGCACCAGAACGCGACATTTCAGTTTGTTTATGAGCATAATCGGCCAAACGGTTTTAGAGTTATAGCCATCTGAAATTTGGTTGTTTTTTGTTCCTCATTAACTCGAAAAATACTGAAGCGATTGAATTCAAACATGGTAATTAGTTGTAGAATGTCAACGCAAAAATTCTTGCAAAATTTCGTGAGGATAGTATTCGTAAAAAATTTTTAAAAAATCATTGAAAATTGAAAAAAAAAATTCTATATATCAGTAACTATTCATTTGAAATTCCTAAAATTTTGCAAGAGCCTTCATAACCTAACTCTACTGCCAAGTTTCAAGTTTTAACACGATCGGTCGAATATTGTTGGAGATTCGAGCATTCTTGTGTGAGTTCAGTAGATGGGTGACCGTTTTCTCGATAACTTTCGAACGAAAGGAGATAGGGACTTGCAATTTTCAAAGTAGGTTTCGTATCCAAAAGGGAGTATTGAGTTCGTTTTTGGGCATAAACGGTCAAACGGTTTCCGAGTTATACCCACCTGGAATATTATTTCCTTGATAACTCAAAAAATAAATATTCGATCGAATTGAAGCTTGTTAGCTAGTAGTAGAAAATCATCATAAAGACGTGTTTAAAATTTTGTAAGAACCGTACCCCTGGAAAATTCGAAAAAAATTACGAAAAAAAAAATTTAAGAACAGCACCCCTAGAAAATTTCAAAAAAATCACGAAAAAAAAATTGGTTCAAGCACTGACGTGAAGTCAGAAGCTTTTGCGCGTATGTTCTATTGTCCATTCTTCTGAATTGGACACCCTTAATCGAATTTACCATGGTAAATTATGAGTGTCCGATACAGGAGAATGGACAGCATAATTTACCATTCAATTCGATTAAGGGTGTCCAATACAGAAGAATGGACAATAGAACATACGCGCAAAAGCTTCTGACTTCACGTCAGTGCTTGAACCAATTTTGTTTAAATGAACTATCACAAAGTAACGGACCACTATATCCATTATTTTTCGTTAAAATTTCAACACTTGATTCTTGATTTCCGAACAAACAAAATAGCAGAACTGAATCTTCCAACTAGTTTATAAACGTGAAATATTTCCATAGTCACAACAGTCACAAAATTTTCTTCAACAGTCGCGTCCTTGGAATTGTTGAATTCACATAATATGTTCTCAAATTCATTATTTTGCCCAAAAAAATTCACATTGTGAAAAATACGTAATTAATTCGACTTCTATGTAGAGAGGACAACGTTGCGTAGTTATCTGACAGGAAAATGAGCATAACCTAACATTTTCGAAATATACACGATGAAATGTGTCAAAATTTCATGGCCAGCCGGGAGACTTTAAAAAAGTGAATGGAGTATACCTGTATCTCGAAAAATATTGCTACAACGACACATCTATAGGAAATTTCCCATCTATTTTTGCTTTTCCTACTTGCCATATAAATGTGAAACACCCTGTATATTTCACTGTAAAGGCATAAACTGATGAAAGCAGGGTTCATCACTGATTTTAGCTTCTTTATTTGACGTTATCAATCCAATTTCCCTTTGATGATCTGCTCTCTTAGTTCGATATAAATTTACCGCCTTTCGTTCTGAAATAATCACTTACTTATTGATATCTTCTATGATCATAGAATGTTAAATGAATGTAGGTATGAATTTTGAAATGATAATTTGATTTCTAATGTAATATTGAAAAATACTCACGTTCCATTATAGATTCCGAAATTTGACGAAAAGATCGACCCAGATTTTTACAATATCGCATGATACCTTCACTCCTGCCTTACACCTAAAACGAAATCTAAGGTATCCATCAATGACATTTACTCGATTATGAAATGATGATAGGAACTACAGTCTCGTCAACGTTGCTCTAAGATTTCCTTTCAATGATAACAAATAGATTACCTTTGTTTGATTTCAAATAAAATCAGGGTTTGTGCTTGAGCGATTTAGTAATTTTGTGATGATAATAATACTCAAACGTTCCAAAATATGTAGAATACTATTATTGGAATAAACTAGTAAAATTATTTCGGTCCCAAAACCGCACAATACCGTGACACGTAGCTTTCCTCTAATCCTCCCATCTTGAAATGCACGAAATTCAGTTTTCGTGGATTTACAGCGACAAACCTTCGGAACGAAATGGCACCATACATAAATAACAATGCGATTTACAACCATCAGAAAGCAAACAAGTTTGTTACCCAAGCCCGTAAATTTCCACTCTAAATCAAATTGGAAAATGGTCTGCTCATGAAACTTCTACCCAGGAAAACTCACGAGAAGCGAATAATAATGTAAATACTTCCTAGGAATGAAGGAAATGGTACAGCTAAACGTGAACCTCAACAAGCACTCTGACTCTGGATTGAACTGAGAACAATTTATATTTAGATATCTGAATGCAATCATGATTCGTGAAGACTGTAGTGTTTGGCACTTGTTGAATATACAGGATGAGTCTTTGACCACTGCATTAATTTTAACCAAAGATTCCTCTCATCAAATGAAACACTTTTTTCATTTAACATTTTTCCAAATTCAGCTCAGGTAAAAAGATACAGGCTGTTGAAATTTTGAAAAAAAAAAGTTTTTATTTTGTAGCTTTGACATCCTTACTTCAAATAAAATGAATGTTGGCGTAAAGTTTTCTCTAACTATGATACATATTTTCCAAATATTAGTTATTTTCTACTTCTATTGGTTTTCTAGTTATGGACTCGTGGATTCATAAAACTAAACGAAATTAGCATAAAGAAAGCATATAAAGTTTTTCTTGGGTCATTTCAAGAATATTCCATCGTTTTAGAACATTATATTATTTTTCATCATTTCTCCTTAAACGCACCGTTTTCGAGATATTCTTCATTGAATGTTTCAAAATGGAAAACTCCAGAAATTTCACTACTTTTGTGGATCCGTCCCTGAGCGTTGGAATCCCGAATCAAGCTGTAAACCACGTTACCATGCCTTATTCTCGTCCGCTAACAATGTCATAGATAATTTATATGCGGGAGTGTATTAGCACATTGTGAAATCTTTAAACGCTTGTAACTTTTTACCTGAGCCGAATCTGGAAAAATGGTAAATGAAAAAAGTGTTTCATTTGATGAGAGGAAACTTTGGTTAAAATTAATGCAGTGGTCAAAGACTCACCCTGTATATATATTTTTATGAAAACCATGTATATATCAAACACTTCATCAGCTAGGGGTGAAACTGGCTCTCGGAGAAATATTCACAGACCTACCTCTGGATTAAATGGATTTACAATTAACAACTCACAACATTTACACCTGAAATTAATAAAAATCTATTTCTTTCAGAATGCAGCTTTAGTAGCAGTAACGAACGTTTCGGACTATTTAGATGATACGTCAATAAGAAGAATAATACTCTCGAAAACGAAAGCAATCTACGAAAAGAATCAAACGGATTTGAAGATAGTCTCCAATGTCCTCTCGTGCGTAGAAAGGACCTTAGGAAGGCTGGATAAGGGCCAAATTATAGATGAAGTGTTACCCTTACTGAATGACATAAGACTGGCAGATCCCCAAATTACCTTGAGGGTCGTAAGTGAGTGAATTTATGTTTTCCTTTTCATCTGTTTATAGTCTCCTTATGTATTATCATATTATTTACCCTGGAAGCCATAGGACTTTTTTGCAATCAATTAATACTAAAGTTTTTCTGGTGTGAAAATTATCGGTAAGAGGTAGCTAATAGAGTGCAGATGTGTAATACATGTGGATTTGGTGATTATGAAAACTCTATTAATGCCAGTTAATTCTGTAACTAAATATTGGATTATTGTATTAATAATTTGAAACAACATTTGTTCAACAAAATAAAATGGTTATATCAGGTGTTTCCCGTCCTCAAATATGTAGCAATTACTCGGTAATAAAGAGTGATGAATTCCCAACTGGTTTTTGCGCGTATGTTCTGGGGAACATCGCGTTATCATTTTTTATTGAGAATGGTCTCAAACGACTAGGTTCAACTCACTGATGAAGAATTTGAGGTCAAATTTGGTTCTGTCCGGCTAGCCGTTGCCATGATAACTTGAGAACGGAAAGAGATAGCGACTTGAAATTTTTAGGGCGTAGCCCAATACAACGAACGAGTTCGTTAATGGACATAATCGGCCCTACGGTTTCCGAGTCACAATTTTGTTTTCAACCATTACTAATCTGATCGAACAGAGTACATAGTGAGTACATAGTTATAGAATACAAACTAAAGGACGTTTGTGAAATTTTTCGAGAATCGAATCGCTAGAAAATTTTCAAAAAATTATTAAAAAATTTTATTTATGTCACGATAACCTGAGACCTGGTTGTTATTTCCTCAATAACTCGAAAAATTCAAAACCGATCTAATTCAATCATGGTTATTAGTTGTAGAATAACAACGCGAAAATTCTTGCAAAATTTCGTGAGGATCGTATCACTAGAAAATTTTTAAAAAATCATTGAAACAAATTCTATATATCAAAAACCATTCGTCCGACAACACTGAAATTTTGCGAGAGCCTTCAGAACCTAACTCTACTACCAAGTTCCAAGTTCGAACATGATCAGATCTATATTTTTGGATATCCGAGCAGCCTTGTATGAGTTCAGTAGCTGGATGGGTGACCGTTGCCTCGATAACTTTCGAACGAAAGGAGATAGGGACTTGCAATATTCAGGGAAGGTTCGTATCCGAATGGGAGGGTTAAGTTCGTTTTTGAGCATAATTGGTCCTCGAAGTTATATACACCTGAAATATTATTTCCTCGATAACTCAAAGAAAATAGACTCGATTGAATTGAAGCTTGGTAACTAGTTGTAAAATATCGACATGAAGACGTGTGTAAAATTTTGTGAGGACCGTACCACTAGAAAATTTTCGAAATATTACGAAAAAAAGAAATTGGTTCAAGCAGTGACGTGAAGTCAGGAGCTTTTGCGCGTATCTTCTATTGTCCATCCTCCTGTATTGGACACTCTTAATAGAATTTACCATGGTGAATTCTATTGTCCGTTCTCCTGTATTGGACATTCTTAATCGAATTTACCATGGTAAAATCGGCATTCTACAAATTTTAATTGGATCAGATTTGTAAATTTTGAGTTATAGAGGAAATAATAATAAAATTTCAGAAGAGTATAACTCCAAAACCATTAGGCTGATAATGCCAATTAAGGAGCTTAAATGTCGCATTCAGATGCGCAACCTACCCTGAAAATTGCAGGTGCTATATGTTTCCGTTCTCAAGTTATCGTGCGATTCATAATATTTGTTCGTAATTTTTATAACATTTTCTAGTGGAACGGTCCTTACAAAATTTCAGACACGTCTTTATTTTGAAATTCTACAACCAGATACCAAGATTCAATTCGATTGGATCTGTATTTTTTTGAGTCATCCAGAAAATAATATTCCAGATGGGTATAACTCCAAAACCGTTGGGCCGATTATGCCCAAAAGAATTTAACTCTCTCATTCGGATTTGCTTCCTACCCTGAAAATTTCAAGTCGCTATCTCTTTCCGTTCTCAAGTTATCGTGGCAACGGCAGGCTGGTCGGACCGAAACAAATTTGAACTCGAATTCTTCATCAAGGAGTCGAACCCAATCGTTTGAGACCATTTTCGGCAAAAAAAATTCAGACATTTGGGCAAAGTGATAACGCGACGTTCTCCAAAAAATTCGTGAAAAGACGTGTTGGAAATTGTAGAAGGAGTCTTGAAACTTCGTACAAATTGGTTCAAGCCCTGTGGACAGGAGCTTTCGCACTCTTGTTCTAATTTTGACACATCATATCTCCGAAAGTATTGGTTTCTCAGGAATGATATCAATGTATTCTTATGATAGGACTGTACCATGAAAGAAATCAAATTAAAATAGCTGAAATGAATTTGACTCTCTCTTAAAGAACAGGATGACATATACGAGTATGAACATAGATCATATAATAATTCATAGATAGAATAATTATAGCATTCTGTGAAAACATAGAATAGAGTTGAAAATGATATCAATGGATTTTTATGGTGAATCTGCATTGAAAAAAAATTGAATTTGAAATTTGTGATATAAAATAATTTTTTTCTTTTCGTTACTCCGAAACCATCTGGCCTATAATGCCCGATAACGGACTTAACCGAGATATTTATCTCCCAAACCTACTCTGAAAATTTCAACTGCCTAGCTCATTCTTTTCGAGGGTTATTGTAGAAACAAAATTCAAAAATATAAAAAAAAAATTTTTACACTTTATGACAACCCGATTAATACGCATTCGCATGCGTATAAAGGTCATTATTCTACAATATGATGATAAATTTCAGATAGATAAAGTGTTACGTTTCGGAAATATCCATAAAAAATGTTTTTACTAAAAACGTCCATAACTCGGAAACCGCTTGGTGGATTTAGCCCGTTAATGAAATCAAAGATATTTATGCTCCAAACCCATTCTGCAAATTTCAATCTTCTAACTCCTTTCGTTCGAGAGTTATCGTGTTAACGGACGGCCAGCCGGACGGCCGGACAGAATCGATTTCGATCACGGATTCGTGATCAGTCAACGAACCAAATCGTTTGAGACAATTTTCAGCTATAAATTAAAAAATTACCGACATTTGGGCAAATTGATAAGCACTGTGTTCCGAGGAACAAGAGCGCCAAAAATCGAGTCCTGCACTCAGTTACCCCTGCTAGCTTTGCTGGTCTCCTAATATTAGAAGGTGGATATTTGGAACGGAAATTGTAAAGAAATATTGTTGAGATCCTATCAACAAACATACATCATGTATATCAATGAGTTCATCGATTCTGTCAATCAAAACTGTTTTCACCGTCTACCGCACTTTTCAATCAATTGTTCGCCAGATATAAAACAGGGTGGAAATATTAAAAATTGGTTCAAGCACTGACGTGAAGTCAGAAGCTTTTGCGCGTATGTTCTATTGTCCATTCTTCTGTTTTGGACACCCTTAATCGAATTTACCATGGTAAATTATGTTGTCCATTCTCCTGTATCGGATACTCTTAATTCGAATTTACCATGGTAAATTCGATTAAGGGTGTCCAATACAGAAGAATGGACAATAGAACATACGCTCAAAAGCTTCTGACGTCACGTCAGTGCTTGAACCAATTTTTTTTTCGTGATTTTTTTGAAATTTTCTATGGGTGCGGTTCTTATAATTTTTTTTTTCGTCATTTTTTTCAAATTTTCTAGGGGTACGGTTCTTACAAAATTTTAAACACGTCTTTATGATGATTTTCTTCTACTAGCTTCAATTCGATCGAATATTTATTTTTTGAGTTATCAAGGAATCAATATTCCAGGTGGGTATAACTCGGAAACCGTTTAACCGATTATGCCTAAAAACGACCTCAACTCTCCCTTTCGGATACGCAACCTACCCTGAAAATTGCAAGTCCCTATCTCCTTTCGATCGAAAGTTATCGAGGCAACATTCACCCATCTACTGAACTCACACAAGAATGCTCGAATCTCCAACAATATTCAACCGATCGTGTTAAAACTTGAAACTTGGCAGAAGAGTTAGGTTATGAAGGCTCTTGCAAAATTTCAGCAATTTCAAACGAATAGTTACTGATATATAGAATTTTCTTTTTAATTTTGAATTATTTTTTTTTAATTTTTTACAAATACTATCCTCACGAAATTTTGCAAGAATTTTCGCGTTGGCATTCTACAACTAATTACCATGGTTGAATTCAATCGGTTAAGTATTTTTCGAGTTAATGAGGAACAAAAACCAACCAAATTTCAGATGGCTATAACTCTAAAACCGTTTGGCCGATTATGTTCATAAACAAACTGAAATGTCGCGTTCTGGTGCACATCCTAACCTGAAAACTTCAAGCCGCTATCTCCTTCCGTTCTCAAGTTATCGTGACAAGAAAAATATTTTTTAATAATTTTTTTTAAATTTTCTAGTCATACGATTCGCACAAAATTTCACAAACGTGCTTAGGTTCATATTCTACAACTACTTACCAAGTTTCAATTCGATCGGATTTATATTGGTTGAAAACAAAATTATTACTCGGAAACCACTGGGCCGATTATGCCCATTAACTGACTTGTCCGTCGTATTGGGATGCACCACCCACTCTGAAAATTTCAAGTTGCTAGATCTTTTCGTTCTCCAGCTATCGTGGCAACGGCCGGACGGCCGGCCGGACAGAATCAAATTTGACCTCGAATTCTTCATTGGGGAGTCGAACTAAATCGTTTGAGCTCATTTTCGTCAAAAAATTCGAAAGTTACAGACATTTGGGCAAAACTATAACGCGATGTTCCCCAGAACATATGCGCAAAAAATATGAAGATGGGAATATTTTGATTTGCAGCGTTTTAGCTAAATGTGAGTTATTTACGAATTTTGATCGACAAATCGTCTCAAACGTTCACTTTCTACTTCTACTCATTAAAAATCCATTCAATCAATGAAAAAATTGGTTCAAGCCCTGTGGACAGGAGCTATTGGGCGCATGTTCATCTTCCTTGTGGCTTGTACTGACCAGTAAAGAAAAAAAGCAGTATCATGTTGAATACCTTAATATTAATGATTATTATATAATAATCGATGAAAATACTGAGAGAGACCCAGGAAATTTGACACATTTTGTCTTATATCTCCAGAAATTGAAATCGTATAGAGCCAAAATTTTGCACAATGTTGCAAAATACTACAATTGACGTTAGTACAAGTTTTTGTTGCAATCTGATGAATAGATCACGAAAAAAATTTTTTTTTTCGAAAAAATTAAAAGAAATATTTTTTTTAAAATTACCAACATTTCGATCATAACAGAATTTTGCCAAAAGTTGCGCTTTTATATCCTCGAACTGACTACCAAGTTTCGATTCAACATCTTCTTTAGTTCCTGAAATATCAGGGAAATAACCTCATAATTTGAAATGTCTATAACTTCTAAACCGTCCGGCCGATTTTGCCCGTTAACGAACTTAACCGTCGCATTTTGATCAGAAACCTACCCTGAAAGTTTGAAGTAGATAGGACCTTCGGTGCTCCTGTTATCGTGCCTACGGCCGGAAGGCCGGCCGGACGGCACCCAAAAATCTGACACCGGATTCGTGATCAGGGAGTCCGAATTAGTCTATTAGCCAATTTTCAGCTCGAAATTCGAAAATTACAGACATTTGGACGAAATGATAGGACGATGTTCCCCTAGAACATGCGCCCAAAAAATACATTTCTGTCAGATCGTAGTAAACACGATAAGTTTCGAAAGAATACTCTACAAGTGCTTTTTAGGTCAACAAATTTTTGCGTATTCTCCGAAAATTATGATTGGGGTGTCATTCAATTCGGAATGGCAAGTATATAGTTTTTGAGAAAATGCTAACTCCGTTCCCAAAAATTGCGATAGTTATAAACAATTAAGTGAAAGAAAAAGAAGTGGGTTTGGTTTTTCCAATATCTCCCAAACTATTTGAGATAATTAAAATTTTAAAAAAGATTCAAAGAGAGGAGAAAATTTCGCAAGGAATGTCTGAACTCCCGGAACTGTAAGACCAATATTTATAATTTTCCCAGAGGGTTGAAAATACGCCCGAAAACGGGTACTCCAGGTACAAGCCTCGCCCCCTGCGGACCTTTCATGAATAAATATTATTTAAACTTATTAAATATGAAAATAAAAATTTTAAAAATTCAGTCGCCTGCAAGATAGATCAATGAACGATATTCCGTGGTCCAAAAATACTTATCCCGATTTTTCAATTAGTTATCCATTAGTTAATTAACAATTTTTTATAGCACCAACGTCAACAAGCAATTGCGATAATTGTTAAACTATTAATCTGAGAATGTGTTCCTTTGGTGGAGCTATTTTTCAAAGGTCTTGAAATAGATTCCCGTTAGAATAATCAAAAAATTGTTAATTTTCGTTTTGTTATTAAACATTTACTCGAGTGAAAAATAATAAAGCTTCATTAAACATTGAAAAAAAGAAATTTAGGATAATATTACTTGATACGTTTTCTTACGATCAGAAGCTACTTAAAAATTCATTTTCAATAATTTTGATCGCCTATTGCTTAAGAAATTATTATAAACAAATACGTTGTTTAAGGGATAATTAATTTTTTTTTAAACATAATCCTTGATGATAATTATGATTTAAAAAAAATATATTGCCTAAAAACATATTTGTTAAATAACAATTTTTTTACCACTTGTTACGAAAA
Organism: Halyzia sedecimguttata; assembly: GCA_937662695.2. Classification (NCBI taxonomy): domain Eukaryota; kingdom Metazoa; phylum Arthropoda; class Insecta; order Coleoptera; family Coccinellidae; genus Halyzia; species Halyzia sedecimguttata. The sequence continues at coordinate 10,927,084 of OW569411.2, read as the reverse complement.
ATAAGGAACCATTTTTTTTAAATCATTATTCATCTTGGTCTTTGATATTAAAAGAAAATTCGATTATCATTTAATTTTCATTGTTTATGTAATGAATAATTTGTTATGAACAAATTAATTACATCTTGGTATTTGTATTCTTTTTCTGTTTAAAAATACAAAAACAACCATGTCTTATTTTTTTAATTTATTTATAGTTCTTATTGAACTTTCAATTCAATAATTTTTTTTTAAATAATACATGGTTGTTTAGGTTTTTCTAAATAGAAAAAGAAAAAATACAAAGAGATAATTCATTTGTTTATAACAACTTGTTCATTAAATAAACAATGAAAATTTAAATAATAATCAATTTTTTTTAATTGCAAAGACCAAGATAAATGATGATTAAAAAAAATGCTTCCTCAATTTTACGGTGTATGAACTTTCGATTTTGTTTTCTGCGAATATCTCCGGAACCGTTTATCCTACAGAAAACAGTTTTTGGAAGCATTTCTCACTCATAATAAGCTATGTTTGTGCGGAAAAGTCATTTGTGGTGAAGGTTTAGAAGGAGCAGTGGATGTTTTTCTCCCCAACCTCTACGCCACCAAATTTTCTACACAAAAAAGGTACTCTTGGTCATAAGCTCTAAGGTCGACCGTTTTCGGGACAAATCAACTTCTATGTTGAAATACATGGTCAATTTTTTTGAATAAAATTTTCTTCTTACTTATTAAACAAAATTTATTCACACGTTAGAGCAAGTAATACACCATGTATCTCGAGAATGGTGCATTTTAGAGGTTCATTTAATAGAAACTTTTTTTCATATTTTAGGTCGAGCTATCACATCCTGAAGTCCTGCGTATATCTTATGAAACCCTCTGTATATAATCAATACCACTCCACAATATTTTTCCGGGAGGATGTTCCCGAGCTGAAAAACTCCAATATGTGTCTCCATATTACGCCATCATTCTCGGGGAATGAATGATGGCCAGTTCCCTCGCAACGCAGCAGTGTCTTCAAAACGTCCCTATTTGATTGGGAATTTATTCATCATTGACTTGCAGGTCGGTCGTGAGACGTGGAAGTATCCTTACTTCTCTTGAATACTGAGAGCCAATTTTCGTGAACGTTGGTTCTTATTGTTCGGCTGGCGTGCTCATCGCTCAGATAAATCATCGGACACGAAAATAGGAGGGTGAATTTGGTAATTGGCTCGAAGGTCGATGTCCAGCTTATAGAAACTCGGCGTTGGTATTCTCTAATTCAAGAGCATATAGACTAAAGGCGAAAATTCATGAGTCTCTGTCGTTCAAAATTTCCAAGATTTTGTCGTTCAAAAGTAACGGCGCTGTCGTTTAAAATTTCCACGATTTTGTCGATCAAAAGCAACGACTCTGTCGTTCAAAATTTCCAAGATTTTGTCGTTCAAAAGTAACGACGCTGTAGTTCAAAATTTCCACGATTTTGTCGCTCAAAAGCAACGACTCTGTCGTTCAAAATTTCCAAGATTTTGTCGTTCAAAAGTAACGACGCTGTCGTTCAAAATTTCCACGATTTTGTCGTTCAAAAGCAACGACTCTGTCGTTCAAAATTTCCAAGATTTTGTCGTTCAAAAGTAACGACGCTGTCGTTCAAAATTTCCACGATTTTGTCGTTCAAAAGCAACGACTATATCGTTCAAAATTTCCAAGATTTTGTCGTTCAAAAGTAACGACGCTGTCGTTCAAAATTTCCACGATTTTGTCGTTCAAAAGCAACGACTCTGTCGTTCAAAATTTCCCTCCCTATACTTTTCATGGAACGACGAAATCGGACGGCAGCTTCGTTGGAAACGATTTAAAAACATATCTAATTGAATTTAAATATTACTGCAACTAAATATATAGGTACAAAATGAGTACCTAAAGTACTACAGTTATATCTTATAATTATATGAATGCCTTAAATTGCAAAAGAGAAACAATCACAGCAGATCCAATATTATATTATTATGATTGCTAACAAAACATTAAAATATATTAAAAAGAAAATTTTGGGTTGCGTGTTAATAATATACTTGCGGGCTAAAATTCTAGATCGGATTCCATTGCTTGAAAAAAACCTGTATGATTTACACATCCTACTTTCTGCGCGCATGCTCTAGGGGACACATCGCATTATCATTTTGCTGAGTTGAACCGAGCGGGACGTATAATATGAATCAGCCTTAAGAGTGTCCAATAGAGATGAATGGACAATAGAACATGCGCGCGACTTTACGTCAGTGCTTGAACCAATTTTAATTTTGGGCTGTCAGAGGTATGTTATCAGTGGTCGTTCGAATGCTAGATTAATCCAGCATTACAACGACGTCGTTCAAATGACTTTATAGTAATTTGAACGACGTCGTTCGTTTAAAATCGAACGACGAGAAACTTGTCGTTGCGATTTCATCGTCTCATGAATTTTCGCCTTAACTCTAAAAGACCTAAAGCAGATGATGCAATGTGATGAATTCTACAGGGTGTATCACGAATGATTGTACAGACTTTCAGTGCAGATCCAAGATATTTTTGTGTGTCTAAATCAATGTTCAAAATATGTCCTAACTGTATTTGTTTAACTCAATGAAATATTATATACGATTTACACTAATATATTTATATATTGTGACGCGTTTCGTCAACACAGCGTCTTCATCAGACTACATCATACTAAATTCTTAACAAGTTATTATCTCCCTATACCTAGATGACATGGACACAGAATCATTTAAAACTAATTACATGAGAAACTTATTTAAAACAAATTACATAATAGACTTATTTAAAACTAATTACATGAGATTTCACTGCTGGTTTCTTTGTACACATTAACAATAACAATAATTCATTCCTAATGCTTTTATAAATTGATTCTCTATTTGAATAGATTGAGTAACGGTGAAAAATTTAGATCTAATTGTTCATTAACTAATGTACCCGTATGTTTTTTCCCTATTTATTTCGACCATTTCCCAGTAATTGAGTTGCGCACCTTTATTCAAATTGTGTAGAATTTTGAAATCCGGGTTGAACTTATGTCCTTCTACTAATAAATGATTCGAATAATTTGAATTAATTTTGTTGTTTTTGTAGCTGTGATGATGTTCCTTTATTCTTATGCCAAAATTTCTACCAGTTTTTCCTATATATGATTTGTCACAACTCCCGCAATTTAATTGATAAACACCGGATTTATCTTCTTTATTCCTTTTCGATTTATTGTTCTTTATGAGTCATAAAGATTATACTATTTCAATTAATCATTAAAGGATACTGTGGGAGGTATATTCCTTATTAAATGGTTTCTTAAAAAATTAATTATTTTGTGCTTTGCTTCTGCGTAAGAAACACAAGATATTTGTCAGAAGCAATCAATCGAACAATGCCTAAGAAACATCAACGATGAATGAACTATATCGTAACGTTTCGGAGTCTATATCAGACACTTAATGAAAATCTTCAGACTTATTTTGTTGATATTTATTCTGAGATTCGAGAATTGTTTTTTATTTTATAGATATTTTTCAGAGTTTGGGAGAGAAAACCCAGAAAGAAACCATTTTATGCCATTCCAATACCTGAAAAATCGTAAACGCCACCCAAATATTTATTACGATCGATTGTAGGCCTCGAACCCCCCAATCCAACCCCCCCAAAAAAAATAGAAAATAATCAATCATAATCTGGCTTACGGAAATATCGTTTAGTAAACTTTAATAAGGAAACTTCCGTTATTAGTGAAGGTTTATTCGTTTCCGATCGGCTACATACTTTTTTACGAATTAAGGGCGCGGGAGTTTGATGCGTGAGTTCAGGTGGCCCCAAGAGATGCCTTCCGGCTGATTAATCGTTTTTGCGATGAATTTCCACGGGAAATGTATGCGTTGTTTCCTATTCTGTGTTACCTGTTGCATCGGACGTCTCACTCATTAAAATGACAAGTATAAAAGATAATTGGATCATTATTTCTACCTCTCTTCGTCCCTATTTAAACACCGAGAAAATAGGGCAGGGGTGAGAAAAATACATCTTATTGTCTTTGAGTGTTAAGCTCGTTCGAGTTTAATGTTTTTTTTTGTAGACCAATTATCTCTGATGAGCAGTGTTTCGTCTCATGACGTCACATTTTGGGAAACGTAGATTTGTTTTTCTCAACAAATGAGCTCGCTTGTAATATGTGAATATTTGTCTATTGAGTTAACTCGGTTTTAGTTAACCAAGTGTGGTCTCACCCTTGAAAATAATACTTTTACGAAAAGATAACTGTGAGTAGAATGTCTTTTTATGTCGACCTTTGTACAGGGATTTATTGCCTATTTCCTGTAAAAGAATGCTTAAATGCATTCAACAACTGAAGTGGTAGGAAACTTATCAGGTTTTCTAACACATCTAATATTATTCCCTTTTTACCCAGATGAAGTAACAACCTATTTTTCTTCTATCTGGTCTTTTATATACATTTTAGACTGAAATAATTCACTACTTCATATACTACTTCTCTTAGTGCAAGAAACATTGCTAATCTTGATCTGTCGCGAAACAATACTATTGCCTTGTTGTCGTAGCAACAAAGTAGTCACTTCTTCCTTGCTGTACATTTTCATATAGAAGGCAGATTTTAAATTGTATTAATATTGCATTGTAGTAACAATTACTTCGTGCTTGTTATCAAATTGTCGGTAACAACAAAATACAGCTTGTTGTTGTGTTTAAAGTTCGTTCGAATTTTTTTCCACTTGCTATCCTCTTAATGCTTATATTATTGCAAGTAACAACTTAAGGCGTAATCAACGAGATTACTTCTGGGTGCTTAAAGTTAAGTATCCCCCTGATAAAACAGGGTGTACAATTTTGGTCCTTCGAAATAACATTATTTCCTGATAAAAGAATCAGGACTCAACATTTGATCCTTCGAACCATCACATCCTGATAAAACAATCAGGATCCAACAAACATTATATTTCAGATACAAGAGAATTTTTGTTTTCAGAGGTAGGGGAGAGCAAAGAAGGTTGAGACAATGTTTAATTTATCTAGCAAAACTCAGTTAAGAGATATTCTTCATCCATTAGCTCTATAAGTCAATGAAGCTAAATAAGTACTTTTTGGCGCTCTTGTTCCGCCGAACAGAGTGCTTATTAATTTGCCCAAATGTCTGTAATTTTCGAATTTTTGGCTGAAAATGGTCTTAAACGACTCACTGATCAAGAATCCCTGGTCAAATTCGATTTTGTCCGGCCGTACGGCCGGCTGGACGGAATGTGCTAAAAGGTTGAAATTTTCAGAGTAGGTTTGGGTGATAAATATCTCACATAACTTCTTTATTAGGCAAAATTGGCCAGGTGGTTTCGGAGTAACAAAAAAAATATTTTTTTTTTTCATTAAAAATTTTAAATTCAATTTTTTTTAAGATGCAGTTTCAGAATGAGAATCCATTGATATCATTCATAACTCTAAACTAATACTTTCAGAGATATGATTTTTCAAAATTTCGATAATTATTCTCAATTCTATATGATTTCATAGAATTAATTATAATTTGCTGATGTATGTAGATCCAACATGGGATGAGTCATAGACCTACCTTTTGAATTAGATTACGGAAATTCTTAAAAATATACGCACCGAAGCCAAATTGAAAAAGTGGGAAAGCCCTGTGAGCAGGTGCTTTCGCGCTCTTGTTCAAACTTTGACAAATCAGAACTCCGAAAGTATTGTTTTCCCAGAGTTTGGAATGATTTTAATGTATTCTTATTTGATTTATTTCATTTTTGGCGCTCTTGTTCCTCGGAACAGAGTGCTTATCAATTTGCCTAAATGTCTGTAATTTTCGAATTTTTGGCTGAAAATGGTATCAAACGATTTGGTTCGACTCACTGATCAAGAATCCGTGGTCGAAATCGATTCTGTCCGGCCGTCCGGCCGTCCGTTAACACGATAACTCTCGAACGAAAGGAGTTAGAGGATTGAAATTTGTATGGTAGGTTAGGACTGTAAATAACTCGGACGAGTTCGTTGACGGGCGCGCGAAATCTATCAAGCGATTTCGGAGTTATGGCCGTTTTTAGTAAAAAACATTTTTTATGAATATTTCCGAAACCGATCACTCGATCTCTCTGAAATTTAGCAGCAAATTGTAGAATCATGACCTTCAGACGCATGTGAAGTTTTGTATTGATCGGGTTACCGTAAAGTGTAAAAAAAAATTGAAAATTTTGTTTCTACAATAACTCTCGAACAGAATCAGCTAGGCAGTTGAAATTTTCAGAGTAGGTTAGGGAGATAAAAATCTCGGTCAAGTTCGCTATTGGGCAAAATAGGCCAGATGGTTTCGGAGTAACGAAAAAAAGATGTTTTTTTTAACCTACAAATTTCAAAATAATTTTTTTTAAGGATGCAGTTTCACCATAAAAATCCACTGATATCATTTTCAACTCCAACAAGCTAATACTTTCGGAGATACGATTTTTCGAAATTTCAATAATGAAACGTACTTCTATGTTTTCACAGAATGCTATAATTATTCTATCTATGATTTATTATATAATCTGTGTCCATACTCATACATGTCATCCTGTTCTATAAGAGAGAGTCAAATTCATTTCAGCTATTTTAATTTGATTTCTTCCATGGTACAGTTCTCATTCTCAGATTGTTCATTTAATCTTGATAAATAAACCATTATTTGAATTGATTTCCTTTATGATGCAGTTCTATCATATGAATACATTGATGTAATTCCCAACTCTGAGAAACCAATACTTTCGGAGATATAATTTGTCTGTTTGAACAAGAGCGCCAGAAAGCTTCTGTCCACAGGGCTTGAACCAAATTTTTCATGATGCAGTTCTATCATAATAATCCATTGATATCATTCCCTACTCTGAGAAACCAGTATTTTCGGAGATATGATTTGTCAAAGTTTGAAAAAAAGCGCCAAAGCTCCTGTCCACAGGGCTTTCTCACTTTTGATAATTAATAATCAATATTGATGAAAGTATGAAAACTCCGGGGAAAGTATACAAAATTATTAAAAAGCACTAAATGGGAGTCAGGAGCTTTTGGGCGCACGTTCCATCGTCTATTTACGCCCCATACAAAGTCGATCGAGCTGAAATACGGTACTCGATTGATACAAAGGTATGTGAAGAATTCGGATTCTGACGAACAGTTTCCGTAATATAAAATTTTTGTTGAAAATTTTTTTCTAGTGACGCTTGATGAAAATCGTTAGAATTATTTTGTTGTTTTGATAGTTCTTTGTGAAATTCAAGAATAAATAATTCTAACGATTTTCATTAAGTGTCTGACGAAGGAGTCTGATATAGGCTCCGAAACATTATGATATAGTTGTTTCTTCGTTGATGTTGTTTCGTTGTTGTTTGTTAGGCAACATTGTTCAATTGATTGCTTCTGACAAATATCCTGTGTTTCTTACGCAGAAGCAAATCACAAAATAATTAATTTTTATTTTACAGATATTTTTCAGAGTTTGGGAGAGAAAACCCAGAAAAAAATCTTTCAACTAAACCTTTATATTCGACACTCACATTCGGCAGTCTTTCGTCAAATATTTAGGGATAAAAGTATTCAAGCGCGAAGGATTATATTCCACACATTAAATTGCTCTCCCAATACCTCATAATATCAGCTAAAATACTCATTCATCCGAAATTTATTTCAGTAATACCTGATGCGAAAAGAAATTAACTACAGAATCAAAGTCGCGCTTCGACGATTACAAATTACGAAGCTTATGTAAAATTCAAATGAAACTTCCATTTCCTCCGACATGGAGCAATTATTCACGAATTTCTCGAGCTCGGCAAACTTGGCAGCATGATCTGATTCGTCTCAAAAAAAAGACGATTTTCACGGAATTCCAAATGACAAATCGATCTCATCTCAGAGATGAGATAATCAGACAAACTCATTTTGGATCCGTGACAATTATTTTTTCTACTGGTTTTGAAAGTTTTCTTTTCCGAGGAAAAATCACCTGCTCTCTATTCTTCGTACTAATAAGTGTGCGGAAAAACAAGAGCTTATTAAATATGAAAATAAAAAATTGAAAAAAATACAGCTGCCTGAAGGATAGATCAATGGACAATAATCCGTGGTCTTGATTTTTCAATTAGTTATCTATTAAGTAGTTAATTAACAATTTTTTGTAGGACGAACATTAACATTGCAAGTACGCTAATTGTTAAACTATCAATCTGAAATTTTTTTCCTTTCGTGAGGCTATTTTTCAAAGGTCTTAGAATAGATTCCTATCGGAAAATTTTAAAAATTGATTTCCGTTTTGTTATGGACAATAAACTAAACAAAATTATAATGCTTCAACTTATAATATTACTATTAATCCGTTTTATTATGATCAGAAACTACTCAAAAATTATTTTTAATAATCTTTATTCCCATTTGGTTAAAAAATTGTTATAAATCAATGCGTCCTTTATGAGATAATTAAAAATTTTCTTTTGAAACATAATTGAAGCTTTATAATTTTTCACTTTAGTAAATTGTTCACAACAAAACGAGAATTATTCATTTTTAAAATTTTCCAACAGGAATCTATTTCAAAACATTTGAAAAATAGCACCACGGAAGGAAAATATCCTCAGATCAATAGTTTAACAATTATCGCACATCCAATGTTAATGGTCGTGCTACAAAAAAATGTTAATTAACTAATGGATAACTAATTGAAAAATGAGGATAAACATTTTTGATCCACGGATTATTGTCCATTGAACTATCCTGCAGGCACCTGATTTTTTCAATTTCATATGTAATAAGTTTAAATAATATTGAATCATGAAAGGCGAGCCTTACGCAAGCCGGAGTATTTTCAACCCTCTCGGAAAATTATGAATACTAGTCCTGGTTCCGGGAGTAGGAACTTTTCCTTAAGAAATATCCTTCTCTTCTCGAATCTTTTTTCAAATTTGAATTATCTCAGATAGTTTTGGAGATATTGGCGAAAAACCAAAACCCCTTCTTTTTTGGCGTTCTAGTTCCTCGGAACTGAGTGCTTATCAATTTGCCAAAATGTCTGTAATTTTCGAATTTTTGGCTGAAAATGGTCTCAAACGATTTGGTTCGACTCACTGATCAAGAATCCGAGGTCGAAATCGATTCTGTCCTGCCGGTCCGGCCGGCCGGCCGTAGGCACGATAACTCTCGAACTAAAGGAGTTAGAGGATTGAAGTTTGCAAAGTGGGTTTGGAGCGTAAATATCTCGGTTAATTTCGTTAATGGGCAAAATCCATCGAGCGATTTCGGAGTTATGGCCGATTTTAGTAAAAACATTTTTATATGAATATTTCCGAAACCGATCACTCGATCTATCTGAAATTTAGCATCAAATTGTAGAATCATGACCTTTATACGCATGTGAAGTTTTGTATTGACCAGGTTACCGCAAAGTATAAAAAAAATTCTTGAAAATAAAAAAAAAAAATTCTACAATAATAGACTACAGGCCCATGTTGAAAAAATTATGAGTCATTTGAACCATTGATATCATTTTCAACTCCAACAAGCTAATAATTTCGGAGATATGATATTTCGAAATTTCAATAATGAATCGTACTTCTATGTTTTCACAGAATGCTATAATTATTCTATCTAAGCTTTATTATTTGATCTGTGTTCATACTCGTACATGTCATACTGTTCTATAAGAGAGAGTCAAATTCATTTCAGCTATTTTAATTTGATTTCTTCCATGGTGCAGTTCTCATTCTCAGATTGCTCATTTAATCTTGATAAATAAACTATTATTTCAATTTCCTTTATGATGCAGTTCTATCATGAGAATACATTGATATAATTCCCAACTCTGAGAAACCAATACAATCGGAGATATGTATTGTCAATGTATGAACTAGAGCGCCAAAAAGCTCCTGTCCACAGGGCTTGTTTTCATTCATATCTGACAATTTTTAGTAGCTATCTAAACTATTCCCGGATGCTTTAAATATATAAGATTTATAAACGAAATCCCAGTATCTGTTAGGTGTATTGTGATAGGAGCTGAAGGAGGAGTGGGGCCCAGGGACAATCATTTGGGGGGCTGAGGAACGTTACGCCACTGCTGAAACTGTAATGAGTCTAAAACGGACTCTTAAATTCATCCCCCTTAATCAATTTATCGCACTTTCAAAATACCGAAGCGAGGTTCATTTAGCAGGCATTGAATTATGCGCCTTTAAAGGGATTCTCTACGGAACTTTTCATCGAAACCAGAAAGGTTTTACGTAATTTAAATGGAGTGTTTTCCCAATTGATTTATCGCCGGATGAGCAAATTGATACAAATATACTTTTAGTTTTCATCCGAGTTGATACAAATTTACTGATGTTGTTGGAGCAACTTCATGGATTCAAAGATGTTTTTCCTTCGCCGATGATACCAACGCTGCAGTTTTACACGGAAGATCATTATTTTCTGTTCAAAACACAGTTGTTTTCTAATTGGATGTAAATATTTAAGGAGATGAATCTATGCATGATTTCAAATAGAAAATACCATTTATATAGGTCTGTTTTCGCCTTATACTTTGATACACAAGTTGTTTTAATTTATTTAGATAAATCGTTTTTTCGTATATCTTCTCAACTATATTAGATATTTTCATAGAATTTGGTGGATGTGAAATTTGTGTAATGAGGTAGGACCTTTCACGAAAAAAATTGTTATTCTACAACCGTGCCTAATTAATTACTTTTGCGCACTGTTTTATGTCTCGGAAAGTGCCACTTCCCCGCTCTATAGTGCGGGAAAGTAAATATTCGTTACATTCAATTAATCAGTTACTTATATCTTAAATTAAATATTAATTGTGCAAGTTCATCCATGCTAAAATAACTATATGGGCAACTTTCGTTTGAAAATTATCGCATTTTCAGACATCCTTCAAATATCATTAATGATAGTAGGGGAGCCCACGTAGCTAATTCGGGATTTACTCGAGCGTCATAGAGAGCTATTGGGTTGTCAAGCTTAGATGATAAGAAGAAAAAAATGTTATATAATATATACCTGTTCATCGGTGGGGTGAGTGGACATAAATTTTCAAAAATGTAAAAAAAAACCGTTACGTGGACAAGTGGACATACTCGAGCGCGTCAGATATTGATAGCATCTGTGTCCTACGTATTTTAAAACATGTACATATGTTAATCTGACCGTTTCCATGATGGAGGTGATCATACGTAAGGGTTGAAAATGAAAAAAAAAATTTTTATCAAGCTCGTCTGATTTTCTGAGGGGGCGTTTAGTGAACCTTAAAAGATGCTCTTGTATAATAATCTGACAATTGGGATGTAACGCAAACTCGTGTTCATTATTAGAATATGCAAAAAAAAATTGCCATTTAGAAATACTCAAGCGCCTCAGATTAAGATATATGTGGTTCATCAATATGGCCTAGACCTGCTGTCTCCTAATCTGACGATTGTCTGGAGGGATTCGCTAAATCTGACAATAAAAATTTTTTTTTTAGTTTTTTTAAATCATTGAACTTAATTAATCGAAAAGCTCAGGAAATAGCGTGCAAATGAAAAAGCTTTGTTGTTTTGAGGAGAATATTTATACAAATATTAATTATACAAAATTTAATTTTTAATTTTTTCGTGATTTTCGAAGAATCGGTTAGCTCCGACGACATTCCAAAGTAATGATACATTTTTGTAAAGTTTCTAATGACAATTTGATTGTTTTTTGTAAAGTACTTTCACCACAAAATACACAATTCACATTAATATCACTCAATCACTCATAGTAATTATTTATCAACTATAATTCACATAACTTTTATTAAAATCGCAAAATAACCTAATACGTTGGAAATCCGTTGTAAACAAGATCATACCGCGAACGAGTCTGCGTGACCAGCAGCTGTCATGGCAACAGAAACCGGAGTGGGACGGAGTGAGAGAGCAATAGATAGAGAAAGAGTGAGAGGAGAATAGAAACACGGGGAGGGGAATATAGGCATGGCATAGCTGCACGCATTAAACTTTATCAATTAATTTTTATTACTTCGGCTTGTGAAAATCGTCAGATTATATATTTTTCGTAATTCTTGCATTATTCCCTTCAAAATAAAAAAAAAAAATTACCACGCTCGAGAATGTCAAGATGTCGTTTTTTTTTACAACTTTGTAACCCTCCTCCTTCTTTACGTCACTCTCAAATTGTCAGATTAATGGAACATACACTTTTTAGCATGTAACTAACTCACCCTACCTTAATCTGACGCGCTCGAGAATTTCCGATGATCAACTTTTTTTTACTAATCTGATGCTTTATCCTTGACGGGTGGCCATATATATATGGCTCATGTTTGGTGGAAAAACTTAACCAGGTACAAGGTATCCCCCTATATATTAATCTGCCGCGCTTTAGTAAATCCCAAAATCCCCGCTTGGGCTCCCCTACTATGACATCCATGGATGTCATGTTCTTGTATATAGTATTTTCATAATGTTGCTAGCAAAAAAATGCTGAAATATTGATCTACATTTGTGTATCAAATATTCATTCTTGAGTTAAGGTATAATACAGAATGAATGTGTTAGTGATATGAACCATCAAATTATCAAAAGAGGATTGTATTTTATTAATATATTTTGAACTATTAAAATAATTTGTTCGTCACCTTAAACCTATTCAAATATCAGGAATAAATGGACAATCTGCTATGATTGTCTCCAGCCATGCTCTAGACATTTCGATGATACTTTCCTTAGGTATTTTGAGTTGTGAAAACTATGCACCCAGTGTGAGTTGCAACAACCCATTCCACGAGGTTGAATCATTGCAGACTGCTCATTTAATCTTGATCAATAAACTATTATTTGAATTTAATCTCTTTCATGATGCTGTTTGTTCTATCATAAGAATCTATTGATATCATTCCCAACTTTGAGAAACCACTTTCGTAGATATGATTTTTCAAAGTTTGAAATGGTGCAGTTCTATTATAAGAATCCATCGATATCATTCCTAACCTTGAGAACCCAATACTTTTGGAGATATGGTTTTTCATAGCCGAGGCTCCTGCCAAAGGGCTTTCCCTCTTCTTTTACATTTCTCAGTTCAACTGCAAATAAACTGATACCAACACTTTTTGCAGATATTTATCGACTGATGCTCAGCGATAAGAAGTATGGTTTAACTGTCAACCTGATGGCGACCAAAGTGATGCCCTCTCTGCTTCCTCAAACTGTTAATCCATCTCTTAACTTGGAACATTTTACAATCCTGATGGAAGTTCTGCAAGAGATGTTGGACCAGATAGATCGTAATCAGAGGAATAAACTGAAATTAGACAATCTCTCGCTTCCAAGTCCAGAAAGACACAGACCATTAAGACACCAATATAGCTCTGATAATATGCATGTGCCACCCTTCAATATCCCCAATTTGAGGATCGAACAGAGAAAAACTTCAAGCGCTGAAGATATGGCAAGGAAAAATTCTACAGGTGAGGTTATAGTGATAGCACCTTCAGTATTAGAAAATGTTGTGGAGATATTCTTTAAACAATGCGTTGTTCACTTAATTCATTTCAGACAATGTTCTCCGCATGAGTATAGAGGACAGTTTTTCGAACTTACAGACAAAAAGAAATTAGGCAATTCCCTTGACCGTATGCATACAGTGTGGAAAGTAAGGTTCGCATTTTTTCGGAGAAGAATAACAATTTGAATTTGAGGTGTTTCGGGATTTTTTATGAATATGTACAGTAACCAAGATAATGAATTTATTGCATTTGACTTTTCCACACTGTACGTAGCTCACTTGAAATTTTGATATCTTGTTAAGTTTATCTAGATATTCCATAAAGTTCACCTTGTATAAGATATTACATATTAGCCCTAGAACCCACGTCATTGTACATTTTTCTCGAAAATTGTCATCATTTATAATTCTCTTGTTGTAACGCTACTGATTCTTCGACAGACAAATCTTCATGGTTATTAAATATTATCATTCGCCTATGTTCTTCATATCAAAAATCGGATTTCAACCTTAAAATAAGAGTAATAAGTTCAACTCATCTTGAAAACCAAATTAAATTATATGTTCATAATAACATTCTTGATAAACCATAGGATATTACCTCCAGAAGCATATCGATACAATTATGAAACACCCTGTAAGAATACGAAACTAAAATTACCGGAGAAATTTCCCAAATTCAGAATGACCACAAGCAGAATGAATATGGAAATCAACGGAAAATAATTCTGAAAAATTTTTACTTATTATAAGGTTCGGTTTAATGAACTGATATTTTCGTTGCAATGAATATTTCCACATCATTTTCTTTCTAGTCTGAGATTCCGCATATGGAAGTTATGCAGCCCCTCATCTGTTATTCAGATAGAAAATAGTCAATACCAAATGTCAAATATAGACTAAAGAAATACGACTAAGTTGAATGTTACATTTTGGGAAGAATATTAGCGAAGAGTGTTTCAGGCAGGTTATGAAAAAAAATCTCTCTCCTAGAGAAAACCACCAATTTAGCTCAGCTTCCGTACTTTGGCGGATATTGGAAGGCTCAAATATAAGGAACAATTTCTGGCAGATAAATGATCATGTCAAGCTAATTCTTAGTGACCTTCACAGGGCTCCGTAATGTAAGTTTCCCATTTGGCATAAAATTCACATTAATTTTGTGTAGAATTATTCAAAAAGAGCCTGAACTGAGCAACCTAGTCGTTTTTCTCTATATCTTATTTTTCACAAACTTTCACTTTCTCGAATAACGGATGAAGATATCTAGCCGTGATGCCGAATCTCATGTCCTTTTTCTGTAGAGTAGTTGACTTCTTCACTGTAGGGAGACTCCAAGTCAATTCTATTAAATAATATCAAATTAAAAACTATCACTGAAAAAATTTCACTCCCAGAAGGAGCTTTGTAACAATTATACCCCCGACTTTCTAACGATTTATTTGGGTCTTCTGCCACAAATTGCAGGATATCTTCATAGGATAGGACAGAGGAAAACTTCTAGCGCTGAGAATATGACCAGGAAAAACTCAGGTAAGCTTCGATCACCAGAGGAATGGAGTGTTCATGTTTCGCCGTCAGATGTTGTAAACGTCTCCATGAATGTTTTTATGTGAAAATTCATCCTGAATGTGCAAGGTTTTCAGAGACAAAACGTTCCTTTAGGTGCTGGGGCGAGAAAGTGTACTAACATTATTTTCAATTCAGCAGCAGCACACCTCTGGAGCAAATGGTCTGGAATAATTCACGTATCCCTACGAACGGGAATATAGACATTTAACCTTGTGTAAATACAGCCTGGTCATTGTCATGATTGTTTTCATGCCTTCTCATCAGAACTAATCGTGAAATCAACCCATGGCTCATAAATTCGGATTCATATGACAATCCTGTAATCTTCACTGACATTTTTCACTAAGTGTTGGCTCCTTCTTCAATATTTCCAAGATTTATTAACCAATTTCAGCTTTTCGGATGCTTCAGTCCCTTCTAGATGTTCATGTTAATATTCCATACACTTTGATCATTTTAATGATAATTATAACATTAATTTTTTCTGAATGTATCTTTCATACAGCTTGCCAAAAAAGTAAAGAAACTCGTCAATCATTCTTGTACGAAGAATTGTTAAGGAAAATCCTCGCACCTGTCGATTTTTAATTTCGAAAGCAATTTATCGTTTGCTATTTTGAATTTGATTTATCACCCCCTATGCCCCGCACCCCTTTACTTAATTTTTTCAAATGGGAATAAACGGATTGTGATACATCAAATGAAAGGTAATTTGATTAACTACTCAACGGTGCGAATGAAAGGAAAATTGGTTGTGCCGTTTTTTGTAATTAAATCTAAGAAAATAATCAATTGGGTATGTAACTCGCTTTTTGAAATCGACGAGTTTCCTATTCAAGGATGGAAAATAACTTTAATCTATTAAATGTTCGAATTGAGCACCGTTGACTGCTTGACAATGTGGCTCGACAAATTATCTGGCCAATTTTGGTAAACAGTACTCTTCAAAATGGTCCCACAGAAAATAGTCGAGAGGGTTCAAATCTGGAGATCAGGGTGGCCATTCAACTGATCCTCTCCTACCAATCCATTTCTCAGGAAATGCGCCATCAAGATACCTCCTCACTTGAATTCCATAATGCGGAGGCACACCATCTTGTTGGAACCAAATATTGTCAGCTACTTATCGACCATTAACACCGGGAAAGAGATCAATGACTGCAGGTAATATTTGATTCCTCAGTAACTCTAGATAAGAGTCCCTAGTCAAATTTCCTTCTATAAAAAAGGTTCAATAATATGATGCGCTCGTCGGTCGAAATCGTTAGTTTTTTCAAGAATATTACCAACTGACTGCTTACATCGAATTCATCGGCCAGTTTTCGTGTAGATTGTTTCGGATTATCTTCTATATCGAGAGCCTATCGCCACATGTCGTAGTTGAAGGTCTACCAGATTTTGGAGAGTTTTCAACATTATAATATTATTATAATTAGCAACTAAAACGATACAATACATTTTGTCATCTTTAGTTGTTCTGCTTGATTGACTGACAGAATATTTTTTCAACAAACACTAAAGTTTTTCTTGACCTCCTCACTTTGTCTCGAGAACACATTCATGTGTGTGGAAGCGACACCACCATCCTTATCTGTTTATTGTTTTATTTGCAATCTAATACATTAATTCGCAGCTGTTTTCAACTTGTGTAAAAATTTTTCTTTTCATCGTAACATTTTTATTGCAAGAATTTTAAGATGAAATTTTATTTTCACATAACTGAATTGGTCTTCGAATGACCTTTGATGCGATATATCACAAGCAATATTTTTCCAATAGAGAAAAATTGTTGAGGGTTAAGGGTATAAACCCTCAACCTTCAAAACTGCATACATATCTCAAACTTCGAAAATAGAAATCGGCGGGCAGGTGGATATATCTCAATATTTTTTATTTCAAGAATAAGAACCAAACACAAATTGTTAATTTTCTAATCAAAAAATAGCTTAACAAATTCTTTTTTCAGTTAAACCGCTCAATATGCAATCGAATATCCTTTGATTTGATATATCACAATCCATATATTCCTATTTGAAAAAATTGGTACAAGCCCTGTGGACAGGAGCGGAGCTTTCTGGCGCTCTAGTTCAAACAGACAAATTATATCTCCTAAAGTATTGGTTTCTCAGAGTTGAGAATTATATCAATGTAGTCTAATGCTAGAACTGCATCATAAGGAAAATTCAATTCAAATAATAGTTTATTTATCAAGATTAAATGAGCAATCTGAGAATGAGAACTGCACCATGGAAGAAATCAAATTAAAATAGCTGCAATGAATTTGACTCTCTCTTATAGAACAGGATGACATGTATGAGTACGAACACAGAGCATATAATAAAGCTTATATAGAATAATTATAGCATTCTGTGAAAACATAGAAGTGTGATTCATTATTGTAATTTAGAAAATTATATCTCCGAAAGTATTAGCTTGTTGGAGTTAAAAATGACATCAATGGATTTTAATGATGAAACTGCATCTTAAATGAGAATTGAATTTGAAATTTGTTGCTTAGAAAAAAATTTTTTTTTTGTTACTCTGAAACCATCTGGCCTATTTTGCCCAATAACGAACTTAACCGAGATATTTATCTCCCTAACCTACTCTGAAAATTTTAACTGCCTAGCTCATTCCGTCCGAGAGTTATTGTAGAAATTTTTTTTTTTGATTTTCTAATTTTTTTTTTATACTTTGCGGTAACCTGGTCAATACAAAACTTCACATGCGTATAAAGGTCATGATTCTAGAATTTGATGCCAAATTTCAGATAGATCGGGTGATCGGTTTCGGAAATATTCATAAAAAAATGTTTTTACTAAAATCGGCCATAGCTCCGAAAACGCTTTATGGATTTTGCCCATTAACGAACTTGTCCGAGATATTTGCGCTTCAAACCCACCTTGCAAATTTCAATCCTCCAACTCCTTCCGTTCGAGAGTTATCGTGCCTACGGCCGGCCGGACAGAATCGATTTCGACAGTGAGTCGAACCAAATCGTTTAAGACCATTTTCAGCCAAAAATTCGAAAATTACAGACATTTGGGCAAATTGATAAGCACTCTGTTCAGAATTTATGGCCAATTTTTATCACAATTTTCGACACAAAATTTGAAACGCCCTGAGATGATTTTTGGCGCTCTAGTTCCTCGGAACTGAGTGCTTATCAATTTGCCCAAATGTCTGTAATTTTCGAATTTTTCGATGAAAATGGTCTTAAACGATTTGGTTCGATTCACTGATCAAGAATCCGTGGTCGAAATTCATTCTGTCCGGCCGTCCGGCCGGCCGGTCCGGCCGTAGGCACGATAACTCTCGAACGGAATGAGCTAGACAGTTGAAATTTTCAGAGTATGTTTGAGGGATGAATATCTCGGCTAAGTTCGTTATTGGGCAAAATCGGACAGATGGTTTCGGAGTAACAAAAAAAAAATTTTTTTTTTTACAGAACAAATTCCAAATTAAATTTTTTTCAATAAGCAGTTTTACCATAAGAATCCATTCATATCATTTTTAACTCTAACAAACTAATACTTTCAGAGATATGATTTTTCAAAATTTCAATGATAGAATTATTCTGTGGCTATTCTATGAATTGTTATAATGTCAACTTTGACGTTGTCTCATTGTAATTCATTCCAGTAATGGTATCAATATGAGAATTAGAATATTATCATACTTTTGTTGGTTGATATTTTCATGCCGATGGTCAATCCATATGATGATGGGAATGGTAATGGTAAGTTAATAATATTGAGTTCAGAATATCTCCACTAAAAACAAAACTGGAATTGAGGAATGAATATCTCGGATGAGTTCGTTGTTGGGTAGAATTCGTCTATTGGTTTTGGATTGATAATTTTTGGCACTCTTGTTGAATTTAAATTCTTCTATGATGTTTGAATTCAATTTCTGCTAAGATGAAGTTGTAAATTTCAATAATGAATCGTACTTATGTTTTCACAGAATGCTATAATTATTCTATCTAAGCTTTATTATATGATCTGTGTTCATACTCGTACATTTCATCCTGTTCTATAAGAGAGAGTCAAATTCATTTCAGCTATTTTAATTTGGTTTCTTCCATGGTGCAGTTCTCAGATTGCTCATTTAATCTTGATAAATAAACTATTATTTGAATTGAATTTCCTTTATGATGCAGTTCTATCATAAGAATACATTGATATAATTCTCAACTCTGAGAAACCAATACTTTCGGAGATATAATTTGTCTGTTTGAACTAGAGCGCCAGAAAGCTCCTGTCCACAGGGCTTGAACCCATTTTTATGAAATTCAAAAGATACAAGACCTTTCCACATTCTTCCTCTTCGATGTTCTAAAAACGGTTCACGCTCAGGATGTTTGAAGCAAGAATAATGAACATAATGACTAAACATATTTGACTTTTTTTCCGGTTTTTTTTTTCGATATTTTGAAAACTATTCGAATGAATATAATGGTTTTAACAGAAATGTATTCAGCATTCAATACTCGATCATACCAGGAATGCAAAACTTGAAAAAAAAATTGTTCCATCAAATTTATTTTCACTCCCTGTATAACCGGAAGTGATTGAGCTTCGAAAATTATTCAGCTCTGTAGAGAATTTCAAGCAATATCATAATCCCTATTTTCAAATTTCAAATATGTCCAGTTCTCCAGAAAAGTCTAATAGAAACTCGAACTTGGGACACCCTGTATAGACGATGAATATCCAGGGGGTCCCCATTCTTCCTCCGTGTTCAACTGGACAACAGTAAAGTATTGGATATGTTAATGAAATAAAATTCCATACCAGCTGTTTCATTTCCAATTCATTCACCCACCATGACCGCTCAAAAAACCAGTCATACCTGCAAGTTTGTGGTTCATCATATTTTCCATATATGGAGTGTGCATCAGCAACCGTCCTCGATTTTCCTATTGTGCATCACTTTCATTCGTCCAACCAAATCCAAAATTTCATTCTTCAATATTTCAGGCGGCATGTTAGGTGGTTGGTGGTTTGGAGGATCGCCCTCTTCGCCAGATAGCAACTTCCTGCGGGTCGTCAACGCCTTCCCCAATAGAAGACTGTCGGATAACACCCTTATGACCCCAAAGATTCGGATAGCCCCTTCGTGTGCCTCGTCACCTGGGGGGACGCCTGGGGGTGGTTTACCTATCAGGAGGCATTCTAGTATAGGACCGCAGGAGAGAAGAGGATCTACCGTCAACCTGTCACCACCAACGGTGAGTTCATTGATTAGATTAGTCTGATATTCAAGTGTAGTGTCTGTCTTTTTTTGACAAATGTAAATGATAGCAATTCCTGAGATTCAATTGATGCATATCGTTATTGGGGTACACAGAAATGTAGAATAGGTATCTATATTATTGATCAAGAAGTGTTTGTTGCTGGAGGAATTTATAATGATTTCACATTCAAATAGATGTTAATACGGCAAACAAAATGGTCACCAGATCTACCTTTGAAGTCGAATCACATTCATAGTAGATCAGAAAATCAACAGATCCGATGTCCTGAGGCCAATTGCTCTGATCCAAAGGATAGACTGATGTGAAGTCAGGAACTTTTGCGCTTATGTTCTCTTGTCCATTCTCCTTTATTGAACACTCTTAATCGATTAAGAGTGTCCAATACAGGAGAATGGACACTCTCAATCGATTAAGAGTGTCCAATACAGGAGAATGGACACTCTTAATCGATTAAGAGTGTCCAACAAAGGAGAATGGACAAGAGAACATACGCGCAAAAGCTTCTGACTTCACGTCAGTGCTTGAACCAATTTCTTTTTTCAATGACTTTTTAAAAATTTTCTAGTGCTACGATCCTTACGAAATTTTGCAAGAATTTTTGCGTTGGCATTCTACAACTAATTAACATATATTTGAATTGGATCCGATTTGTATTTTTTGAGTTATTGAGGAAATAGCAACTAGATTTCAGATTGATATAACTGCAAAACCATTTGGCCGATTATGCTAGTTAACGAACTTAAATGTTGTATTCAGATGCGCAATCTGTTATGAAAATTGCAAGTCGCTATTTCTTTCCGTTCTCAAGGAATCATGAGATACATTATATTTTTTCGTAATTTTTTAAAAATTTTCTAGTGCTACGGTACTCACGAAATTTTACACACGTCTTCATGTCGATATTCTACAACTAGTTACCAAGCTTTAGTTCGATCAAGTCTATATTTTTTGAGTTATCGAGGAAATAATATTCCAGCAGGGTATAACTCCGAAATGGTTGGGCCGATTATGGCCAACAGCGAACTTAACTCTCCCATTCAGATGTGCAGTCTATCCTGAAAATTGCAAGTCCCTATCTCCTTTCGTTCGAGAGTTGTCGAGGCAACGATCACCTATCCAGCAACTGAACTCACACAAGGCTGTTCGGATCTCCAACAATATAGATCCGATGATGTTCAAACTTGGAACTTGGTAGTAGAGTTAGGTTCTGAAGGCTCTCGCAATTTCAGCGATGTCGGACGAACAGTTTCTGATATATAGAATTTTTTTCCATAATTTTCTATGATTTTTTTTAAATTTTATAGTCGTACGATCCTCACAAAATTTTTCAAGAGTTTTTGCGTTGCCATTCTACATATAATAACCAAGCTTGAATTGGATCGGTTCTGTATTTTTCGAGTTATTGAGGAAATAACAACCAAATTTCAGATGGGTACAACTCCAAAACCGTTTTGCCGATTATACCTAGAAACAAACTAAAATGGCGCATTCAGATTCTCAAGCTAACCTGAAAATTTGAAGTTGCTATCTCTTTCCGTTCTTGGGTTATCGTGACGTAAATAATATTTTTCAATAATTTTTTTAAAATTTTCTGGCAATACGATGTTCACAAAATTTCACAACCTTACTCAAGTTTATATTCTACAACTACTCACCAAGTTTCAATTTGATGGGATTAGTATTGGTTCTAGAGAAAATTATTACTCGGAAGCCATTGGGATGATTACACCCATTAACGAACTTGTCCGTCGCATTGGGATGCGCCACCTACCCTGAAAATTTCAAGTCGCTATCTCTTTCCGTTCTCAAGTTATCGTGGCAACGGCCGGCCGGCTGGACAGAATCAAATTTGACCTCGAATTCTTGATCATGGAGTTGAACCCAATCGTTTGAGACCATTTTCGGCGAAAAATTTGAAAATTACAGACATTTGGGCGAAACTATAACCCGATGTTCAACAGAACATACGAGCAAAAAAAGTGCATAACCGAAGCAAAAACCATTAATTACAAATATATCTATGAAATATCAATATTCTAAATCATTAAAATTCAAAACAAAAATTGACACAAAAAAAAGTAAGTACCACCCATACCAAAATATTCAACAAATATCCGACTCAAGTTATCGAGATAAATAATATCCTGACAAAATTTAACATACTTATTTATGTCGGTATTCTGCAACTAGTTACCAAGTTTCAATTTCATCGAATCTGTATTGGTTGAATACAAAATTCGTTCTCGGAAACCGTTCGGCCGATTATGCCACCTATCCTGAAAAGTTGAAGTCTCTTTCCGTTCTCAAGTTATCGTGGCAATGGCCGGCCGGACAGGATCAAATTCTTACTGTGAAGTGTTCATCAGTGAGTCGAACCTAATCGTTTGATACCATTTTCGGCAAAAAATTCTAAAGTTACAGACATTTATGCAAAATGATAGTACGCTGTTCCCCAGAATGCAAGAAAAGAGAGTATAGTCATTTTCAAAATTATTCAAGATCTACGACAATTCGATGACATCTTCCTGTCACTTTCATCAAATTCGTCATGATCTCCATATCAATCAAAATTCCTGTTTAACATTTCATCACGAATATGTGCAGAAGGTGCGGTAGACCAAGTATATCATATCCACCATCCCCATGTGCAACTTCCATTCACGAAGAGACTTGTGCCTCCAAACCCGACAGTTACTTCACTCCAAGAAGGAGTCCTTATCCTCCAGAACCCTGCTCTGAACCACAACCTTGTACCCGGAGATCTTTATTTCCTAGACGCCCCTGTCCACCTAGACCAGCAAAACCATGCCGCGAGAAAAAACACCCACCAAAGAAGTGCCCGCCACCTCCCTGTAACCAGCCTCACCCTTCCGGACCTTGTTCGTCGTTTGGTCTGAGAAAACCTTGCTCCAAGAATTCATCGGATCACTTACCTCCTCGTTGCTCGAATCCATGTGATCCACCATGTCTACCCCCATGCCCACCAAGGGAAATTTGCAGCCCAGAAAGACGTTGCTACTTCGCTAGGAACTGCTGTTGCGGAGCTTATATGAGCAGGTATATATGTGGAGCTACACCGGATACAGCTATACTGGACGTTATGGACGGCGTGCAAGACATCATGAATTATCTGGAGGAATGTGCAGATGATCCGAATTATTACAAATCGACATTTTTTATGGACACTGAAAACGCCGAAGAAAGAGAAAGGCAAAGAATGGTGAAAGAATGTAGGAAGAGGATTGAATGTCAGCCGATTAATGAGGTACCACCGAATAAATGCGAGCCTCCTTTTTGATAGTCCACGAGTTGGAAATATACAACGTATGCCTCTTGAGAATGGTTATCCAAAGATGAGCTGTAAAATTTCTCCAATAAAACGAGTCGATGAAATTTCATCTCAGAGCTCATGGGACCAAAATCAGAAAGAAAACATGAAAAGTGCAGAGAAATATTTGAAACTGAGTAAATTCCATTTTGAATCAATAGGTCGACAAGGAAAGATGCTTGATATTGAATAATTATATTTCATTTGTATATAAAAAGATAAAAAAGACCAAGTAAACAAGCAAGTATGAAGGATAAATAGTTATGTTAGAAATCATCTACCTATATTTGATCCCATGATGTGTATAATAATTTAAAGAACATACTGAATTTACAGTTCCTTAACGAATTTATGCATGCTATGCTCCAAATAGTTCTAGGTTTTTTCCGAAAATATAGGTAAATATGGAAATTACCTCAGACACAATCGAGCAAAACTTAAATTTTGTTCTTTAGAGGTACCTCTCTGTTGAAATAACTACACTGCAGATAATTGATATATGAAAGTTGAAACATGTAATTAAAAAAAAATGTGGGAAAGCCCTGTGGACAGGAGCTTTGGCGCTCTTTTTCAAACTTTGACAAATCATATCTCCGTATTGGTTTCTCAGAGATGGGAATGATATCATTAGATTGTTATGATAGAACTGCATCAGAATAGAAGCCAAATTCAAAAATGGGTTCAAGCCCTGTGGACAGGAGCTTTCTGGCGCTCTTGTTTATACAGACAAATTATCTCTGACAGTATTGTGCACGTCGCTCAAGAACAGCCGAGAATATTGCTGCTGGAGCCGAAAGTGTTGAAGAAAACCCAGGTTTGTCCATTCCTCGTCGTTCTTTGGAATTAGGCATTCCACAAACGTCATTACACCGTATTTTGCATAAAGATTTTGGTCTCAAGGCTTATAAAGTTCAGTTAACACAAGAACTCAAGCCGGCCGATCATCAACAACGACTTGTCTTTGCTGATTGTGTCGTTGAAATGCATGAAAATGATCCGGAATTCAATCGAAAAATCATCTTGAGTGATTAGGCCCATTTCCACCTCGGTGGCTTCGTCAACAATCAAAATTGTCGCATCTGGGGCTAGGAAAACCCAAGAGTTATTGTTGAAAAGCCTCTCTATCCTCAACGTGTGACTGTTTGGTGCGGTTTATGGTCTGGCGGAGTCATTGGACCTCACTTTTTCGAAAATGAGGCTGGAGCAACAGTTACGGTGAATGGATTGCGCTATCGAGAGATGATTTTTTATGGCCGTTATTGGATGGTATTGATCTGGACAACGTTTGATTTCAACAAGACGGCGCTACGTGCCACACAAGCAACGAAACCCTTGATCTTTTGCGGGAAAGTTTCCGGACCGTGTTATCTCGAAGAGGTGATCACAATTGGCCACCGGGATCTTGTGATTTAACACCTTGCGACTTCTTCCTTTGGGGCCACGTGAAAGAGGAAGTCTAAGCCAATAGCCCAGCGTCGATTCAAGACCTCAAAGATGGAATTCGTGAGGCTATCGAGGACATAGGGCAGCCACTTTGCGATTTGGTTATGGAAAATTTCATTAAAAGGATATGGTCCTGTAAGCGTGGTCGTGGTGGTCATTTGCCTGGTGTTATTTTCAACTATTAACGGCATATCTTCTTCTCTATACTGAAATAAACATCTGATCATTTATATCGAAAAATAGCATTTTTCTTTTAATATCAAAATAACACCTCTTATTGGAAAACCCTTTATACAAAATAATCTGAAATAATAGATGCGACATAGTGATCCACTCTAACAGCCAAACATTGAAGCGGTTCAAAAATGAAGCTGAGAAGGAAATACAAAGTCCTCGACACTTTCGAAGAATTGTTAGGTCATTTTATTCACGCTATACACCAAATACGAGAGCTACTTTAGAGAGAAACTTGATATATCATATAATATTCTATCAAGAACGATGTCGAGGTTTTCTTCTTCGGGTATTCCATCCTGTACGGGGAGCTTCATCTTTGCTGTCCTCTTCGTTAACCAAGGGTGTGGCAGATGTTTCAGTTAATTCATCCCATCCATCATTGAATATCTCAGATACATCCTCGTCGCTTGCACTCCTTTTCCATAGTTCCATCAATTCTAGTACGGCCAGCACAAGGACGAATAATGATTCGTCTAATGTGGGTCCGAGAATTTTTTTATAAACGTCCGCGCCGCAACTACAACACATCAACTTATGGTTCTGGCCACCTCTAACTTCATGCTCTCTCATATTATTATGTCTTCCCATTTCTTAACTCTGTGTGAGATTACTTTTATACCTATGTAGCTTAGCAGTTCATCAGTATCTCGATATTAGCATGATTTAAATCGAATGTGGTTATTTCAGGAATCGTTGGAATGGATATCTGGTAGAATGCGATGTGTTCTTTCCGAAATTATAGGGAATTGCTTTTTTGGAGTTGAAATATGTGAATTTTGTGATGATGTCGAAAAACTGACGTTTGGGTACATTGTTGATATTCGCGATAGATGCATAGAATACATGAGTCGAATTTAAGCGGGTAAAGTCGTACAATTTGTTCTAATTTCGTATTTTGAGTATTGTAATTGTTTAAGTTAATTATTTTCTTAATTATTTGTGTTCTCTTTGTGTTTTGTTCTTGGTTTATGTCACAAATAATACCTATAGTACGGTGAATCAGGTCTAGTCGACTCACAAACATCTCACAAACTCCTGTCACTCATCATCTGACACAAGCCCCATCATCGAACCCAAATTCTCCCCAAAAATTTCAAAAACGCAGCAGTTCGAACAGCAATGAGCAAGAAGCAATCTCATAGCTCTCGACCAGATGGGGAATTCATCGATTCTCCAAGATTAAGAGGTCCTACGTCGCAAGGACCACAGGGACCACTATCGAGGAAGGTTTGGGGTGCAACTGCGGACGAGATCCTTCTGGACGGCGTGGATCTCATCTCGGAATTGATGGATACTTGGGAATCTGGAGGTCCACGTGTATTCCGATGTGAACACGAGCATTACGGAAGCGATTCAAGCAGTGAAGAGGAGTCTGAGAGTGTGAGACAAGTGAGTGGAAGGAAAACATGAATGTCTGATCAAGATTAAAATCGAGCTGTTGCGAATGGTAGTTTCATTTCATGTCTTAGTGTATTACTCAGCGTTCCTATTGTACTAAAGGTATCATTGCAGTTGTAGCCCTTGAGCTTAGATCGCAGCTTCATGTTTTGATTCGGCAGTCCATACCTTTGACTCGTGCTCAATGTCAAAACGAATCTTTTATCCAAAATTCAGCCACTACAATACCTTTTGAGTTGTTATTATTATTGGTTTTACAATTTTTTTGGTGCTCTTGTGTACATAGTGCTTATCAATTTGCCCAAATGTCTGTTATTTTCGATTTTTTCCATGAAAGTGGTCTTAAACAATTCGGTTCGACTCACTGGTCAAGAATCCGTCGCCAAAATCGATTCTGTCCGGCTCACTGATGAAGAATTCTCGGCTCACTGATGAAGAATTTTCGTTATCCCAAAACGGGTAGCTCTCTGAGGGCCGGTTTCTGACGCATTTTAATGGAGTTTATCTTCAGCTTATCTACTGAATTCTCTTCAATTGGACAGATTAATGGAAGATAAACTACTGTTATATTCCTCAGAAACCGTCCCTAGATGTTTCAGTTTCGCTGACTGGAGTATGTCATAAAACAAACCATCTGGAACTAATTTGAGATATGTCTCACTGTCGAGCGGCATTTCAAAAAGCTTTTATTTCTATTGAATTCAGCAACGTAAATATGTAAGAACGCAATTGGCTCCTTTCTTATAATAATAAAAATAGATAGGTTACGGACGAAATAACCATTATGCATTACCAGGGACGGGCCCTCCTGTTGAATGCAGTTGACAAATTTTCAAAGCAGTTGGAAAAAAAAATTTAAAGCAGTTGGAAAAATTTGGTAGTGATAACATTTCTGAATAGAGAATGATGCGACCTTCCAAACGATGTACCACAAGCCCATATTTCCTATTTGAAAAATTGGTGGTAACTGTCTTTCGAAGGGGGTTAAAGGTAGGGTGAGCATTTTTACGAAGAAGAATGACCATTTAAAATTTGAATTTGACGTATTTTGAGATTTTCTATAAATATGTACAGTAACCAAGATAATTCATTTATTCTATTTGGCTTTTTCGACACTGTATATTCAATCAACAATTCCAGAGCGTTCCTGCCAATAGGGTCCTTCATAATGGCTTCGTATAATTAATATACTCACGTATATATTTCACAAGTCAAATAGACCCCAGGGAGTTCATTGTTTTGCCGGGAAAGCAAGAGCAGACGCGTTTCTGACTTCTTGGCCTTCCGTGTTTTGTCTCATAGGTGGCATGGGCGATTAGGTATGATCGACCAAGCTGGCTCTGAGAGGCTTAACCCGGTTCAGTTTAGTTGAATTTGTTGAGAAGCTACGAAGTACTGATGAAGACCAAGAAGACAGAAACGCGTCTGCTCTTGCTTTCTCGGCAAACCAAAGAACCCTCTTGGGTCTATTTCACTAGTGAAATATATGCATAAGTATATTAATTATATGAAGTCATTATGAAGAACCCTATTGGCAGGAACGCTATGGACTTGTTGATTTATTAGCAACGGTATCGCATTTTTCATTTTTACTGTATGTTCACTAATTCTCGAAATTGTAAGAAGTAAGTATTAACAAAGCAGATAAATTTGATGGCATTATAACTATCTTCAATCATTTTAGAAAATCAAATCATTATTTATCATCACACCTAAACCACACATAAATAAGCAAAGCTTCGAATGTAATTTGGTATGTCGCTAATTTTTCTAGTGCCGGCATCTATCGGCCAAAACTGAAGTAGAACTATATCCTTGTATTTCGACCGCATTTCTGCCGAAAATCAGTCAAGGAGTATTCTATGCATCCATCATCTTACATATCAATTAACTGTCACTGAGAATGTCAAATAAAGACAACAACCAAATACTAAACCAAAATATACTATCTACCCTAAAGCCAAATTCGAAGTGAAAATATTTACTACAAATGGAACGAACTGCCGAAGAAGCCTCTCATCTACCTCAAGCCAATAAGATTTGTCATCACAGAACGCACAAAACACACAAAGTGAGACACAAGAGGGAACAGACAGCTGCTGTGTTTCAAGTTAGATCCACGACACTGAAAATTCGTAGATCAAAAAGGAAAAAGCAATATTTGACAAGGGTACTCGGGGGAACAGCAGACGAGACCCTTCTGCTCAGTGCTGACGTCATTTATAACTTATTTTCTAATCTTGTGGGATAGGCTCATTAATGTAAAATATGAAGGTGTGCTTCTGAGGAAAATTGATAGAATAGAATAGAAGCTAAAGAACTCATTGCTACAATAATTGCCTTAAGGATTCAAGGCCGATGATTGAGATAATAAAAATCCATTCAAACTCTCAGTTCTGATCATCTGGACAAGAATATCTTCATATACTTATTAATGAACATCTCCATCAATCCAGTCAAGTATTCATAGCGAGTCTTGATTGATTTTAACCATTTTTGACCTTTTTTTTTTATTTTCGAATATTTTGCCGAAAATTGTCTCAAACAATTAGTTTGGCCGTACTGCCAGCCGTTACCACGATTACTTTTGAACGGAAAGAAATAGCGACTTTCAGGATATATTGCGCATCCGAACGCGACGGTCCAGTTTGTTAATAGGCATAATCAGCCAAACGGTTTCGTAGTTGAAATTTAATTTTTCCAAGAACTCGAATAATACAGATCTGATCTAATTGAAACTTGGTAACTAGTTGTGGAATACTGTCACAAATGCTTCAAAAATTGTCATTATATTTATTAATCAAGATTAAATGTTCAATCTGCAATGATTCAACCTCGTGGAAAGGGTCAACTTACACTCGGTGCATAGTTTTCACAACTCGAAATACCAAAGGAAAGTATCATCGAAATGTCTAGAGCAAGGCTGGATACAATCATAGCAGATTGTCCATTTATTCCTGATATTTGAGTAGGTAGTGGATTACGAACAAATTATTTTAATGGTTCAAAATATATTAATAAAATACTATCCTATTTTCATAATTTAAAATTTGATAGTTCATACCACTAATAAATTCTTTTCTGTATTATGAACCTTAACTCAAGAAAAAATGATTGATACACAAATGTAGATCCATATTTCAGTATTTTTTTGCTAGCAACAATATGAAAATACTGTATATAGGAACATGTCTCACTACTTAAGGAAGTAAAAGGTAATATTAACCTCAGTGGTCAACGAACACTAATTTCTTTTGATGATTCCGTTATGTTCTTCTTTCCTATTGCCTCCATAAACTACATCATAACAGTTTTGTATATATATTCACAAATTCAAGAATCGAATTTTTGTTTCCCTATAGAAAATAACAACTATGATTTGACAATCTCTTATAGCTAGAAAAGATGACATTTATGAATAGTGATCACAGACAGATTCTGTGTTCACATTCTATGAATACATAGAACTTACGATGTATTATTGAAACTTTGAAACATCATATCCGAAAGTATTAGCTTGTCAGAGTTGAAAATGATAACAATGGATTCTTATGATGAAACTGCATCTTAAAAAAAATTGAATTCAAAAGTTGTAATGTAAAAAAATATTTTTTTTTCTTTACTCCGAAACTATTATACCGATTTTGCCCAATAACGAACTTAACTGAGATATTCATCCCTCAAACCTACTCTGAAAATTTCAACTGTCTAGCTCATTCCGTTCGAGAGTTATCGTGTTAGCGGACGGACGGACGGCCGGACAGAATCGATTTCGACCACGGATTCTTGATCAATGAGTCAAACCAAATCGTTCAAGACCATTTTCAGCCAAAAAGTCGAAAATTACAGACATTTGGGCAAATTGATAAGCAATCTGCTCCGAGGAACAAGAGCGCCAAAAAGTGTTCTACTTGATGAAAGGAATCTATCAATAAAATCAATGTACAACTTGAAGGCTCACCCTGTCTTTGTCTCCGAAATCTTCGGGCGGATTTTTCCCAATTTTCTTATTAACACAGCAATAATTTGCTCGTACCTCACGTCATAAATAATATAATTATGTTTCCCGACTCTCTAAGTCTGTTTTTAAAAAGAACTTTATTCTTTTTCGAATTATTACTCGCACACAGATGATAAAAGAATAACGATTCTACAGGTCAAGAGTAGGTATTGAGAGATGAAATCGATGTTAAGAGATCTAATTCATAACTGTCCTTATTACATTCTAAAACGTATAAAGTAAACTATAATGTCTATTCGGCGTTATCCATTTCTAAGAACACTATGCGGACGCTCGGTTTGTCTCCGCATGGTCAACAAAGTTGGTTAGTCGGAGTTCCATGACTATATAGAATCGATCGATTCCATTCTTAGCGTAAAATTTGAAAATTACAGATATTTGTGCAAAATAATTGCTCGCAGATATGTGGGTTTTGTTTTGGGGCATGATACGTTGTGAGGACTCATAACCTCTGGACTGACCAGCGTTTCGTTTCAGCTCTCACTAATGAACTTATCAATACAGCTCGTTCAGTGAGAGTCTGCCGTAGAAGTTTTTGACCTCAGCACGAAAGTGCCGAAGTAATGTCTCCGAAATAAAACACAACTGATTAGCTATACAGCACTTTATTTGAAATTAATGAGAGTAATGTCTCCAGTGCTGCGCTCCGGTTTAAATGCGTCACGCACAGTGGTGACAGATGTTCGTCAAGTCGAGGCGACATCTACTGGCATAAACGGCGAAGAGGCAGAAGGATCGGGGGAAATAATGTAGTTCCCTACAGATACAAGCTCACCAATAAACGTGTTCCCTTTTAGTACCACCAACGATTTTTTCCTTCAGATTGAATCAATTTGAATGAAATTCTCTGTGGATCTCCCCAACTCATTTTCAATTCATAGATGGACTGTGTTTGAGAATTTTGTTGAATGCTCTCGACTCCTCCAATAAATCAAGTCATTTCATTTATTTGGTGTTTGAACTAATTGAGAATCGTTGTCGTTTTCTAAAGAAAACGATATACACATTGCTTGTGACCATAAAGAACAGTCTACAGTTGACAAATTTATTGGGGTTTCGACCCCCTAGAAATAGAAAGGATATTTTATATTTTCAAGGGCCTACTCAGATTACATTTATTTCACACACTTGTAACTTTATCAAATATTCATCGACTTGTTGGTATTCATTAATGATTAGTGAACCAGCAACGAAACAAAATACTGTCCACTCTATCGAAAGTGTAAATATATTGTCAATAGATTGTTAACCGAATAGTTTTCAATTCAACCACCCTCAATTTTTATCTACACATTTTTTGGTCCTTCGGACCGGATCAACGAAAATATTTACACATTTTTTGGTCCTTCGGACCGGATCATCGAAAATATTTACACAGGCTGGATAGTGAGAATGTGCAGTCCTTTCAGATCTCCACCGTACTGTTGAATCCGAATAATACGGAATGAACGTGAAGAGTACAAAAAACTCCTCACGTACGAATGAGTTATTAATGTTCCATTAATCCCAAATCCATCTGCCATTGGTCCCGAAAAGGAAATTAAGCAGTTCGACAGGCCGGATTTTATGTTGCGAGGAGAACTGGAGAGATATAATAAATTGATGTATTAATTTCAGGGCTTTTACTGCATATCGACAGATTTATTCAATTTCCTTCGGCATAATAAATCCTTTTCAGATTTAACCATTAACATTCAAAGGTGTTTTAATGCGCGCATGTTCTGGGGAAAATGGTCTCAAACGATCAGGTTCGACTCACTGATGGAAAATTTGAGATCAAATTTGATTATGTCCTGCCGGCCGTTGTCACGATAACTTTCGAACGGAAATAAAGAGAGAGACTTTCAGGGTAGGTGGCGCGTTCAAATGAGACGGAAAAGTTCGTTGATGGGCGTAATTAGACCAAAGATTTCCGAGTACCAATTTTGTTTTCAACCAATATAGATCCGACCAAATTGGAACTCGGTAACTGTAAAATACTGACACAAGTATATCAAATTTTGTGAGGATGGTATCACTAGTAAATTTTGAAAAAATTATAAAAAAAATGGGTTCAAGCCCTGTGGACAGGAGCTCTCTGGCGCTCTAGTTCAAACAGACAAATTATATCTGGTATTGGTTTCTCAGAGTTGGGAATTATATCAATGTATTCATATGATATCACTGCATCATAAAGGAAATTCAATTCAAATAATAGTTTATTAGATAAGTAATAATAAATTACCTTGTAATCGATCAAAAATTTCCTGATCTACGTTCACCAAATTTTCTCCTCTCTCGAACTACAGAATTATGCTTTCAATATTTACGTAATATTTTCAAACATTTTCGGGTGAGGTCCCCGTTGCATCGCTAAAATACGAGTATTTCAACCCCAATATTCTTGAAGTTACAATATTCCCTTCTGTCAAGTTGACTTTATGACAATTCATACATAAAATATACATAGAATAATTATATCAATCTGTGAAATACGATTTACATTGAAATTTTGAAAAATCATATCCCCGAAAGTATTAGCTTGTTAGAGTTAAAAATGATATGAATAATTTTTATGATAAAACTGCTTATTAAAAAAAATTTAATTTGGAATTTGTTTTGTAAAAAAAAATTTTTTTTTTATTACTCCGAAACCTTCTGTTCGATTTTGCCCAGTAACGAACTTAGCCCAGATATTCATCCCCCAAACCTACTCTGAAAATTTCAACTCTCTAGCTCATTCCGTTCGAGAGTTATCGTGCCTACGGCCGGCCGGCCGGACCGGCTGGACAGAATGAATTTCGACCACGGATTCTTGATCAGTGAGTCGAACCAAATCGTTTAAGACCATTTTCATCGAAATATTCGAAAATTACAGACATTTGGGCAAATTGATAAGCACTCAGTTCCGAGGAACTAGAGCGCCAAAAATATTATTCATCTCACGATAACTTGAGAAAGAGTTACAATTTTTAGGGTAGGTTGCGCGACCTAATGCGCAAACATTGAGTTTGCTACTAGGTATAATCGGCCAAACGGTTTCGCAGTCATAGCCATCTGAAATGTTGTTTTTATATCCTCAATAACTCAAAAATTCGAATCCGATTCAATTCAAACATGCTACTTAGTTGTAGAATGCCGACGCACAAATTGTTACGAAATTTCGTGAGTATCGTATTACTATAAAATTTCAAAACAATAATAGAATGAAATTCTATATCTATCCGTCCAATATACCTGAAATTTTGCGAGAGCCTTGAAAACCTAACTTTGAAGCCAAGTTCCAAATTTGAACACATCGGAACTATATTGTTGGAGATCCGAGCAGCCTAGTGTGAATTCAGTAGCTGGATGGGTGACCAAGAGCAAAAGATTGCACAAAAAATCGTTTGGAACCATTTGAATAAGGCTGGACTCAAGAAGAAGCTCGATGTATGGGTGCCACACGAATTATCGCAAAAAAACCTCATAGGGTGAATTCCATCTGCGACACACTGCTGAATTGCAACAAAATTAACCCATTCCTGAAGCAATTGGTGACTGGTGCTGAATAGTGGATCACTTACGACAACGTCATGCAAAAACGGTCGTGGTAGAAACCGGTGAACTGTCGGAAACGGTGCCCAAGCTAGGATTGACGGCCAGAAAGGTTATGCTGTGTGTTTGGTGGAATTGGCAGGGAATTATCTTCTATGAGCTGCTCCCCTACGGCACAACTGTAAACTCGAAACTGCATTATCAACAATTGTCTGAAGGAAGCAATCGCCCAGAAGCGGTCTGATTTGACCAATAGGAGAGGAATTGTGTTCCATCAGGACAACGCCAGGCCACATGCATCGATAGTGACTCGCTAGAAGCTCTGGAAGCTTGGTTGGAGGGTTCTTATGCATTCACCGCATATTCCAGACCTGGCACCAAGTGATTACCATCTTTCCTGTTCATGGTGAACAATTTTGCTGATGAAAAATTCGCTTCAACAGAGGCTTGTGAAAATCGATCGTCTCAATTTTTTGCCAATAGGGACGAGGGCTTCTAAGAGAAAGGCACAATGATAATACCTCCAAAATGGCAACAAGTTATAGAACAAAATCGTGCATATTCGATCCAAATCGGATCATTCTAACTATGGTAATTAAGGATGGATTTCTTTTTACTAGACCATATCAAGATAAATACAGTATATTGAACATCAGTTCAGAAATCAACAGAAAGGAAAAATAATCATTGAAAACCCAATGACATTCTAAATAATTAGCAAAAAAGATCATATCGAATACCTTCCAGCTGAACTGGTGTTCAATCCGCCTGAAACTGTCTATGTTATCATTGAGCGAATTTGTCGATGCGCTGTCAATAATAGATGATGATGAATCAAACACTCGATTGCTCAAAAACCGTGGTCTTTGAGTAGTTCTCTTTGGCAAGCTCGCAACTATGTCTGAAGAAATACGATAACCTCCTTTAAAATATGAAACGTAAGGATTAGTATTTCCTATATCTGAAATTTAACACTTGTGAATTGAGGCTTTGAAGTGGAAAGTTATACACTTCCGTATCATCTATGTAATTTGAGCATGTGGACTGAAAATAGCCAGGGAGATCCGAGGAACGAATCTTGGATTTAAATGAAAATGTTTTGCCTTTAACTATTCTGTTTACAAATACCGAAATCACTTACACAATACACAATACACGAAACCAAACAATACAAGAAAGGTCAAAGGATAAAGGAAACCAATGTTTCGTATTCTGTGGTTTTGCCAATTGCTACAGTATAAGAATATATTCTTATACCTTGGTTTTGCCTTTAACTATTCTGACTTTTTTGGCGCTCTAGTTCCTCGGAACTGAGTGCTTATCAATTTGCCCAAATGTCTGTAATTTTCGAATTTTTCGATGAAAATGGTCTTAAACGATTTGGTTCGACTCACTGATCAAGAATCCGTGGTCGAAATTCATTCTGTCCGGCCGTCCGGCCGGCCGGTCCGGCCGTAGGCACGATAACTCTCGAACGGAATGAGCTAGACAGTTGAAATTTTCAGAGTATGTTTGGGGGATAAATATCTCGGCTAAGTTCGTTATTGGGCAAAATCGGACAGATGGTTTCGGAGTAACAAAAAAAAAATTTTTTTTTTACAGAACAAATTCCAAATTAAATCTTTTTCAATAAGAAATTTTACCATAAGAATCCATTCATATCATTTTTAACTCTAACAAACTAATACTTTCGGAGATATGATTTTTCAAAATTTCAATGATAGAATTATTCTGAGGCTATTATATGAATTGTTATAATGTCAACTTTGACGTTGTCTCATTGTAATTCATTCCAGTAATGGTATCAATATGAGAATTAGAATATTATCATACTTTTGTTGGTTGATATTTTCATGCCGATGGTCAATCCATATGATGATGGGAATGGTAATGGTAAGTTAATAATATTGAGTTCAGAATATCTCCACTAAAAACAAAACTGGAATTGAGGAATGAATATCTCGGCTGAGTTCGTTGTTGGGTAGAATTCGTCTATTGGTTTTGGATTGATAATTTTTGGCACTCTTGTTGAATTTAAATTCTTCTATGATGTTTGAATTCAATTTCTGCTAAGATGAAGTTCTAAATTTCAATAATGAATAGTACTTCTGTTTTCACAGAATGCTATAATTATTCTATCTAAGCTTTATTACATGATCTGTGTTCATACTCGTACATTTCATCCTGTTGTATAAGAGAGAGTCAAATTCATTTCAGCTATTTTAATTTGGTTTCTTCCATGGTGCAGTTCTCAGATTGCTCATTTAATCTTGATAAATAAACTATTATTTGAATTGAATTTCCTTTATGATGCAGTTCTATCATAAGAATACATTGATATAATTCTCAACTCTGAGAAACCAATACTTTCGGAGATATAATTTGTCTGTTTGAACTAGAGCGCCAGAAAGCTCCTGTCCACAGGGCTTGAACCCATTTTTTTCAATGCTGCTATCAATGGTCTCTTTCTCACAACCAGTCCATGTTATTCTATGTCTATGTCTATGTATATGACCACAAAAAGTTTATAGACTACCGTAGATACAATTATTATTCTGTGTAAAACTTCAAAAATGATCATTCATGAATTAACAGTCGCTGAATAATCAAAAAACATACTGGTAACAAAAGATATTCTTAAACCAATTCGCAATGAAATAGTTTCACATTACACGACATCATCATGAAATCATCATTTTCTCACAACACAGAATTTTTTCTCCCACGAAACAACAGTGACAGACACGCTATGGAGGATGAACATCCCTCCAGAAGACAAAGTTGTCGATGTAACTTAGACGTTTACAGAAATGTATTCGGACCAACACCTGACGAACCTTTGTTGATATTGTTTCTTCTGGTACTGGAAATATTGCAAAGGTGGAAATATACATTTAATGATACGGAAGAAGAAGAAAATGAATACGTACAGGAAGAAAGTACCAGACCAAGGATAAGGCGAAGGCCTTATGGGTTCCGTTGATATTTAATGAAGAGCATTCAATGAATAATTGATTAAGTTGTGAGGAAATATTGATCGGTCTTGATGAATTTTATTTCATGAAAATATCTCATATATCCATATAAAACGATCAATAATTTGACTTGTATTCGAAACATGTCTTCACTAGGTTGGTTCCAACACTACTATATCCTGAGGAGTAAGCGCATATCGAAATTGGCTACCACAAACTGTAATAATCGTTTCTGTAATGAGACAATCGAAGAAGGGCTTCCAATTGAAGAAGAGTTATTATTACCATTAATGTCAGTTAAACTATTATTTGAACTTTTCTTTTTGGAGGTTACGAAATAGCTAAAACTTAGCAACACAAATCAAATAATATCAATTTTTTTGTTGAATTATCTCGGAAAATTCGAACTTTTTGTATAAAACGCTCTAAAAAAAATGTGTTCAAGCACTGACGTTTAGTCAGGAGCTTTTGCGCGTATGTTCTATTGTCCATTCTCCTGTATTGGACACTCTTAATCGAATTTACCATGGTGAATTCTATTGGCTGTTCTCCTGTATTGAACACTCCGAATTTACCATGGTAAATTCGATTAAGAGTGTCCAATACAGGAGAACAGACATTAGAATTCACCATGGTAAATTCGATTAAGAGTGTCCAATAAAGAAGAATGGATAATAGAACATACGCGCAAAAGCTCCTGGCTTCCCGTCAGTGCTTGAACCAATTTTTTTTTCGTAATTTTTTTCGAATTTTCTAGGGGTACAGTTCTCACAAAATTTTAAACACGTCTCGGAAAAACCTCGGATTTGGAATAACCCTGTAGGATTAGGGACGTATATCACGACGTAAATGATATACGGGATATTGTCAATCCATACCCGAAATTTCGGCTCTCTATGATTCCAAGTAACAAAGTAATGAATAATAATGAAAAATGGCGATACCGTTGTTAAAAATCAACAAGTTAAGAGCGTTCCTGCTAATCGGGTCCTTCATGAATGGCTTCGTATAATAAATATACTTGTGCATATATTTCACAAATCAAATAGACCCCAGAGGGTTCATTGATCTGCCGAGAAAGCAAGAGCAGGCGCGTTTCTGGCTTCTTGGCCTTCATCAGTACCCTGTAGCTTTCCCGACAAATTCAACTAAACTGACCCGGGTTAAGCCTCTCAGAGACGGCTCGGTCGATCATTATAATCGCCCACGCCACCTATGAAACAAAACACGGAAATCAGCCTCTCCCCACCAGTGAATATTTGAAGCGTGAAATCATATGCCACCATTCACTCGATATTAAATCAAGAACGAGTCCCACAGAGCTCAGACAGTATCTTCTCAATGCCATGAACGCTGTTTAGCGTTTTCAAAAATAATAATGAAAAATGGCGATACCGTTGTTAAAAATCAACAAGTTAAGAGCGTTCCTGCTAATCGGGTCCTTCATGAATGGCTTCGTATAATAAATATACTTGTGCATATATTTCACAAATCAAATAGACCCCAGAGGGTTCATTGATCTGCCGAGAAAGCAAGAGCAGACGCGTTTCTGGCTTCTTGGCCTTCATCAGTACCCTGTAGCTTTCCCGACAAATTCAACTAAACTGACCCGGGTTAAGCCTTTCAGAGACGGCTCGGTCGATCATTATAATCGCCCACGCCACCTATGAAACAAAACACGGAAATCAGCCTCTCCCCACCAGTGAATATTTGAAGCGTGAAATCATATGCCACCATTCACTCGATATTAAATCAAGAACGAGTCCCACAGAGCTCAGACAGTATCTTCTCAATGCCATGAACGCTGTTTAGCGTTTTCAAAAATAATAATGAAAAATGGCGATACCGTTGTTAAAAATCAACAAGTTAAGAGCGTTCCTGCTAATCGGGTCCTTCATGAATGGCTTCGTATAATAAATATACTTGTGCATATATTTCACAAATCAAATAGACCCCAGAGGGTTCATTGATCTGCCGAGAAAGCAAGAGCAGACGCGTTTCTGGCTTCTTGGCCTTCATCAGTACCCTGTAGCTTTCCCGACAAATTCAACTAAACTGACCCGGGTTAAGCCTTTCAGAGACGGCTCGGTCGATCATTATAATCGCCCACGCCACCTATGAAACAAAACACGGAAATCAGCCTCTCCCCACCTTGTTGATTTTTAACAACGGTATCGCCATTTTTCATTATTATTTTTGAAAACGCTAAACAGCGTTCATGGCATTGAGAAGATACTGTCTGAGCTCTGTGGGACTCGTTCTTGATTTAATATCGAGTGAATGGTGGCATATGATTTCACGCTTCAAATATTCACTGGTGGGGAGAGGCTGATTTCCGTGTTTTGTTTCATAGGTGGCGTGGGCGATTATAATGATCGACCGAGCCGTCTCTGAAAGGCTTAACCCGGGTCAGTTTAGTTGAATTTGTCGGGAAAGCTACAGGGTACTGATGAAGGCCAAGAAGCCAGAAACGCGTCTGCTCTTGCTTTCTCGGCAGATCAATGAACCCTCTGGGGTCTATTTGATTTGTGAAATATATGCACAAGTATATTTATTATACGAAGCCATTCATGAAGGACCCGATTAGCAGGAACGCTCTTAACTTGTTGATTTTTAACAACGGTATCGCCATTTTTCATTATTATTTTTGAAAACGCTAAACAGCGTTCATGGCATTGAGAAGATACTGTCTGAGCTCTGTGGGACTCGTTCTTGATTTAATATCGAGTGAATGGTGGCATATGATTTCACGCTTCAAATATTCACTGGTGGGGAGAGGCTGATTTCCGTGTTTTGTTTCATAGGTGGCGTGGGCGATTATAATGATAGACCGAGCCGTCTCTGAAAGGCTTAACCCGGGTCAGTTTAGTTGAATTTGTCGGGAAAGCTACAGGGTACTGATGAAGGCCAAGAAGCCAGAAACGCGTCTGCTCTTGCTTTCTCGGCAGATCAATGAACCCTCTGGGGTCTATTTGATTTGTGAAATATATGCACAAGTATATTTATTATACGAAGCCATTCATGAAGGACCCGATTAGCAGGAACGCTCTTAACTTGTTGATTTTTAACAACGGTATCGCCATTTTTCATTATTATTTTTGAAAACGCTAAACAGCGTTCATGGCATTGAGAAGATACTGTCTGAGCTCTGTGGGACTCGTTCTTGATTTAATATCGAGTGAATGAGCATACATTAATTCTTGGCAAGCACCCTCCAATCCCGAAGAAGCTGCTCGTGCTCATGCGCCACGCGTGTTTACAAATATCTTGGACGAAATTTGAATAGACTGTTCAGTCAAATTTCGATTTTGACAGGACCGAAGATATTATTTGTAAATTCTCGTGAAATATGGATTAGTTGGATGTGAGATCTTACTGTTATGGACGGCTGTAAGCAGTATTTTGTGCACTTGAATAACTTTTCCTTCAAAATTCAGTGCATAATTTTTAAGGGAAAAATCAATATCAACATTACCTTTTGCGTAAGTTTTATTTCCACGATGAACAATTCCTATCAAATTGCGACAATAAGCATACAGTTCATTGTATTAAGATGTTGTAGAAGGCTCATCCATTGAAAAGAAACCGATTAGTGTATTGTATGCTAACAACTATACGACATATGATTATTCTGGAAATCATATAGCTAATCTAGGGACACAAATATAAGCTATTTACCATTTGGGAAACAAATAATTAGATTTACCATAATCAGGTTTGAATATTGCTTTCATCCTCAATAGCTGAATTATTGCTTATTCATATATCATCCATATATATTAGCCACCGAACAGATGATTTGATCCTGCATATATTATTATAAGAATTTCTCTAGGTATGGAATATGGTAATAATGTTATATTGTAACAAATCATTTGATAAATAATGATTTCTTATAGTTAGATATCATTTTCATTTTGTAATTATTTTAGGTCAACTCATTTGATATCTGCAATAATCTCAGAATAT
Source organism: Halyzia sedecimguttata (assembly GCA_937662695.2). NCBI lineage: Eukaryota > Metazoa > Arthropoda > Insecta > Coleoptera > Coccinellidae > Halyzia > Halyzia sedecimguttata. The sequence goes on along the minus strand of OW569411.2, from coordinate 10,885,815 downwards.
TGAAAGTTTACAGACATTTCCACTTATTAATTTGTATTCCAAGAATATGAATATATGTTAAATGCATGAAAAAATTGGTTTTCATAGGTAACGGAAACAAAGTAATTGTAAAAATGAAAATCATTTATTTAGATACCAATATACATATATTTTATACTTTCTACCAAGTGAATAAAAAAATTGTATACCACTCAAGTAGTAATTCAAACACAGGAAATACTTTCAAATAAAACTATATATTAACATCATTCTTAACTTCAAGAGCGATCAAGAATACCATTTATTTTGAAATTTACATTACATGCATCAAGCATTAGTACATCAAGCAGCATGCAATAATATTTTTTTTTGTGTTTGGCCCACCATACCACCCCACCATATAATCATGGACGGTTCCTGAAACACTACACAGACGATAAACATATGGATCATAATTGAAACATGATTACTAACTTTTTCCATTGAAAAAAAGTCTTATATACTACTTCTTCGTTGGAAAATATGCTTCTTGGTTTTTCCTCCATAGTCCTAGGTATATCATCATTTTAAAAGTTATTGTTGAATTATCATGCCATTCTAGTAGGTATAATATTAGTAACATCGGGGCCTTCATGCATATTTATATTGTTAAGCGTACTAAGCAACAAGCATTGGAAATTTAAGAAACATGTACCTGAAACTCTATGGGAAAACAACAAATACATACAAACATGTTATATTACTACGTGACCTTTTACTCCCATATTTTGAAATATTCTGCTACTGGAAAAATGGAAATTTGTTGTTAAAAACTCCTATTATATAATACATGCTGTCATCCAAACACCCCATGTTAAAGCATAGCTATCACCTACATGCATTGTTTAATTACTAAAAGATTGGCCAATCACCTCTCTGGGTCCCTAGAACTTTTCAAAACTATACATAAATGCATAAAAAATTACCAAAAGATTATTTACTTTCCACGTTTGCATTAACTCTACTTTTTGCATGGATAATATAATTGCTTATCAATTTTCCTTTTTCTACATCCAACATTTTCTGCACTTTTCTGATGTTCATAGAAAGCATTGTAAAATTTAGAGAAACTTGCAAAATCTACTAATTTGAGATCTTCACATAATTTTTTATGCATAATCTATAAATATACAAGCTATTGGAAATACTACCAAACTTCCTACTCAATAACAACTTGGGTACCTCACGTTTACTACTTTCATCATTAGGAACATTTAAATTAACTTTTTTTTCATTTTCCTCCAAGAAACGATCAACTTCGGATTGGTATTGGACCTTACTAGTAGAAGGTTCATCTATACATAAGTTGAAGTCATCAGAATCTCCACCTGAAACAGACTCGCTTCTCTTTTCGATCAAAGCAACTGCATGTATATGTTTGCACAAAGCTGTTTTCACAGCGTATTCTGAACACTCACATTTGAATCTGTGTATGCAGATTTTACACTTCTCACAGTACGAAGCTCTACATCCCTCATCGCAAAGTTCACTATATGAAATTATGTAATATTTGTCTCCTGTTGAACTTGATTCAACTTTGAATTCTCCTGAATCTAACCGAGTTACCATATGCTGGACAACATTTTCAGCTCGATCATGTGCTTCTAGATTGACTCTATGTTGATACGAATTAGCAGATGGTCTTTCAGTTTCGATTATTTTTTTCCACATTTTGTCATTTACCAATTCTTCCAATATATCCAGCAACTTTTCCACTCTGAAAGTTCAACATACACTTTTAGTAATTATTATTAAACAATTTCACCACTCACCGAATATTCTGTTTTGCTTTCAGTTTATTATATTTTAAAACTTTATTCAAACTTTCGATTGCCATGTTTGTATTAATTCCACAATTCTTCCTATAGCAATGAGCCCACATGTGTATCCTTTCGTCGCTCTGAAAATAATATCTGAAAAAAATCATTTATCAAAATGACGATGTAGATGTAGTCCCAACATTGTTACTCACCTCTGTAAATAGTTGAGAAATGCAGTTTCCCCTTCTTCTTCCAAGTGCTTGAAATATTTTATTTTCAACTCCCTAAATGTTGACTCGTCCATCTCAGTCAAGATTCTTCTCATTTCCTTCTTCATAGCTTTCTTATTTTCAATTTTTTTTAATTTATTCCTTCCTTGTTGGTTCCAGTTTTTTATTATATGCCATGTGCATAATAATCTTCTGGGTTTATTTTCTGTAGTCATCACTTGGGTCCATGCATTGTAATATTTCACATCATCATCTGACATGATGTATTTAGCTTCAATATTTCCTCCTACTCTGGTTTTTAGTGCATGGAAAAAAGTTTGTTGGATCTTCTGATCCCTTCTATTGGAGAGTAAGAAAGCGACAGGAAATCCTATGTTCCTTTCATCTTTAACTAGCACTATGGTTAAATCCCAGTTTTTCCTGTTAGTCCCATGAGTTCCGTCTATGCAAATGATTCTACTGAACTCTTTGAGCTTCTTCTCCATGAGATTATTCATGAAGCCCAGAGCAAAATCTTGGTTTTCCAACTCAGGGTGGTTTTCACCTAAACACATGATGAATAAAATACTAATCACACATATTTGAGAACCACTCACCAATTTGTTTGAATAGAAACACCTGATTTTCTTCTTGGATATTCCACTCTTGAACTTTCAAAATTGTAGCGATCATGTCATCTTCATGTCGCCTTTTATCAACATTAAATTTCCTCATGAGATATGCTAAATCTCCACGAGTTAGTATATTTAATCTACTCAGTTCTGTATTCCTTGTAATTTTTGCATCTCTGAGGATTCTATCTGTAGTAACTCCATCATTCAATTTGTTGACGAGCATTTCTTGCTCACTTTTCGTCAACCGTTTAGATCTTAATTCATTCTCATGCCCCACATGTGTTTCAGTAAAGCATATGATCACTCCTAAAAATAAATAATGAGCCTTGGATAAGTAAAATAATTCAAATAACTACCAGTACTGCTGATTTTAGCTTCAATTCTTGAGGGACAGATTCCAGATATTTTGATGCTGCCTCCCCTTTTCATTCTTCTTTCAGAACAATTGCTGACAAATCCTAAATAGAATAGAAATTAATATATCATTTAGAACACATTAATAAGTAACCAACCTGTGGTATTACTACGATTACAATTATAGTGCCGTTGTTCTCCATAATTAGTCTTGCAATTTTTTTCACAAACATAATCAATATTTCTATTATCTAGATTCCTCCAAGCTTCAAACTCTTCAATTGTCTTGAAATCCAAGGTAGTCTCTACTATATTCAACGTATGGTATTGCTTCAAATGGTGGATCAATTCTTTTCGAAATTGAAATGGTTTTTTATTATTTTCGCAGCATATTGGGCACTTAATATGTTTTCGTAAGGTATTGGTAATAATATTGTGGAATTCTTTTAAATGCCGAGTCTTTGACGATACTCTGCCAAAATTTTTACCACACACTTGACAACTGAGTTTGTTATCGCTGAAAAGTAAATATACTTATAATTCCTTTCTATTAATTAAAAAGCAACTTACTTTTGCTCCTCCATATTCCTGGGTTTAATTATTTCACTGAAATACAACCAATCGATTCACAACCTATAATAAATATAAATCCAACGAAACGATTGAAATACAATCGATGTCAACAGGATAGTTAGTATTAGTAATAACTTGTATATTAAGGAATTACTCTGAATAAGACAACTCGTTGTCGATTGACAATAGCTGAATGGCATCAGAAATCGTATTCCAGCCAATTTCGCGGTAAAATATCTCCAACACAAGGAGAGCGGAGCGCATGAGCAGGAGCAGCTTCAACGGGATTGGAGAGTGCTCGCCAAGAATTAATGTATGCTCGAGTGAATGGTGGCATATGATTTCACGCTTCAAATATTCACTGGTGGGGAGAGGCTGATTTCCGTGTTTTGTTTCATAGGTGGCGTGGGCGATTATAATGATCGACCGAGCCGTCTCTGAAAGGCTTAACCCGGGACCCGGGTCAGTTTAGTTGAATTTGTCGGGAAAGCTACAGGGTACTGATGAAGGCCAAGAAGCCAGAAACGCGTCTGCTCTTGCTTTCTCGGCAGATCAATGAACCCTCTGGGGTCTATTTGATTTGTGAAATATATGCACAAGTATATTTATTATACGAAGCCATTCATGAAGGACCCGATTAGCAGGAACGCTCTTAACTTGTTGAAAGTAATGAATGTTGAATTGAAGCTATGTTTTGCACAAAAAAAGGAAGTGAATCAATTAATTACTCGAAAACCGCTAGAGACAGGGATGATAAAGTTCATGCGAAAAAAGCAATAATATATAGGGTGTTTCAATTGAAATATCAATGTGGTTAGTACTTTATGAGATAAGCGGCAACACCGCAGCGCTGAAAATATTCTAGATCGATGGAGCAGCGGTTCCTAGTATAGCCAAGGAACCAAATTTTCAATAAAATCGTATGTCCCGTTCTCCTTAAAAGTCCAGGATACCATCGACCAAGACCCACCCTGTATAACTCGTAGCCCCAGCGGATATCATGCCGGAAATCATATTTAAAAAATAAATGCCATGAAATTATATACCAGATTATAATAATAAAAATTCCTTCCAACAATATTTCTGTCTTGTATTGTTATTTAAAGTTCTCAAGCTCTTAAAAACACACCCTATATAATAAGTAGGAAGAGCTTCACATTATCGGACCAGGAGAAGTAAAGAAGAGCAATTTGTTTTTTTTTGCTGCGCTCGTTCCGCTGAGCTATCTCCAATATTTAGTTTCGACTAAACGATGAAGAATCCGAGATCAAACCTAATTCTTTCGTCAGCACGTTTTCCAAATAACTCAAAAAATACTGACCTGATCTAATATAAGCATAGTAGTTAATTGAAAAATTTCGACACAAAGCAATTTCGTGAGGTTCGTATAACTAGAAAACTTCAAGAAATTATTTGAAAATATTCTGTATCTCAGAAACGATTCTTCAGGTATCGCTGAAATTTTTAGAGAACCTTCAAAACCTAATTATACAGCAAAGTTCTAGATTTAAACGAATCTATACTGTTGGAGATAATGACAGAATATCGAAATACTAGTCTCAAAATTTCTAAACTTCCTTAACTTCTGTGGAGCAGTATATTTTAGCCTCATTCCGAGAAATCCGGTTTATTGAAATTAAATAAACCAGCGTGCTCCTGACGTCACTCGGGAGCTTATGCGATTTTTTGCACCAAGTACTCAACCTCATTTCTGCTAGGTCAATTCATAGACATAAAATAACATGGACTGGTTGTGAGAAAGAGACCATTGAAATCAGCATTGAAAAAAGACAGAATAGTTAAAGGCAAACAACGGTATATGAATATTTTCATTTAATTTGGCGTTTGGCAACACCACAGAATACAAAACATTGGTTTCCTTTATCCTCTGACCTTTCTTGTATAATGTATTGTGTGGTTTCATGTATTGTGTATGTGTTTTGGTGATTTGTAGACAGAATAGTTAAAGGCAAAACATTTTCATTTATATCCGAGACTCGCTTCTGAATATTCTGATACTTATAACACAATTTACTGTGCATCATTATTTTTATACCATTATTTGCCTTTAATTATTCTATCCTTCATAACATCTCTCTCTCTCTAATGTATTCCGCAACGAACTGTGTAATAAAATTACGTGAGGGCCAGTCCATGTTATTCTATGTCTATGGGTCAATTTTATAGAGTGCATCAGGTGAATTCATTTTTAAGTTATTATCATCATTACGCTACAAGTTTTACACTTCAACTAAAATCAACATGAAAATCTCGTAGACTAGCGACAATCACCATCCGGTTCTTAGGAACACTCATTCCTCCAAATCTTCTGAAGGTGCAAATCCATTTTTGTATTCACACGCATGAGTAGCTATGTTAGTGAAGAAATCGCATATAACATCTACGCCGTTCAGAATAGCTTCATCTGCAGTACTTCCCAAATACGCCTTGTATAGGTTTTTCTTCGATTGGTAGTCAGTTAACGATCTTGAATTCTTTGAGATTTTAGATGTTACAGATGGTTGTTTTTCACTCAGTTTCTGCATTATTCTATTTCTGTTGTAAGGAAAAGTTTCACTTGGAATTTGGAATTTTGAATGAACCGTAAATTTAATTTAGATATGTCAGATTGGCATTACCATAGTTCACCCTGATTCCGAGATATATTTTTTGATCGACAGGACACAGATGTATACAGGGTGGTCCAGATCTTAACCAAGAAATTTTAACCACGTATTCTACGTCAAAAATAAGCCCTAGTTTGTCATTCAAACATATGTTGAGAAATGCCTCCTCTCCGAGATACAGGGTGTTAAAATTATAGAAAAAAAATGGGTTCAAGCCCTGTGGACAGGAGCTTTCTGGCGCTCTAGTTCAAACAGACAAATTATATCTCCGAAAGTATTGGTTTCTCAGAGTTGAGAATTATATCAATGTATTCTTATGATAGAACTGCATCATAAAGGAAATTCAATTCAAATAATAGTTTATTTATCAAGATTAAATGAGCAATCTGAGAACTGCACCATGGAAGAAACCAAATTAAAATAGCTGAAATGAATTTGACTCTCTCTTATAGAACATGATGAAATGTACGAGTATGATCTGTTAATTAAAATAATCAATGATATTTTAATTAATATTTTTATTTTATTACAAAATTAATACAAATTTAATTTTAATCTCTAGTTTTCTTCATTCCAATCCTTAAGTAAACTTTCTTTCGTTTTCTTAATGCCTTTGCTTCTGTAATCATCTAAGATTTGAATGAGGAATTGCTTTTGTTCTTCATCTTTTGTGAATAAATCGTTGTACTCTTGCATTAGTTGAACACCTCGTTCGGCAACATCGTTAACCAGTACAGACGTATATGCCCCTGTTAGTAACTTATCGACAGAGAATTATTTGGCGCCGTTAAACAAGTTATCCAGCGCATGTGCATCTGCAATTTTTTAAAGCATTTTCATGATAATAACTCATATATGAAGCCTTACAGACGTATAAAAAACTATAAATATAAGAAAAATTAAAAGATAAGCTTGAATCACGAAGAATTTTAAACTTTTTCTGAAACTATAATTTGTGATTCATCACTGAGAATGATAATAAGGTATTTCATTGTTAAAACTTTTCCAATCTTAACATAATTATTACTTCATATTTTATAAGAAGTTTCCTGAAAAACATGATATTACCCAAAAATTAACTTGAATCGTCTTGAGGCACGTGTTGTCTTGACTTGAAAAAATTATAAAAAATTTTCCCAGTGTTTTTTCATAAAAAGGAAGCTTTTTAGGGGGTGCCGCAAGAAATTTAATTTTTAACGACCACCCTAATGAACACAGATCATATAATAAAGCTTAGATAGAATAATTATAGCATTCTGTGAAAACAGAAGTACGATTCATTATTGAAATTTAGAACTTCATCTTAGCAGAAATTGAATTCAAACATCATAGAAGAATTTAAATTCAACAAGAGTGCCAAAAATTATCAATCCAAAACCAATAGACGAATTCTACGAACTCATCAGAGATATTCATTCCTCAATACCAGTTTTGTTTTTAGTGGAGATATTCTGAACTCAATATTATTAACTTACCATTACCATTCCCATCATCATATGTATTGACCATCGGCATGAAAATATCAACCAACAAAAGTATGATAATATTCTAATTCTCATATTGATACCATTACTGGAATGAATTACAATGAGACAACGTCAAAGTTGACATTATAACAATTCATAGAATAGCAACAGAATAATTCTATCATTGAAATTTTGAAAAATCATATCTCCGAAAGTATTAGTATGTTAGAGTTAAAAATGATATGAATGGATTCTTATGGTAAAACTGCTTATTGAAAAAAATTTAATTTGGAATTTGTTCTGTAAAAAAAAAATTATTTTTTTTACTCCGAAACCATCTGTCCGATTTTGCCCAATAACGAACTTAGCAGAGATATTTATCCCTCAAACATACTCTGAAAATTTCAACTGTCTAGCTCATTCCGTTCGAGAGTTATCGTGCCTACGGCCGGACCGGCCGGACCGGCCGGCCGGACGGCTGGACAGAATGAATTTCGACCACGGATTCTTGATCAGTGAGTCGAACCAAATCGTTTAAGACCATTTTCATCGAAAAATTCGAAAATTACAGACATTTGGGCAAATTGATAAGCACTCAGTTCCGAGGAACTAGAGCGCCAAAAACGGTTTTTTATTAATAACTTTTACACTTTTTGAAATATTTCTAATAAATTTGGGACATAGGTTTTAAGGATCAAGTAGCACTTTTTGAATGGAATAATTTTTTGTTTATCCTACCAGTGGCGTCCGCACTGCTTCGAGACTGAATATTTCAGACAAAAAAATGATACACCACTGGTTTTTCCAACATTAAAAATTACTCTTAAAATCCTTATTTAATATGGAGCAAATTCATTCTCTTGGGTTTTTGACATCCGAGGCACCGTTTCCGAGTAAAGAAATTAAACCCATTCTCATGCATGAGGAAATCGCTAAAATTTTATATGGTTCATAATAATAATAAGACTATCTTTGTGGACGAAACGAATAATTACAAAAAAATAAGCGTTAATAGCCACACTCAATTATGAATTTTAAGAAGGTGTTCGAAGTAAAAGAAAGAACAACATTTTTTTTTTCAATAATTTTAACACCCGGTATCTCAAAGAGGAAGCATTTCCCGACATATGTTTTTATGACAAACTAGGGCTTATTTTTGATGTAGAATACGTGGTTAACATTTCTTGGTTAAGATCTAGACCACCCTGTAGAATACAAGACTAATCAAAGGTACGGACAATCTTTGAAATATGAAATATTTTCAGGCGAAATGCAGTCCATATAATGTCAAAATACAGGGAACTTGTTCTAGGTACTTCACATATGATATATGATATGTTGTTTATGGTACTTCAGTTTTCCGATATAATTATGACGGCACTATATAGAACATTTACCGACATTTCAAATTAAATTCGAAGCTTTATTTATTCATGTTTTTGTCTTACAATTTGCTTAAATACCGTATTTTGACTATTGTAATTGTTTAGTTTGATTTTTTCTTAGTTATTAGGGTTCTTTTTTGTATCGACAAGAGTGGGAACTTACTTCTGGTAGGGTATTGCAAATTGGAACTGTTTGTACAAAATATTTTCAACTAATTTATATTGGCTAGTGTATCAATTTAATGAATCATTTTTGTCATTCCAACTATACCTAGTTCTGAATGATCAACCATGGTAAATTCGATTAAGAGTTTCCAATACAGGAGAATGGACAATAGATTTTTTTTCATAATTTATTAAAAATTTTCTAGGGGTACGGTTCTCTCGAAATTGTACGCACGCCTTTATGTCGATATTCTACAACTAGTTACCAACCTTCAATTCGATCAAGTCTATATTTTTTGAGTTATCGAGGAAATAATATTCCGGTGGTTATAACTCCGAAACCGATGGACCGATTATGCCCAAAAACGAACTCAACGAAATACATAAAAAATAATACATAACCTTCCAAAAGTCCCCTCTCACAAATATACTCCTCTGTATCCGCATGGATCTTTTGAAGTAGAATCGCCTACGCTAGTTTTTCTTAGAAATCCCTTCAATATTTTATTTCAGAAAGGAAAATGTCGACCCTCCTGGCCTTAGGAGGGTCTCTTTCAAAGCCAGATCTGGCCAATCCAAACGATGATTATTCAGAACTTCAGATATTCGAAGACCGCTACAGGACCCTAATGTAGGGCTATCAGCTCCCATAGATAAATGCTTCACTTCCTATTATGAATCGGCCCGAAAATTTATGTTATAATTTAATATGTCATCATGACATTCATGGTTTTGAAGGTTCTCGCAAAATTTCACCGATGTCGGACAACTGCTTCCTTATATATTATAAATTATTATTTTTTTTTTTCAATTTTTCATTTTCAATGATTTTTTTCAAAATTTTCTAGTTAAACGAACTTCACGAAACTTTATGTAAAAAAATTTTGCGTCGGCATTCTGATTACCATATTACCTTACTGAACATAAATGAAGGGGCAAGTGGAAGAAGGGGTCAAGTGACATTTTCTGAAAATATTCGGTTATATCATGGAAGAAGGTGTTATATGCATATGTAACTTGTCCCGTCAGGATTTGCCTCTATTCTCTATATCTGAGCAGATACACCGTGGTAGAAGGGGCTATGTTACATTAAAAATCAAGCACGCAAAAGAAGAAGGAGTTATGTACGCATGAATCAAAATTTATATCGAAAAGAGATATGATAGCAGAATGCTGTAAATCATGAAAAATCATCCAAAAACTAATCCTCACAATTGCACCAATCAAATTATTGAACTACCTTCCATCAAAAAATGCCAGCTCACTTCACTAAAATCTAATTTTCTCGCAAACTGATATTTGTAACATAACTCCTTCTTTCACTTGCCCCTTCAAATGTCAAAACAGTTTGAGATTCTCAACTGTCAAACCATAGACAACAACCATCGAAACTTCCCATGCAGCTAAACAAACACCAGTTACAATAAATTAACAATTTCTGTGTGCCCATAATGTTGGTAGAATTTATTCGATCAAAAAAAATTTATGTTTATTGTGTACATTCAATACAACTCTCTTAAACAAATACCATATGATGTCTTGAATCTTGATGAGGTGGATGCTATCATTTACATTCTACAATTCCGCTGTATATACAGAACTGAAACATACAGAAGCGATATTCAGCAATAAGATACACAATATATCGAGGAGTTTGGAACTTAATTCCATGGTACGTATACGGGTGTTAGTTAGCCGTAGGTTTGTAACTCTGTTAGATGGATTGCACTCACATCAATAATGGAACTTGTTAAGGGTGGTCCAATTAATGTTTAAGGATTTCGAAATGAAATATAGGCAACACCGTTACATGTTACCAATTAATTATTTAAAAGTTTTGCAGGTTAAGTTAATGCAAACAACATGGAATATTTTACAGAAAGGTGTGGGTCAACCTCAAGGATTCTGAAGAAGAATTCATATTGGGCTCATATAAAATCTAACTGGTTGAAGATCAAATGCCAGGTGATCAATGTTGTCGCGACAATGATCTGAAATCGTTCACTTGTTTTGTGACAATTTAGCCTACAAAAAGTCGAATAATACATCTGTGTCATCTAACAGTGTTGCCTATATTTCAATTCAAAATCCTCAAGCACAAATAGGATCACTCTTTATTATACATAGAGAGTTGAGTACCACTTGTAATATTGAAAAGATTTCTCTGTGAATACAATTAAGTAGTTCTACATTCACATTTTCAGATGTTCTGTCAATCTACGTCAGGTTCAGTTGTGATATTTATATTTATCTGTCAATTAGTTATTTTATTTCATAATTGTCATATTATTTGAAACCATTAAATGCAACACTGAATGAACACTTACCTATACTGATGTAATACGATTTTTGCTATTTTATTAGATTATATTATCCAACACTCCTACTACTTATTTATCCGATCTCAAGTGAAGGTTGTAGCAGAGAAATCTTTTGTCTTCAAAACTAACAGTAAAAATCATATTATTTTTCAAATTTATTTGAGTGTAATTCCCAAAGAACTAATTTAGACGAAAAAAACGCCACAAGCTCACAAGTCACAATATTCTATAAACACAACAGGTATTATATGTTAGTTTAATTAGGTAACATATCATAAAAATTCACAGCAGATACAATAGACTAATTTGCGTTGGTCATGGTTCGAACTGTTTGTAATTGAAAAAATATTTTCTTCCAAAGGAGTTCTCGCATTTATAAAAGAGCTTCCATCATTCCTGAAATTATTCAATATGCCATAGAAAAAACCAATTTAATTTACACATTAAGTTTTGGCGCCAATTGAGAAAAATTTTGAATACCAATTTCATATAGATTTGATAATGAAAATGCAGATGCGTTATCTAGTACTTAGGTAGAATCATGGCATTACTTCCGACTGGATAAGTATCATCCTTTGATGGTGACTTTAATAGTGTTACATATAGAAGGAACAATTTCTTCAACTTGATTTTTCGGCAACTAAATTACAAAATAAATTCAATGCATGCTATCGTGATAACGTCAACGTTAAATCTTTGGGAAACATGTTTATCTCTGAAGGGCCTCCAGGGTAACACCTGCTGGACCATAACTTTTCTCTGGGCTTGGAAAAGAACACTACAGGGCAATGTTCCAAAAATGGGAGCTAAATAACTATCACTTTGGAAAAATACTCCTGGACTTGCACAGATGAAAATATGGATACAATAAGAATTTCTCGTAGTGGGAAACTCATACCTGGTAACTGGGTAGGATCTAGATCTGATGGTCGTCTTACAGACTCTGGAAAAGAGATGTTAGAGATCCTTGCGAGGACACACTTCCCAGATTGTCGCATACTTGATGAGTCGGATAGCGGTTCTGCCTGTGCTTCCCAGGAGCGGCATTGTAGGCCGTGCCGGGAAGACTGGAGAAATGCCAAACTGATCATCAACCCTGGGACTTTGAGATGGGCGATTCACTCGCACAAACCTTTCAAGGCCCCCGGCGAGGATGGCAACTTCCCTGCTCTGCTTCAGCAGGGGGAAGATGACCTCCTTCCGTACTTAATCAGACTCTTTAGAGCCAGTGTTGCCTGGAACTTTTCCCGACAAGCTAGCGTAAGGTTAGGATTGTTTACATCCCTAAAATGGGCAAAGTTTGCTCACAACCGAACTCATACAGACCGATAAGCCTAACGTCTTTCGTTCTGAAAACCCTCGAGAAGATACTGGACCGCTACTTCAGGGGCAGTGTACTATCACTGAATCCTCTGAGTGAGCACCAGTACGCCTTCCAGAGTGGTAAATCAACTGACCTGGCCCTAAACAACTTGGTGGGAAGGCTGAAGCAATCTCTGGACCACAAGGAGACTGCTCTAGTGGCCTTCCTGGACATCGAGGGTGCTTTTAATGCACCGCTCACGTACTCGCTCTGTGAAGCAGCGCGGGCCAGGGGAGTATCAGACCTCATTGTGGAATGGATAAAATCCATGCTGACTAACAGACTCATCTCCACGTCCCTGGGTGGGGACATAGTGAGATTCGTTGCCAGAAGGGGATGTCCACTGTTAGAGTTTGGGAGAGAAAACCCAGAAAGAAACCATTCAATGATGAATATACCTCCCACAGTATCTTTTAATGATTACTTAATGAACCTCATAGGTTATAGTCCAGAAAGGCGCAACCGATCGACTCCAGCAATCTAAATCTAAATCTTAAAGTTCAAGGCGCCACCCTGCACCCTTCAACCATCTCTATCGACAATTATTGCACCTCAAACCAAACAGTTCGAACAATGCGCCAGCCAGCTCCTCCAACGGAGAAATCAAGTATCGCTTCTGGTTGTAGACGATTCTGTCCGTATTCGCTTCAATAAAACTGAGGGTCAATTATTCGCACAGGGTGCGATAGGTTACAGCTCGGTGTCCCGTGAGGGCTCGAGCCTGTCGGTGCCGTCCAGTTATGTAAGTCCCGAAATTTAATGTCGTGTGTGTTATTTCCGACTCGACCGGTCGTTCGTTCAGACGCTGCCTGGCCCCTCATCAATCATACGGGGGTTAAGTAGCGCCTCCCTAGCACGACAGAACTTTCTCACTACCATCATTCGAACAGATGTGGAGCATTAAGACGTTCAGTGAAATACCTCGTTTGCCACCAAGACGTATTTCATCAAATTAGGACATTATTTATTCTTATTATGCTGTTATTATATTTGCTGCGTTGACAGCTACGAAAGAGTCCTTATTGAAAGGGGAACGATACTGGAAAGGTGTTGGTTTTTTTGGGTGAACTGTACTGAGAGTATTTCCAACATGACTAATTTAACTCATTATTGCATTAAGAAATCATTCAAAAGATATGTTGTGTTCAGTCCCTGATTTTTTGAGATTCATCCAGGTATCTATAAAATAAAGTGTGCAGTCCCTGCAAGAGGCTGAAAAACACAATCAGATTGAAAATAGGAAGGAACGAAACATAGTAGGTTGATTTGCACTATTGGCTGAGTCCTGTGACGTTTCTCGACATATTATATTATTATCGTTTTAAACGATATGTTGTGTTCAATCTCTGATTTTTCGAGTTGGATAGACGAATCTATTTACTAATTTGAGCGATCCCTGCAAAAGGCTGAAAAAAATATTATCTCAATCATATTGAAAATAGGAAGGAATGATACATAGTATGTTGATTTACACTATTGGCTGAGCACTGTGACGCTTCTCGACACATAAAAATCGTTTTAAATGATATTGTGTCCAATCTAAGACTTTTCGAGTTGGATAGACGAATCTATAAACTGATGTGAGCAATTTCTGCAAAAGGCTGAAAAACACATTATCTCAATCAGATTGAAAATAGAACGGAATGAAACATAGAATGTTGATTAAAAATATTGACTGAGCACTGTGACGCTTCTCGACACATTAGAAAATCGTTTTAAATGATATGTTGTGTTCAATCTCAGACTTTTCGAGTTGGATAGACGAATCTATAAACTGATGTGAGCAATTCCTGCAAAAGGCTGAAAAAATATAATCTCAATCATATTGAAAATAGGAAAATATTTTTTGTGAAATGGGCTCCCATTTCGGAGTTAAAGACCTCTGAATTTGACCCCCCAGAATCTTTTTATGTCAATGTTTCAGAACACTGTTCAATATTACATACAAAATTTTATACACGGGGATTCTGAAATACGATAAATCTAACAGTATTACCTTATTTGGCATGGTGTGCACTTTTTCTTTGACCCCCTTGCCTTTGCAGACCGAAAACTTTGTTAGTGTATTTTTATTTTTCGAATTTACTATTTCATAGGAAAGCCCGGGATATTTGTAAATTTTTTTGTCTCTTGCATTTTATTCGTAAAATCAGTCCTTCTCGAGTAAAACGGCACTAGTTTATTTGTTTAAATCAAATAAAGCTTTACAAAAACAACTTGCAATTTATAGAATTTTATGTTCATTTTCAATTATGCGTTAACATAGTATCAAGATCACCACTTCATGAAGATATGGAAGTGTGATGTTAGGACATTATTTTTCCTTATTATGCTGTTATTTTATTTCCTGCTTTGACAGGTTCGAAGGAGTCCTCAGTAATAGGGGAACGATACTGGAAAGGTGTTGGTTTTGTTGGGTGAACTGAATTGAGATTATTTCCAACATGACTACTTTAACTCATCATTGCATTAAGATTTTGAATGATATGTTGTGTTCAATCCCTGTTTTTTTTTAGTTTCATCGACGTATCTATAAAATAAAGTGTGCAGTCCCTGCCAAAGGCTGAAAACACATTACCTCAATCAGATTGAAAATAGGAAGGAATGAAACATAGTATGTTGATTCCATATACATAGAATAACGTGGACTGACCCTCAAGTAACACAGAGTTCATTGCAGAATACATAAGAGAGAAAGATATTGTGAGGGGTAGAATAATGGCGATTTCCATTGACACGCTCGGATCACTCGGAGCTGTCACACTGACATATTTGACAGATATTTTCGGTTCAATTGGACAGATGCATGACAGATGAGATCGATTTCGAGTGCTCCGAGCGTGTCAATGTGGCATATTTTTTTATTTTTTAAGTATCAGTATATTCAAAAACGAGAGAATTTCATCCTGTCCTATTCGAATGAAAAAGTTTTTTTTATTTCTGTTCCAAAGTTTTCAATAAATAAAATCTAAATTTATATTCGATATAGTGCAGTTACAAGGGCAATATCAGTATCATAATAGAGCCAGTAACGGAGATTTATATCCACATAATGTTTGAAGAAAGAAAAAAAAATCTTTTAATCAAACAAATCTCATGATACATTCATGAATTTTACTAAGCATCATTAATTTAAGTAATTTATCAGAAAAAAAACCATCAAATTTGTACCCTGAATCAAATAAAATCAAATAAAATAGTTCAAGGCATATTGCGGCACTGCTTAGTATGTGTCCAAGTTTTGGCTTTAATTCTTCTGTCCTTTTTCAGTGATCTCTTTCTCACAAGCAGTCCATGTTATCCTATGTCTATGGTCGATTCACACTATTGACTGAGCACTGTGACGCTGCTCGACACAAATCTTTTTAAATGATATGTTATGTTCAATCTATAATTTTTCAAGTTGGAGAGACAAATCTATAAACTAATGTGAGCAATCCCTGCAAAAGGCTGAAAAATTAATTGAATATTTATGCGAAAAATTTCAAATATCCAAATAATTGCTTTTTTAATTTCACAAAAAAGTGTTTGAAGATGAGTATTGAGATTTCGTTTGGGGGTAAACGAATTCTCAACTTTTATAAATATCCTTAATAACTCAAAAACCACGGCAGATAGGTATAGGGAATGTATTTATGATTGATTCACTATTTAATATTGGATCGAAATCAAGGAAAAAAGCTTAGTATCATATTTGAAAAAATTGAGTTTTGGTGGTTTAAAATTGCCTTGAATGAAAATTGAATTTTGAACACCCTGTAGATGCTATATCATTTTGCAAAATTACGATACAAAAAATAATGCTTCTGTTACGCATCTTCCAAATGTTAGCACTGTATTTTCAAAAGTGACGACGCTAGATGACATAAAAGCAATAAAAAATATATAGTCATATTCGAAATAAGAGAGTAAGGTCGACTTCCGTTTTTTTCCGGAAGTGGAGCCATCTCAACAATATTTTCATTAGAAATGTCACACCGGACTAACACCAAAATTTCAGAACCGTACGATTTTCCAATATCTATATTCTTCTAATGTACGGTTCCAAACAATCACCCTGTATAAGCAAGTCACAATTGCATCAATATAGTTCTTTATGAACCATCATTGCTTGTTGGGTAAACAAATGAACAGCCCGGAGTCCAAGGCCGCTCAAAGACATAATAACAAAACTTAAACAGAAAACAACTAATCCTCCTTTTTTTCCCACAATATTCCCTTTTGATCTGCAGAAAACCCTACAAGTACAACTAAAATGCTGGTCAGAAACACAGTGATTCTTGTAGAATACTACTTAAAGAATAAAACAAGTGGTCCCCTCGTACTTCAAAATTATCACTGAATCCGAAATTCTGCAGCGAATTTTTATGTTTCGTTGTGGTAACATCTCCAGGCTTAATGAGTATGAAAACGAAACATTTCTCGGCTTTCCCCGATTTTCTCAGATTTTCCCTGCTAATGAAATTCTTCGAATATGAAAAAGCTACGGGTGTTCCAATTTCACTCCCGCGATCTCCAAGATTTTCGCGATAGCTTCTCGTCGGTGTCATAAAAATATATGCGAGTTGGTCGTGCATAAAAATAGGCCTGAAAAGTCTTTTTATTAAAATCATAAATAATGTGAAGATCTCAAAAAGGCATCAACAGTTTCTTTCATGTGACCTGTTTATATATTAATTTATTTTCCTACCTGAATCCAAAACGAAGGGGCGAAAAAGGGGGAAACAAGCGAATACTGCACAACGTCATGATAGCCTTAGGGGTTTTTACTTACAATAAGTACGTATACTCCATTTACTTTTATAAAGTCTCCCGGTTGGCCATGAAAATTTGACACATTTCATCATGTATATTTTGAAAATGTTAGGTTATAGTCATTTTCCTGTCAGATAACTACGCAACGTTGTCTTCTCTACATAGAAGTCGTAGTAATTACGTATTCTCACTATGTGAATTAACTTCGGTAAAATAATTAATTTGAGATATTATGTAAATTCAATAATTCCACAGTCCTGACGACTATAGAATAAAATGTTTGTTCTGTTTTTACTGGAAATATTTCACTTATACAGGGTGAGTCTTTGACCACTGCATTAATTTTAACCAAAGATTCCTCTCATCAAATGAAACACTTTTTTCATTTACCATTTTTCCAGATTCGGCTCAGGTAAAAAGTTACAAGCATTTAAAGATTTCACAATGTGCTAATACACTCCCGCATATAAATTATCTATGACATTGTTGGCGAACGAGAATAAGGCATGGTAACGTGGTTTACAGCTTGATTCGGGATTCCAACGCTCAGGGACGGATCCATAAAAGTAGTGAAATAGTGAATATCTCGAAAACGGTGCGTTTAAGGAGAAATGATGAAGAATAATATAATGTTCTAAACCGATGGAATATTCTCGAAATGACTCAAGAAAAACTTTATATGCTTTCTTTATGCTAATTTCGTTTAGTTTTATGAATCCACGAGTCCATAACTAGAAAACCAGTAGAAGTAGAAAACAACTAATATTTGGAAAACATGTATCATAGTTATAGGAAACTTTACGCCAACATTCATTTTATTCGAAAAAAGGATGTCAAAGCTACAAAATAAAAACTGATTTTTTTTCAAAATTTCAACAGACTGTATCTTTTTACCTGAGCTGAATTTGGAAAAATGTTGAATGAAAAAAGTGTTTCATTTGATGAGAGGAATCTTTGGTTAAAATTAATGCAGTGGTCAAAGACTCACCCTGTATAAACTGGTTGGAAGATTCAATTATGCTATTTTCTTGTATGGAAATCAAGAATCAAGTGTTGAAATTTTATTGAAAAATAATGGATAGAGGAGTAGTCCGTTACTTTGTGATGGTTCATTTGAAAAAAGAATAGAAGTACCTGAATAACCCGGCAGGAAAACTTCTAAACGAACAGACGTACCTATGGATTTCCCCACTTTTCTCAAGAAGACATTTAAATATCTTGTTGCACAACTTGAAATACACCAGTTTCAAAATGTAGTAGTACTATGAAACCCGAGTCATTCTTATACCATAATGAAATATAATGATAGGAAACTAAGTAATTTCATTCGAAAGTTCAACATGTCAGAAGTTTTCCTATTGCAGATTTTAATGTTATGATTATGTTAAATTTGAGACTTTTAAGAGTAGAAATTGGCAACGTCTCGGCGAAAAGTTTTGACCTTGACGATATTTCAGCAGTGCCAACCTGCCTCTGTTTAAGTTACAAAAACGTGATAGACCTAAATCATGGCCAACCGGGAGACTTTATAAAATTGAATGAAGTATAGGTATACTACAACTAACTTAATTAAACCGATGAATAGGGATTTATTTTCTTTCATTGATTTTTTTTTTGACTTATCGATGTTTAATAATAATTAAAATTACATACCTACTCAAATCTAAGGAGCGGAAATGAATTTAGTTTTTATCAGTTCAATTGTAAATTTACGTATATTTTATTCCAGTTTATATCGTCTGGACTTCTGATAGCAATTGAGGAAATAATTCCTCATTCCTATGTATCTTATGACAGGGTGTCAGGGGAGAATCCAGGTGATTTATTGTCAAAAAATCGGGTGGGACTTTTATATTTTTTTGGGCCATACAGCTCTCTAAAGTTGGCACCGGAAAAGCCAACGAATGGACCAAAGATGAAATAAGACAGACATTGTATGCGAGAGAGAAGGCAATGAAAAAATTGTTTGGTGCTGTTTCCTTATGTTTGCCATGGGTAGAAAGAGCCGCCCCTTGGATTTGTTTCGCAAAAAACTTTTTGTTATTCATAGAGAGAGAAATAAACTTTATTGATCATAATTATAATCAAACGGCTATCGACCTAAGTCTTCCTGCCAATTGTTATTCATATTATACCATTTAATTTTAAATGGCTTGATTCATTCCAAAAAAAAAATTACATAAAGACTCTTAAATTTTTTCGCAAATCTTTGGTGTTTTATTAATATCTTTTACAAAAAAAAAATTCCTACGAAATATGGTGAGAACTTACTTTCTTATGTCACAAACACACTGTAATTTTTTTGATTTGAAATATTCATTTTTTCGCCTTATTTAAAAAAGTCGGTGGGCTTTTTGTTCGCTGAAATCTCTACTTTCTGATGGTGTAAGAAAAATATATATCACTATGGTAAATTTCCTCGGAAAATGCAACGAAATAACAGCTAGTGAGGCTCAGAACCTCCTAGCCCCTTCCACTTTTCTCTATGAAATAACTTTTGATGGGATAAAATTTTCCGTAGAGAATAGGCATCTACGCACATAATTTAGAGAAGATTCAACAACTTTCTCAAAATATTGTAGTGTTATCAAATATTAACTTTATTAACTTAGCATTTTCTGAGAAAATTAACCATAGTAATGTATATTTCTCTAAACCGCCAGAAAGTAGAAATTCCAATGAACAACAAGCCCACTGACTTTCTTAAAAAAGCAGATGTTTTGACGGGAAAATTTTCTATTGAATATTAGACTGCTTTTTCGATATTAAGTCAAAATAGGGTGAAAAAATGAATATTTTGAAACAAAAAAATTACAGTGAGTTCGGGACATAAAAAGGTAAGTTTTCACCAAATTTCGTGAAAAAATAATATTTTGTGAAAGATAAAAATTAAAAACCAAAAACTTGGTTATTTGAATTTTTCACATAAATTGTAGATCTAATTATGACCTACCACTTTACCATTTAACTTTTTTCCATAGGACAAACTTTCTCTGGAAATCAAGATAAACCGTTCTTTACCCTCAAAAACTCACCCCCTTCCACTTCCTCACCGCAGATCAACCCTAAATTATTTTTCCTTTAATTTTTGTTATATTCGCTTCCTTTTCCAATGGGTTTCATCGTACTATTATTTTTTTTTTCAAAAGTCTATCAGCAGATCCTAGGAACTTGTGCGAGTTAGCAGAATCAGTTGCATTCCTTCGCTTTGTTACTGTGTCCTCAACCGAAATTTCGTGAGGATCGTATGGCTAGAAAATTTTAAAAAAATTATTAAAAACAAATCTGAATGAATTTGAACAACCGTGCCAAAATATACTGGGGCTTTTCCATTTTTATGAAAAATTTTAATATAGAAATCACATTATGTTCAAAATAAAAAGGTTATTCGTTTTCATGTTGGGAATAAATTATCAATGAACATAAATAAACAATTTTTTGTTCAAAAATTTTGTCTGAGAAAGAAGCAGTGTCGACAAAATCGCTCAATAAATTATAAAAATCATCTTTTTAATGATTCTTTCATTTTTCGATTTGCATTAAATAAAATCCACTGACATTCATATAAGTTTTTCCAGTAAAATAGTTCCGGCGTTGTCTGAACTGAAAATGAAATGGCTAGATGAAAAGAAAACAGAAATTCGTAATTATCGAAACGAATAAAGCCTGCCAACATCATACAATACAACCCTTTCAATATCCCCTAATTTTACCTTTATCACGTATCAGCCCAACTCAAAAATTCAGTGAAAATTTCCGCTATGCAGGGAATCAATTTTATCGTTTAATCCTCGTGTCAAAACGTCAAAAGGTCGAAAACTTGCTGATTAATTCATGTTGCGTATTTGTGAAACTTTCATGTATGAACATAAAAGAGCTTGGTGGTTGGAGTAATATTTCACTGAATGTTGTGTATTTGGAAAATCAATAACAATTCCCGAACCTATCGTCTCATTTGTGCCGTCCGCAAAGATTTTAGATGATATACGAATTAATTATCAACTTGTTAAATTATATGTCCTGCATTGTATTATAATTTTTTATAATTTTGCTTTTTTTTCGTCAGTCTTTAATGTAACAATTTTTTTCCAGTGAAATAAGGTGATGTGCATATGGGTGGAACCAAGTAAATATCTCCGGAATTATTCTTTATTTTTTTTTATTTTGAACTATATTGATATTAAAATTTACAATAAAACATCCTTTATATTATTTTACCTTCAAATGAGCGTTTCTTTATGATTTTAATAATTAGGATATAGTTCATTTCAATGCTAACCGAGATAGTAACAAAAAAGTATCTAAAGAAATGAAAGAGATAATATTATCTAGTAGTCCAGTGAATAATTATGATTATTAATTTCTTTAATAGATTACTAGATATCAGTAGCTTGTTCCTTCCTTTAGATACTTTGTTAAAATCGTGGTGGGCATTGAAAAATAAATATTGAACCTTTATTTCTGTTCTCATAAAAAAAGCTTTATTCGAAACTGAAATGATATACAGGGTGAATCATCACAATTTTTTCTTTTTAGTTTTTTTAATCTTAGTGAATTCACTATCCAGTCATCATCAAACATCACAATTTTCAAGATCGACATTACTTCCGCTTAAACAGGAGGTTCAATATTATTATGAAAAACATATACGCAATTTACCGTAATGTCTACTTTCCAAATTTCATTTCGATGTAGGTACTTGCTTCCACACTTTTGCACTTCACTATATACCTGGTGTCCCGAAATATATGCAACAAAATTTAACAGTAGATTCTTGAAGAAAATTTAGGGGATCTGTATTTTTTATTTTTGTAAAATGGGCCCACATTTCAGGGTAACAGACCTCTGAATTTGGCCCCCAAGAATCGTTTTATGTCAATATCTCAGAACATTGTTGCATATTACAAACCAAATTTTATATACGGGGGTACTGAAATATGATAAATCTGACAGTGTTACCTTTTTTGGCATAGTGCCCCATTAAGACGATTCAAGAGACAAACTCCAAAGATAAGGAGTCCCAAGGAGAAGTGTATTTAGGGGGGCAGCATGCCACTGTCAGATTCATCATATCAGAACCCCTGTTTATAAAATTTGGTTTGTAATATGCAATAATGTTCTGAGATATTAACATAAAACTAATCTGGGGGGCCAAATTCAGAGGTCTGTAACTCCAAAATGGGGGCCCATATCACAAAAATAAAAAATAAGGGTCCCCTAAATTTTCTTCAAAAATCTACTGCTTAATTTTATTGGATATATTTCGGGACTTCCTGTATAGTGTGACAGGAAAAATGTATCTCCTTTTTTACGTATGTTCACTAGATGGCTAGATACCAATTCAAATGAAAACACAGTGAACTTCAATCTGCTTTTGACTATACAGGGTCACTCATGGTAGATGACAGGTTGTATGTTTACAAAAGAACATGACATAAGATTACGATTGTATTTGAATGGCACTTTCCTTTACCTATACCTAGCAGTTTCCAAGCAATAAATTAGATTTCCAATTTTTAGTGCTTAAATATTTATGTATAATAAATAGATTATTCAAATTTGAAATTTCTACATTAATTCAAAAACAATAGGTCTGCGAGGTGAAATTTTAAAAAGCAGAAAATTTGATGAATTTGAACAATGGCACTTTAGAGAAAAATTTATCTGCATACTGCAGTATCAATTCAATCGAAGTTATATACAAGGTGGGTCTAAATTGTTGCGAAAGATTTGAATGGTTATTTTTTAAGTTTTTGGTCTAAACCCCAAGTTACTGCCCTTTAAAATGGTGGAAAATATTTTGTTTTCCTTAAATATCTTCTCTGTGGAACAATTAAGAAGAATTTGGCAAATCACGAAAGCTAATTTAATGTAATTTCTGATGGTTTATGTAGTTCGGAAGTTTGATCATCAAGGAGGGAGATAATCAACCCATACAATATTTTACATCAGAACTTCATGATGTATCAACATTTTGCAGACTAAAAACTGATTCGAAAATAAAGATTGAATAAGCAACTTTTTTATATGCGACTTTTTCTGCTAAAATTGTTACTTTTATAACAAAAAAATTGTATATCACTCGGACCCTTTTCATATGGGAATTCACAGAGACGCTATAATTTATTGAAAAAATTTGACAGGCTGCTTTAAAATTAAGACATATTTACTCATATCAATTAGGTTGGTGTCAGTTAAAGCCTCAATAAAAAAAATATTGTTTAAATTATAATAACGTCAAAAGGAGTAATTTGTAGGGGTTTTGAATTAAAAAAATGGGTTCAAGCCCTGTGGACAGGAGCTTTCTGGCACTCTAGTTCAAACAGACAAATTATATCTCCGAAAGTATTGGTTTCTCAGAGTTGGGAATTATATCAATATATTCATATGATAGAACTGCATCATAAAGGAAATTCAATTCAAATAATAGTTCATTTATCAAGATTAAATGAGCAAATCATGAGAATGAGAACTGCACCATGGAAGAAATCAAATTAAATCTGGCCAATTTTGCCCAATAACGAACTTAATCGAGATATTCATCTCCCTAACCTACTCTGAAAATTTCAACTACCTACCTCATTCCGTTCGAGAGTTATATCTATGTCTATGGATGAAAAGCAGTCTCACTACTCTCAGATCTCTTACTTCATGTTCCGTTCCGGAATGTGAGACTTTTCTGAGAAAAACTAATTTCGGAGCAAACAACTGAGATTTTTCTCACTTCACTCACAATTCTTCGATTGATTAGATAATTTCATGTCTCAGGAAAATAAGTTGACATTATGACAATTCATACATAGAATAATTATATCATTCTGTGACAACGTTGAAATACGATTTATTATTGAAATTTTGAAAAATCATATCTCCGAAAGTATTAGCTTGTTAGAGTTAAAAATGATATCATTGGATTGTTATAGTAAAACTACTTAATGAAAAAAATTTAATTTGGAGTTTGCTTTGTAAAATAAATTTTTTTTTTGTTACTCCTTAGCCGGGATATTTATCTCCCAAACCTACTCTGAAAATTTCAACTGTCTAGCTCATTCCGTTCGAGAGTTATCGTGCCTACGGCTGGCAGGATCGGCCGGCCGGACCGGCCGGACGGCCGGACTGGCCGGACAGAATGAATTTCGACCACGGATTCTTGATCAGTGAGTCGAACCAAATCGTTTAAGACCATTTTATCGAAAAATTCGAAAATTACAGACATTTGGGCAAATTGATAAGCACTCAGTTCCGAGGAACTAGAGCGCCAAAAATATGCGAGAGACCATCTTTCATTTATGTATCCTGAACAACCAGCCCTCAAAAATGTTCGCTTCAATTCAGAAACACCTTGTAGTTAAGCACGAAAAAGGAAGTCAATTAATTTCTCGAGGACCGCCGAAGATACGTTTAGGAATTTAAAAAAACAAACATAATAAGAAGGCGAAAACATACATGGTGTCCCAATTAAAATATCAATAGCAACGCCGCAGCGCTGAAAATATTCCACCCAATTAACCTAATTTTGAGAATATTTCTATATATCTTTCTCCATAAACATATTTCCTACCTACCATCGACGATGAGTGACCCTGTATATTATACAATATTCTTTATTATAATTATATTGTCTAATCAACTACATATATCATGAGCAGGAAATTTGAAGATGTGACCCGTTGGGTTTCGAAAATAGATATTCGTATAGCATCTGAAATCTACGAAATCTAACTAAGCTTGAAATCATTTGCAATGCATTGACTGCTCTGTTTTCTATTCAGCTTGCACGGAGCATGATAGTGAGTATTTGTCATCATTACCTCACCGAAATCAATCCTTGATATCAACTACTTCAATAACAGTATAACTTCATACCAGAACATTAATTTAAGTGGATTTTACTGTTGTTATCTTTAAAAAAAATTTCTATGTGAATTTATCGATAATACTTTCAAATATTTTCAAAGAGATTTCAGATTTGAACGCAGCAACCAACAGGCGACAAAGGTAAGGTAAAATAAGGCATTCACTGTTAAGGCAAATTATATTTGAAAAACAATTATATAGAAGAAATGTCCAGATTTTCAAATAACTCATTTATCCATTAGGAGAAACGTTGGAAAATTATGTCTAAGATATGTACCAGGAGATTATTAACTCAATGAAAAATTCTATCCCACTCACACTAATTTATTTAATATTGTGACACGTTACCAACGATGTATCACACTTTGTATTTTACATTTAAAACGTCAATTGAAATTTCAAATTGAAAGTATCGCAGTAGGCTACGATATTTTGTGTAATCTTGATTTTGACCTATAATCCGTGTGTGTCGATCCATCTGTCTTCAAATGGCCTGCAAGATATCCAGATTTAACACCACTAGATTTCTTCCTCTAGGGATATTTGAAAAATCGTGTGTACCGGGCTCCTCCTATTGATTTGGAAGATCTAAAGAACAAAATAAGGAATGCATTTAGAGCCCTTAATGCTGAGGTGTTGAGAAGTGTTACTTCGCGTGAACTATTCCACCGAGCTGAAAGATGTCTAGAAGCAGATGGTTAACATTCAGAACGTATTCTTTAGTTATTACATTTTTTGTCCCCTTTTTTGTAATTTTTTGTTTCTTTTACTATTCATTCTTTGTTTAACGTTCGGTAAAATACATAGTTGATTTCAACTTGAGGAAGGTTTTTTTTATTGATCTCGATTATTGAAGTCAAAATCAAGATTACACAAAAATCGCAGCCTACTGCAATTCTTTCAATTTGAAATATCAATTGACGTTTTCTCCATCAAATCAAAGATAAAATACAAATTGTGATACCTCGTTGGAAAGGTAATTTTGAGTATAATTAAAATTTTGCAAAAAATATACAGGGTGCTATTTGAGATAAAAAAAAAGTCAGAGTCACTTCCGGTCAAACCGAAAATGATATTCAATTTTTGTTTTTCTCAGTTGAAGGTTCCTTGAACGATTAGAAAATCATAAAATTTTTATCTTTTGAAATGGCTGAGATAATCCATTGGAACATGTATACTGGGACACCCGGTATATGAATATCAGGCTCAACTATTTCAACGTATTTTTCAACAATTTACAATCGTTATTTCTTCTAGTTTTTATTTAGTGTATCTTTCGTGAATCGATTCAATATCTATGTAGAAGTTATTTAAAGGTCACGAAGATATAATTGCAAATCATTTTTTCAGGAAACTGAATTGAAAGATATCACGTGGAGTTTTTTACGTCGTATTCAGAATGTAACCATGACATTTTGGTCCTTCCAGTAGTAGGATGACATTCATTATCTGCCAGTTTGCCTCGAAAGGGCTTTATCTCGAGTATTATAGTGCAGAGATGCAATTCCTTCCTTTCTTCCATTCAGCATCCCAGTTAATCCTTTCTTTTATATGCTCCCAGTAGAGAGCGTCCCCTCACCTATTTCCCCTAGGATGAGAAGCTGAACAACAGGTGGAAAGTGGGCAGATGCTTCTCGTATCTGCTATTGAATATTAAACCAGATATTATTATTCAAATGATGGGCATACGATTTCTGTGATCGCTACTTGGATTAATGGAAGATTTATGCAGCACCATTCCCTAATGGGTTAAGAAATAATCACACGAATTTAGTGAGGATGAATAGCCTACATATAATTGATCATTAATAGTCTAGTCAACAAGTACCTTTTAGTTTAAAACTCTTAAGAGGTCTCCGAAAATTATGATTGAGAAGTCCTTCGATTCGGAACGCCATGTAGATATTTTTTGAGAAAATTGAAGGGTTATGAACAATTTAGTGAAAAAAAAGGGGGTTTGGTTTTTTTCATTTATCTCAAAAACTATTTGAGATTTTTCAAATTTGAAAAAAGATTCAGAAAGAGGAGGATATTTCTCAAAAAAAAGCTCGAATTCCCGGAACTGTAAGAGTAATATTTTTAATTTTTTCCAGAGGGTTTAAAATAGTCCCAAAAACTGGTACTCCGGCTAGCGTAAGCCACGCCCACTTCGGACCTTTAATGAATAAATATTATTTAAACTTATTAAATATGAAAATTAAGAACTAAAAAAATTCTCGCCTGCAGAATACATCAATGAACAATAATTCGTGGTCTAAAACTTTTTATCGCGATTTCAAAATTAGTTATCCATTAGTTAATTAAATGTTTTTTTGTAACACGAACATTGCAAGTGCGACAATTGTGAAACTATTAATCTGAGATTGTTTTAGAATAGATTCCTATTGAAAAAATTAAAAAATTTTTAATTTTCGTATTGTTATTAACAATTTACCTAGGTTAAAAATTATAAAGCCTAATTAAACATTGAATAAAACCTTATCTTTATAATATTACTATTGATTCGTTTTCTCATGATCAGAAGCTACTTAAAATTTATTTTTATCTCTTATTGTTAAAAAAATTTGTTATAAACAAATACGTTGTATATAAGGTAATTTCAATTATTGAAACATAATGAAAGTTTTAAATTAAAAAAAACTTTTTTAAAAAAACAATTTTCATGGCTTGAAAATGGATTTGATAATTAAAATTTTTTTCTTACCACTTGTTTATTTCCATTAGTTTAAAGTGAAATCAAACATAAAAAACTAGGTGAGAATGATGAAATGAAAGAGAACAGAAAATTTAAAGTTCAATAAACAATAAAATTTTATTTTTTTTGATAATACATGATTATTTTTGTTTTTTTAAGTAGAAATAGATAAAGAAGAAAAAGAGACAAATCATTTGTTCATAACAAATTGCTTATGAAATAAAAAATGGGTATGGAAATATAAATAATAATACATTTTCTTTTAATATCAGAGACCAGGATGAATAATGATTTGAAAAAAAAATGTTAATTATCAAATCCATATTCAAGTCATAAGAAGTATTTTTTGAGAAACGGTTTTTTTTAACATCATTTTGATCAAAGATTATGTTTCCAAAAAAATTTCAAAGTTATCAATGTATTTGCTTATAACAGTTTTTCAAACAATAAGAAATAAAAATTGATAATAATCATTTTTTAGCTTCTGATCATGAGAAAACTGATCAATAGTAATATTATAACAAAAATGTATTTTTCAATGTTTACTTATGCTTTATGATTTTTAACCTGAGTAAACTGTTAATAACAAAGGGAAAATGAACAGTTTTTTTTATTTTTCCAACAAGAATCTATTCTAAGGCCTTTGAGAAATAGCTCCACGAAAGGAAAAAATCATCAGATTAATAGAAAACAATTATCGCACTTGCAATGTTAAGGTTCGTGCTACAAAAAATTGTTAATTAACTATTGGATAACTAATTGAAAAATCTCGATAAGTTTTTGGACCACAAATTATTGTTCATTGATCTATCCTGTAGGCGCAAATTTTTTCAGTTCTTAATTATCATATTTAATAAGTTTAAATAATATTTATTCATTTAAGGTCCGAAGTGGGCGTGGCTTGCACAAGCCGGAGTACCCGTTTTCGGGCGTATTTTCAACCCTTTGGGTAAATTATAAATATTGGTCCTACAGTTCCGGGAGTTGAGACTTTTGGGAAATTTCCACTTCTTCTTGAATCTTTTTTCAAATTTGAATTTTTTTTTTGAGATATATGTAAAATACCAAACCCCCTTTGGATTCACTCAATTGTTTATAACTTTTGCCATTTTTGCGAGCGGCCCTCAAATTTTCTCCAAAATATCTACATGCCATTCCTAATCGAATGACACCTCAATAATAATTTTCGGAGAACTCTGTTGTTTTCAAGTAACTCAGTTTCGTTAAGAAAAACGTTCTGCTTTAGAAACACAAGATATTATTTTTTGTGACTTGTGACCAGTCTGTCAACAAAATAATAACTCAATGAAAAATTATATACGATTTACACTTATTTATTCAATATTGTGACGCGTTTCGTCGACACAGCGACTTCATCAGACGTCTGATGAAGTCGCTGTGTCGACGAAACGCGTCACAATATTGAATAAATAAGTGTAAATCGTATATAATTTTTCATTGAGTTAATATGGATTTGCATCAAGTAAAAGCCACAAAATTAAATTAAAAAAAAAAAAATAATAATAATAATTCTGAATATTTTCGCTTGGTCTCCGAAACGTTACAAAATAGTTGCTTTATCGTTGATGTTGTTTCGTTACTGTTTATTAGGCAACATTGTTCTATACAAGGTGCAAATTTCTTGTGTTTCTAACGCAGAAGCAATTTTCAAAATTATATTTTTATTTAGTTTATACATGTTTGTCGGAGTTTGGGAGAGAAAACCCAGAAAGGAACTATTTAGTGATGAATTGAACCCCCAAAGTATCCTTTAATAATACATGTTGTTATCTCTGAAATGAATACGAACAGAGGTGCAATAAGTGCACCTTTTTTTCCTTTTTTTTTTTCGTTCAATTTTTTCTATTTTCAGATGTGTATAAAAAAAACAGGTTATGGATGCCTGAAGTCTAAATAATGCAGTTACTTTGCTGCTGAACACGGGTTACACTACCACTACACCAACACTAATACATTTCACTATCCGCGTTTCGATAACCAAGTTATCTTCTTCAGAGACTGAAAGTAAACTTATAACTTGGTTATCGAAACGCGCGTATAGTTAGTTTTACACAGCGAAGAAATTCATGAATTTCTTCGCGAAGTTCTTCACGAACTTACTTCATGAAGAAATTCTCCGTGTAAAACATAAACTTGACGTGAACTTCCTTCACGTAAAACTTCATGAAGAACTTAGAACATGAAATTAGAACTTGTTCTATTTTATCAACAAGTTTCGCGTGAAGTCGGGGGTAGCAACATCTGTTTCATGCCATAAATTATCGGAAAAGCTGTAAAACATAAAGTCGTTGTGTTTTGAGGTAGAAACGAGCCAAGTTCAGAATCGAGCCACAGCAGCTCTTGCTGTCGTCTGGATATTTGCTAGTTTTGAAGTTTACAGATGTTATTTTACATTTATCTTCATGAATTTTGTCACCCGTGTTAAACGTCACACTTCATGAAGAAATTCGTGAAGAAATTCATGAATTTCTTCACCGTGTAAAACTAGCTTAAGATAGTGAAATGTACTGCCACTGGTTCTTTCTTCAAATCGAATTCCTTCAATTCCTCTGGTTCGCGAAGGATCGTCAGCATTTCCGCATACCCTATATTAAATAACATACTCAATTCCGGTTCAGATATAATTACAATTACTGCTCTAATAATTGAATAATCATACTATTCATTCATCCGAAATAACGTCCGGCGTAATTGCATTCTCGGAACACGAGCCAATACAGATCACTGATCAGTTCCCAGATTTGGAATTAGTTAATCAATAAACCTCATAACACCCCATACAATTGTTCCTGGGGGATATTACATCCAACTCTGTGGCGTCATTTCGAAAAGTGGATGAGAACGAGTTCAATTAAATCAATTGCAGAGGCAGGAAATTGTAGTGATTTTAAGCGACAAGTCTGTGTTTGACAGAACAGAAACGAAATTCGATACCCAAAAATATGGAGGCAGATTGGTATTTCATCGGAAGATAGCGTCTCATATTATAAGTCTCCGATCATGTAAATATTTCAGATGCATAAGCTGAGGATTCATGTTATCAGGCCCGCCGCTAGCTGTTTCATCGCCCGCGTGCAATATCGATTATGCCGCCCTACGACTACTTACTCTGAGTTTCGTCAAAGAAGGATAATTAATGTTTTTTAATTATGGTGAAAAAAAAGAATAACAACTTAACGAAGATCAAGAGTCCGTGGTCAAAATCGATTCTGTCATCATATCTAGCGATAAGAGACATGTCATATTTATTTCTGGTTCTATTCAAAATTCGTTGCTCATCATGATATACAATATCTCCTATTCCAAAAAATTAAGGATGATTGAATGCGAAATGACAAATGAAATAACCTCAGCTAGTTTCGGATTAATCATTTTTAGCACCCTTGTTTTTTTTTTAATTACACATTTTTATGCGCATGTTGGGTTCATTCTTATTTCTTACTTTGTTTCAGAGCATTTGCATAAACCGATCCTTTTAACCCTTAATTCTTATTTTATTTTAATTTGTTTCTTATTTTATCTTATTTGCTGTTATTCCTCATTTTAATAGATTTTCATCCGATTAAGATCTGAAAATTTAAATGTATCATATTGAATATAATTTTGCTAAAATGTTGTTGTGATAATCTGAAATTATTTCTAAATGATATATTCCATTTTTGACGTTTTAATAAAATTTCTAGTTGAAGAGCTATTAAAACATTATTTATTCAGCATATTTAATGTTCTGGTATGAAGTCTTAGAGATGGAATAAATGCTGTTTATTCATCCCTCGCAAAAAAATCGAAACTGAATGTGAATTAACTAAGAATATCTAATTATATTTGTGTGACATAACTTCAGTATTTCGATATAATATGACTTGATTATCATCAAGCATGCACTCCCAAGATTTATCTCATTGTTCTCCATAGATTTGGATGTCATCTCTCATCTCATGGAATAATGATATAAATTCATCAAAACGCTTCAAAATATCATTTTTGCAACGAAAGGGGATATCAGTTTTACTATGAAAATCCTACATAGCTACATAGAGTCACATTACACATAAGAATTTATGTGCAATTGTTGTAACTAATTGAATTTTCTCATAATTTAGAATATTTGAAACTATTATAATTAATATTAAATGATGTTAATAAAATGACGTAACTTCATTTCACAGGTATAATAAATCAGATATTTAAACAATTTTATCAGTGTACATAATAAATCTATATTGTTGTAATTAATCTGCAATTATTGTTTTCATCTAGTCCTAGTTAACTGCACACTAACCTCTGCTTCTTGGTATGTGGTAGTCTGACAAAGATACTCCGCCGTATTCAAAAAGCATTCAATCTCCGTTAAGTCGTAACTGAGGTCATCAGTTAAGGATAAATAAGAATCACAACCTCAGTTAACGTATGTAACGGTGCTGAAACAGGCCTGTTTCACGTTAATTTTCACTTAAACTGAGGTTGCGATTCTTATTTATCCTTAACTGAGGACCTCAGTTAGGACTTAATGGAGATTGAATGCTTTGTGAATACGGCGGACTGTGTGTCGAAACCAAACACGTCAGATTTGATAATTGGGAAAATTCAATGCATCTTATATTTGCTTAGATTCCATGAAGTAGTAGCCATTAATAAATCTCTTTCAACTCAAAAAAATGGCTCTTCAAAATAGAAGTTAACAAAAATTTTTATTTGTGTCATAATTTCTCAGAGTCTCCTTGTATGTTTTCAAACAATACTCATTCTGTTATCTGCAGTTGTTAATGTAGATTAACTCAATACAAAATTATATACGATTCACAGTACACTAATTTATTTATTTGTGATGCGTTTTGTCGATACAGACATATACCTCGATGACCTGGACATAGAGTCTTTATGTTCTTCTTCTTCTTCCTTCCTCTTCTTACTACTCATTTAAATGTAGTTACAAAATCTTACACTGTCAGTACTTTGTAAACATTTACAATAATTCATTCCTACTGCTTTTATAAATTAATTTTCTATTTGAATAGATTGAGTAACGCAAAAATATTGAGATCTAATTGTTCATTTACTAAATTACCTACCCGCATGTTTTTCTCTATTTATTTCCACCATTTCCAATAATTGGGCTACGCACATTTATTAAAATTGTTTATATTTTCGAATTCCGTGTTAAACTTATGCCCTTCTGCTAAAAATGTTCGAATAATAAGAATTAATTTTGTTATTTTGGTAGCTGTGATGATGATCCTTAGTTCTTATGCCAAAATTTTCACCTGGTGTCTTATATATAATTTAGGACAAATACCGCAATTTAACTAATAAACAACGGATTTGTCTTATTTTTTCCCTTTGATTCATTATTCTTAATGAGCTTTGCCAGGTTAATGTTTTTCCCTAATGCGATATTTACCTGTTGGTTAATATCTTTTTAATAGGTAAATATGCTGGACAAACAATAACCTGGCAAAGCTCATTAAGAATAATATATCGAAGAGCAATAAAAAGATAAATCCAGTATTTAGCAGTTAAATTGCGGTAGTGATAATTTATATATAGGAAGAACAGGTAGAAATTTTGGCATAAGAATTAAGGAACATCATCACAGCTACCAAAATAACAAATTTAATTCTAATTAGGTATTTGAATCATTTATTAGCAGAAGGATAAGTTTAATACGGATTTCAAAATTCTATACAATTTGATAAAGGTGCGCAACTCAATTATTGGGAGATGGTGGAAATAAATAGAGAAAAACCATAGAAATAATATCAGACTGTATAGTCTAAGAGAAAAACATACGGGTAATTAAGTTAATGAACAATTAGATCTCAATTTTTCTCCTATACTCAATCTATTCAAATAAAGAATGAATTTATAAAAGCGGTAGGAATCGAATTGATTGTAAATGTTTACAAAAAACTAGCTGCGTAAGATCATGTAATCGGTTTCAAATAAGTAGTATGAAAAGGAACGGAGAAGAAGAAGAATAGAAAGCCTCTCAGTCCAGGTCATCGAGTTATAGGGAAATTACTTGGGGAGTATTTAGTATGATGTTGTCGCTGTGTCGACGAAACGCATCACAATATTAAATAAATTAGTGTAAATCGTATATCATTTTTCCTTAAGTTAATATGGATTTGCATCGAATAAAAGCCACCATGATTTATTTTTAAAGTAAAGTATACAGTGTGAGTAAATGAACGAACGAAGTTGAATTATTCACTAATTAATTCAATCCTTTCACGGCCCTTTGCCTTCTCGTTATATATAATAATTCAATTTACTGATCATGCATTCGCTTAAAACTGATATGCTCTGTCCTATGTAATCTCATTTGACTAAAATTAGTGACTAAACTCTGGTCCATTTATTCTTTTAGTGTCTGTCCCAGGCTTCTGCAACAATGTTTTGTGCATCGATAGACATTACGGTACTAACAATCATCTACTCGTTTATCTATTTAATGGGACTAACATT
Organism: Halyzia sedecimguttata; assembly: GCA_937662695.2. Taxonomy (NCBI): domain Eukaryota; kingdom Metazoa; phylum Arthropoda; class Insecta; order Coleoptera; family Coccinellidae; genus Halyzia; species Halyzia sedecimguttata. The sequence continues at coordinate 10,851,143 of OW569411.2, read as the reverse complement.
GATCTGGGGTTGGAATACATTCATAATTTAACCGGTAATGTAAAGCTTGTTGCAGCACATTAATGATTTTATTAGATTTTCTGAAAATCAGAGGCCAGATGATTCGCGAATTTAATTATGTGTTTTTGTGAGAAAAAGTTTCTAGAGCCTTGGTGCCAGATTGCTGTAATTAATTCAAATCCAGAAGTATTTACTCTTTAATCATAGTCAACCATTTACTCCGCGAAGCTCATATTTGTGAAAGGACGGATTATTAGATCAATTAAGATCCTATCGGATAGCCAAGCCACCTTAAAGGTCTTGGCATACAACTGCAAGTCCCTGCTTGTGCAGGAATGTCGGAGCTGGGAGAGTCTGCAGCTCATCTGGGTTTCGGGCCACTCAGGCATAGAAGGTAATGAGGTGGCTGACTCGTTGGCGGCGCGAGGGGCTTCCACTGGGCTCATTGGACCTGAACCAGCCTGTGGCATCTCCCTCATGGCACCAGGGTGGGAGAACAACAGATGGTTGGATCAAAAGGTCCAGGAACTCTGGAGGAGCATATCTGGTATCTGACTTGCTCACTCAACAATTATTGGCTGGCAGCTGAAAGAGCAAGATGATAGCTTAAATTCCAGGTTAGACCTGAGAGTTTTAACAGTTGTGTAAACCGGTCACTGTGGCCTCAAAAACACCTAAGTAAGTTTGGGGTAGGTTGAGAACTGTGAGTGCAAAAATGCCTGGAGGATGACGAGTCTATCGAGTGTGACTGGCCCGCCGGGGACTGGACCAGACTTGAGGAACTAGGAGTCCACAAACTGAGACTGGGGGAACGGGACAAGTTGTCAACCACTAGACTCATCTCCCTTATCAAAAGGCTGGAGCTTGTGGGTGAAGTATAGATTTGGATGTGTCACAATAGTCTGACTGGTCACGGTGGCAGGGCGAGGTTCGTCCACCCGACACAACACACATATCAAATCATCATCATAATCAAACAAGTCATATTTTTCCATATCTTTTTCCATTGAGGTGTGCGTGATTTCTAAAAAAAAATGACAAAATTGAGAAAACAAGTGCGATGAAATACCTCTGTAAAAAGGAGTTATCGCCGGAAGAAATGTATAAGGGTACGGAGAATTATTGGGTATCTCTGTCCCTTCGTACCAGGTGATCAAGAACTGTTTAAGATATTTTAAACTGGGAAGAGAGTCCTGTCAACATGCACCAGGTACAGGAGCCCTCCAAAACTGTGGTGACCGAAGATAATGTTAATTTAGTCTATGACATGGTCTCTGTTGAAAACATTTTATGAGGAATTTGCTCTCAAAAAACTCATTAACCCGAAATAAGGATGAATAAAAGCGAAAGTTTCTTACGGTCGATGAAACATGGGTTCCTCATTTTGAGCCAGAACCTAAAACACCAAGTATAGAATGGAATTCGTAATATGTCTTGATGATGGAAACATTTTTTCTGCCAAAACGTTCCAAAAATATTAGTGGACCAGAGTATAGTCACCCATGTATCCAGTGAACTCAAGTATCTCATAATCTCATTTGAAATGTACAAAATCGTTACTATAACCTTCATTTTTTCACAGGGCGGCTCGATGCCCAACACGAGTAGCAGCGTCCCCTTCCTGCTGAGCAGCAGCATGCAGAGCATCCGCTCTCGGCGACCGTCGGCGGTGCTCGGCGGCTCGCAAGGCTCGCAGGGTCTCCTTCAGCAATTAGGCTCGGGCATGGTAAGACTCACCTCCTCGTACCAACCGGCCAACGGCAGAACGTTCTCTAGTAGCTCGGTTAGGAAATGCCCCTCTCTGAATATTACATTTAGCTGAACGTACGTACGTATCGCATTGCACACCTCGTTTTACATTGATCACATCATCAAACTCAGGCTGAGCTCACGAATATCGTTAGAATGGGTGGGTGACACCGGATTTGCTACTTTTTTATCGATGTTCTGATCGTTGGTGTTCGTTTATGTAAATTCGTCATCGATTTTTATACTTATATCGATTCGTTGACGTTCCTCAACCTGACTCACCATGTGATATTCTATGATTTACAACACAGAACACTAATATATAAGAAGTGAAAGCTTAGTACTAATCTGAGGCAACAAAGATGGCGTCAAAGCCGCCATCGTTTTGGGTTGCGGGATAATTCAAACGGCGGAAATTTTAAATATATGCTTGTCCTCAAGATACCTTATACCATACAATTGGACTTTCTGGGGCATTGTATTTATTCATCTTCAATATAAATTCAGACCTCTGTTTCATAAAATCAACTCAGTATATCCATGAATAATTGTAAGAAAATTACATTGATGATACATAAACTGAATAGTTGAATTAGAGGTGTAAAAATGGAATAATAAATTTCAAGAATGTATTTATCAATTTTCTAATTCGATAATAAAATCATCTTCATTCATATATAGAGTACATATACTTACAACAATAAATAATATCAGTGTTTGTTGCAATCAGGCAGTGTCCAGTCCTATTCTCATCCAAAGTGTTCTTGAAAAAAAAGCAGTATCAGAATTCATAAAAAGCAAAACATTGGAATGTGTTAACAATTCTATATTAGGAATGGTATAATTCATCTCGGTCATATCATCTCCATAATCAATGATATCAGGGAAACAAGTGAAATCTTCAGCTACGATGTTGTCATTAGTGATTCCAAATTTTTGAATAAAATACCCAAAATTACCTAAATCTTGATAGAAATGGTTTGAACATTTATATGATTTTAAAATAGGAGACGTGAAATTATTTAAAACAATAACTTTTAGAGCTGTTTGTAACAGAAATATGATAGCTTCTCCTTATCTAGTGGATTCTCATGGCACCTGAAAATCATTTTTCTAATTGAAAATAAATTTATCACTAATTAAAAAGCCATTTAAAAATGGCAACGCATAACAGAAGAATCAAATGAATAGAATATACTCATATCAACAATCCCACCTTTAGATTTTTAATAATTCCAGATATTTTACTCGAAATCTTCCAAAAATATTCTATTTGTAAAATGGCTGAACCGCTGAATGTTTATTGTTCGGATATCTTCGGTTTATGCCGAAGCCGCCATCTTACTGGGTTGCTAAGGACCACAGAAGGCGAAGTTTCACCCCCCTGATTTACAATGTTATTGCTGATCTGTGACTTGGTGGCGGTACTTCAAAGTAGGGATGGGATATATCATCGATGTTTTTACCATCGATGTCTTCGATAATTATCATCGATGTTATAAAAGAAATTCTAACATCGATCAAATTAATAATGATAATATACTTATTTATATTTATAGGCTCATCGTCAATTTATTCTGAAGTAGATAGTTCGTTTATACAGGGTGAGTCTTTAAGTTGTACATTTATGTTAACCACATATTCCTCTCCCCAAATGACACACCTTTTTCACTTATCATTTTTCCAGATTTGGCTCAGATAAATAATAAAAGTTATACGCTTATAAGTTTAAAGATTTTACAATGTGAAAATTCCCATTGCACTTCCTTGCACACAGCACTGGCGCAGCGAGGAGGAGGATTTTGGGACTGCAGCCCCCCATTTCAAAGATACCAACATTTGCAATTTTTTCTGAGTTCATCTTCAAACGTCAAACATTCCTCATTTGGTTGTTCAGTTCAGCCCTGCCCCATAACAAAATTTCAGCCCCCCAAAACAAAATCCTAGCTGCGCCACTGGCATACAGAGACCCTTACTGGATTCGCTATTGTTTAATTATCTGAAAGCTTCATCATCTGATACTCGAAATTCAATGAATTTGTTTGAGAAAACTTATTAACTCACTCAAGTCTTATGAAATGATTTTATATAAACTTGATTCAGCATTTGTGAAAGCAATGTTTCTATTCCTCAACTTTAAAACACTTAACTTCAACTTGATTTCCATTCCATATCCACTGCAGGATTATACGCAATTTCATCATCGCCTCTTCTCACATTGCTTAAATATTCGAATTCTCATCCTATAAATGATATACAATGATGGATATCATAATATAATATCCAACCACATTATAAACAACAACAATAATAATTATGAACTCTATCAGTCTATGTCAAAACCTTAGGTTCTTAGATAAGAAAAACCTTGATCAAAAACTTGTATTAGACAATCGAGGAAAACAATATGATAACCTCGTATTTACTCTAATTTAACCGAGGCAGACAAAGAAATGTAATAATTATGTTGTTTATGTTTACATAGTTCCGTAGTTTGTTAGTTTAAAGCTTAATTGGAATCATAAGAAATTTCTCTTCAACAATAATTGGGTTGTCTCACAGTACGATTGAATTGGTGGAATTGACTTATAATTGATATTTTACTATGAAGTATTAAATTTATTTGTCGTTTGATGAAATTACTGAATTTTGCGGATACACACTTATGATTCAACAAGTTGGAATAAAGTAATTAGAAGTGACCTGAGGTATATCTGTGGAAAATTATTAATTGAATGTGTGTTATAAAATGAAATTATGTTCCATATGATATGAGAGAAATCCTTAAAATGATTGTGCGGAATCAAAGCAGGATGAAAATAAATATATTGATTATATGGATAACAGATAGGTAATTTAAACGTTTCATTCACTATTGGAGGTAAATAGAGGAAAATTCATAGAACAATACATGTCATGCTAAGCCTATTCATCTATTTCCCAAAAGATATATAGCCTCCAATCTAAGTTGTTTGAATAATGATTGCCCAGGTCTATGCCTCTATTCGAGGATTCTAGCACTATCATCTGTGATTCCGGTTCAGGGCCGAATTTATAAAAGCAGTTACATTTCTGGAATTTTATCAGACTTTCTAACATTCAATAAATGAATAAAACGTTGCATTTTACGAGAAATGATGAAAAATAATTTAATTTTCTTAAATAATTAAAGATTCTTTTAGTGACTTATGATAAGCTCCATCTGCTTTCTTCACGCTAATTTCTTATAGATATATGAATTTGAGAGTCTACAACTAGCAATCGAGTAGAACTAGGAAAAAAGTGTTAATTGGAGATTGTGTATTATAGTTATGGAAAACTACACACATTCATTCAATTCTGAATAACCCTGTCAAAGCTACAGAAAAAACTGATTTTTTTTAAATTTCGACAGCGTGTATCTTTTTACTTGAGCAGAATTTGGAAAAATGGAAAATGAAAAAAGTGTTTTATTAGATGAGAGGAATCTATGTTTAACATGAATGTACCACTTAAAGACTCACCTTGTATATTCACTACACCTTCATTTTCCTCTAAAAGTTTTCAGAAAAATAATCGTTTTTTAAATTTTTTTCGTATTATTTATGTAGTTGATAAAGAGTTTGGATGCAGTTTATGTTTCTGATTAATATCAATAAATGTCTAATAATAATATTCACCATAAAATGTTCTTTAGCCAATGTTTATCGACATCGATAGTTGCTTGCGATGTTGTTATCTAATCTCCCATCCCTAATTTAAAGCTGAAGGAATTTAAGGCGCACAGACAATATAGAAATATTTTGATTGAACTCCATGAAAACTGAGGCTACGCGTAAACCAATAATGAACTAGTAGATATGAGTGGGACCGTGCAGAAAATTAATCGTGTTTAATGAATTTTAAACATATTCTCAGTTGAAACAACTTTTTTCAATAACATAATGTTGAATTTCATATTTTCGATTTGGAAATAGGTTATATTAGTTAATTTTACAGTACAAAAAAAAGCACGAATATTTTTAAATCACCCTGTATAATATTCGATTCTATTCAGTATCAGGTGGTATCAGGTTAATACAACTACTCAAATATATCTGTGTTTAATGTTTATTGATGGAATTATGGAGAATCTAACTGGAAATTAAGGAACAACTGTCGGTAAATCTCACCAAACTGATGATTGCATTAGCATGCCATTCGTGGTTTGCGCGTAGCCTTATATTCAGAGCTTGTTTGGCCGCTTTCCAGGCGAAATTATCGTTATGGCCTTAATGCGGAATATTTATTACTTCAGCCTGTTGAAGATAGGCGTATACTTTTCATAAATATTGCCCTAATTTAAGCCACTGCAAAGTGATCCTCAGGGAACTGGGATTGGTTGCAATTAAATGTTCATTTTTATTAATGATGTACGATGAGTAAGGTAGTAATTTATGAAGTTTTGAAATCATAGCAATTCTGCTTGCTTTATCTAAGAGATCTAATAAATTAAGCGTGATCATTTCTGAATTTCAATAAATGAGATGATAGAAAGATTACATGGAAATGTCAGATTTTTATTGCAACATAATAAGTTCCTCATCAGACGAAATTGAATTACTGCCAATATTCTAAAGCATATTTTCTGCACGAGCAAAAATGTCTCATTGAAATGATCTACATCTATAATATTATAATATGCTTGCAGATATTACGAGGGGTTCGTAAAAAAAGAAACATGAGGCCGAGGTTTCCATTCTCATTAGTTTTCCCCAAATCACCATGTCTCAATTATCTAGATGGAATACATCTAGGTATTTTCCATGATTATGAAACAGGATGTCTCGAAATTGAGTTGAAAAGTTTGATTATATATTCTATGTCAAAGAATAGGACGAAAATTTCATATGAACCTATATCCAGAAAGGCCCTGTTTTCGAAATACAGGCTGTTGAAGTGGATTTCCTCAAGATATCGAAAACGGACTACGGACTTGAGAATGGAAATGTGCTGTCTACAAGATTATGTATTCAAAATACCAAAAATATAAAATGATCCTAGAAACAAAATTTTGAGCACTTTGCTAATTATTATCCGTCACTGACATGACGCGAGGCATTTGTTGTAATTCATTTCATATGGGCCAAATATTTTTGGACAGTACAAATCTTTACCCACTTTCCTCAGCCTGTATTTCGAAAACAGAATTTCAAATGAACCTATATTCGGAAAGGGCCTGTTTTCGAAATACAGGCTCTTGATGTGGATTCCCTGAAGACATCGAGAACGGACTGCGGACTTAAGAATGGAATACCTTTTGTGCAGAAATGAACCATCCAGAAGATTATATATTCAAAATACAAAAAAAGTTCCTAGAAACAAAATTTGGAGCACTCTGCTAACGCTTCCCCCAGTATTATTCGTCACTGACATGACTTGAGCCATTTGTTGTGGTTCATTTCATATGGGTCAAAGATTTTTGGAATGGACAAATTTTCACTCATTTTCCTCAACCTGTATTTTGAAAACAGAATTTCATATGAACCTATATCCGGAAAAGCACTGTTTTCGAAATACAGGCTGTTGAAGTAGGTTTCCTCAAGATATTGAAAACGGACTAAGGACTTAAGAATGGAATCCTTTTTTTTGTGCAGAAATGTACCGTCTATAAGATTATATATTCACGATACCACAAATGTTCCTAGAAACAAAATTTGGAGCACTTTGCTAACGCTTCCTCCGAGTATTACCCGTACGTGACATGACTTGAGCCATTTGTTGATGTTCATTTTATATGGGTATGAAAATTTTAGAATGCACAATTTTTTACTCCCTTTCCTCAGCCTGTAGTTCGAACACAGAATTTCACATGAACCCATATTTGGAAAGGCCCTGTTTTCGAAATACAGGCTGTTGAAGTGGATTCCCTGAAATGAGCGAAAACGGACTACGGACTCAAGAATAGAATACCTTATTTGTGTAGAAATGTATCGTCTATATGATTCTGCATTAAAAATACCAAAAATGTACCTACAAACAAAATTTCGAGCACTTCCCTCGGTATCGTCCGTAACTGACACAAGCTGGGCCATTTATTGTAGTGCATTTCATAAGGGCCAAAAATGTTTGGAATGTACAAACATTCCCTCATTTGCCTGTATTTCGAGCCTTTCCTAATATAAGTTATACTTACAGTGTTTTTCCTATTTTTGACATAGAATAAACCATCAAATTATTTAACTTAATGTTGGGAAACCTGTATATATATATGTAGCAGTATAAAGTTCGTGAAATGGGTATAGAAGAGCAATTCCTCAGAAACTGAAATATCCATTCTGAGAGAATAATTTGTTAAATTTCAATTTCCTTAGATTCCATTCGGCCTAACAACAAAATCAAAGAATTATAGGAATTAATTTTCAATTTGTTTTTAATATATCATATTTGAATTATAAGTCAGGTTGAGGAATCCATTTATGGTGAGCCTGCCTTTTTACACTTTTTTCTATCTCCTGCTTATCCCACACTACTTTTCACCATTTTTCATAGTTAATCATGCATCACATCACTGTCACCACCTCTTAATACCATGCTCATTCATTTGGCGGGGGCTATTGAAGATCAAAAAGTTTGTAAGGAAAATCTACTTTCTTCATATATTATCTTATATTTCGGATTAGTATGCTGCCAATAACGCTATAGCATGAGCCTGTTCTGTGAATTTCTGGTTGAATAACTGACGTAATAAAAAAATATATAATTCATTCATTGAATTATTCATTAATTCTACTTATTTGTGATACGTAGCACTAATTGAAACACAATATCAAAAAACCCTGCTTTATACAGTTTTCGAAAACTTGCAGAAAACGCAATACTCGATACATTACTTCGTTCCAGATATGAACAGCCCACATTTACCAATTTTTCAATTTATTTGTAACTTTTTTTAAAATTTCCCCACCCTCCTCAATTTTATAGTTTTCAAGATATTCTAAAAATGTATGACTTTTGTAGTTTTCTTAATCATTTTTGCCCGTATGTTCTGGGGAACATCGCGTTATCATTTTGCCCAAATGTCTGTAACTTTCGAATTTTTTGACGAAAATGGTCACGATTTAGTTCGACTCCCCAATGAAGAATTCGAGGTCAAATTTGATTCTGTCCGGCCGGCCGTTGCCACGATAACTTGAGAACGAAAAGAGCTAGCGACTTGAAATTTTCAGGGTAGGTGGCGCATCGCAATACGACGGACAAGTTCGTTAATGGGCATAATCGGCCCAGTGGTTTCCGAGTAATGATTTTGTTTTCAACCAATATGAATTCGATCGAATTGAAACTTGATGGGTAGTTGTAGAATATGAACCTAAGCAAGTTTGTGAAATTTTATGCGAATCGTATGGCTAGAAAATTTAAAAAAAATTATTGTAAAATCTTTTTGTTGTCACGATAACTTGAGAACGGAATGAGATAGCGGCTTGAAGTTTTCAGGTTAGGATGTGCTCCAGAACATAACATTTCAGTTAGTTTACGAGCATAATCGACCAAACGGTTCTAGAGTTATAGCCATCTGAAATTTTCTGAAATTTGGTGGTTTTTGTTCCTCTTTAACTCGAAAAATACTGAACCGATTGAATTCAACATGGTTATTAGTTGTAGAATGCCAACGCGAAAATGTTTTAAAATTTGGTGAGGATAGCATTTGTAGAAAATTTTTAATAAATCATTGAAAAAAAAAAAATATTCTATATATCAGTAACAATTCGTTTGAAATTGCTGAAATTTTTGCAAGAGCCTTCATAACCTAACTCTACTGCCAAGTTTCAAGTTTTAATACGATCGGTTAAATATTGTTGGAGATTCGAGCATTCTTGTGTGAGTTCAGTAGATGGGTGACCGTTGCCTCGATAACTTTCGAACTAAAGGAGATAGGGACTTGCAATTTTCAGGGTAGGTTGTGTATCCGAAAGGGAGAGTTGAGTTCGTTTTTGGACATAATCGGTCTAACTGTTTCCGAGTTATACCCACCTGGAATATTATTTCCTTAATAACTCAAAAAATAAATATTCGATCGAATTGGTGCTTGGTAACTAGTAGTAGAAAATCAACATAAAGAGGTGTTTGAAATGTTGTAAGAACCGTACCCCTAGAAAATTTGAAAAAAATGACCAAAAAAAAAATTTTAAGAACCGTACCCCTAGAAAATTTTAAAAAAATCACGAAAAAAAAAATTGCTTCAAGCACTGACGTGAAGTCAGAAGCTTTTGCGCGTATGTTCTATTGTCCATTCTTCTGTATTGGACACCCTTAATCGAATTTACCATTTTTTTTACATTTACAATTTACAGGAGAATGGACAAGATAATTTACCATGGTAAATTCGATTAAGGGTGTCCAATACAGAAGAATGGACAATAGAACATACGCGCAAAAGCTTCTGACTTCACGTCAGTGCTTGAACCAATTTTATTATTCGGTGCGATGGTAATTACAGTAATCAAAGAATAATACAAAAATTCAATTACCTACATCGACCATCGATAAATATCTTCTATGTCAAAAAATGCTATCTCCTTTTACTTATAGGTACCTACCTCTAAAGCGCATTCGAATTTATTTAATATTTATCTAGTATGTGAAAAGTAATCAATAATTTGTGAATTGTGACACTTAATTCGAATTTACCATGGTAAATTCGAATTAAGAGTGTCCAATACAGGAGAATGGACAACATAATTTACCATGGTAAATTCGATTAAGGGTGTCCATCAATACAGTAGAATGGACAATAGAACATACGCGCAAAAGCTCCTGACTTCACGTCAGTGCTTGAACCAATTTTTTTTTTTCGTAATTTTTTTGAAATTTTCTAGGGGTACGGTTCTTCCAAAAAAAATTTTTTTGTCATTTTTTTCAAATTTTCCAGGGGTACGGTTTTTACAAAATTTTAAACACGTCTTTATGTTGATTTTCTACTACTAGTTTCCAAGCTTCAATTTAATCGAATCTTTATGTTTTGAGTTATCGAGGAAATAATATTCCAGGTGGGTATAACTCGGAAACCGTTAAACCGATTATGCCCAAAAAACTCAACAATTTAACTCTCCCATTCGGATACGCAACCTACCCTGAAAATTGCAAGTCCCTATCTCCTTCCGTTCGAAAGTTATCGAGACAACCGTCACCCATCTACTCAACTGAACTCACACCAGGCTGCTCGAATCTCCAACAATATTTAACCGATCTTGTTGAAACTTAAAACTTGGCTGTGGAGTTAGGTTCTAAAGGCTCTCGCAAAATTTCAGCAATTTCAGACGAATAGTTACTGATATATAGAATTCTTTTTTTTATTTTCAATGATTTCTCGAAAATTTTCTACAAATACTATCCTCACGAAATTTCGCAAGAATTTTCGTGTTGGCATTCTACAACTAATAACCATGTTTCAATTCAATCGGTACAGTATTTTTCCAGTTAATGAGGAGAAAAAAACAACCAAATTTCAGATGGCTATAACTCTAAAACCGTTTGGCCGATTATTCTTATAAACAAACTCAAATGTCGCGTTCTGATGCACATCCTAACCTGGAAACTGCAAGCCGCTATCTCTTTCCGTTCTCAGGTTATCGACACATAAAAAATATTTTTTAACAATTTTTTTAAAATTTTCTAGTGATTCGATTCTCACAAAATTTCACAAAACGTGCTAAGGTTCATATTCTACACCTACTCAACAAGTTTCAATTCGATCGGATTTATATTGGTTGAAAACAAAATTATTACTCGGAAACCATTGGGCCGACTATGCCCATTAACGAACTTGTCCGTCGTATTGTGATGCGCCACCTACCCTGAAAATTTCAAGTCGTTAGCTCTTTCCGTTCTCAAGTTATCGTGGCAACGGCTGGACAGAAACAAATTTGACCTCGAATTCTTCATCGGGGAGTCGAACTAAATCGTTTGAGGCCATTTTCGTCAAAAAATTCGAAAGTTACAGACATTTGGGCAACATGATAACGCGATGTTCCCCAGAACATACGCGCAAAAATGGAAACTTTTGATACAGTCTCAAAATTACTGAACTTCCTTAACTTTTGCGGGGCAGTATATTTAGCCATTTAATTTGGTCGAAAATTGCCACGCCAAGTTCAATCATTTTCCGAATATTACAGAACATTTGCCTCATCTCCGATCTGGCGATACAATGGAAACCGCAGGTCCAAAATCTGGCACTATACCAGTCTGGAGAACACCGGAGCTCGCATCGCTTAATGATAAATGTATTTCTGAATGCTGCAAATGGGATGTGGAAACATCGGACGTTTGGTGGTAATCGAATTTTGGATCCATCTGCATTTCCAATTTAGTTCACGGTCAATTTCCAATTTCGTCGAATCGATACATAATCAATTAGCTGCTAAGTGCTTGCTATGAATTTTCGTCGTTTCCGCGAAAAACCTGTAATTTTGTGCTATTAATTTTCGATTAATTGTTTCAAATTGAAGACTCGCAGTTTCTGTGATATTTCCACTTATATGGCAACTTAAATACACTGTACAACTAGGGACATGAACGATACATGTTTACTATTGCAAGCCATCAATGCATCGATGTTATTCTAAACTATGTTCTTTACATCGATGTTTCGAGATTCCTTATTTTTTTTATCCGCTCGGGAGGAAAAACCTTTTATAGGCGCGCCCTCAGAGGGTCCGCTCCTCTCAGGAGTGTGAGACTCCAGTTGTTGATAGGTTACTCACTAAAAACCTCTCGCACGTTCCTTGGAGTAGTTCTTCGTCCTGCCCTCACAGCGTTCCTTAACAAAAGAGATGAGCTGCAAGAGGCCTTCACAGTTGATGGGATCTGATGACTCGAAGTGATCCGAGCAACACCGCCTTCTGCATTATGTGCGCTACATCCTCGGCCAGAGATTTGTAGGCCGGAATAATCTTCAATTCGGTCACGTAGTTCGCTCTCATTCCATCTAGGCATCCTATGATTAGTACGACCATTCTAACCTTATGCCTTGGATAGAGGAACCCCAGTTCGAATATTAAATCCTTGTATTTTTTTTCTCTTCTGTTCTTCTTTCATCATCACATTATTTTCTGCGGGGGAGGAAAATTCGACGACAAACAATTCCTTGAGTTCTTTGTCCAGCAATAGTATATCATAGTTCCAGTAGATGTGAGCTCTGTCATTTTCACAACTGCTTCAATTTTCAGAGGCACATATGGTAGCACTGGTTCGTCTATACCATAAGCCTCTCTCAGATGGAAATAGAGAATTCGAAGTGCTGCATTGTGTCTTTTCAAATATCCTGTTGGAGCATGGACTCTGCAAGCAGACAGAATATGCATAACAGTTTCCTGCTGGCTGTGGCATGCTCTGCACGTTGTTGGGGTGACCACTTTCATGATGTTCTATTTATATCATCCCATCTTGACAAGCCATAACGGATCCCTCCGTTTCCGACTTGAGCCCAGCGGACTTCAAAAAGGCGAAGGATAATTCTTCTGACAGGCCCTGATCTTTCAAACTCCTGAAGAATATGGAGTGTAGGTATTCACTTATGTGATCTTCGAGTAGTGTCTTCCGTTGTGCCTGTCTTATCTCTCTGCTAACTCTTCTGTGGTCTGTTGGCTTGATAGGTATTTCTGCTACCTCTGATCGATGGATATGCTAGTTATACTGAGCTTCTCCAAAGCTCTCTGACCAGCCCTAAATAGGAAGGCTCCTTGGTTCCTTATTTCAAGATTAGCCACCATTTTCAGAAGCGGGTCTTCGCTTCTCAATATCCTTATTGCCATTTCCACAGTTTCTTGATGGTGTTGGTATACCAACCTTTGTTATGTAGCTCTCATTGTTGAACCACTACCCTAAAGTATTATTTTCCAAGCCCACATAAGCGTTCTGGTCCAGCGGGTGTTACCCTGGAGGCCCTATTCTCGAGTTCTTCGGCCTTCTCATTTCCTTCAATACCACAGTACCCTGGCTCATATAGATGAGTCACCTTATTACCTCTAGCCAGTTGCTTTGTGGCATTCCGGCATTCCCAGGGCAGTAGGGAACCTTGGATGGTGGTTCCAGGTCTCTCAGTGTGGCCTGGCTGGTTATTATATAGATGTGCGCTCCCTTGAGGTTCCTTTTCAGACACTCTTGAGCACACATTTAGAATGCTAGTATATCTGCCTGTCTGTAAGATAGAGGACTCATGTTCCAGGGGCACAGATATCCACAGTTTCATACCATATACCCCAATAACTGCAGCCTCATCTGATTTTGAACCATCCGTATGTATACCAAATGGATGACTTTTTGTCCAATCGATTAACGAGGTCCACCGCACTCATAGGGTCTCTTATGACTGTTGCAAAGGCTGTTTCGAAATCGAATATGGTTGGCATTACATCTGAGGACTTTGCCAAGAGGTTAGAGTCCAGTTGATCCAGTAACCTCATATGTTCTACCCAGTTACCAAGTAGGAGTTTCCCACTACGAGAATTTCTTAGTGCATCCAGCGGGCTACATTTCCTTACATGTAAGTGCAAAGGAGGCAGACCTAGTTCATGCAACCGACTGCGTGTGGTGACCCCATCAATTTTTGTCCACCATGCTAAGGATTCATATGTGACACTTGGGAGTACTACTACTGTGTATAACCACGTTGCCATTTCTGGTTTCAGCTCCCATGTTTCACAGTTTACAATCTAGTATTACTCCAGAGTGATCTGCTCAGTTCCTCATCGTGATGTGATTGACCTTGAGCCAACCAATCGCAATTCAGAAATATCTGCAGGGAATGGAGGGTAGTTCATTTTAAAGGAGCTTCTGAAGTGCATGTTTGTGTTGCAGAGCAAAGAGGTTGTTGCAGGGCACCAAGTAAAAATATCCTTCATCAGGAAAAAAATTACCACATTCCGAAAGCGTATCATGATAGATGATCAAATCTAAAATAAAGTAAGAAACTTACATAAACTACAAACATAAGCAACAAATCATCAACCATACAATAATACAAAAATATCATACATGCATACAGGAGTCGACTCGTCTCGAAAAGAACTTCTACTCGTTCAGCATTTCAATTGTATTTGAAATGTTCGAATTATTGCCTATATAAACATAAAAAATTTTGCGACATCCAGTGAATGAAGCTTTTAGATTAATTCACTATAGATCGAAATGTTATGTGTCGTAGAAATTTTACGTGCGTCTCATATTCTTTACAGCATTTTTTCAGGAATCGAATATCAGGATAGACGGTACACGCCAAAGTTAGGCAACAAGCAGTCTTGCAAATTCTCTTATGCCCTATGTCCACGACTAATCTATACTTAATGTATTCAATATAGATACGTAAGTTTTTTCAAGTATTATGGACATTAATTAATCACCGATGAGAAATCATTCTTTCCATCGCCATTTTAACAATTTTATCGCGCAAAGAATGCTGTATAAGTGACAGTTACAGCATGAAATGTTTATGTGAAATTTGATGTCATGTTCTGGGCTAGGGGGTTCCCCCTGGCTCCTCAAATATTCAGACTGTCGACAGTTAATACGATACAGATAAGAGATAGTGGATACTACAATTCTTTATGGTCATGGCTTACGTATCTTTGATCAGGAGCCTTTTACATGAGCCAGATCGAACACAAGTAATAGATAAAACCATGCAATATCCCAGGCGCGGGAAATCCTCCAACAGAGAATATTCTCTAAATGAGACCGTCCTAAACGACGGTGGAAAGTTGTCGGCAAAAGGCTACAAAATCCGCTTTCTAGCGAGTGAGAATACCTAGAACCAAAATCAACTCTCGAATTCGCAGATGTCCTCGTACTTCGAGTATATAAAATCTTCTAAAAGTCGCTATAAATATGATATAATTATGGAAAGATAAAACCTGAACAATCATCGATCCCGATCGATCAAATTAAGAGAATGAAGCAGTTTCATTCACCTTGAGCGATGTTCAGTGACATTTGTCACTTTGTCGTTATCTTGGAGTCAGGGAAAACCTATATGACCCCATTGCGATATTAGTTTACATGTCGCAATGGGGTCAAATAGGTAGTGTGCATGCAGTCCCTGACTCCCACTTGCGACAAAAGAATGAACGTCACTAAACATCACTCAAGGTTTCCGCATCACAGAGGTTTGGAGTTCGGAAGAATTTTCCTAGGTATACTTCTTAATATCTTGAAAAAATGGAGACTATGGTCCCTGACGACACTCGCAAAAGACAAAATTTCAATATGCTAATAGGAAGCTGGAAAAAGCTGATCTGTACGTATATATATAGTGATCTACCCCGTTTCGGAAATGTGGTGTGTTCGTGACATTCTTTTGATAACATCTTTGTAACCACTTGAGCTCCAAGTGTCAGCCATACACCAAATGAAAGGTAAAATAACGCACTTATGGAATCTAATTTATTATCAGTACGTTACCGTGGAAAAAATGTTTTATATCAAAAAGTACATTTATTTTAGTGGGGGTTACAAAAACTTATTTCACCAGGGTTTCAAAGTACTCGTCTGCTTACCTAATTTCATTGCTCTATCTCAACTGGTCTCTAAAATATTTGCAAAATATGGAAACTCACCCCTGGCTCAAACCATCCATAACCATCAGAAGAACCGGAGGACAGTTTATCAACAGGAAGTGTGACACCCTAATGGTATCCTATCACCTCCTTGCTCGTGTCGGTGTGTCGGCCTCGGACCCTGTATATTTGGGGCTCACAATAATTGATGAACCCTTAACCCATGATTTTGAGTAATTTTCAGATCATTCTCGATAATTTCGTGTGATGACGCCATAACAGAAAAAATTGTAACAGAATGAGGCTTATGCTATAGTGGACATTCCTTAGCGAAAATTCAGTAGATCCTAGATTTTTAGACACAGTAGATCCGACCATATCCCCCGGCACTCCCCGCATTACTGTTTGTGTATGTTCCAGTACCAGCTATTCTCAAGAGGTCAATAAGCATCAAACCCTTAGCTGATGACTGAGCACGCAGTTTTTTATAAAATGCGTACATTTTTGTGAAGATCTGCAGTGGCAATCCCGAGCGACAATCACATGTGACCGCACAAGTCCAGAACATTCAGACATATATTCTGATTGTGATGTATGTGTGGCTGTTATCAACTGTTTTCCAGGTTTGGTACCAATTGACACATACATTCTCGTTATTGAACATGAAAATTTTTGATACTGTAAGTAGAAATGTTTTTCCTCCGCCATATTTCGCGAGGTACTAAGGAAAATCCACAATGTTTTCTTTCAATCTGTGAATTTTTCATTAAAGGATAACCTTAACGGGTAGGTACTTCCTCAAAAGGAGCATTGTCCTGATTTTTTTTTCATTAATATTATTAAAGTGAAGAAAAACAACTTGGCTTGAGTTTCATAAGACATGTTGTTGGTGAACAGGGTGTTTTTAAAGGTGAGTCCTTTTTGGCGCTCTAGTTCCTCGGAACTGAGTGCTTATCAATTTGCCCAAATGTCTGTAATTTTGGAATATTTCGATGAAAATGGTCTTAAACGATTTGGTTCGACTCACTGATCAAGAATCCGTGGTCGGAATTCATTCTGTCCGGCCGGTCCGGCCGGCCGGCCGGCCGTAAGCACGATAACTCTCGAACGGAATGAGCTAGAGAGTTGAAATTTTCAGAGTAGGTTTGGGGGATGAATATCTCAGCTAAGTTCGTTATTGGGCAAAATCGGACAGATGGTTTCGGAGTAACAAAAAAAAAATTTTTTTTTACGAAACAAATCCCAAATCAAATTTTTTTTAATAAGCAGTTTTATCATAAGAATCCATTCATATCATTTTCAACTCTAACAAGCTAATACTTTCGGAGATATGATTTTTCAAAATTTCAATAATAAATCGTATTTCAACGTTGTCACAGAATGATATTATTCTATGTATGAATATGAATTGTCATAATGTCAAATGATGTTCCTGAGACATTATCTAATCAGTCGAAGAATTGTGAGCGAAGTGAGAAAAATCTCAGTTGTTTGCTCCCAAATT
Organism: Halyzia sedecimguttata; assembly: GCA_937662695.2. Taxonomy (NCBI): domain Eukaryota; kingdom Metazoa; phylum Arthropoda; class Insecta; order Coleoptera; family Coccinellidae; genus Halyzia; species Halyzia sedecimguttata. The sequence goes on along the minus strand of OW569411.2, from coordinate 10,833,380 downwards.
AGTTTTTCTCAGAAAATTCTTACATTTTTTAATAAAGATGGTAGAACTAATCGTAATGGTGAATAAACCATTTCACCAAAAATCACTTATACAGGTTGATTCCAAATTATACGTGAACCTTGTAGAAGGTGTTAGTATGTGACGTTTGCTGTCGTTTGAGCCATATTTATTGATTATCGAAAATCAACAGTTTCCGAGATATTTGAGCTCTTGTGATTTTCTAAGAGATTTCTAATCTTAGTTCATTTTTCGTCAATTTTTTCTACGTTGACCAAACCTGATTATAATTTTGGATTATTTTTATCAGAAAAGTATTTGATATGTGTGAAAAATCTAAAACTATGCTGTATTAGATGTTGAAAAAGAATCAGTATGATTTGAAAGGAAGAAAAATAGCGAAAATTTGACCCCCCCCCCCCCCCCAGAACATAGAAACGATGAATTTTCGAAGATTTAAAAAAAACAGTCAACTTCTGTTGTCAGGGAAGAGATGTCGAGTGTTGTTTAGTTTGAAAGTAATTTATGTTCTGTGCACAACCCAGTTAAATTTTTCACACAGTTGAACCGCCCAAACTCAAGAACCTTGGAGTTTTGAAGAATCCACAAATAATTTTAAGCTATGTTGTATTAGGGAGAAAGAATTCCTATGACGATATTGTTCCGAAAAAACTTCCGAGGGTATCAACAACCCCCAACATTTGTTGAATAGGGAAGAGATGTTGCCACCCTCAGGTGTTTTTTTTGCGGAACAATGTCGTCATAGGAATCCTTTCTACCTTATACAAAACTTAAAATTATTTTTGGATTATTCAAAACTCCTAGGTTCTTAAGTTTGGGCGGTTCAACTGTTTGTTCGACATTACCTTTTGACAGTAAGTTCAATTAATACATTATTTCATGAATAATGAACTGAAAATTTCAACTGGGTTGTGTACAGCTACAGACCATAAATAACTTTCAATCCACTCGAGATCTCTTCCCTATTCAAAAAATGTTGGGGGTTGATGCCACCATCATGGGGGTGGTTTTTTCTGAACAAGCTCATGATGGAAATTCGTATCCTTCAAAATAGAAGTTGACCTGCTTTTTTTTAAATCTTCGAAAATTCTTCGTTTATGAGTTCTGGGAAGGATCAAATTTTCGTTGGGACACCCTGTATGTACAAGCACGTGCCGATGTTACTTTCCGCCTTAAATTTACTCTCGCTGCCTTTTCATTGAACATTTACTATTTTATATGCTGGACAATCAAAAGGTTGCTTATAAATAATCTGCTGAAACGAAACAGGGGAATGCGTTCTAACGAAATTTTATTTTATAGAATAAAGAAGGAATTTGGCAAGTTTTTAAAATAATATTGGCATACATAACCTGTGGAATTCGAAAGTTGCAGGCAAATTGATATCAGAAATTGATATTTCTTTCATTCATATTGTTACCACATTTCAAATCATACTAATTCTTTTTCAACATCTTATATAGCATAGTTTTGCTTTTTTCATACATATCATATTCTTTTCTGATAAAAATAACCCAAAATTATAATCAAATTTGGTCAACGTAGAGAAAATTTACGAAAAATCAACTAAGGTGAGAATTTTTTTTTAAATTACCAGAACTCAAATATCTCAGAAACTGTTGATTTTCGGTTATCAATATATATGGCTCGAACAGCAAATGAGTAATACTAACAGGTACACGTCTAATTTGGAATCAGCCCAAGGGCGTGGCCAGGAATTAATTTCGGGGGGGGTTTTGAAATAGGAATTAATTTCGGGGGGGGTTTTGGGGGTGTAAGGGTCACTTTCTGCAGCAAATTTTTTTTTTTAAGAGAAGACATAACATTTCGGGGAGGGTTTGAACCCCCAAACCCCCCTCCCTGGCTACGCCCTTGAATCAGCCTGTATAAAATATTCAAAGGGAAGAAGTTAAAAAATCATTGATAAAACAGGTCCTTATACGATCCTGGATCGTGTGTTAATTTCATTCCTGCCATATCGTCACTCAAAATCTATAGTAAATTGACTATTCCACTCGTACGATATTTAGTTAGGAAGTTTACATAGCGATGCTCGTTTCGCCGCGGTAAAACAAGTATCGTGGCAAAACCAACATGATGGTATTTCATTCCGCCACCCAGAAAACTAAGCACACTGTTTTTATGCAGTTTATCCAGTTTCCATTGTTATTCTCGTGAAATAGTCATGTCGAATATCACTCGAGATAAAATAATTTCAGGCAGAATTTTCCTCTTGTAATATTCTAGTTTGTTGCTTTTCCGGCAATTTCGCTCATGAAATTCACCCAATATAACTAGCCTGACAAATTTTCATATCACAATCGAGAAATTTTGCCGATGAAATTTTATCTCCAGTGGTATTATACAGGGTGATTGATTGGGAAATGCGCATGCAGTCAAGGTAGATGGAGGACACCGTGGTGCTTCTAAATATCCTATATTTTATGGGTCTATCGTTCTTTATAATCAAGATACATGGTGATTCATTAATTTTTTCAATTAATCATAACTTATAAACTACCCATTACATTTTTGTACTATTTGGCTCGTATGTTCTTTGTACATAGTGGTGTTGAGTAACATAATGAAATATCCTCATTCCAAGTACGGCCTCAAAAAAATTAATAAGTAGGTTTCGACTCGAAAGAACAAAAAATTTGTTTAACAATTTGGAAAGAGCAGAAAATAATAAGTAAGAATAAATGTATTTGGTGTTGGTATTTGGTGTCCGGAGATGAAACTGACAAAAATTATGAGGTTATAGGGACTACAAATATGATTGCAAAATGCCATATAAAAATGTTACCGCTTCTTTACTGTCATACAGAGTTATTTGTGAATTAAGACTTTTCGTAAAAAAAAATTATATTTTCATTCATTTTTTTTCATGTTAAGTTCTTGTAAGAAACACTCACCTTGTATAATAATTATCAAATATCTGAGCTGAGATTCGAAATCTACGGAAAAAATAGCACAGGAAATTGTCTAAAAAGTTCCTGGTACCATTTCAGTTAGTCCGTAATAAATTATTATTTTCAATTTTTTCACTCAAGATATTCATTTTTGGTAAAATATTATCAAAAATTTCAATATAATAAATATATAGGGAATCAAGATATAAAAATTGTCATTCTGTAAATAATGGTCCGCATATGTGCCCCCCTACGCCTCTGGTACCTAATGGTGACCCTTGCTTTTTTTTATGTATTGCCTTAATTTGTGTATTAACAGTTATCGTAAGCTCTAATTCCCATTGCAAAAGCATTTTCCATGTGAATCGGAAACGAAAAATGGGGCTTTCAATTTAAAAAAACCGAGTTCTTTTGAAAATACTGAAAAAAACTATTGTTTTACGTCTAACGGTCACTGAGATACAAGGCGTCAAAGTAACCCTCTTAGCTCTGAAAATTTTCCGTAAAATTCAATATCTCCAAAACGATCAAAGATGGCTTGATCAAATATGGTTGAATAAAGTGTTAAAGTGGTAGAAAATTGCCAATATTTTGAAAACGTAGTTCATGGTCGAGAACCTTTGTGTGTGATTTTTTATGAGCGTATCATTTTTATAGTCCCAAATAAGGCTACTTATCCCTTCAAAAGAATTACCCTGTATATTACGAATTTCATCCCATTTTCAGAACTGGGTAGAACAAACATAACAATGCAATTTATACGTCACATACAGTCGAGATGAGTGTTAATAGGTGAAATTATAGTTGTTCATTACTCATTAGCAACAGGTGGCTTTTATACATATATGGGATTATTAAATTTCTACGGTTTCTAACAGATCTCTTGCATTTATTACGTGAATGTTATTTTTTTTAGGCATACCTGCGAGAATTAACATTTCAACAATACATCTATAAATTCTTGGTTCACGCTTAATCAATAAAAAGATAATCTTGGCAATGGGAAAGAGGCGGTATACAGGTGTCCCGGGTGTAACTGTACATTCTGTTGCCAGAGTAGGACTGTGAAAAAAATTTTTTTCTGGCTTTATCCAAAAATCTACAGGGTGATTTTTCATGGAAATACTTTAACCATTATTGCAGTCAAAGTTATCGACGAAATTTATTGAAATGATTTGGCTGCAATGAAGCTTGGAGTATTTCCGTGAATTTTAAAAATCGCCTTGTAGATTTTCGTACACAAGAGCTAGTATGCAAAGAGGATTTTAGCTAATTAAGGTAGGTACTTTTTATACGATGGCAAATAAAATTAATAGAATTGTATAGCCATTAGTTTGAAAGTTATAGTAAAATTAAGTATAAAAAACCAAATGAGAATAATGAAATGAAAGAGAACAGAAAGTGAAAAGTTCAATAAATAAAATAAAAAATTTAATTATTATTTTAATAATATCTTCATAATTGTTGTTGCTTTTTTGAGTAAGAATAGAAAAAAACAGGGAGATAGTTTATTTGTTTATAACGAATTGTTTATTAACCAAACAAACAAAATATTATAATAATAACTTTTTTTTAATGTCAAACACCAAGAATGAGTTTATTATTAATAAGAGGTGATAGAAAAAAATTGTTAGTAAACAAATCCATTTTTAAGCAATAATTTTTTTTTAAGAAATAAGTATTTGTTTATAACAATTTTTCAAACAATAAGAGATAAAAAGTATTAAAAATCATTTTTAAGTATCTTCTGACCATGAGAAAACGGATCAATAGTAATATTATAAAAAAATTTTTTTTCAATGTTTAGTTGAGTTTTATAATTTTTAACCTAAATAATTATGGATAACAACGCGAAAATTAAAAAATTTTTCAACGGGAATCAATTCTAAGGCGTTTGAAAAATAGGTCCAGGAAAGGAAAAACTTCTCAGATTAATAGTTTAACAATTATGGCACTGGTTCATGCGACAAAAAATTGTTAATAGTCTAAATCTCGATAAAAATTTTTGGACCACGGATTATTGTTCATCGATCTATCCTGTAGGCACCTGAATTTTTTTACTTCTCAATTTTCATATTTAATAAATTTGAATCATGTTTATTCATTAAAGGACCGAAGGGCGTGGCTTGCGCAAGTACCCATTTCGGGCGTATTCTCAACCCTCTGGGAAAATTATAAATATTGTTCCTACAGTTTCGGGAGTTAGATCATTTGATGGGAAAATTTCCTCCTCTTTTCGAATCGTTTTTCAAATTTGAAAAATCTCAAATAGTTTTTGAAATATATGCAAAAAACCAAACCCCCCTTTTTTTACTTAATTGATTATTACTTTTGCAACTTTTGCGAGGGGCCCTTGAATTTTCTCAACAAATATCTACATGCCATTCCGGATAGAATGACCCCTCAATCATAATTTTCGGAGAACTTTAAAAAGTTTCCACCTAAAAGGCACTTGTTTACTAGAGAAGACATGTCATTTGAGAGCAAACAGACCAACCAACACTGCGTCCCGTGTAAGGTTCTGGACTCTCTATCATCAAAAACCTTGCACTTTATCTAGCCATGTTGCCAATTAGGGCGAACAGTACTTCTTCAGGACGGTGTAAAAGTTTCCTGAAACTAGAAAACCCCTCCATTATCTCCATTTTTGAATTCTTCAGTTTGATCAGCATAGAACTGCCGAAATCTTTCTCTACTTCTGTTTTGAGATAACATCATTCAATTTTTTTTCTGGGTTTTGTCTCCCAAAGTCTGAAAAATTTCTATAAAATAAAAAAAAATAATCAATATGTGATTTATCGTTCTTTACTGAGGGAAGTAGATTTTCAATAAATAATGATTCAAGTTTTTAATTTCCGCAAATTTATTTATCTATAACGACAATTGTTTGCCACACTATGGCTTATTCAAGTTCTACTTTCGAATTGAGAAACACCGACACAAAATCTTAAAAGTAGGTACTGGAGACAAAAAGATTAAAGCTGCAATAATAAGAAGAAATTGGGGATTGCTGCTGCCAAATCCTCATTTTCTGAGGCAATCGTATATTATGAATTATATTGTAATGCAACATAGGTCAAATCGGACGTTCCATAAATATTAGGTTGAATGAACATGAAAAACATATAAATGGAAATAAAATAACAACAGTCCCGATAGAACACTTTACAAAAGAAAATAATTTCCTAGATTTCACTCAAACAGAAAATGTACATACATAATTACATTCAGAGTGAATTTGTCAGAATCCGTTTATATTTCATACAGCCACCGACAAAATCTACCTGTTACTGTTGGACAACTAGAATTTCACCTATCCCAACTCCTTACTTAATCCATGTTGTTTTTCTTTACACCATACTAAAATTTCAAAATGTTTCACCAAGTGAAATAGTAGAGATATTTCTCCACGACGATAATTCGGAAAGTACTGCTCAAAATGTTCCTTATTTATTTCAATCAGTTTTTTATTCATATTTTCTCATCATTAAAAATCTAAATTATCGAAACTGTTTGTAATAGTTCCTTTTAAGTACCAACATTAAGTGTCTTCGAAAGGACCTAATATTTTTTTTCTCCAATTCTATGTTGAAGAATGAAGGTCGTTATTGAAATATTGTTATTGTCATGTTTGTCCTCTCAGATTCACTATTTATTGGACATTTTCCGTTTAATTCAGAATTTGTCATATGTCAAGGTCAAGCAGTTATGTCAACTAAGATGTCTATAAACATCCCAATGTCAACCAATAGTATTTTTAATGCAAATGTCACTGACTGATCTACTTCTAGTTCTTATTAAATTTCACTAATACTGAGAAAATAACGGTTAATACTCGTACAGAAAGAGAAAGCCCATTATCAAACTCGTCCATTCAAATATTCCTGTGAGAAGAACCATTACCTTCTGCAACAAAAAGAAGAAGAAATATATCAAATGCGCTCTGAAGTCACAAAAAAAAAAAAAAAACATAATTAGCAATTAACTGCATCCAGACGGTTCTTGAAGGCATTCAGACTAGGAGCGCAAGCAATGTAGCCCGGTAGGGAGTTCCATCTGTCGAATATCCTGTTGGTCAGAAAATGCTGTCTGTGAATCGTGTGATACTTTTCGTGATAAAGTTTCAGCTGATGACCTCTAAGGTTGTTGGTATTAAGAGTATAAAGGTGCTGGAGGTCACAACCGAACAATCCATTCAGCGCTCTATATGTAATTATCAGGTCGCCACGCTCGCGACGTTCCATAAAGGTACGGAGACCGAAGAGGCGTAATCTTTCCTGATAAGTAGGCCGAACAACACCAAACGGCACTCGCGTTGCACTACGCTGGACTCGTTCGAGACGTTCACGATCACGCACTAATGTGGGCGCCCAGACAGGACCGGCGTACTCCAGGATAGGTCGCACATAGTTGTTGTATAGTATCTTTGCCGAACCTACCGAACACCGAGGAAATGCCTTCCGGATCAAGTATAGCACTCTCCTAGCCCTCGCGACAACCCCATCTATGTGAGCAGACCAAGATAAATCCGACGACACAATCACTCCGAGGTCGCTGTGCTGCTCGACAGTTTGAAGAGGAACATCATCGATGTAATAGCATCGCCGTGGATTGTTTCTTCCCAAATAAAGCACCTTGCACTTCCCAACATTCAGGGGAAGAAGCCACTCACGACACCACTCAGCTATACGATTCAGATCCCTCTGAATCGTAGAAGAACGCGCCTCGGCAAATATCCTAAAGTCATCCGCGTAAGAGGAACAAGAAGACGAAACAGCCAGTGGGAGATCAGCCACGTATATCAGAAAGAGCAGTGGCCCGAGGACAGAGCCCTGCGGGACACCACTCGTTACATGCTCGGGCTGGGACAGTGAAGCACCAACCCTAACCACAAACCGGCGTTCACTCAGAAATGATTCGATCCAACGGAGTAACTCCCCCCCAATGCCGAAATGTTCCAGCTTGTGAAGAAGTCTCCTCAAAGGAACGCGATCGAACGCTCTTGAGAAATCCAAATATACCACATCAACAGGGTTATTCGAATCGAGAGATTTAGTCCATGCATTCAGGGACTCAAGCAGGCACGTTATCACCGAGCGGCCCGGAACAAAACCGTGTTGACAGTCGGGTATCGTTTTGTTGGAGATCAAGAAAGGTAGCATTCGCGAGCAGATGACCTTTTCAGCAATTTTCGCCACAATGTTTATATATCGTTTATTTAACGATATTTCGAAAAGATCTGAACAAAATCATTTATTTATTTTTCATTCAATTAATTTCATTTATATCTTTGTTTTCTCTTTATCAAATATGAAAATTGTTAATACTGTAAATAAAACTGATTAATTTTCAATATAGAATCTTCTACTTTCCAAAATCATTTATGTATTTATTCCTTTCATTCGATTTTTTTATCCACAGATTGTAGTTATTTTTTTAATATTTTATTGTAAAAATATTATAAGCTATCAAGTGAAAATTACCCTAAACTATCACATATTTGCTTGATTACGTGAGAACTTATTTTTCTTTTTTCAGTCGTTGGATATTATTCTTCAAATAAGTTTCCACTAATTTATTTATTACAATGCACTGATTTAATCATGAATATCAATTATTCAATGACTAAGTATATATCGTTATTTATAAATAATTTTTTTTTCCTTATTGACTTGGCAATCAAGCATAAGAAAAATTCACTATGACTGGTAAATAGAATATGTATGATATTTTTTTAAATAGGTACCTACTTATTGAATAATATTATGCATAAACCCTTCCTTCAACATTTCTCAGAGGTGTTCGAATAATTCTTCTTCGCAACAGGAGGATGATTTTTCAGCCAATTGCCCACGTCCTCCCCTCATTGCTATCTTTAGCGAACAAAAAATAATCAGAAGGGGACAAGTCTTTATTATAAAGGGGGTGTTCAAAGGTTTCCTTTTTCTTCCAATATTTCCTTTGTTTTCATTCCAAATCTATAGATTTACAAATAGATGGAGAAATATTATTTTGTTACTAAACAAGACATGTAGGTAGAAGCTCTGCCTCCAGTCAAATAAATAATTGCAATTAAAGTTTATTTATTCGCTTTATTTTTGAACCTAAATTGTATTTTTCCTACTTATAGTATGTTATAGTATAACTTTTTTTCCGTCTACTAATTGAAAATGAGAAAATGATTTCAGTACCTTTACTGTTTACAATTCAATGAGAATGTTCGCCAATTGGTACCTACCAACCATATGATCATCGTTTGTTTCCTTCGGTCGTAGTAGTATAGTGGAACTCTTCTATTGTATTTTGATTGAACTGAACTTTGTTTCTGGAGGAATGATGTAAATTTGGAATTTCTATTCACTGCTGGCAGTGGAAATTTCAAAAACTTACGTATCGTTGCTTCCCAGAAATAAACGCATATATTATGTATTTATGTATATAACTGTGAGTAAAAATGGAAATATTCAACGTCATGAACAATTTATTCCTGATATAAGTTTTAAAACTCTTATTTAATTTGTGGAGAAAATACTTCGAAACTTAAATTTGAATTTGTTTTACGACAGAAAAAATGAATTATTGATATTATTTTGAATTGAATCATTGTTCCGTTTGCAAAATAAATTTGCTTGTACATTGCACTCTAAATAACTTATTATATCTGAAAAACATTCTTTTTAAATAATGGTGCAGGTGAAATTTCAACCAAAATGAGTGCAGGATTGTTGGCATCTAATTTTCCAGTAAGGAATATTAGGTATAATGATTATACATGTATTTACTTGTGAAAAAGTAATTTTAATACATTAATTTAATACATAAGTGTAAAATATCAAAATTATTATTATCTAGATTCTAGAGTGTATATAATGTTAATTTTCAATCATAATTTGGATATTTCATACGTATTGAATGATATTCAAACACTCACTCTTTCGGAATGAGTAGGTACTTTTATTGAAATGATATGATATTACTTATTAATCTACAATTATTATATGCAAACAACTCCCCATTTTTGAATATTTCTGGTTGCAGCAATTTATACCTGCTCCAATATAGGTACAGGCTGTTTTCTAATTAAATCTCAATATTGAAGGAGGTAATCTATGAAAAAACCCTGTACCTACAAAAAGTAATAGGAAGAAGGAAATACTTTTAAAAATAATGATGGATAAGTTTAAATCTGTCTGGAAATTATGCCTTAAATATTTTTTAATTATACATTGGGACACTTAACTTAACTAGAAAGTTGAAAATTACTTTCAACTCAAGTTCCTCATTGAATTATATTTTCTCAACGCCCATGGTAAAATACAAGTAGGTATTGTTAATTATAACGATTTTAAAAGTGTATTAATATTCAGTCCTCTCTGATGAGAGAAATTTGTATTTGATTATAGAATGAATACCTACTGCTAATTTCTGTCAGTTTGTTGCATAATACATATAGATGTACAGAAAAGCAATGAGACGACTTCTTTATGCAAATCTTATTTTAATATGAAAAAAGTTATTTAATTTTAAAATATTTATCGTATTTTTTTCATTATTTTTCGTATTATATTTTCTCTTCCTGGTATTCATAATAAATACATTGACCTACATTTCTGTTATTCTTTCATCAATATAAATCATACTAGGCGTAAAGAAAATATATGATCAACCTGAGGTCTATCAAAGTTCTCAATTCGAATGATAAAATTCAACTCGTGCAGAATACCTATGCCTTATTCCACACTATTATACAGGGTGAGTCTTTGAGTTGAAAAGTAATTTTAAACATCAACAATACACTTTTTACATTTACCGTTTTTCCAGATTCGGCTCAGATAAAAAGAAATTGCAGAAAAAATTCAGTTTTTATAATGTATCTTTGAAATGAATATTCAGAATTAAATGAATTTTGGTGTGAAGTTTTATATAACTCTGACACAATTACATACATACCTGATTGACAGATTTTGCTTGATTATTAATTAACTTAAATTAGCATAAGTAAAGCACATGAAATTTATCTAAAGTATTAAAAGAACAGCCAATAATTTCAGGAAATTAAATTAGTACTCATCATTTCTCCTAAAACACATCGTTGTTGATATATTCAACGTTGAATGTTATGAAAGCTGATAAAAATTTGAGTATTCGCCTTATTTTGGTTGAGCTGCTCCTGACCTAGGATGGACTTGAACCGATGTAATTCTACGTTGCCACACTTGTTTTTTTTCACAAGATATAGTTCAATGTTCCTCGACTGAATAATGTACCAAAGCTTGGGACACAGTTTGACAATGCCGCATGCGAACAGCAACCGGAGACATAGACATAACCTCTATGATCCCAAGAGTTTCTGTAAACGTTACCTACCAATTCTTATGATTATTCTGTCAGTTGGAATCACATCTCAACTATTCCATTTGTGATTTTCATGGAAATGAATGTATTAATGGAAATTTCAATAATAATATTTCAAGAATGGGCGATGATCATATTATGCATAATTTATATTGGAAACTACTGATGAATATTGAATGAAAGTTATATTCAAGTTCATTGTTTCAATAGAGGGATATTATTTAATGCTGCATTATAAGAATTGAGTGAGTAAATAAGATTTCTCGGACAATTTCATTAAATTTCAAGTATAAGATTATGTTTTTTCGTTGTTGTACAATATATCAGTAACAGTTTTCTATGTTGAAAGGTGCAATGCAGGCTTGAATTAGCTAGCACATTGTGAAATCTTTAAACGCTCATAACTTTTTACCTGAACCGAATCTGGAAAAATGGTAAATGGAAAAAGTGTTTTGCTTGATCAATAGAATATATGCTTAATATTAACATACAACTTAAAGACTCAGTCTACCTACTCAATTGGTTGAAACTGCATCAGACTATTACATTTTGTTATAAAAGTATCATGAAAATTACATATTCCGCAGTGTATATTTTCATTCTAAGGACATGCAATTTTGTTCAGTTTGGTCAAAATCAATCCCGATGACAATATTCTTACGAATGATTGGAATATTTCCACACGTTTTTGGGGACGTGCATATATTTCATAGCCTTGTAATATAAACTTTACCTTATCCTTGACAATCGTTTAAGATTATACAGCTACCTATTTTTCATATGTATATTTCACAATGGTCTTCAGTGTTAGTGAATGTATGCATGTCAATATTTTATCTCTCTCTAACCTTTTCGGTCTGACTTAACCCTTCAAATAATTTTTATTTTTGAGGAAAAGAAAAAGGAGAGATCTACTTGAAGATAAGTGAATACTACGTCAAATAATTATTTTTAAATATATTTTTAGATGAGTAAATCCTATACGCAGAATTAACGCATGCGTCAATAATGTTTAGGTAATTGGAGCTGGTTTTAGACGCATGCGTATATTCTAACATAAAATTCAGATATTCCATGAGAAGCTACGAAAAAGTGTTCTCCAATATCTTTTCCACTCGTAACCTCCATTGCTTCCTTCAAACCTTTCGCTATCATTCATTCGCTGCTTCTATTTTTCTACAAAGGTTGTGCTACTTGCTCAATGTTATAACAAAAAAATCTGAAATGTTAAATGCATGCCTGGAGCATGAGGTTTTAGATTTTTATAGTGAATGTTTCAAATGTTTTCATACTATCTATACATTTCCGATGGATAATTCTTCATATCTTCTGAAATAAGTGTTCAATATTGTCAGTATAATATGTAAAACATTTCAACTCGTCTGTGCATTATCAAAGATGATCTGAATACAATAAATCTATTTTCAATGTACTGAGAGAATTTTGATTTATATATTTTGTTCGATATTAATTTACGAAATATCTGGAGGAAAAAATAAAAAATTAAAGAAGAAGAAAATATCCTGTTAATTGAATTTCTAAATTTATTTGGATATCTTTGCGAGATCAATTTGAGCCTTGAGAAACATGTCACTGGGATCTGGAATATTCTGTAAAAAAAACAGAGAAGATACTTCATAGTCATGTATTCTTAGAGTCATTCGTTTATTGTTTATAAATAATTGAACTGAAAATCTATGATACTTTCATGTACTTATTCTTCAATTTGTTGGAGAGAACGCAGGTATTATCAAATTTATCTATTTGTCTCACTTCGGTAGCTAGATGCTCTGTACTGTAATACCAAAGATCAACTTAATCACTCGAAGAAAATTATTTACAGTGTCTTAAAATACAGTGTCTTCATAATATTCAATAACTTATAAAATATTTTGGTATCTTGACTTGACAGGTAGAAATGATGGACAATCATGTGCTCTTGAGAGAATGTTTATGTATATGTTATCAGTTAAAATATATTGATAAATTGTTCGACATAATGTTCATATTTCCAATCAATTAATAAGTAAGTAATGTCTAAACGCACTGCAATAATGTTGAAATTTGTACATAAGTAAGATAATCGTATTTTACTCGAATTTCTAACATAATTTGAAATTATCAAAGTTGTATTTGAGATCATCTTTTTCCAGTTTCGAAAACTATTTCAATCTATTCCATTCGACAATCTCCTGCACAACTTAAATTAATTTCTCGAAACTTAAATGGAATGTCAATACACTAAATGTAAAGGTTGAACTAATAAAATACCAGTTTTCATATCAATACTCATTATTCAATATTTGTGAAATTGAAGATTTTATTAATTATAATCGATGTAAATATAATTTAGGGCAGTCGATCGGGCTGCCCGACATGGATGTGATTAAAGATGAAGGTGGTTATGTAGATCAGATTAAGAAGCAAGTACAAATCAGATCAAATAATGTTGAGTTGTTGTGAGATGAATCTAAAGGCTAAATATATATGTACATTTTTGAAGCTGAATCTCTATTTATAGCCATATTTTCATCAAATAAATTGGAGTTTAATATCGAGTTGAGTACCACAATAATTTTCGATTTCGATGAAATAAGGAAAAAATAAAATGTGATATGTTTCAGATGTTGTTTTATTCACCTACGTCATTAATCAAATTGACCTTTATGTAAATCACCACATTTGTATGTAGGTACTTACCAGGTAACACAGGGACCTCCCATAGATATCTCGAAGAGCTCTTTCCGGGAAATTGTGACACCTTTTGCGATATCGCTGGGGGTCATCAAGAGCTCCCTATCACCTTAAATATCCGCCGCAGGGGATGAGCCCAGTAACATCTCAGAGATATAACCTGGGGAAGTTCTCAAACAGCACAACCTGGGGAATATTTTGAGATGTTCACTGCGATATCACTGGGAGGTCACCCATCAGACCTCCCTATCACCTTCAAATGTCCGACACAGGGGATGAGCCCAGTAACATCTCAGAGACATGACATGCGGATGTTCTCAAACTGCTCAACCTGGGAAATATTTTGAGAGGATGGTCGCGATATCGCAGGGAGGTCACCAAGGGCTTCCTATCACCTCCAAATGGTGTGGGGGTGAGCCCAGTAAAATCTCAGAGATGTTACATGGGGAAGTTCCCAAACGGCTCACCTTAGAGAATATTTTGAGAGGTTCGCTGTGATATCGCTGGGAGGTCGCCCAGACCTCTCTATCACCTGCAAATGTCCGCCATAGGGTATGTGCCCAGTAACATCTCAGAGATATCACATGCGGATGTTCGCAGACTGCTCAACCTGGGTAATATTTTGAGTTTGAGGTTCGCTGCGATATCACTGGGAGGTCGCCCACACCTATCTATCACCTCCAAATGTCCGCCACAGGGGATGTTGGGGATGAGCCCAGTAACATCTCAGAGAAATCACATGGGGAAGTTCTCAGACTGCTCAACCGGGGGCAGTACTGATAGAAGATGGCTGCCATATGGATCTATAATCTATATATAATCCAAATGTGCAGTACATGTGTGGCGCCGAATACCTCACTTCGATACGTAGATCGATATTCCGCTCGTGTTATTAACGATGGGGTTGTTCTTCCGGGTACAGAGTACACGATTGCGCCATCTACCGGTGCAAACGAAAAGTGAGTAGGAATGGAGTAGATCCCTGCAACACGCCACCTAATTTCCTATTCTTGTTGAATTTGCGATGACTTGAGGAGCTCGCAATGGCAATGTCTTATTCTGGTTATCTGTGTGATCTTGAGGAGCTCGCAATAGGAATTTCTTATTTTCGTTATACTTGCGATGACTTAAGGAGCTCGCAATAGGAATATCTTATTCTGGTTATGTGTGATATCTTTGGAAGCTCGCAATAGGAATGTTTTATTCTGGTTATGAATGACATCCTGAGGTACTCCGCAATAGGAATTTCCTTTTCTCGTTACACTTGTGATATCTTGAGGATGTCACAATGGGAGCTCGCATTTTATCCACATTGTAACCTCTCAGAGACCTCTATGCAAGGTTACTGCATATCAATCGCAGAATTAACCATAAGGTTAATTCTGCAATCGAATAATCTATTCGATTATTTTGAAGATATAAATGTCATTAATGTGAACGAATTGCACAAACTTTTAAGCTAAGCGTCCACATATCCGCATCGTAAGTATCGGACGCATCGCATCAAACGGATTAATTTTTCACAATGCGTCCACTGTATCGGCAGCGTACGGATTTACCGACGAAACTACGACGCAACTATGGAAACAACGGTGTCGGCATTGCCGACATTGCTGACAAGCCGATTCCAGCGATCCGTACAAGTGGACGCACTTGTGTGAATTTCTATAGAAAGAATATTTCGATCCGTTTAGTGCGATGCGCGTCCGATACGTACGATGCGAATACGTGGACGCTTACCTTAGGCTGGTTTTCCTGTCACGCTGACGGTCGGCGCTGATGGGTCAATATGTATGTAGCTATAGGTAGCGTTTTCGAGTCACGCAGCGCTGACGGCCGTCAGCGCTGAGCTATATACGCGCACGTACGCTGACTAGCTGGCACCGACAAGCCTCCACATTCAGTGAGCCAGAGACAATAGCATCTTTCTATTTCTCTATGTGATCAGCACGATACTAAAAGGATCCGAGCTGACCGATCAGCGCTGACCGTCAGCGCCGACCGTCAGCGTGACAGGAAAACCAGCCTTAAATGATCAGAGTCGCTTGTCAAATTTGACTTCAACGAAACGGCTTTACCGATTTTAACCAAATTTTATATGCGTATTCAGTAGGTCTGAGAATCGGCTACTATCTATTTTTCATACCCTTAAGTTCACACTTAAAATATTTTTTTAATTTTTGGAAGAAATTTTTTGTTTTTATTTTTTTATAATATGTCATTACAAAATACATACAACCCTTAATTTTCACCCTTCTATCACCAACCCCTATTTTTTAATAGTCATTTCGATAACTGATCAATTATCCCTTGGTAAGTTATCCCAGAGAAAGAGCTCATTAAAACCAAGTCGCCGTATTTTTTTGAATGTTTTCCACTCTATTTCGAGCTTATGGCAAAGCTAAAATTTTTGTACAAAAAAAATATTTATTATATTAAAGTATCAAAGGCAGTTTATTCCTGCTATACTTAGTGCTAAATTTTTTAAAAATTCCGCGTTTTTCTGGATCAACACTCATTTGCCAGACTATACCGGTGTCACGTCCTAGTAAACAGCACGGAGTAGGGATGAGAACGAAGCCGGTCTCCTGTCTTTCTCACCTTTTCTCACTTTTCTTAACCAGATACGTTTGAGTGGGTAGTTCGTATTCGCAATTGAACCAGGTAGGTGGCGCTGCAATCGGGTTCTAGGTTTTTTTTTTAAGATATTTCGCATTTGAAAATAAAATTGCAACCGCAATAACCGATTTGGCGCAGGCGAAGTTGCGTGGGTCAGCTAGTAACTATATATATTAGCTATTTATTCGTTTAACTTCAGGGAAATTCTATGAATCTGATCGACTGGAAAAATTTGGTCGACTGTACCTACCTATGGGTTATAATTTTTCTATATTTCCTCAATAGAGTTTAAATTCAGAACTTGGCTTTATAAGGTTGTCGCAAAATTTCAGAGATAACTGACGGATAGTTTTTATTATTTTTTTTCCTATAAGAGCCTCACGAACTAAACGTTTGAGACCATTTTGGCCGAAAAATCTAAAAAAAAAAGTATTTATAACACGACATCTGTAATTCGTATCCCCAGTTTTCAGAATGTGTGAGAGAACATAGGAAAAGTAAGTGGAAAGAATGAAATCATTATTATGCACCATAAGATACCCATATACATTTAAGGAAAAATTATATTGTCGCATTAAACAAAGTAGATATAGCGTATTCTGACGGATACTTTCTAAAATATAAAATCTTTGAAGAAAAAAAAATTGGTTCAAGCACTGACGTGAAGTCAGAAGCTTTTGCGCGTATGTTCTATTGTCCATTCTTCTGTATTGGACACCCTTAATCGAATTTACCATGGTAAATTATGTTGTCCATTCTCCTGTATTGGACACTTAATTCGAATTTACCATGGTAAATTCGAATTAAGAGTGTCAGTGCTTGAACCAATTTTTTTTTTCGAAATTTTTTTAAAATTTTCTAGGGGTACGGTTCTTAAAATTTTTTTTTTCGTCATTTTTTTCAAATTTTCTAGGGGTACGGTTCTTACAAAATTTTTAACACGTCTTTATGCTGATTTTCTACTACTAGTACCAAGCTTCAATTCGATCGAATATTTATTTTTTGAGTTTTTAAGGAATTAATTTTCCAGGTGGGTATAACTCGGAAACCGTTAGACCGATTATGCCCAAAATCGAACCCAACTCTCCCTTTCGGATACGCAACCTACCCTGAAAATTGCAAGTTTCTATCTCCTTTTGTTCGAAAGGTATCGAGGCAACGGTTACCCATCTACTGAACTCACACAAGAATGCTCGAATCTCCAACAATATTTAACCGATCTTATTAAAACTTGAAAATTGGCAGTAGAGGTAGGTTATGAAGGCTCTTGCAAAATTTCAGCAATTTCAAACGATTAGTTACTGATATATAGAATTTTTTTTTTTATTTTCAATGATTTATTAGAAATTTTCTACAAATGCTATCCACACCAAATTTTGCAAACATTTCCGCGCTGGTATTCTACAACTAAGAACCATATTTGAATTCAATCGGCTCAGTATTTTTCGAGTTAATGAGGAACAAAAAACCACAAAATTTCAGAAAATTTCAGATGGCTATAACTCTAAAACCGTTTGGCCGATTATGCTCATAATCAAACTGAAATGTCGCGTTCTGGTGCACATCCTAACCTGAAAACTTGAAGCTGCTATCTCTCTCCGTTCTCAAATTATCGTGACAACAAAAATATTTTTTAATAATTTTTTAATAATTTCCTAGCCATACGATTCGCACAAAATTTCACGAACGTGCTTAGGTTCATATTCTACAACTACTCACCAAGTTTCAATTCGATCAGATTCATATTGGTTGAAAACAAAATTATTACTCGGAAACCACTGGGCCGATTATGCCCATTAACGAACTTGTCCGTCGTATTGGGATGCGCCACCTACCCTGAAAATTTCAAGTCGCTAGCTCTTTTCGTTCTCAAGTTATCGTGGCAACGGCCGGACAGAATCAAATTTGACCTCGAATTCTTCATTGGGGAGTCGAACTTAATCGTTTGAGACCATTTTCGTCAAAAAATTCGAAAGTTACAGACGTTTGGGCAAAATGATAACGCGTTGTTCCCCAGAACATACGCGCAAAAAATGTGTTTTCTAGTGATCGATCATCACGAAATTTCGCAAAAATTTGAGCGTCGGCATTCTACAACAAATACCCAAGTTCAAATTTAATCAGATCTGTATTATTTGAGTGAGGAAATAGCAACAAAACTTCAGATGGATACTACTCCAAAACCGTTTGGCCGATTATGCATAACGAACTTAAATTTCACATTCGGATACGAAACCTACCCTGAAAATTGCAAGTCGCTAGCTCTTTCACTATCATGGTAACGATCACCCATCCAGATACTGAACTCTCCTAACGCTGCACGGTTTCTAATATTGTTTTAATGTCTCCAACAATATAGATCGGATTAGGTTTTGAAGGCTATCGCAAAATTTCGGTGATTTCGGACAGATATTCTCTGATACAGAATATTGTTTAATAATTTTATTAAGATTTTCGATACGATCCTCACAAAATTTCGCATAACTCTTTGTGTCGGCATTCTACAACTAGTTACTAAGTTTTAATTCGATCGGATCTGTATTGTTTAAGTTATTGAGAAAACAAAATTTCAACTCCGAAACTGTTTGGCCGATTATGCCCATTAAAGAACTTAACCGTCGCATTCAGATGCGCAACCTACCCTGATGTTTTCAAGCCACTATTTCTTTGCAATCGAAAGTTATCGTGGCAACGGTCGGCTCGAAATAATCGAATTTGACCACGAATTCTTCATCAGTGAGTCGAATATAATCGTTTGAGAATATTTTCGGCAAAAAATTCGAAAATTACCGACATTTGGGCAAAATGATAACACGCTGTTCCCTAGATCATGCGCGTAAAAAGTGAGCTGCAGTAGCAATTTAGACTACTACAACTTCCATTTAATCCTAAAAACAGTATTTTTGATGTTATTAAAATAAACCACCGCAACAAATCTACCAGGTTTTATGAATTAAGAGATAAAAATTTTTTTTTTACAAATTAGTTTATTTCAACAGGAACACAAAACATAGAATTTAGAATTTCGAAATTTCAACAGAGACGGAAATTTCTCTTTGAACAACATACATTAAAACTAATTAATAATACTTATAAAAAACATTTCATAGACAAAATACGAATTGAAATAGTATTTCAGAACAAATTACCTAATGTTGCGTTATGATTCTCTATATTCAATGAGTAAAATGATACATAGAAAGAAGTTATAAATATAAAATAAAAAAATATGCAATCTACTCTGTATATATTAAAAAAGCAAAGACATCGGTTAGCAATTTCAAAAAGCTTGAACAAATATTGAGAATTAGTTTATTCCTTAACTAAATTCTATTTGGGATATTCATCCAATAAATACATCATAAAAAATATATACCGTGGAATATTTCAATCAGTAGGAATTAATTATCCGGAAATTAAATGCAACGCTGAAATGAGAGCCGTGAGATCAGGAATGTAAAGACATATAAAATTATGAAAAAAACCTGTGCACCTACAAAAATTTTTTTGAAACAGTATAATCATCCTGAAACCAGTCTATGCTTTCATCCTCAGTTCAATTTAGTAGATTTTCGACTTCTTAAACGTACTCAAAATTCTCTCAACAAAATAATACTATGATTCCAAAATCAATTGAATCATTCAACAGTTACACTCTTGGCTAAATTCCTAGGGCAATCAACATTGCATCCTCTCAGAACAGCTGTATGGAAACTGAGGAGTTGCATAGGAATGACAGTCAAAATACCTTGCAGGCAGTCAACAGCTTTAGGAACTTGCAGACATTTGTATCCAAAAGTCATAGTCTCTTCATCTCCTTCTTCACAAATAAGAATTGGTCTTCCCTCACGTGCGGTGACCTGTATTATTATTTTATGTAAAAAACTTCAACAAGATGATACAATAGTCGAATTTAAGCGAGTAACTAAAACATAGTGGTTAAGACCAATCCCTTTAAATAATAACCAAATGGTCTTAACCACTCAGTATTGGTTACTCGCTTAAATTCGACTAATGTGACGCAAAAATGACAAGTTAATCAATGAAATTACCTGCTGCAATGCATTCATGCATTTCGAATAAACTGGATCCCTTGTAATGATCATCATTACTGGCATGGTTTCGTCAATGAGAGCAAGTGGTCCATGCTTCAGTTCCCCAGCCATTATACCTTCGCTGTGCATATATGTCAATTCTTTCACTTTCTGAAATCAGAACAAACAATGAGATGCACGATAAAAATGCTAAACAAATGTTTCCGTTCTTAAAAGGGGACTGACATAATCAAATTTTACGATTCTCTCCATGAGTAGGTCCAGTAAGTAATGTTGGAAAATCGATAAAAACAGACATTTTGGCACGTGTAAATGAAAAATATTCAAAAAAATGTAGACCTTTTGTTTAGGCAGGCTGGATTAATCCAAAATTTGGGTAAAAGAGGGAAGACATCTTGTATCATGGGAATAGATAAGTTTCATAGGGATAATAATTGATGATACGAGCATGTATAATTTGTTAGTAACAAAGTGGCACCAATGTGTTCGGAAGTGTATTTCACCAAAACATCGTATTTCACAAGAATATAATACAATAGAATATAAAAGATCTACTCACCAGAGCTCCTTCCAAGCAAGTTGCGAAATTATAACCTCTACCCATAATCAACAAGGATTTTTTCTTGTACAAATCTTCAGCAATGTTTTTCACTTGACTGTCCAATTTCAAAACTGCCTTGATTTGACCCTGAAGATTCTTCAAACCTTCAATAATCTGAAATTTCAATTTGGTTATTACCTATTGGATTCAACAGCAGTCAGATTAATTTTGAAAATATAATGTCATCATGGATGTCACAACCGATTCAGAATAGTGTTCCTTTTCACGCATGTGAAGAATGCGTGCGATGGCCGATACCTGTTGGTATAACAAGACGAAATGAGCAATCTTCATCGTTGGAGTTTCGTAGATTGGGTTTGTTGGTCCGAAACACGTGACCACCCTTGCACCCTTGATCCCTCTGTTGATAGTTCGAGTTGTAAGAAAGGGAGTTCCAATAAAGGTAACGCCATCTATGGTGGGGAAGCTCCGGCTCCGTAATTCGTATCGATCTAGGGTCGATAATAAAGCGATCGTTGTTTCTATGAGATGGCGCTTGCGATCATTGTCTTTATCAAAATTAATTACGTCTTAGATTTCCGTTGAGTGGACCACATTTCCTTCTAAAGTTGAAATTTAAATATAGTATTTCGATAACCATAACGATGGTATTGTATCCAAGGATTCAGCTAGAAGATTTGAATCAATCTGATTCATATATTATGTCCAATGCGAATTCCAGGTAGGAGTTTAACACTTAGATATATTTCCATCGCATCTAGTAAGCTGCATCTCTTTATATAGCGATGCAGAGGAGGTAAATATAGTAAGACCTCCATAGCTGCCATTGGGGTTGTGAATCCAACCCCCGTCGCACTAATACACGCAAGCCCTTGCGATTTCTGCAACCTGCTGAGTGTAAAGACTTCTTCTGTTTCTATCCATCATGCTAGGTGAGGCATAGGTGACAATGGGGCGTATCACCGCCATGTAAGATCAAAGTAACATTTCGGCTGCTGTAGCTCTTGAGCTTGACCTTGTCTATGTTACTCTTTCAGTTGAGTTTGCTGTCTAGAATAATTCCTAAATACTTACACTCACTGAAAAACCAAAAGCTTGTAGTTTGAAGATTGGCGCTTTTAAATGGAGAATGCTTCTTCTTGTGAAGGGAATAAGGGTGGTTTTGGAGGGATTGACATTCATTCCTTCTTCCTCATACGACTTTTCAGTGATTTCGGGCTGGTTTCCCATTAGGTCTCATGCATGTAACACGAAATACCATTTGTTTATGTTTATCTGAATCTACTTCAATACCAGATCATCATGTATGCCCTCATCCACTTTCATAATTTATAAAATTTGAATATTTCGGTATTGAAAACCCGAAAGTCAAGAAGTAAATTCAAATGAGGTGAAACGCTTCTGACGTGTAGAACCATTGCTATAACGACTGACGAAATCAAATGTACCATTTCCTTGTTACAGCCAAGAGAGCTGAGTTAAAGTGAATCTCATCATATGCTTCCTAAGACAGCAGTGCACTGTGAGGAAACCAGTGAGGAGCTGCGGCGTGTTTTTACTGCGCTGCATATATTTCTTAGATCTGACAGTGTAAAAGTTCCGGGGGAACTTTTTGGAGTGCTTCATTCCTGGGAGAGATCTCCAGAGAATACCTCTTTCAGTTTCTTCTTTCATCCGAAATTCACTTTTGTAGGTGTATCTACCAACCCCACAGTAGGGTTTCGGGCCAATAAAAGGGGTTTGTGCGCCTTTCTTGGCAAGTGTGTTGGCCTCCCCATTTCCTTTAATTTCCGCGTGACCAGGAACCCAGACCAAGGAGACCCTGTTGTTCTTGCCTACTTCATTAAGTTGTCTTAGTCACTCCCATTTTAGCTTAGACTTGATAAAATGGGAGCTCACAGCTTTAATAGCATTTTGAGTGTTAGTGTGGATTGCTATATCACATCTCTTATAGTTTCTTTCTAGGTTAATTTTCACGCATCTTTCGATTGCAAGTACTTCTGAATGAAAGACGCTCGAATAGGAGCCTAGCGATAGTGAGCATTTGGTGCCTATCCCATAATACTCCTGAGCCAGCTCCTATAGTGTTTTGTGAACAGTCTGTGTAACATTTAATGACATTTTTTTAAGAACTTCGGTGGTGGATTCCCTGCCCCAGTATTTTTTCCTACCTAGCATCGTAGTGACATTCTTTTCGCCACTGATGAAATCATTATGCTTCCCTTTGACGGTTATCACTAGTTCATCGGCGTAACCTTCTATATTGTAACTACAACTATACTTAGACACAATATTCGACATATCTGATTCATATTTTGTATTTAACCAGCCAATAATATTCCGATATAGGTACTCAATAAGAAATAAATTTCTATATAACTTTTTATATTGATTATCTGAGGAAGTGTTGAAGATGAACAAAAGAAACTACTCACCTCCTGTCGTCTTCTTTGTAGAGATAGACGATCCTCACTCATGACCAGTGCAAACATGATTAAGGCGATGAACTGACTAGTATAAGCTTTAGTTGATGCTACACCAATCTCCGGACCAGCGTTGATGTGAACACCACAGTGAGATTCTCTACAAATGGAACTACCGACTGTGTTCGTGATACCAACTATGAGAGCTCCCTTATTTTTACAGTAGCGTAAAGCCATCAAAGTATCAGCAGTTTCACCTGAAATTAATGACTTTCTGAAGGATACAATTTGCAACTAGGGCAGCTTCTCTGGCAAGCTTCAACAAAGGCTAATAATCATCTGAATTCAGGATCAATCATCTCAATATACTTCAGTTATCTATTGCATTTTTATAACTTTGTATTCTCTTATTAGTCTAGTCAACAAGTGCCTTTTAGGTTAAAACTTTTTAGAGTTCTCCGAAAATTATGATTGAGGTGTCATACGATTCGGAATGGCATGTGGATATTTTTTGAGAAAATTTAAGGGCCGCTCGCAAAAATTGCAAAAGTTATAAACAGATAAGTGAAAAAACAGGGGGGGGGGTTGGTTTTTTGCATATATCTCAAAAACTATTTGACATTTTTCAAATTCGAAAAAAGATTCAAAAAGAGGCGGAAACCTCCCCAAAAAAGGCCCAATAACTCCTGGAACTGTAGGACCAATATTTATAATTTTACCAGATGATGGTTGAAAATACGCCCGAAAACGGGTACTCCTTCTTGCGCAAGCCACGCCCGGACCTTTCAAGAATAAATATTATTTAAAATTATTAACATAAACATTAAGAACTGAAAAAGGTGCCTACAGGATTTATTATTATTATTATTATTGATAAAGGGTTACGTTGCACCGCGACCTTGAGATCTATTGTGCCCCCCATCAGAGCTGTTCTCACCATTACGCCATCTACAGCTCGCCCTCCAGTTCCAGAGTATAAATGAACCTCAATATCTGGGAAGGCTTCAAGGATATTACGTCTTCACTCCTACAAGTTTCCTGTCCAAAGCCTACAGGATAGATCAATGAACAATAATCCGTGGTCCAAAAATTTGTATCACGATTTTTCAATTAGTTATCCATTATTTGATTATTAATTTTTTGTAGCACGAACATTAACATTGCAAGTGCGATAATTGTTAATTGTTTTTTCTATTTCTGCTCAAAACAACAAAAACAATCATGTATTATTTAAAAAAAAATTATATTTTTTTTGAATTTTAATTTTTTGTTCTCTTTCATTTCATTACTCTCACCCTTTAAAAGTTATAGTAAAATTATACATAAAAAATCAGGTGAGAATAGTTAAATGAAAGAGAACAGAAAATTAAAAGTTCAATAAGAAATATAACAATTTTTATTTTTTTTAATAATACATGATAATTTTTTTTTTTTTAAGTAGAAATAGAAATAAAAATAGATTGACAAGTCATTTGTTCAAAACAAATTCTTTATTAAATAAAACGCATTTGTTTATTTATACTTTAAACAAATAGATAAAAATTATTAAAAATAATTTTTAAGTAGCTTCTGATCATGAGAAAACGGATCAATAGTAATATAATAGAAAAAATGTTTTTTCAATGTTTAATTAAGCTTCATAATTGCTAAATTGTTAATAACAAAGCGAAAATTAACATTTTTCCAACGGGAATCTATTCTAAGGCCTTTGAAAAATAGCTCCAACAAAAACTGATGAATTAACTAATGGATAACTAATTGAAAAATCGTGATAAACATTTTTGGACCATGGATTATTGTTCATTGATCTATACTGTAGGCACCTGAATTTTTTCAGTTTATAATTTCCATATTCAATAATATTCATTCATTTAAGGTCCGAAGTGGGCGTGGGCTTGCGCAGCCGGAGTACCCGTTTTGGGTGTATTTTCAATCCTCTGGGAAATTTTCTCCTCTTTTAGAATCGTTCTTCGAATTCTAAAAATCTCAAATAGTTTTTGAGATATATGCAGAAAACCAAACCCCCCTTTTTTTTACTTAATTGTTTATAACTTTTGCAATTTTTGCGAGAGGCCCTTGAATTTTCTCAAAAAATTAATACAGCTATTCCTCAATCATATTTTTCGGAGAAGTCTAAAAAGTTTTGACATTCAGACCTATTCTGTTCGCGCATAGCAATATTGCTAAGAAAAAGATATTGCTACCACAGCAAGATCCGAAATATTGCTATTCTGATCATCGATTTTGAGCAATATGATCTGTCATTTTTACAAACATATTGTTATCCACATTGCTATCTCAGCAACCTCAAAATAGTACTTGCTAAGAGCATAACAAGATTTGGAATATGGCTAAGAACCACTTTTCTCTTCCAAGAAACCGAAAATATTGAAAATAGGTAGGTACTTTGATAAATATAGGTATAAATAATCGTATATATTTATTAAAGGTACTTAAAATACTTAATTTCAAGGGAATTGCTAAGACTTAGATCTGACACTAACAATCCCTTCTATTTGTGAACAGAAAAGATCATAAACTATTCAACATTCAACCTCAATAATAAGAGGCTGAGAGAATTTTATTCATATATTTATTAGTTCATGAGCAAACTAGGATATATACTGTTTCTTTTAAGTTAGAGATATGCATTCGAAGACTGACCGACTGGATGAAACAAATTAAATAAACTAATAATTCAGTCTTAGTAAAAAGATGACTGCCTTTGATTTCATTGAAGAGCCGAGGGTATTTTATTCATATATTTACTGGTTCATGAGCACACTATGAGATATAGGTACTGCTTCTTTTGTTAGATATGCATTCGAAGACTGACCGACTGGGTGAAAAAAGTTAATAAACTATTAATTCAGCCTTAATATGAAGATGACTTCTTTTGATTCAATTGAAGAACTGAGGGAATTTGTTCAGGACAAAACTAGGAGACATACTGTTCCGTTTAACTTGTGCATTCGAAGTATGAATGAAGACAGAAAAAATCAAAATTTAATATTTGTTTAGGTGTTTGCAAGTCTTCAATTTTTAGGTCATGGTAGCGGTTACCAATATTCGATGTGTTTCCTGAAAATTGATCAATATCTGCATCTTGTTAGCCTCATAAATAAAATAGTTCGTTTTTCGCTTTCGTGACATTTTGTTAATTTGGTTAGGAATTACGGATAACCACCGAAAAACGGACGAAATGTTTATCAATTAAGGTTAAATTCTTCTTCTATTTCACATAAAAGTCATGAAATACAGTGTTGTCAGCTCTAAAATCAATGAATTTTGACCTACTTGATAGCAATATTGCTGGGAGAAAATTGATAACCAACATTGCTATAATAGTCCGAACAGAATACGTAATACCATAGTCATATTGTTAAAAATTAGGAGGATAGCAATATGACTTGAATAGCAATGTTTATAGCAATACGCAAACAGAATAGGTCTGATTGAAGGCACTTTTTGACTAGACTATGGTAAATCTCAACGTCGAATGTGCGTGAATCCCGCTATAGACGAAGTGGACCATTCGATTAGTCTGTAGTATTATCACAACCCACTATGTAGAAAGTCTGGCACGAGATTGAATGGAAACATGGTCTAGAGAAGTACGCTATACGATAGTCCACCATGTTTCTCGGTTTGTTTACTTTAACACCGCTTGAATAATTATATTTTTGAGAAATTATTGTGAAGTATTCATAAATAAATGCAATACAAGAATACAAAGTGATATCTATACTGTGATTAAATAATTAGTGTTGGTGAATTAAATATGTGAATTTTCTCGTAAATTATGTTCTACTTAGGGGTACACTTGAATCGGCATGATCTTAATGGGGACGAAAATGTGTTTCTGTAACAGCCATAGACTTGTTACAATATTATATTAGGTGTACTGTATCACTAATTGAGCAATTATTCATTTTCAAGAATTGAAAATCATTAGTTGTTCCAGTTTTACAAAAAATTAAGTGCTGAAGAATTTATACGTTAATGCTACATGTTTCTTCTACCTCTTTATAGCGCAGTTTGCGAGGAACATTTCGAGGAAATTAATGTAATACTGGATGTATAATGTGTTCCAGGCTATCTCTATAGAGGGCTGTGGTTTTATTGAGTACGCCATCGCAATAATAATAATAACAGGTCTTTATTTCAAAACGGTTCCTGTGAAAACCAGGAAAAGAAATGAAACGGTGTCAAAATAAAACGCAACGTACGACATCATTGCTCTGTTAATGTTTCAAAGTATTTCTAGTGTAACAATAGTAGCGGTACGACTTTTCTATGCACTCTATATCGAAGGAATAATTTTGGAAGATATGAGATGTAGCAATATAAGAATTTGCGAACCGTAGAATTCTCTAAAAATTCATTTGATATCCTACCTGACTGAGAGATGAAGAAGCAAACATCATCTCTGAATACAGGAGTCAATCTATCCAAAAAGTCACTTGCTAATTCAACCATAACAGGAAGTTCAGTTAGTTCTTCTAGAATTTGTCTTGTAGCGATTGCGCTGTGGTAACTGGTACCACATCCAATCAACATGAGTCTCCGGCAACGTTTTATTTCAGGGACATACTCTTTGATACCTCCCAAGGTAACACACTGAAACATATGAAGAATTCATTCAGGAAATATATGATGAAACATGTGGGGTCAGTATTAACAAATCAGATCAGATAAACTAATGTGTTTGTCACTCAAAAAACTTTCATGAAACACAATCAATTTGCAGAAATATCAGGTAACCATAATACCCCTATTACACTATGCATTTTTCGTGCCTATTTGTCAGCCTGACTGACTGCGTCTGAAATTTCGAAGAAATACGCAAGCGCCCGGGACTATTTTGTAGACTGTTTCAGGCTTGAAAATAAATAGAACTGGTTCTATTTGTTCCCCCTGAAACGTGGGGATTTCAAGCCTTTTTGTCGAAATGTCATGTCTACCAACACAATATTTATCTGTCTGACTTGACGTCTTAACATAACCTAGTTTATCCTTTGAATCGCAGCCTTCGTAAAGTCAATAATAAATGTATGTTTATTACTATGAGGACGTAAACTAAACTTACGAGGGCCAGATAATCTGTGATGGCTATCCCCGAGTGATACGAGTTTTCACCAGTAGCCTAGTATCGCAAAGTAATCATTAATTTCGTTTTTGGAGAAATGCTTTCTGGAATTACAGTGTTTTTTTTTCTGTAGGTGAATTTTCACTATATGTAGTAGCATATTAAACGTTTCTTCAGACATTCTTAAAACACTATGGTATTGCTTTTAAAAAATACAAACAAAACAAGAACTTGAGGTAGGTAAATATGTGAATTTCTTCAATGTTTGCAGCTCTGAAATTACTGCCTGAAACAAGCGCGGTGTAATAGTGCCACTCATTCGGGGGGGAAATTCAATCAACAAATAGCCATGAAAATAGGCACAAATATAGACATGAAAAAGGCATAGTGTAATAGGGGTATAACAATATTCATATTTTACTACAAAACCCCGAAAAGGATACTCAATGAAAAATGGTCCTACCCCGGTTTCGAAGTTCAATCTTCCTCTCATTGTGTTCACCACAGATTCTGGTTGTTCGAAGATTTCTTTCTGCATGTAGTAGTCGTAGTTACCCTTCATTATCTGCTGTAATTCCAATTTCAACGTAGTGATTTCACGGGATTGAGACTCATCTGCAAGTCGCTTAATTCTGTGAATGCTCAAAAGCCCATTCCTTACGGCAGCCACATCATGATCCTGAAATTTGTCATATTTCTACATCGTATTACGAAATCTTAGTGAAATAAACACTGGCTGTTCCGGTAAGGTGAGGGGTGGTGGATTTAAAGGGGATTTCGAATAGTTCAGGTAAATTGTTTCGAAGAAAATTTAAACCCTACAAACATTCGCGTCATTGTTAAACTCATTGATGTAAGGTTTGTATCGTCGCTCTAGGGGTATAATGATTCTCGAAAACACTCTCGGGTAAATAAATAGAACGCTGTATTATAATATGTGCAAAGTTCATTTACAGAGCTATACATTCGCCAAACATCGCCGTTGTACTCGAAGATACTGAAATTCATCAAATCTTGAAGTAAGTGGAATGTTTTAAAACAATCACTTAGTTTATCTCGTCTATTATCGTCTTTCAACGATTATTCGTATAACTAAAGAGACCCACTTCGTCAGACAGCGTCTAAATGATTCTACGTCTAAAAGGAACGAAGTCCCGAATCCACTTCGTCTAATAACGTCTTAAGGAAATACAACCCCGAAACTCAATGCCGATTCTCCGGCTGCCACCAGTAGCACTCCTTTCGCCCCTCTCACGGGGTTGTACTTCAATGGTGATGTTCAACACTGATTGTATTTGTGTTAGACCGATACCGATTGAGTGAGTCGTCGTCCCCATAGTGAAGTCCCCAGCATGTGTGGGCTGGACAGTCAAATATGACATGTGAGGCAGTTTCGTCTACCTCCCCACATTTCCTATATCCTATATGGGGAGAATCCCCATGTTGTGCAGGTGCTTTATCAGGGTACATTGCCGAGTTAGTAGGCCAGTTACTTCCCTGAGCTTAGTACTGCTCAGTAGTAGGACTTCTTTAGTTATTGAGGGGCAGGGCTGTCCCATAATTTACTTACTATGCTGCTGGCTCGAAGTTTCGTTCCAGTGACGATTTGGTCACCCCCACATCCCCGCTCTGGCCCGAAGAGGGGGATAGCCGAGCCCTCCCTAGCCAGTGCGTCAGCTCCTATATTCCCTTAAACTCCCGTGTACCCCAGCACCCGCCCGAGCTCAACTCGGTTTCTGGCAGCCAAGGCAAAACATTCCAGATGCTGTCGACATTCCAGCACAAGCCTGGAGTTAATTCTCCATCTGACTATTGCCTTAAGTGTTGCCTGACTGTCGGAGATAATTCGTATGTTCCTATTGGAATAGCCCATGCGAATTTTCTCCACGGCACATGTCGATGGCTACCACTTCCGCCTGGAATATAGTGGAGCATTGCCCAAGCGACATCGAAATGCTCACATTGGGTGCAGTCCCATACAGTCCAGCTCCAGAGCGTCCGCCCATCACTGAACCGTCCGTGAGCCATGTTAGTTCAATGTGCGGTATTTTCTCCTCCATGCTCTCCTCCAGCTTGAAAGAAGGATCAAATTTGTGGGTCGCTCACCATGTTCAGGATCGGGTGACTAATAAGTCTCCCAATTCAGGCGTGTCCGTATGACCTTTGTCTCCAGATACCGTTTAGCTGCAGCCTGTAGGCCCCCAGTCTCACTTCTACCCTCACCAGAAGGTGAAGAGGAGTCCCGCGAGAACCTCGATAGCTGCAGTTGGAGTACTTTTCATTGACGCTGATTAGTCAATGCCTTGGCGTTACAAGGGAACAACAGCCCGCACAATGCTAATTCCTGGAACTCGGGTCTCTCAAAAAGTACGATCGGATTTGCCACAATTTATGGAACTCGTGACATGATCTATCTTCAAGTACTACATGTCTCTAGGGCGGTTTGGAGCCCAATCGGTTTTGAGATGCCTGAAAGTGAAATTATCCACAGGAAACATCTGAAGTGTCATTAATGATTTCGGTACTCATCGTTTGCACTCTTAAATCTAATCTCAATTATAACTAAAGTCTGGCAGTCAAATTATCCCACACTGGTATTGCCAATGTTGTATATTCGTACCAATTCACTTCCAGCATTTGTGATTGAATCAACTGCAATACATGAATTTTGCCATGAAAGGCTTTCGTATATTGTCACTCACCTTCAACCCTTACCATTTCCTTAAATTACTCATTTTTTTAATTAAAATATGTGTGTTTTTTTATTGTGTTATAAAATAATAAACGAAAACTTGTCTTGCTTGGGATAATAATCAGCAGAAGAGCATCAAAATGTATCCTTACCTCAAAATAAATAACTCTGTTGGTGTGTTCAATAATGGCAGAAGCATCAGAAGCGAAAAAGTATTCCACTTGTTTGTCTTCCAACAACTCGAATTCTGTGGTTGAATCGCATCTTGGCAAAACTTCAATGTCGCCATTAGTTCTTGCATGAATTCGATGATCTACAAATTAAAGGACATTATTCTTTGTATTGGAACAAGATGAATAGATTCTCCAGAAGGAGAAAGCCTCAACCTTTACGAGAAACATAGCAATTGGTGAAAAATTATTATGGAATTAGTCACATTGCTATGGAACAGAATATAGGTGATTTTTATAGTCAAGCCTGTTGAAAATTGTTTTTTATTTATTACAAATTAACCATTAGAATTAGCACGATCAAATTTTGATGAAAACAATTAATTGAAGTAAATTTTAACTCAAATTCCTTATTTATTAAATTGAATATAAGGAATTTATATTTCAGGGATAGGTTTCCATGTCTAAAGGCGGGTTTATACATCAAATAAAATAAAAAAAGACACAAATTGAAATAAAATAAGAATTAAGGGTTAAAAGGATCGGTTTATACATCTATCTAAAATCTAACAAAATAAGAACGAACCAATCAAATCGCAGCTTTTTGGCAATTTTATGCACGTTCTGTGAGCATGCGCTTTGTCATTTTCCAAACAAAATAAAAACATATAATATACCATTATGAAAGTAGGTATTTTATTTGCTGTATAAACCCGCCTTAAATGAGCCGGTTAAGTTCGTGAATAGCCCAATGGTTTCGGAGTTATTCCTGTTTAAAATTGATTTCACAAATATTTTCAAACATATAGATCCGATCAAGTTGAAACTTGAAAAAGTTCAACAATTTTCTGCAAAGTACTCTCTTAAACTGACCTCGCACTGGCAAACATTTTGCACAAAAATTCGAAGATGTCATTGTATTGATAGTGTGAGTACAAATTTTGTGCCAAAAAATGTTCCATGACCATTCAATATTTTGTACAAAAATATGCTAAATATTTATACATAAAATTTTGCACAAAAATTTGAAGATATCGGTTTTGTTCAAAAATATTGAGAGTGTGAGGACAAATAATGTCAAAAAAGGAGTTATTCACTCTCAATATTTTTGCAGGGAACAGACATCTTTAAATTTATGTGCAAAATGTTTGCCATTGTGAGGGGTCTTTAAGGTTTAGGTTAGTAATTGGTTGGAAAAAATGTAAAACGATCAATGCAGAACGAACGAACAAGCAATGTTAAGACTAAACCACAGAGTGTGTATACATCAAAGTTGAGAAGCGACAGACCGGTTTCATCCTTGTTTGGACGACGAGGAAGGGAGCTTTTATTAGAATCCAGCAACCATTTTTGATAGATTGAAGGAGCTCCTCACAACGTATTGAACCAATTGTAGCTACAAAACTATTGCTTATTCAATTTTTTTGGAAGAATATACCAGTTTATTGATATAATTGAAAAACAAATCATTGTTTGCCCTAAATTGAACAAACACATTCATAGAAAGTCTTTTTAATAAATTCATTATTACTGGGTGTTTTTGGCGCTCTGGTTCCTCGGAATAGAGTGCTTATCAATTTGCCCAAATGGCTGTAATTATCGAATTTTTGGCTGGAAATGGTGTCAAACTTTTTGGTTCGACTGACTGATCAAGAATCCGTAGTCAAAATCAATCATAATTTTATCATTTTTTGAAATTTGATTTCTTTTATGTTGCAGTTCTATCATAAGAAACTATTGTTATCATTCCCAACTCTGATAAATCAATACTTTCGGATATATGATTTGTCAAAGTTTGAACAAGAGCGCCAAAGCTTCTGTCCACTGGGCTTTTCCACATTTTTTATGCCTTTTAGTATATAGCAACCATCAAATAAAGATGTTCTAAATCTTCTTTGGCAGTTAATTTCATAAAATGCTTGCTTGAAAATAACAAAAATCACATAGTTCTGTCTTATTCAACATATACGGCGTTTGCACCAACACCAACATTAAAATATACAAATTTAAACTATGTTTAGACAACGGAAAATGCATGTCGAGGATTAGTTTTGTATACTTACCAGTTCATGAAACCAATGAAATCTTCCTTCACCAGATGGTAAAAAGCACAAACAGTCTAGAAAGTATATAGCATGAAGCGAAAAATAGAATGATTGGAAAAAGTAGGTACTACCTGCATGGATTGTCTCAGAGTCTCCTGCATATGCCACAAACAAACATAAATATTAAAAAAAATACAAACAAAACAGAAAGCTGGAAACCAATCCCCAGAGAAAATATCTAAAAGAAACTACTCCTTCAATTTTTCATATCAAAAGATTAGTATGTATAATATTTTCCATGCCTTTTGAACCCCAGTATCAATTATACAATTAAGATGTTCGAATAAAAAAAAAATAATGATATTTATCTTCGAATAATATTATCATTTTGCAAGAATCTGTATTACTTCTCACACATTTTTATTTCGAAGATTGAAAAATTCACTTTCTCTGGGAATAGATCTGTATATGCAAAAATGAAACAATGATGATGTTAAAAAAATAAATAAAAATGTTCAAAATAAAAATAATAGTGATAAAAATGGGTAATGAACAACCAAAAAAAGGTTGAAAGCTCTAGGATTAGATCTGTATATGCAAAAATGAAACAATGGTGATGATGAAAAAAATAAATAAAAAGGTTCAAAATAAAAATAATAATGATGAAAATGGGTACTGACCAACCAAAAAAAAAAGCAAAGTTTCAGATCCAATAAGTTTCTTTCACTATGACCATATTATTAATAACAATTCTATGAGTTTCGCATATTTCACAATCGTCGCAAATCTTTTTGAGCTCGAAATTTATTGGATCCTCTGAAGAAGATATGTACAGAAAAAGATAAAATGAGTAGATACCTTCAGGTACAGATGTAGGTTCATCTAGAAGTTCAGACATCAGGAAAAGGTGAAAACAAGAATGGAATAACACAGTTGTTAGAGATGAGTATCGAGTTATTCATAAAGAAAAAGAATAAAATGGAATATTGGAAAAAAGAACTAGTTTTGTGAATATTATCATAACAATCATAAAAAAGTTTTAACTTGATATTGTGATTTGTAATTTTATTCGTCTACGATCGTTTGATTTTCGCCCCATTATATATCTCTTTTATTATATTAGTATATTCATCTTCATTATACAATTAGTTCAGTAAAAAACCAAATCCCATAATACTGCAAGACTAACATGACATTTTTCAAGGTAAATACAATATATTATACAATTTCTATATACTTTTCGCGATCGTAGATGAAACTTTGTACATTACACTTGAATTACAACTACTGTTGTGAATATGATTACATGTCAATGCATATATTACGAGAACAATTTAAAAAAAATGTTTCCTGTTCCAATATTCTGCAAATTCGTTCTCATTTCATTCTTTACAAAAAAAATAATAGGAATATCACAACAAGGTGAAAAAAATGAATATAATTTTCTGCGTATTCACAGATGTCAAATTGGATTAATTCAACCTGGAATGAATTGAAAACGGTACTTGAACAAACTGAAAATCTATTAGTATTTGGAGGAGTTAGAAAATGTTATGGAAATATAAATGTTATTGAAATATAGATTATTATTCAATCAGTGTAATGTAGTTAGGTTTTGAACAAACAAAGCCATCAATGTTAGTAAAATATGTAGTGTAGTTAATTATATTAAAGCTCCACCTACCAGCAACTAAAGGAAATTCTCTACGAATACAGACACATTTTCATCCAACTATTTTTCTATGAATTTTGATTATAATGTTTTGAAATGATTCTATTGTTCAAATTAAACGGAAAAATATCAAGAATTGATTATAAGATAATCAGAAAATATAAGTTGAATAAAAGTTGTTCCATTTTTTCATTTCCACAAAAATGAAAGAAAATTGGAAATCTGGAAATCCAAATAGATCTTGTTTTGATTAAATAGAAAACTAATGGATTATAATTATTATACAATTATGACCATTCATCTATCATCTAACCCACCTTTTTTTTGTGTACTAGTGACTCTACATCGCAATATTCAATTTTTGAGATGAGAAAAGTTGATAAGAAGTTGAGTTAATTGCGTTGGGTTTCTCTCAGTTTCTCTCCTACCTGCTTACTGGGTAGGACCAATGAGATTACTGGACCAACTGCACTCAAACCTCTTGGCCAAGCCCTCAGAAGTAATGCCAACCATATTCATTTTCGCACCCTTTGAGGTTGAGTGTGGTGAACCTCGTAAATCAATTGGACAAAAAGTTATCCATTTGGTATGCGGATGGATCAAAATCAGATAAGGGTGCAGGTATTGGGGTATATGGTCCGAAACTGAGAATCTCTGTGACCCTTGGACATGAGCCCTCTATCTTACAGGCAGAGATACTAGCTGTCTATATTTGTGGATATATGGTGAACTGCTGACAGGACCCTGTCGGTACAAATAGCAATTTTACCACATGGGAAAGCCCAGGCAGATGAAACATGCAGAAATAGTCTGCAAAAGCCCAGAGCTGGCCTGCCTAAGGATTCTACACATGGGTGAACATAATCTAAAACCTCACGACCTGATAGCCTAGGCTATCTAAGTTGGGTAATAAAATGAAAGGACGTATCGGTAGTAGTTCTGAAGGGCTGGACCAAGCCTCACGACCCCGTTCTAATAGTAATAATAATAATGAGTGCCTTCATCCTATAAAACAAAGGGCAGATATTTTGAAAACTTTCCTAAGCGACTACTCCAAACCTAGCATAACTATATCTACCTATATTTTCCATCTAATTGTCTATTCATCGCCACCAATAAGTAAACTAAAACTTTTAATATACATGAAGAGGTTGAAACTCCTTACCTTTTCCATAAGAAATTGGAACGTGGTCAGTGGCCCATCTCGATTTTGTCTTAATACCGACCAATAGAGGTGAACCTCTTCTGGTTGCTACTGTCTCACCAGGGAAGTACTTCGATTTGAAGCAAAGAGCAAATGCACCTTCCTTGAAAGATATGAGGTTGTAAAATATATTGATCAAAAAAGTTTGTGAAACGATTGTAATTTTAATATTGAAAAATTGCTGATACCGTTGTTGATAAACAACGACCAGAGCGTTGTGCCAATAGGGTCTCGAGAATGTTATTATTTATATGTTTCGGGGTTTATTCCATTTTCAAAACTGAGTAGAATAACTTATCAATGCATTTTAAAGATATTTAGTTCTCGTCAAGCACTTGGTGGAACATTTGGACAAATTCTTAAGGGAAAGAAAACACTTGGCTTAAATATAACGATATAATACTATATAGTAGATATATTATAGTTCATGGGTACAGGGTGAGTCTTTAAGTTGTACATTAATATCCAGATTCGGCTGAGGTAAAAAGATACAAACCGTTGAAATTTAAAAAATCAGTTTTCCTTTTGAAGCTTTGATACAGTTATTCAGAATGAAATGAAGTTTTCTCTAAATTCTATGACGCATATTCTCCAATTAACAGTCTCATAAATATATGAGAAATTAGCTTTAAGCAAACAGATAAAGTCATTATAAGAATCTTCAATCATTAAAAAAAATTAAATTATTCTTCATCATTTCTCGTAGAACCCTTTGGGGAGAGATATTCTCCATTAAATGTTAAAAAATCTGATAAAAAAATCTCGAAATTAAACTGCTTTTGTGAATCCGACCCTGAACTAGGATCACAGATGATTGTCCAAACAACTTGAATTGTAGGGTAGTTATCTTTTGGGAATTAGAAGAATTCCCATGATCTGTATTTATCTATGATTTTTTCTCTATGTATCTCCAATAATGAATACAAATAAATTAAAATTTAATAAATATAAAACTCTGTTATCCATATCATTTAAACATTTATTTCATACTGCTTTGATTCTGCTCAATCATTCTAAGGATTACTCTCACACATTGAACATAATTGCATCTTATAATACATTCAATTAATAATTTTGTACAGATATACCTCACATAACTTGTAATCATTTTATTCCAACTACTTGAATCATAAGTTTGCAGTATGTGTATATGAGAGAACTTGTTATCCGCAATCCAAATTCAGTCTTTTCATCAAACGATAAATAAATTAACCACTTCATAGTGAAATATCAATTATAAGCATCATCCACCTATTCAACCCAATTATTATTAACTATGTAAACATAAACAAACGGATGCTTCAAGATAGAAATACTAGATAAATAGAATATAACCTAATATCCTAATAATTATCACATTTCTGAGCCTGCCTCTGGCACAGTATGAGAATATCATTATACTGTGTGCCTCGGTAAAATTATAGTAAATGCTGGGTTGTCAGATTGTCTTCCTCGATTAAATAATCGCCAGTTTTGATTGAGGTTTTTCTTATCTAAGAACCTTGGGTTTTGATATTATCCAAAAGCTATTGGAAACCCGAATTCCATTAATCGGCTTGTTTGGCTAACTTCGGTCATAGACCGACAGAATTTATAAAGAGGTTGGAATTATATGATGTTGTATTCATTTAAAGATGCGAAGTAGAATATTTAAGGAATGTCACAAAAGGTGCTAATGAAATTGTGTTTAATCTTATAGTGGATATTGAAAGAAATTCAAGTAGAAGTCAGTGTTATATCCATGAAGGGTGCAACATTTTTTTCAAAGATTCTGCATAGATATTATTAAATAACCATTCCATAAGACTTGAGTAGATAAATAAGTTTTCTTGAACAATTTCATTTAATTTCGAGCATCAGATGGTACAGCTTTTAGTTATACAGTGTTCAACAGTAAAAGAAAGTGCTGGATTGGATTAGCACATTGTAAAATCTTTTACGCTTATAATTTTTTAACTGAGCTAAATCTGGAAAAGTCGTAAATTAAAAATGTGTTTCATTTGATGAGATGAATCTATGGTTAAAATTAATGTACAAATTAAAGATTCACCTTGTATAAACAACGGTTTATCACAACCAATTACTTTCGACGATCTCTTCAGTACCACACTTTAGTGATATAGTGTCTATATAGACATAACCTTCACAAATTGCAAGCAGCATTCAGAAGGTTTTAGGCTACATATGAACATTGATTTATGGCGATTTCCATTGACACGCTTGGGGTTGTGTTCGAAAATTAACTCCACGGAGTAGAGTAGAGTTTTTGTAGGTTTGACAGATTTACTCTGGAGTTAACTCTGACACTGACACTGACAGTGACATAAGGTGCCAATATCGAAAAATAGGTTATGTAGGTTTAAGAAAGATTCTATTATTATTGTTTTCTTCACATATATGTAACTCTAATCATAAATATATATTGTGAGCAGTATTAAAGAAATTAAATTACCTCACAAAACATTCATAAAACAGTGAGACAAAGATACTAGATTTTCCGTTCCTTGAGTTTTGTCAATTTTGACAGTAGTAAAATGAACTCCGAGTCGAATACTCCGACTTTTCGGACGACAGTCACAGAATAAAATTTACTCAACCTTTCAGTTTTCGAACGCAATGAGTTGTGTTCGAAAATTAACTCCACGGAGTAGAGTAGACTTTTTGAAGGTTTGACAGATTTACTCTAGAGTTACTCTGACACTGACAGTGACAGTGACAGAAGGTGCCAATATCGGAAAATAGGTTATGTTGGTTTAAGAAAGATCCTATTATTATTGTTTTCTTCACAAATATGTAACTCTAATCATAAATATATATTGTGAGCAGTATAAAAACTATTAAATTACCTCACAAAACATTCATAAAACAGTTAGACAAATACTAGATTTTCCTTCCCATGAATTATTTCAATTTTGACAGGAGTAAAATGAACTCCGAGTCGAATACTCCGACTTTTCGGACGACAGTCACAGAGTAAAATTTACTCAACCTTTCAGTTTTCGAACGCAATGGAGTAAATATTACTCTACGGAATTAATATTCGAACACAACCCAGCACTCGAAATCGATCTCATCTGTCATGCATCTGTCCAATTGAACCGAAAATATCTGTCAAATATGACTCCGAGTGATCCGAGCGTGTCAATGGAAATCGCCAGTAATGAATATGCGAATTTTCTAATAACTTACCAATTGCTGGACGGTCTGTTCAACCAGTTCCCTG
The DNA here is from genome assembly GCA_937662695.2 of Halyzia sedecimguttata. NCBI lineage: Eukaryota > Metazoa > Arthropoda > Insecta > Coleoptera > Coccinellidae > Halyzia > Halyzia sedecimguttata. The sequence continues at coordinate 10,793,647 of OW569411.2, read as the reverse complement.
AACGAGTAGTTTGGGTGTTTCTCGTAGATGTGATGGATCAATTTGGCAATAACTTCTGTGTCAGTTTCACTCTCGAAATTATATCCTTTCTTTTCAAGGAGAACCTTCACTTCCTTATAATTGGTCAAGATTCCGTTGTGAACAACCACGAAACCGTGTCCCTTGTCTGATCTTTGGGGATGGGCGTTGGTGGCATTGGGCACACCGTGTGTAGCCCAACGTGTGTGGGCTATTCCGCAGTGAATTTCGCTTACGCCATCTATGTCGAATTCGTTGGCACCTGATTAGGATAAGAAAGTGATGAGAAGATTGACGAGAAGCGAATCGGAGCTTAAATCAAGTAGGGTTTGGTAATCACAAAAGTTAAAGGAGTCTTTCGTTTTGAGCAACAGAATTCCGAAATATTAGGAACATAGAAGGAGGTCACTGTAGCTAATTGCTTATAACTAAAAGACACACTACGAAATATTCGCGATGAGCAATGAGCCAGGATCACGAACGAATATTTGGTGATGGTTAAAAGCGACGAATATTTCACCGTGTTTCTACCGAAATACAGGGTATTTGGGTCTTGATATAAATTATTGTAACATAGTAGTTGGTTCTGAAACCCTCTCATTTTGCCGCTCCATATTCATGCTGTTCACATTTGCAATTCCAGCCACAGAATTCCTAATAGACGCATAAAGTCACTTTCTCCATTGTTTACATTGGCAATGATGAATGATGAGTTCCCAAATGATTGTCAGTGGGATAGTACTTTTCCTCACGTTCCAGTTTCGACCAAAAATGTTCATTATACACAATAAATTGATTTAATAGTTGATAGAGTTCGCATTAAGTTTGTAGAAAGTGAAATTTTCAAATAAACGAATTATTGGATTCAAGTTTTTATTACACATGATTTTGGGTACATAGCATGATTGCTATGTACCCAATATACCCCCTTCCCTGGGTTAAAACAGATCTTGTGATGACCAGAGTAGGGTAATTTAATTGATTAATTAAATGATACAGGAATTTAACTCCATTTTATGGAGTTTTCTTTCAGAAAATATAAAGCTGGTGGAATCGAAAGTGAATTATTCATTAGTTGGGATTCTTTTCTCCTAAGTCATTTTCAAGAGGTCTAGGGTAGTCAAGTCTGGAGAGCATGTTGGAAAGGAAGACTGGAGTCCTCGACTTATTATACGGTTGTCATACAACTCCTGCAAACAGCTCAGATTTGCAGAAGTAGTGTGGGCAGTTGTCCCATCTTGTTGAAAATATCTGTTGTTGAGAAGGTTCTAGAATCTAAACATCACGATATTTCGCCAGATATTCATTTGTATAGGCCTCTGCAGCGTAAATCCATTCACCGTGGATTATTGTACCATTTCGGTAATACGACATCACGATAAATGTGTTTTGTTCTAAATCATAAGTCATTGCAGATTTAAATAATTTGGAAACTGAATTTTAAAAAGAATCTTAAGAATTTACAATAATTCAATATTGGCTGCCAGTTTAGAAATTCTTTGATATAAACAGAACACATGAAGTTAGAAGTGGCGAATAAAAATCCAAAGGCAACTGCGATGTTACAATAATTTATAAGGACCCTGTATTATGCAATGTTAGGTATGGAAGGCGCTGTTATCTACTGAATAACCCGAAATATAGAGTGCTAAACCTAAAGATATTCCTAGATATCCATACTTGTTCAGCGATACGGAAAGAGATGCGAGTGACTTGCAGTGCATTTTTCAGGGTAGGTTGCGCATCCGGATGTGACAGTTAAGTCGTTAATGGGCATAATCGGCCAAACGGTTTCGGGGATATACCCATCTTTAATTTTGTTGTTATTTCCTCGATAATTCAAAATATACAAATCACATCCAATTAAAGCTTGGTAATTAATTGTAGAATGCCAACGCACTAATTTTTGCGGAATTTCATGAATATCATACAACAAAAAAATGTTTATTTTTCTTCAAAAATTTTATATTCCGTCAGATTTCGCTCATAACTTCGATCCACCATTTTAAAAAGCTCCTGACTTCACGTCAGTGCTTTTTAATAATTTTTCAAGGTTGGTCCATCTTTCAGTGATGATTTCGGAAAATCAGAATTATATTAACTTGAATTAAAATCAACTTTAAGTCACGATGTTCTAAAGTTATCACATGCAATTACGATTACTGAATTAATTAATGATTATGATATTAAAAATAGCTGAGATATTCAGATGTGCCTCAATCTACTCCATTGGAAATACACCATATATTATCTTTCCTAATCCTAAAACATTTCCATTTCTCATGTCATAATTCAGAATAATTTGCCATAAGACCAAATAAACTCACATGCAAAAACAGTTAATATTTGGTGAAATTTGAGGTCTCATAGTTTTTAATTTTAGTTAAATTTTAAAATTTTTTTCAGCAAACTGTAAATAAAATTATTGATTTTAACTTGCACTTTTCTACGGTTTGGAAACTATTTTTTTTACTTACGATTTTTTATTTCTTCTTCAAGTTGCTTCACTTTACCAGCTTTCTTGATCACAGCAATGAGATTTTCATCATTGAGATCGATAGCAACACCTGAAAAAAAAAATTGCCTTAAGAAAAGCAGAAGTAGCTAAACGGTTTTCTTCTCAGATATCGAATTTTAATTTCTAATCGACTTCATACCCATTTCAGTTCTCCTACAAAGGATTATTTTTTCCTCATGAAACGCACCATATTTACTTCGACCATATCAAATCATATCCACATCTTTTTGAAGAATGAATAATTCGAGGACAAATTTGATTCTGTCCGGCCGGCCATCCGGCCGTTGCCAGGATAACTTGAGAACGAAAAGAGCTAGCGACTTGAATTATCAGGGTGGGTAGCGCATCCCAATACGACGGACAAGTTCGTTAATGGGCATAATGGTTTCCGAGTAATAATTTTGTTTTCAACCAATATAAATCCGATCGAATTGAAACTTGGTGAGTAGTTGTAGAATATGAACCTAAGCACGTTTGTGAAATTTTATGCGAATCGTATGGCTAGAAAATTTTTAAAAAATTATTAAAAAATATTTTTGTTGTCACGATAACTTGAGAACGGAAAGAGATAGCGGCTTGAAGTTTTCAGGTTAGGATGTGCACCAGAACGCGACATTTCAGTTCGTCTATGAGCATAATCGGCCAAACGGTTTTGGAGTTATAGCCATCTGAAATTTGGTTGTTTTTTGTTCCTCATTAACTCGAAAAATACTAAACCGATTGAATTCAAACATGGTAATGAGTTGTAGAATGCCAACGCGAAAATTCTTGCAAAATTTCGTGAGGATAGTATTTGTAAAAAATTTTAAAAAAATTATTGACAATTTAAAAAAAAATTCTATATATCAGTAACTATTCGTTTGAAATTGCTGAAATTTTGCAAGAGCCTTCATAACATAACTCTACTGCCAAGTTTCAAGTTTTAACACGATCGGTTGAATATTGTTGGAGATTCGAGCATTCTTGTGTGAGTTCAGTAGATGGGTGACCTTTGCCTCGATAACTTTCGAATGAAAGGAGATAGGGACTTGCAATTTTCAGGGTAGGTTGCGTGTCCGAAAGGGAGAGTTGAGTTCGTTTTTGGGCATAATCGGTTAAACGGTTTCCGAGTTATACCCACCTGGAATATTATTTCCTTGATAACTCAAAAAATAAATATTCGATCGAATTGAAGCTTGGTAACTAGTAGTAGAAAATCATCATAAAGACATGTTTAAAATTTTGTAAGAACCGTACCCCTAGAAAATTCGAAAAAAATGACGAAAAAAAAAATTTTAAGAACCGCACCCCTAGAAAATTTCAAAAAAATCACGAAAAAAAAATTGGTTCAAGCACTGACGTGAAGTCAGAAGCTTTTGCGCGTATGTTCTATTGTCCATTCTTCTGTATTGGACACCCTTAATCGAATTTACCATGGTAAATTATGTTGTCCATTCTCCTGTATTTGACAATTAATTCGAATTTACCATGGTAAATTCGAATTAAGAGTGTCCAATACAGGAGAGTGGGCAACATAATTTACCATAAGAAAATAATATAATAAAATAAGAAAATATGTGGTGTCGCCTGTTTTTCAGTTATCTTTCCACCTTTTCTTGGTTTCTTGGTTGCCCTGTCCTGAAGAAGCCAACTAGCAGAAACACGTGTCGGCAGGTACCAGCAGAATGATTATCTCTGCTCCTTTTGCGGAATTACCCGTTATACTTTTCCATTTTAATAAACTTATCCGCGTTATCCTATTTTCTTATAATTTACCATGGTAAATTCGATTAAAGGTGTCCAATACAGAAGAATGGACAATAGAACATACGCAGAAAAGCTTCTGACTTCACGTCAGTGCTTGTTTCGTTGTTTATTGTGCCAAAACGACCCTCGCTTCATATTAATCTCAATTAATCTATCGCTTGGAAACTTCATTAGCCGCGTTTTCGTGATTATGATATGTATCTTCAGTTGGGTTAAATGAGATCAGTTATGTATTTTCACAAAATTCTAACATGGAATAATATAAATCTATTCTATCTAATAAATGAATAATAATATTTGTTGACAATAAAATGTCTATTACAAATCTATTCTTTGATGGAAATATGTAGATAATACTAACAATAGATGATGAAAACAATAACAATTGCATATAAATGATATGGTGCCTTTAAAATTAAAAAAGGGTGTGATTTCATGACTTAATACCAAGCTAATCCAGATTAGATTAGACAATAGTATTATCCACTCCCAGAATCGAAGATTATATTGTATTTTCATGTGAATGAATGGTATCAGAGCAAAACAAGCATCTTCAAATCCCTTTCTCTTTTTAAATCTATATATTTCAGGGATATTTCAGGGAATTTTCATTGAAATACATGAAAATACATAAGCTATATGTTGTTCTCGGAATAAAATTATGATAAGGTACCTCAATAAAGACGTAAATACTTTCTATAAATAGTGATAAATAGCGAATTTCAACGAAAGGTATGTTTCGAAGTATTGCATACAATGTAAAGTGATTTTCATCGGATATATCCGATGAACAAATTAGATCAGAATTTCTCCGAAAATTATGATTGAAGTGTCATTCGATTCGGAATAGCACGTAGATATTTCTCGAGAAAATTCAATGGCCGCTCTCAAAAATTGCAAAAGTTATGAACAATTAAGTGGAAAAAAGGGGGTTTGGTTTTTTGCATATATCTCAAAAACTATTGGAGATTTTTCAAATTTGAAAGGAGATTCGAAAAGAGAAGGAATTTCTCAAAAAGTCCGATTTCCCGGAACTGTAGGACCAATATTTATAATTTTCTCAGAGGGTTGAAAATACGGCCGAAAATGGGTACTCCGGCTTGCACTTCGGACCTTCGGAAAAATACAGAGAGACAATTCATTTGTTTATAACAAATTTTTTATTATGTGAACAGTGAAAATTTGAATAATAATCATTTTTTTTAATATCAAATACCCGGATAAATAATGATTTTAAAAAATGATTACTCAATATTATTTACAAGGGGTATAAAAAAATTGTTAATTAACAAATCCATTTTTGAGCAATACAAATTTCTTTTTACGAACGGTTCTTTTTCAAAGTCATAATTTTCATAAAAGATTATTTTTCCCAAAAAAAAAAATTAATTTTCTTTTAAACAACGCATTTGTTCATAACAATTTTTAAACAATAAGAGATAAAAATTTTAAAAAAACATTTTCAAGTAGCTTCTGATCATGAGAAAAAGGATCAATGGTAATACGCATTATAAAAAAAATGTTTCAATGTTTAGTTGAGCTCTATAATTTTTAAGCTAAGTATATTGTTAATAAAAAAGCGAAAATTAACAATTTTTTAATTTTTCCAACGGGAATCTATTCCAACGTCTTTGAAAAATAGCCCCACGAAAGGAAAAAATTCTCAGATCACTATAAAAATTTTTGGACCACGTTATTGTTCATTGATCTATCCTGTAGGCGCCTGAATTTTCATATTTATTAAGTTTGAATAATATTTTCAACCCTATGGGAAAATTATGAATATTGGTGCCAGAGTTCCGGCAGTTGGGACTTTTTTGGTAATTTTCCTACTCTTTTTGAATCTTTTTTTCAAATTTGAAAAATCTCAAATAGTTTTTGAGATAGGTACATATTAGCAAAAAACCAAACCCCCTTTTTTATTTCATTGTTTTTGTGAGTTTCAGTATCAATACTGGTATGGATTTCGTACTAAAAAAGTGTTGAAGACTTAATATAAAAATTTTCACGTTTTTCAAATTTATTAAATTAATATTTCGAGAATTATTGACCCAAATGGCGTTATACATTATATGCATTACTGAATTCAGAATTTTATGATCTATCCCTGTCAAGAAAAGAAAATAAGGGCTTGAAATTTAAAAGAAAATATCGAGAAAGAAGTAATTGCTTGGTAACGGGAAATGGTAGAAAAATAGGAATTAAGGGAAAAATGTTCCTTAAACAAAAAATTACTTTGATCCATCGAACCATTTTCCGATATTCCTGAAAGGGGATGAAATAAATTTATTATTCCATACTTTTGACACTGACAGTATATTATTAATAGAAATTGGATAATGTATTTCCATTATAATTTTATTATATAGACCTATCATTGGGATTCGGCCTGTTTTATTTCTAAATAAATAAATAATAGCATACTTCGTAATAGCAAACCAAGGTCGATACTTCCAAGTTTTCTCCAAAACTGAAAGATTGATATGTTGATATTTAGTTTCGGACATATTCAACGAATAAAAAGTTTTACGTCCGAACGAGCTAGCAAGGGGAGCAATAAAGTGTAATTGATTCATTTTCATTAATACATTTCATTATTCTCATTCGGAATAAGTATATTAAATTTTTAAGGAAGTCATAATTTAATTTTTTTGAATTGTAATTAGAGGTTCGGAAAAATGACTTCAGAGTCATGAATATACTTCATAGCCGTAATAAGGTATAATATCTTTTACAGAGCAATCGCTCATGAAATATTTCATTTTCAACAGTTTTGATGTAATTAATTCATAGTTATAGAACATCAGGAAATTTAATCAAATTATCTGATTATGCCGTAGAAATTTTGTATGTTGTACATAAATGGCAACGATAAAAAAAATATCCAAAAAGATCGGCTAAATAGCTTTTTTATCATATCAGAACATATTATTCTGAAAATTATATAAACTAATGATGGTCTCTATATTTATGATAATCGTCTTATAATAGGAGACAAATTCACTAAACGGGATTAAAAATCTATATATGCAGTCTTTCAAAGGAGAGTCTTTTTGCGCGTATGTTCTGGGGAACATCGCGTTATCATTTTGCCCAAATGTGAAATTTAATTCTGTGGTGCAGTCCGGCCGTCCGGCCGTTGCCACGATAACTTGAGAACGGAAAGAGCTAGCGACTTGAAATTTTCAGGGTAGGTGGCGCATCCCAATACGACGGACAAGTTCGTTAATGGGTATAATCGGCACAATGGTTTCCGAGTAATAATTTTGTTTCAACCAAAATAAATCCGATCGAATTTAAACTTGGTGAATAGTTGTAGAATATAAACCTAAGCACGTTTGTGAAATTTTGTGAGAATCGTGTCACTAGAAAATTTTTAAAAAATTATTGAAAAATATTATTTATGACACGATAACCTGAGAACGGAAGGAGACAGCGGCTTGAAATTTTCAGGTTAGGTTGTGCATCTGAATGCGACATTTGAATTTGTCTATAGGTATAATCGGCCAAACGGTTTTGGAGTTATACCCATCTGAAATTTGGTTGTTATTTCCTCAATAACTCGAAAAATACGAAACCGATATAATTCAAACATGGTTATTAGTTGTAGAATGCCAACGCGAAAATTCTTGCAGAATTTCGTGAGGATGGTAAAACTAGAAAATTTCAAAAAAATTATTGAAAATAATTGAAAAATATTCTATATATCATAAACTATTCGTCCGGCATGGCTGAACTTTTGGAGGAACCTAACTCTACTGCAGAGTTCCAAGTTTGAACACGATCGGATCCATATTGTTGGAGAACCGAGCAGCCTTTTGTGAGTTCGGTAGCTGGATGCGAATATGTTCTTGGGAAAATCGTGTTATTTCATCACAAATCTATGGGAGATGATAGCCCTACATTAGCGGTCAGACCTGGTTTTGAAAGAGATCCTCCTTAGGAGGAGGCAAGTAAATATTGAAGGGATTTCTATGAACAAGAGTGAATATCTATGAGAAATAGAGAAGGCGATTCTTCTTCAAGAGATCCATGTGCCTTCAGAGGAGTATATTTGTGAGAGGGGACTTTTGAAAGGTTATGTATTATTTTTAATATGAAATCGCTGAAATTTTGCTGAAGTTCAAAACTTAACTTTAAATTAACCACACTTTCTGATCTAAGGTGAGAGGCTCATTTGTCGATATTAAATCTCGTGATGGGTAAAGAGGAATTTTAGGCCAGTTTTTCTATCACTAATGAGAATATATCTTTATGTTTCACCTAAACACCTTTAGATCTAGCAATGGGCATTTATTGGTTAAGAATAAGTAATTGAATATTACTGGAATTCAATTGAATTTCATTCAATATGTTAGTAACTAAACTTATAATATTCTTTACTTTGATTATTTTATCAATATTAAGTGAATATTATTGACATGACAAGATAAATTGAAAATTTCCATTTCAAAAGAGCTTGCTAGAAATGAAATACATAAATAACAATGCTCTATAACAGAAGATTTCGATATGTTAGTCCAAACCACGTTGTCATCAACCACCGGTCGCTATATATTCCTGATGGAGATTAACAAAGGGAAGACGACAAATCTGAAATTTATTTTTCAAGTTGTCACTCCGTAATTGCAACCTACCTGCAGAGTCATAACCACGATATTCCAGCCGCTTCAGGCCATTGACCAGCAGTTCCAAGATTTCGCTCCTTTTCTTTGGGGTCAGATAGTTCAAGTAAGCGAAAATTCCTGAAAAAAAAAGTTAATCGTCAATTCGTTGCTCAACCATCTGAATATTTTATGACATACAATTTTAAGCATGTTCTAGGGAATAGAGTGCTATCATTTAGCTCAAATGTCTGTAATTTTCGAATATTTCGAAAATGATCTCGAACGGTTAGGTTCGACGTGATGAAGAATTCGTGGTCAATTTCATTCATGTCCGGTCAGCCGTCCGTTGCCACGATAAGTTTCGAACGGAGGGAGATAGCTACTTGCAATTTTCAGGGTAGGTTACGCATCCGAAGGCACGTCCTTATGTCGATGTTCAACAACTAGATACCAAGCTTCAATTCGATCGAGTCTATATTTTTTTTATCGAGGAAATAATATTTCAGGTGGCTATAACTCCGAAACCGTTGGACCGATTATGCCCGTAAGCGAACTCAACTATCCCATTCGCATACGCAACATAACCTGAAAATTGCAAGTCTCTATCTCCTTTCACTGAATCGAACCTAATAGTTTGACACCATTTTCGGCAAAAAATTCGAAAATTACAGACATCTGGCCAAAATGATAGCACGCTGTTCCCTAGAAGTGAAAATAAAGATAATGAAAACATATATGCATCTTTCCAAAAATAATATCAGTTTTATCTTACGATGCAATATGGAATTGTTTGCAATATCAGCCGAAAACCATTTTTAGATTGGGAAATGTCCAAAGATAATATTTTTATGATAAAACAGAATGATATCAAAGATGTACCTACAGTAAAAATTTATCTCCGAATTTATCTTAGCGTGATATCTTTTCGATCTAAAACATAAAGATCAATGGAATCATCACATTTGTCTGAGTAATTTTGAAATTTGAAGGGCAAAAAACAATTAAAAAATGATTGATTTCAAGATCATGTTAAGAGACATAATCCAACTGATACTCCTTTATCGATACTAGAAAGTAGGTACATAATAGTATATTATGCTTGTTTGCAAGGAAATCATAAAGACGATAACATCTAAGCCTCGAAAATATCATACCTATATCCTTCCAGAATCTAGAAATTAGCGCTGGTAGTTAAATATTTGATTGTCTCGGTCTGTACAACGGAAATTCATATTGATTTTAGAAAGAATAGAGTCAATTTCTGCTACTATTCAAATTGATATAATTTTGGAAGGAATAGTAGGTACGAAAATTAACGTTATAGCACTTGAACTCTTAATTAGGTAAGGTTAATTTTTGCTAATAGGACTGGTTGAATTTTATCAACTATTCTCTATGTTTTTGGCGCTCTAGTTCCTCGAAACAGAGTGTTTAACAATTCGCCAAATGCCTGTAATTTTCGAATTTTTGGCTGAAAATTGTCTCAAACGATTTGGTTCGACTCACTGATCAAGATGTAGAAATCGATTCTGTCCGGCCGGTCCAGCCGGCCGTAGGCACGATAACTCTCGAACGAAAGGAGTTAGAGGATCGAAATTTGCAAGGTGGGTTTGGAGCGTGAATATCTCGGACGAGTACGGGGCGAAAATGCGGTTTCGGAGTTGTGGCCGATTTTAGTAAAAAACTTTTTTTTATGAATATTTCCGAAACCGATCACTCGATCTATCTGAAATTTAGCATCAAATTGTAGAATCATGACCTTTATACGCATGTGAAGTTTTGTATTGACCAGGTCAGCGCGAAGTGTCAAAAGAAAATTTTGAAAATTTAAAATAAAAATTTCTACAAAAACTCTCGAACGGAATGAGATAGGCAGTTGAAATTTTCAGAGTAGGTTAGGGAGATGAATATCTGGGTTAAGTTCGTTATTGGGGAAAATAGGCCAGATGGTTTCGGAGTAACGAAAAAAAATATATTTTTTTAAGTAACAAATTTCAAATTCAATTTTTATTTAAGATGCAGTTTCACCATAAAAATCCATTGATATCATTTTCAACTCCAACAAGCTAATACTTTCGGAGATATGATTTTTCGAAATTTCAATAATGAATCGTACTTCTATGTTTTCACAAAATGTTATAATTATTCTATCTAAGCTTCATTATATTACATTTCATCCTGTTCTATAAGAGAGAGTCAAATTGATTTCAGCTATTTTAATTCGATTTCTTCCATGGTGCAGTTCTCTTAGCTTTGTTAGAGTTGAAAATGATAATAATGGTTTCTTATGATGAAACTGCATCTTAAAAAAATTTGAATTCAAAAGTTGTATTGTTAAAAAAAAATCTTTTTTTTCGTTACCGGTACTCCGAAACTATTGGACCGATTTTGCCCAATAACGAACTTAGTCGAGATATTTAACCCTCAAACCTACTCTGAAAATTTCAACCTTCTAGCTCATTCCGTTCGAGAGTTATCGTGTTAACGGCCGGCCGAACGGCCGGACAGAATCGATTTCGACCACGGATTCTTGATCAGTGAGTCAAACCAAATCGTTCAAACCATTTTCAGCCAAAAATTCGAAAATTCCAGACATTTGGGCAAATTGATAAGCAGTCTGTTCCGAGGAACTAGAGCGCCAAAAACGAAAGTTGGTATCATTACCGGTGAAACCGGAAGTCGAACGAATCTGAAATTGTTTCCAATAATTCATCTCTCCTAACAAAGCTTATATAACTATGAAATTTCAAGTGTTTATCTCGAGTCTTTCTTTGTAATATTTTATCGAACGGTCTTCATGAATCACCCTGTATTGCTGGAGATTCGAGCAGCCTTCAGTTCAGTGTCTGGATGGGTGACCGTTGCCATGATAACTTTTAAACGGGAAGAGATAGAGACTTGGAATTTTCAGGGTAGGTTGCGCATCCGAATGGGAATGTTAAGTTTGTTGTTGAACATAATCTGCCAAACGATTTCAGATTTATACCCATCTGAAATTTTGTTGTTATTTCCTCAATAACTCTGAATATACAAATCCGATCCAATTAAAACTTGGTTATTACCTGTAGAATACCGACGCGGTAATTTTCGCAAGGTTTCGTAAATATTGAATCAGTAATAAAAATTAAAATTTTTTCTTCTTCAAAAATGATGCTTTCAGAATCCGCTGAAATCGACTTCGTATGAGGCGTGAATAGACAATGGAACATGTGTGAAAGAGCTCCTCACTTCATGTCAGTGCTTTTTCGATTCATTTTGTGTCCCAAACCGGACGACAAACGATATACAGTTATCCAGTCCACACCAGGAAATCGTGTACGATAAACGCTACACCTAGAAAAGTGAAGGTGAAATGTATCGTAAGAATCCGTATGTCTTGCAACGAACAACTGCGAGAATATATGCCCTTTCGTAACTGAGGTTTGCATTCTTATTGGAGAGTCAATGTTCTGTTGATATATTGCGAAAGACATTATATTTCGCCAGTACAGTTGTGGGTTCAGAAGGTGTGACACTGGATGGTCCCCTATAATCAATATAACTCTTGCGAAATGATATACCGGCTGAAATTTTCAATCTGAATACCTTTTTTTTGGATTATATAATTTGGTCCTTATTATTTCACTTTCTATTCGATCGATAAGTTTTGAAACATGCTCGAACAGTGATTAGATCACTGGTTAATTGTGTGTTTGTAATAGTCTAATCGTTGTGATATCAATGGGGATTTTTTACTTGTATCTAATACCTTATCTTTAGTGCATAATGTACCATCAATCACGAACACTTGAAAGAAACTGATGTTTCAGTTGTATAATTTTGTTTCAGTTGAGTATTTTGGAGTAGCAGACTAAAAACCCTGACCTCAATCAAGGTCAACCTGATATAAACTCTCCTGCAATAGCGGAAATGAGGTAGAGTACCATGCATCCGTCCGAGGGTACGATGTCCGAATACAAAAAAAAATGGTTCAAGCCCAGTAGACAGGCGCTTTGGCGCTCTTGTTCGAATTTTGACAAATCATATCTCCGAAATTATTGGTCTCTGGGAATGATATAAATGGATTCTTACGATACAAGATAGAACTACATCATGAAAGAAATTAAATTCAAACAGACCGTTCCTCCCCAATAACGAACTTATCCGAGATATTAATTCCTCAAATCTACTCTGAAAACTATTTTATATCAATTAAAACTTAGGCAATATTGCAGTTTTATTTTTACTGGAGATATTCTGAACCCAATTTGATTATCTATCTTACCAAAGAATATATTTCCATCATCATATGGATTATCCACGGGCATTATATTATCACCTTAAAGGTATAATATCATACAATCCTCATAGTTCTACGATAGCTGATATTATTTCATTGGTCATTTTGCATTCAATCATACCTACTTTGTTTTCTAGAACAGGAGGTGTATACAGGGTGAGTCTTTGACCACTGCACTAATTTTAACCAAACATTCCTCTCATCAAATTAAACACTTTTTTCCATTTTTTCCAAATTCAGCTCAGGTAAAAAGATACAGGCTGTTGAAATTTTGAAAAAAAAACAGTTTATATTTTGTAGCTTTGACATCCCTTTTTCGAATAAAATGAATGTTGGCGTAAAGTTTCCTATAACTATGATACATATTTTAGAAATATTAGTTATTTTCTACTTCTACTGGTTTTCTAGTTATGGACTCGTGGATTCATAAAACAAAACGAAATTAGCATAAAGAAAGCATATAAAGTTTTTCTTGAGTCATTTCAAGAATATTCCATACTTTTAGAACATTATATTATTCTTCATCATTTCTCCTTAAACGCACCGTTTTCGAGATATTCTTCATTGAATGTTTTAAAATGGAAAACTCCAGAAATTTCACTACTTTTATGGATCCGTCCCTGAGCGTCGGAATCCCGAATAAAGCTGTAAACCACGTTACCATGCCTTATTCTCGTCCGCCAACAATGTCATGGATAATTTATATGCGGGAGTGTATTAGCACATGGTGAAATCTTTAAACGCTTGTAACTTTTTACCTGAGCTGAATCTGGAAAAATGGTAAATGAAAAAAGTGTTTCATTTGATGAGAGGAATCTTTGGTTAAAATTAATGCAGTGGTCAAAGACTCACCCTGTATGTCAAGAATAACGAACCAGAAATAATTTTGATATTTATCTCTCATAGGAAAATAAGATGACATGTAAGAACACAGATCATATAATAATTCATAGATAGAATAATTAAGTATGTACAGCATTCTATGAAAACGTAGAAGTACGATTCATTATTGAAATTTCGAAAAATCATATCTCCGAAAGTATTAGCTTTTTCGAGTTGATAATGATATCAATGGATTTTTATGGTGAAACTGCATCTTAAAAAAAATTGAATTTGAAATTTGTAATGTAAAAAAATATTTTTGAAACCAATAACGAACTTCACCGAGATACTTATCTCCCAAACCTACTCTGCAATTTTCAACTGCCTAGCTCATTCTGTTCGAGGGTAATTGTAGAAACAAAATTAAAAAAATATTTAAAAAGAAATTTTGACACTTTACGACAACCCGATCAATACAAAACTTCGCATGCATATCAAGGTCACTATTCTACATTTGTATGCCAAATTTCAGACAGATCGAGTGATCGGTTTCGGAAGTATTCATAAAAAATATTTTTACTAAAAACGGCCATAACTCCGAAACCACTTGGTGGATTTCGCCAATTAACGAACTCGTCCGAGTTATTTAGGCTCCAAATCTACCCTGCAAATTTCAATCCTCTAACTCCTTTCGTTCGAGGGTTATCGTGTTAACGGACAGAATCGATTTCGACTACGGATTCTTGATCAGTGAGTCGAACCAAATCGTTTAAGACCATTTTCAGCCAAAAATTCGAAAATTACAGACATTGGGCACTCTGTTCCGAGGAACAAGAGCGCCAAAAATGGTTGTAACTCGAAAACGGTGCTTTTTTTCAAAGTTGCGCCAGTATACCTTTTTTTGCAGAATTAATGATAAAATATATAAATGGAGGAATTTCGCCGATATCTTCAACCAAAAATAGGTTTCTTACCATTAAGTGCTAGGGCCAGTCAGTTCCTAGCTGTCTTGAAGACTTATTGGGAAGGTGTTGGAAACAAATCATTACTGATATTTTTATTGATTCAAATTCGAAAAACTACCAGAATCGGTTGAGTCGTTGTTATCACAAAAAAACTGAATTATGGGAGTACCATTTGGAGGCACATATCTTCGAAGGGGGGCGTCGTACGAAAAAAAAATTAGCATTCCTGACTCGTCTTTATATACTTTATTTACACCTGAGAAAAAGTCACGTAGTACCTGGATACTCTGTATATATTTTTCATTGGATCATCGACATCTATACCATACAGGTGTACTGCAAACATTTTCAGGGAAAATACTAGAACAAACGAGGGAAGGCAGATTTGACGAAAAAATCAGGGTTGACCGAGTAAAATTATCAAGCTTTACATGTTCTGCGTAATTCAAAACGAAAACTGCGAAAACTCCAGGTGTTTATTTTCGCTGTATTATTCCAAAGGTTCATTATGAGGAAATAATGCACCAGCAAACCAAAACAACCTTGTCCTAACTGAATATACGCGCAAGTAGCAACTTTAATTACCCAAAAATGCATCGATCACCAGATCAAACTCCCGTGATTTTGAATTATTCATGCCGAAACAAGCATTTTTCTTGGGTGTATCTTTCAAGGATACCTCAAACTGGTTGTCTAAGAGTGTTTCCTGCTAGAAATTCATTCATTTTCTAGAGAATGTATAACCTTCACCTTATCTGAAATCATTGCGAATTAAAGGATAAATCCCAAAGGAAGGTGAAACTTGAAAACTTACTTATTTTACTATAGATCATGAACGACAATAGTGACAATGGTACAATGTTGGATGTCTTAAGAAATACCGTCTGGGAGAATTATCTAAGCTAAGGATCATTTTTTCATTTCATTAACAACCTACCAATTAAATATTTTACAAAATTATAATGAAGGAGATTTATACAGGGTCGCTGATATCTATTGGAACGGTTGATAATCTCCTTAAGTAAGATAACAAGGGAAAAACACAAAAGTTTTAGGGTTTCTTAAAACCCACTACAAGAGAGAACATATAAATGAGCACTGACGTGAATTCAGTATTCTTTGGAGCGCTTGTTCACGTTGACCAATTTAAGGGGGGAGACCTGAGAGATAGGCTCAGCGCTTGCAGTTTCTAAAGAACTATTATATCTAAGAATTGTTCATCTTGGATATATAAAAGTTTAACTCGAAAAATTCAGATGATATTATCTCCTACTATGAATGTTATCTCATGTAATATTACATTACAATCATAAGATTCGATATTTAAGTATTCAGTAGCTACTAACATTCCAAGCCAACACACCCCTATATGCGTCAATAATCAACTGAATCAATACCCTTGTACATTAACTCCTCCAAGCACCCCGAACACGTTTAAAATCTCATTCAGTTCGATAACACAAAATTTTCATTATGTGCAAGCGCAACAAACCTTCCGTCTAAAGAAATCACGACTCTACAACCCCTACGGTATGTGTCATAACAAATTTGGCTCACCTCATAAAACCCACAATTTCCACTAAAACAATTCAAGCTCGCTCAGAATGACCATAAGGTGGCAATAATGCCTTCTTGTATCTTCTGACTTCCTTACGCAGTTCTTTCGAAGAAAATTTTGAGAATTTCATCCACCTTTAGTTCACTCATCCAATCGCCCCTTTAGTTCATTCCGCCGATTGCCCGCGAATATAAGCAAATTGCATTCTATCCGAATAAGTAGGCAAAGTTTGACGTAATAACTAAACTACGCCGAACGGAATTGACCATAACGTTTTTTCTTCAAATCCGTCTGTAATTTTATACCTGCACCAGACCAATGACCGCTCCCAACCTAACCCATACAACCTAAAAGGAGATACTTTTCCTCGGCAAATGCGTAGTAAACTCGTGGCTAAAAGTCCTCCCAAAATCACACACCTCACACAAAACTCCGATTCTCCAGCACCAGTGGTTCAGGAGATATCGCAGCTATAATCCAAACATGTGTGGACCCTCTCAAGGGGATTATATAGAGGAATAGCATTCTCCACCTCAAAACCCCAATTCTCTCAGACGAAAGCCCCAACAGTTAAATCACTTTTCGTCTGCACGGTTTGGAAGTTGGAGCACCGAAATGCCAAAATTAAACTCAATCCGATATTTGGTTTCGGAATTTCAAGCAAAATATTCCGCACATAGTTGAACATTTTTTTGAATTTTTTCTAGTCATGCCACCCCCAATTGCCAACTTTCAGAAAAATTTTGAAAAATGAATGTAAAATTATACACATCGTTCTTCCACTTATTCAATCGCCACCGTACTTATCAGTCCGAGTAAGAAACGACGGAAATGTTAAATTTCTTCAAAACCATACCACACACCGTTCATCCACATTTTGAATCACTTCTGTAGTTATACTTACTGGATAGCCCCCATAATTCCATCGTAAATCATTTCATCTACATACGCTTACACATATTGCGATAAGAATTTCACGTTGTAAACAAAGCATTCCTAAATAATCATTAAAGGATACTGTGCGAGGTATATTCATTATTAAATGGTTTCTTTCTGGATTTTCTCGATTATATATCTACTAAATAAAAATGTATTATTTTGTGAATTGCTTCTGCGTAAGAAACACAAGATATTTGTCAGAAGCAATAAATCGAGCAATGTTGCCTAATAAAGTCTAAATCAGACTCCTTCGTGAAGTGTCTGACGAATATCACAAATATCTTGTGTTTCTTACGCAGAAGCAATTCACAAAATATTAAATTTTTATTTGATAGATATTTGTCGGAGTTTGGAAGAGAAAACCCAGAAAGAAACCATTTAATAAAGCATTCCTTATTTGGCCATTAGGTATTTCGAATTTCTTATTGGAATTTGTTTTTTTGAAGCTTCTAAGAGTCTGTTTTCCATGAAAGTTTGCACGTTCAAGATGTCATTATTGGTCATCTAAATGCCAAAATTAGACTTAATTCGATATTTGGTTTCGGAGTTTCAAGCAAAATTTGGTATACATTTTTTGGACTGTTTCATGAAACATGAAATTATGCATAAGTTTAGTGTTTGTGTCGGACGAACGGAATTAGCTAGACCGTTGACATTTTCAGAGTAGTTTAGGGAGATAATTATCTCGGTTGAGTTCGTTATTGGGCAAAAGTTTTTTTAAGATGCAGTTCTATCATAAGAATCAATTCATATCATTATCAACTCTAACAAGCTAATATTTTCGGAGATATTATTTTAAAAAATTTCAATAATTAATCGTAATTTTATGATTTCATAGAATGCTCTGTGACGGAGGTTACACGGTCAGTCTGGTTCAGCTTGTCATCAATCATGGATTGATGCCAGATTGACGGGAAACTGATTGTATACGCGTAGACTGATGGTCCGGATTGATGGCAAGATTGATGTCAGATTGATGCCAGATTGATACCAGACTCACCGTGTGACCTCCGCCTAATTATAATTTGCTGATGTAAGTAAATCCAAGAGAATTATTGTGCTTACGGAGGGCCGGACACACAGAATTAAATTTGACCCCAGATTCTTCAGCAGTTAGTCTAACCTAATATTTGAGACCATTTTCGGCCAAAAATTCCAAGAATACAGACATCTCGGCAAAATGATAGTCGTGGCCGCCCACTGAACATCTGGTTATGTTGCCCATTTTGACCCAAACTTTTCCAGATATGTGTGCACACCAGGCTTCTAATATAAAGGGTCCGCCATCTAACGTTTTTTTTTTTCAACTAGTGCATATTTCGTGAATGGTAACACTTAGCTCATGTCTGATTTGACAGATAATTAGTTTTATCCTTCCGCTGAACGAATATGGTTGTGTATACGCTTGAACAACGCTGGGAAATATTGCGACATTACTTTGAAAATCATGATAATGTTGCAGAATGTGTGCGAAAATTGCGTACGGATTTTGGAAGAACAGAAGCACCGTCAGCAACGTATGTTCGTTATCTTGTGAAAAAAGTGAAAGAAACTGGCATCCTCATCGATAAACCAAAGCGTGAAAAGCCAAAAACAGTGCGTTCTCCCGAGAATATTGCTGCTGTAGCAGAAAGTGTGCGTGAAGCGCCATCAAAATCAATTCACCGTCGTTCTCAAGAATTAAACATTTCGGAGACATCATTGAGAAGAATTTTGCATAAAGAACTTAGTATGACGCCATACAAAGTCCTATTGGTTCAGGAGTTGAAGCCAACTGACCATCCAATGCGTTTTCGCTTCGCTAAGTGGGCCTGCGATTGACTTACAGAAGATGCCGATTTTGCCAAAAATATCATCTTTTCAGATGAAGCTCATTTTGATCTTGGCGGGTATGTAAACAAGCAGAATTGTCGCATTTGGGGCACAGAAAACCCGCACGTATACATTGAAAAGCCGATACACCCAAAACGAGTCTGTTTGGTGCGGATTTTGGTCCAGAGGCATAATTGGGCCATTTTTCTTTGAAAATGAGCAAGGGGTGGCCGTTACAGTCACCTCGGAGCTGCGATTTGACACCGTTGGACTATTATTTGTGGGGTGCCGTCAAAGATAAGTGTTACGCCGACAAGCCAGAGACAATTGACGCTTTAAAGGACAATATTCGTGAAGCCATTGGTGAAATACAGCTGCACACAATCGATAATGTGCTTGAAAATTGGACCGATTGTGTAGGCTACTGCATGGCCAGTCGAGGCAGCCATTTGAATGAAATTATTTTCCATTATTAACCGGAAGGATTGTACTTCCAAATAAAAAAAGAAATTTGAGAAAATATTCAGTAGTTTTTTTTTTATTGCATTTTCAAAAAAAAAAAAGTTATTTGGCGGACCCGTTATTTCCAAACCATAGATACTAATCTATATTATCAGTTAAAGCTTCATTAATGGTGTCATTACTGCGAATGAAAGCATCAAAACTGCGTTCAAGAACGATGAGTTCGTGCATATTAGAGATATGCATCTGATAAAGGTTAAGAAGTTTGAATAGATTGCTAGCATTCGCTGCTTCATTCCTTGGTACAATGGTAACGTAATAGTGTTACACAATATATTATTACTTTTCAGATGATGCGAAGTCGATGGTGCATTTACTGATTAGATATGGTTCAGAAGAATGTGGCACCTTTCACTAGAACATCTTTTGCGCGCTCGTGTCTGCGTGTATAGTCTCGATCGATTCCAATTCCATTTGACTTGCTGATTAAGAAGTCAATTAAGTATGTTTTTGAAGACGATAACTTGGGAATAAAGAAAGATGGAGACTTGGAATTTGTAGGAAGTAAAGGGTTTTCCAATATGATGTGTTATTTTTAATAGCCCGCTATTTCGCTAGATGTCACTTTTGAAGCTGTCATTTTTTGACATTTGACAACCCGTGCACGTCGCTCAAGAATAGCCGAGAATATTGCTGCTGTAGCCGAAAGTGTTGAAGAAAACCCAGGTTTGTCCATTCCTCGTCGTTCTTTGGAATTAGGTATTCCACAAAAGTCATTACGCCGTATTTTGCATAAAGATTTGGGTCTTAAGGCTTATAAAGTTCAGTTAACACAAGAACTCAAGCCGGCCGATCATCAACAACGTCGTGTCTTTGCAGATTGGGTCGTTGAAATGCATGAAAATGATCCGGAATTCCATCGAAATATCATCTTTAGCGATGAGGCCCATTTCCACCTCGGTGGCTTCGTCAACAAGCGAAATTGTCGCATCTGGGGCTCGGAAAACCCAATAGTTATTGTTGAAAAGCCTCTCTATCCTCAACGTGTGACTGTTTGGTGCGGTTTATGGTCCGGCGGAGTCATTGGATCATACTTTTTCGAAAATAAGGCTGGAGCAACAGTTACGGTGAATGGATTGCGCTATCGAGAGATGATTAATGATTTTTTTATGGCCGGAATTGGATGGAATTGGTCTGGACAACGTTTACTTTCAACAAGACGGCGCTTCGTGCCACACAAGCAACGAAACCATTGATCTTTTGCGGGAAATGTTTTCGGACCGTGTTATCTCTCGAAGAGATGATCACAATTGGCCACCGAGATCTTGTGATTTAACACCTTGCGACTTCTTCCTTTTGGGCGACGTGAAAGAGAAGGTCTACGCCAATAGCCCAGCGTCGATTCAAGACCTCAAAGATGGAATTCGTGACCGAGGACATAGGGCAGCCACTTTGCGATTTGGTTATGGAAAATTTCATTAAAAGGATATGGTCCTGTAAGCGTGGTCGTGGTGGTCATTTGCCTGATGTTATTTTCCACTATTAACGGCATAGCTTTTTCTTTATAATGAAATAAACATCCGATCAGTTATATTGAGAAATGGCATTTTTCTTTGAATATTAAAATAACACCTCTTATTGGAAAACCCTTTATTAGCCTTATAGACCACATTAGTTAGGTTACAACCATTCTCTTGGCGGGAGTTTTATACACATAGAACATGTGTACATAACTGTCATTCTGTCCAAATGTCTGTAATTTTCAAATTTTATACCGAAAATGGTCTGAAACCATTAGGTTCGACTCACTGATGAAGAAATCGAGATCAGAATCGGTTCTACCCGGCCGGCCGTTGCCATGATAACTTTCGAACGGAAAGAGATTGAAATTTTCAGGGTAGGTTGCGCATCCTAATGCGACGGACAAGTTTGTTTTTGTTTTCGAAGAATATAGATCCGATCGGATTGAAACTTAATTGAAAATTGATTGTAGAATGCCGAAGCAAATACTTACGCGAAATTTCATGAGGATCGTATCTCTAGAAAATTTTTGAAAAATTATTGAGCAATATTATACCGGGTATCCCAGTATACATGTTCCAATGGATTATCCCAGCCATTTCAAAAGATAAAAGTTTGAAAATTTCATGATTTTCAGTTCGTTCAAGGAACCTTCAACTGAGAGAAACAAAAATTGAAAGTCACTTTCGGTTTGACCGGAAGTGACTCTGACTTTTTTATCTCAAATAGCACCCTATACTTTTTTTTCCAATTTTTTAATTCCACTCAAAATTACCTTTCCACTTTGTATTTTTTTTAAATTTGATTTGATGGAGAAAACGTCTATTGATATTTCAAATTGAAATAATTGGCAGTAGGCTACGATATTTTGTGTAATCTTGATTTTGACTTCAATAATCGAGATAATAAAACCTTCCTCATGTTTAAATCACCTATGTATTTTACCGAACGTTAAACACAGAATGAATGGTAAAAGAAACAAAAAATTACAAAAAAGGGGTAAAAAAAAAATACCTATAATAACTACAGCATATGTTCGAGATGTTGACCTTTCAGCTCGGTAGTCTAGTTTACGCGAAGTAACACTTCTCAACACCTCAGCTTTAAGGGCTCTATATGCATTCCTTATTTTGTTTTATAGATCTTCGAATCCATTGATATCAATCCCAACTCTGAGAAACCAACCTTCGGAGATATGATTTGTCAAAGTTTGAACAAGAGCGTCAAAGCTCCTGTCCACAGGGCTTTTCCACTTTTGACCCTGCAGTATTTCTACGAGGGAGACTTTGAAATTGGTAAACACGGAAATAGTCTTTAAATTTCAGTAGGGTTATATTCTCGGATAAAAAAATGTTATCTATACCCGATCCCAAAGGCATATTAGATTAGTCCACAAAATGAACGAACCAGAACTGCATTGTTTAGGTTCTAAAAATCTTATCTGTTATCGTGATTACGCTGATTGTATGTAATTTCGAAACGAGAAATATCGAACCCAATGGTCGCGGAACATATCAGGTGTCTTTTTCCCGAGTACCAAAGGTTATTGTAAATTAATAAAGCCAATGCATTCCTGTTTTTGCTGCTTGTAAGGTCGACAAACATTGAGAATGTCAAGGACAACCTCTCCCAACGGGTAGTTCTTTCTTTGTTCGAATGAAAGTGAATTTACGTTTACCTTTTGCCGAGGTGGGATGAAGAATTATGGCAACGGGTGTAACCAATGTTGATACGCTGCACAAAAAAGTAATGATCTATTACATCAAGATGATGGCAATCTTAAGCGAGAAAGATTGATTCGTCCAAATGTATGAAATTTTTGATGAAGAATGCTAGGTAAAACTTGATTCTGTTTTGTGCCGTCAGCAAGATTACGATCGAGCGCAATGAGTTAGAGAGTTAAAATTTTCAGAGTAGGTTTGGTGTCCAAATGCGCCGGCTAAGTTCATTGATGGCAAAATCTGTCGAGTAGTTTTGGTATTATAAACATCTAAAATTTAGTTTTCCAAATAACTCGAAAAATGCCGATCTGATCGAATTAAAACACAGTAATGAAGTTAAAAATAAGGACACGAAGACTTATGCAAAATTTTGTGAGGATCGGCTCACTAGAAAATTTGAAAAAAATTATTTAAAAAAATTCTATATCAGAAATTATCCGTCCGATACCGTTGAAATTTTGCAAGAGACTTTGAAACCTTATTATACAGTGAAGATCTATAGTTGAACTCGATCGGATCTATAGGGATCTATATTGTAGAAGATATTATGGAAATACAGAAAAATCACAAAAAAAAGGAGGCCAGTATAATAATATTTCAAGAACGGGCGGATCATTGAAATATTGTTCATTAAACAAACTTCGCGCTAAAGCTTCAGATGGCACGTGAAGGCATTTGAATTTGTATTAAATAAAGGAAATTCAATTCAAATAATAGTTTATTTGATAAGTAATAATAAATTACCTTGTAATCGGTCAAAAATTTCCTGATCTACGTTCACCAAACTACAGAATTATGCTTTCAATATTTACGTAATATTTTCAAACATTTTCGGGTGAGGTTCCCGTTGCATCGCTAAAATACGAGTATTTCAACCCCAATATTTTTGAAGTTACAATATTCCCTTCTGTCAAGTTGACATTATGAGAATTCATACATAGAATAATAATAATATCAATCTGTGAAATACGATTTACATTGAAATTTTAAAAAATCATATCTCCGAAAGTATTAGCTTGTTAGAGTTGAAAATGATATGAATGGATTCTTCTGATAAAACTGCTTATTAAAAAAAATTGATTTGGAATTTGTTTCGTAAAAAAAAATTTTTTTTTTTTGTTACTCCGAAACCATCTGTCCGATTTTGCCCAATAACGAACTTAGCCGAGATATTCATCCCCCAAACCTACTCTGAAAATTTCAACTCTCTAGCTCATTCCGTTCGAGAGTTATCGTGCTTACGGCCGGCCGGCCGGCCGGACAGAATGAATTTCGACCACGGATTCTTGATCAGTGAGTCGAACCAAATCGTTTAAGACCATTTTCATCGAAATATTCCAAAATTACAGACATTTGGGCAAATTGATAAGCACTCAGTTCCGAGGAACTAGAGCGCCAAAAGGTGAATACGTAATTTCTACTTTGTACATTTTTAATAAAAATCAATGCATTAAATAATTATATTTTGTAGTAAAGCAATAAGGTGATAAAATTGGCAGAGACAAGAGATAGAGATGAGAATGGGTACATTTTCTCAAGATGATAATGAGTAAATGAAATATTATATCACCCGCGTACTATACTGCCCGTAAAAGGTTGCGATATTTTGAAAAAATAATAAACCGAAAGTGATAGTCTATGTAGTTATATTAAACAGACCGACAAAAAAATCCTGAATTTCAAATGAGGAATTTCGATGAAAAATATATGCATTATAATGATTCCAAGTTACGTGAATTTATGCTATAAACTTTCTATTTTTCAAGTGAATTTGTTTTAGTCGAAACTATATAGGTATCAAAACTTGATGGTTCATCATTTAAATAAGATATTTATCTATCAAGAATGTCTTATCATTTCAATATCATTTAAATGATCAGTTTAACACCTTTTAGATAGATTATGATGTTGAGGATGCAATAAGTTTTTGAAATCAAATAAAACAAGTTGAACCAGTGTTCAAGCAATGGGGATCTGGTTGAATCAATTAAATTGATCATATTCAGGGCAATATCATCTTTTAGATAACTTATTATTCTTCGTCAATTTACAGAATAGTATATTCTAAAACAAGTTGCAGAATGGGCTCGTATTAAAACACGAATGCGAAATTCGAAAACGAGCGACGAAGGAGCGAGTATTCGAACGCATGAGTGTTGGAATTGCCTTCTGCAACGAGTATTAGACGATATTTTCTCTATTTCAGGCAAGTTTTGTAAAATACTGTTGAAATTTAATGAAAAATTCGGATTATACATCCTAGTGACTTTTTTATTGTATCTTGGTAGTTGGTGTGACTGTTACGAAAGTTGACAGATTACGGAATTTGAATTTGAAACGTACGTACGGCATGGAGATCAGATTTAAAACAGATTCCTAATAGCATGAATGATTCAAAATTAGCAAGAAATCTCTAGTACCATATTTTTTAATGAAAATAAAGCTTTTCCCTCAACCATTATTTCACTATATCCAGATTATATTGTATTGTCAATTGACGTGTGTTGAAATTTGATAGGATCGAATGGCAGTGATGACTACCACAAAACGAAAAATATAACTAGAAACAATGCG
Source organism: Halyzia sedecimguttata (assembly GCA_937662695.2). Taxonomy (NCBI): domain Eukaryota; kingdom Metazoa; phylum Arthropoda; class Insecta; order Coleoptera; family Coccinellidae; genus Halyzia; species Halyzia sedecimguttata. The sequence continues at coordinate 10,768,105 of OW569411.2, read as the reverse complement.
GGAATGAGTTCATTCCAGCACTGTTTTCAGTGCTGGAATGGACTCATTACGATACTGAAATAGAGAAAAATTATTTTTCAATGCAAAATAAAAATAGTTGGATTTTAGATGTAATAACTTCATAAGTTTTCATAGATCTTGATGCAGGAAATATGACTTCATAATGTAACGATTCGTCTTTGAAGATGGAAACATCGTTTCCGAAACATATGTCAGACGACAAAATTTGTAGTGAACACGAGTGTAGTTACTTTTGTAGTGTTCATAATCAGTCCACAGTGGAATCAAACTAGAATAGAGTTCATAAAGTATTTGAAGTCGACAATACAAATCCTAACAATTAATTAATTTCATAAAGTCTGCTGTATTTCATGAACATTTTATTATTAAATATTTGAAACGGACATTATTGTCATTTTAAAATATCATTGTTTAATAATCTATGGATTTGTTTTCACGCCTTAAAACCTCATTCAAACAAATTGAATTTTTTAATTAATATTATTCTTACTGATCAATAATTTACTTATTATTAATTTTCCTCAGTGTTTTCCTGGAATTCACTTTAATATATTCAGTCCACCATATGAATTTAATTGGATTAATCAATCAAAAATGTTAATAACTTAAAAAAGGATTTTTTCGAATATCTTCCAATTTTCAACATACGTATCTTTGATTTATTGGTTCACAATTGAATATTGATAAATCACACATATTCTCATCAGACTTGAGGCTATTACTCATGAGCCTACATACTTTCACTTTCTAATAAGTAGGTTAGTCAAAAGAAAACATAATAATTATTATATAATTTTTACCAGTACAGACCAATTTTGTGATTAAAAAAATTTAAAGGAAGGATACACGGAATCTAAATATTACCCTATTTATTCTTGTCAGATTCCAAATAGGACCCTGTTTTCGAAAATATTTCAAATTCAACAAATTAATCAGTTTCGGATTTCAAGAATATGCACTGAATAATTTGAACCAATAGCTCAATTTTTTAATTCATATGAAACTGGGGATCTTTCTGTTGGAAGTTGTTGAAGACCATATTATGAAAAATTCAGAACTTATTAATTATTTTTCAGGGTTGTCAATTAATGAATACAAAAAAATAGGAAGAGTTCCATTCAGAATACTCACCACACATGTTTGTTGAATTGGTCGATAGTTTTTCCTCACAATATGAACTGAAACCCCACTGTAAAGTAACTACAGCACCTACTGAATTCAAATATAAGTTAGGTGTTTATATATATAGGCAACACGATAGCCACGGTTCTGTCACTGCCACACGATTTTCTGTCACTGAGTTGTCAAAAACTGTTTGAGGTTGACAAATACGTCTTTCTAAGAAAGTGATCTACTTGCTTTGGATCTACTTTACACGACGGAACTAATTCCACACTCCACAGTTTTATTAAAACTTTGAAATGTAATCATTCACTTTTTATTTTTACACAGTTATTTCTCGTCCGAATGAAAAATTAATTCATTCATGTATATCGACAATCGACTTAACACTGAGATGCAGCAACACCATTCTATCACAGTTAATTCGTATTCAGTGGTTTTACCAGTGAATAGATTTAAAAGTTCAAATTGTCCATAGAATACGCACAACGACTAGTGTAGTAGTGTAACTGTCAGTTCTGTAGGTTGTTTTGAAAATCGTCGGATGTTTTGATTTTAAATTGTTTGAAATGTTTCATGTTTATTGAATATTAATTTGGAATGGCCAATAACTCAAAGGAAGATTTCTTCGAGATCTTCTCGTCAGCTCAGTTATCCACTGGAAGCCATCAAAAATCCGTTCTAAAACTAAAAAATCTGTACTACTCTGTATGCAAACATTTTCCTTGATTATTCGTTCTCGTCTTAACGTTTCATGTATTTTCAGATGGGAGACGAATCATTTTTTCAAATATTCAAAAAATGCACTAATTGTATACTTACATCAGATTGCAAACTGAAATCTCCATTTGTTGAAAGATTAATGGAATTTATTGGACTATTTTGTTACACTCTCAAGCAGAATCCACTTGAGCTTGAGAGTGACATTGAGGAGGATGAGGATGATGATGCAGTTGAACATCCCTTCCTTGAAAAGTTTCTGTCATATTTACTAGAGGTTTTTATCATTGTATTATGTTTCAAGTCTCATTTCAAATCAGTACTGTGTTCAATATTTTATAATTGAACTTCTTGTAGATACAAAATGTAGCAGATTTTAGCATAAGGAATAACATCTGCCAATTAATAAATAGGATATTGAATCATTTAGTTGATACTAATCTAAGCATGCAGTTTTGTGATAAAATAGAAGAAGCTATGCTAGAAAGATTAAATGTAAGTACATATTTCATAATTTAAATCTAAATAATGAAGTATGCTGTGAAATGTGTGGAGACATAATTTTGATAAATACTAATTAATTCCACAGGATCCAAAATTAGAGGTACGATTAGAAGCAATTCAGGCTCTTCATAGGTTCCAAGAAATAGAAAATCCTTTAGATCAGAAAATAGATATGTTTAAGATAGTTATGGAGCAAGACAGATTTGCAAAGGTTTAATAGATGATGTTAATCTTTTCAAACATTTGTATAGTATCGAAAATTTCAGGTCAGACGTCTTTGCGTGGAGAAAATTGCACTAAGAAAAGATGTAATTCCTCTTATTATAACTAAATTGAGGGATGTAGATACATTGGTTAGACTTGCAGCATTCACTAGATTAACAATAAAACCTCGTGCCCTGAAGGTAAGATGCACTGTGGAGATAACCACGATATTTTCTTCATAATCTTAAAAACGCAAATCATTTAAAACTGTCATGGGCATAAATCTACATACTGTTGTAAACTATGAGTCGTTGGAAGATCTCTATATCCTTGTATGAAAGTATAGAGTAATTTTTAAGTAGGGAAAAAGTTTTAGTGATGTAATGAGGGAACTGTGATATTACTCTTATACCCAATTTGACATTCTGGTTGCGGCTACATAAACGAAATATCTTATCAATATCAGAACCACACATAATACACAGTCTTCCTTTTCTATCCTTGCATACACATCGTCCCATTCTTTGGTGTACATCATAGAATTTACTTTGCATCATGTATTATGTAAGGATTTGAAGTATACGATATCAATGGTGTATTTAAACATTGGAAGACGGATCAAGTAGAGACTTGAACTTTTACAACATAAACATGCGCCATTTTTCAAATCTCAGTCAGTAAAAGTTCAAAGTAACGTCTTAATCGTCAATTAATTTGATGATTTAAAAAAATAGCAAAGGAAGAGAGAGAGAAGATTCAACTGCTTTATGTGCTAATGAGTTTTTTCCTTCAAAGAAAGGCTTTGAAAATATGTATATATCGATATTATAAAGAGGTTTTGAATAGAAACATTTTCTTTCCAGATTGAGCAGAGGAGAACAGTCTTATTATCTGCTTGTTTAGATAAGGCAGACAAAATAAAATCATATGTAGAATCGACAATGCTACCGGTTTGGCTGCAGCATTTCGGTGACAATTTTCACATGTTCATGAAAGCTGTACGCTTAGATGCTAATGAAAGTGATGTTAAATTAACTAATGATTTGTGCGAATACATTTTGAGGTCCCTTTTCAAGTGAGTTACAAGTCAATTTCATTTTATAATTACTTGAGTTTATGTCTGCAGAAATATCTATTTCTTTTTCAGATCGAAACCATTGGATGTATTGACAGAGGCTGTTGGTATCAATGAATATAAATTAATTCCGTTTGAAAATCTCAATTGGGAAACCTCGAACTACTGGAGAATCCTAGTGCAATTTATTAAAAAAAATCTGAATTTGGAGGATCAAATCGAGGATATTATACCTGAGCTTGTTCATTTCTGCAGCTTCATTGAAAGGTAATATTATTAATATGTTATTATTAAATTATGAACCAGCGTCTACAAAAATGTAGAAGTCGACTCTAGGCAATTTTTTCGATATGGATCATATCTAAGAATTATTCAAAAGACAGTAGAACATGACTTGAAACTCACTTGGTATAATATCCTGTAGTCCATTTTCAAAAGTGAATAGAAAGTACACCTAATAACTAGGGGTGTATCAATATGACGATGTTGAATAATGGCATAAACCCCCAAACAAATATCGTATACCTTGTGAAACATAAGCCAAGAGACATCTTTCAATTAAATGATATATATTTCAGGGTTGTGTTCGAATATTAACTCCGTAGAGTAATATTTACTCCATTGCGTTCGAAAAGTGAAAGGTTGAGTAAATTTTACTCTGTGACTGTAGTCCGAAAAGTCGGAGTATTCGACTCGGAGTTCATTTTACTCCTGTCAAAATTGACATAACTCATGGGACGGTAAATCTAGTATCTTTGTCTCACTGTTTTATGAATGTTTTGTGATGTAATTTAATAGTTTTAATACTGCTCACAATATATATTTATGATTAGAGTTACATATATGTGAAGAAAACAATAATAATAGGATCTTTCTTAAACCAACATAACCTATTTTCCGATATTGGCACCTTCTGTCACTGTCAGTGTCAGAGTTAACTCCAGAGTAAATCTGTCAAACCTTCAAAAACTCTACTCTACTCCGTGGAGTTAATTTACGAACCCAACCCTGGTTTAAAGTCGAAGTCATCAAAAATGTTATCGAAGAGTGACATTATTTTAATAAGGTTTTGATTTCGTCAAAAAAGGATCGTATTTCTACAAAACTCTTTGACAGTTTCCCAACTTAAATTCAATGCTACTTTTATACATTTGTTGAGGAATGGTCATTTTGATGTATTTTACCTACAATGCAAAGTAAAGCATCAACGGAAACACCACATACAGGGTGTCTCTAAAAGGTCCAGAAAAACTGTTTAAACATGACTAAAATGGATAAAATAGCCTGGATCTAACCTGACTTACCTCATACCAAAAGTGGATTCCTAATTATTATTTTTGAGCCACACAATATTTAACTTTTGAATAAAAATTCTTATTCTTCAACATATTTCACCTAAAAAACCTATACCTGGTTAGACTTGAGTTGAGCGGCCGTTTTTGAGATATCTGGGTCTAATTTTTACTCATTTTTGGTCATTTTAAACATTTCTAATACTTACACATTTGTTTTGCTTGTTCTAGGGAACAGCGTACTATCATTTTACCCAAATGTCTGTAATTTTCGAATTTTTGGCCGAAAATGCTTCAAACGATTAGCTTCGACTCACTGATGAAGAAATCGAGGTCAAATTCTATTCTGTCTGGCCGGCCGTCCGTTACCACGATAACTTTCGAACGGAAAGAAATAGCGACTTGAAATTGTCAGGGTAGGATGCGCATTCGAATGCGACGGTTAAGTTCGTTAAGGGGAATAATCAGCCACACGGTTTCGGAGTTATATGTACATAGGTACCCATCTGAAATATTGTTACCTCAATAACTCAAAATATACATATCCGATCGAATTGAAAGTGAGTTGTAGAATGCCGACGCGAAAATGTTTGCAGAATTTGGTGAGGACCGTGACACTAGAAAAAATAAAGTTTTCTTCAAAAATAAGATTCCGCTGAAATTCCGCAGAAATCTTCAAGCCGCCGATTTTCATGATAATACCGGATTTGAGCTCGATCGTCTTTGTATTTTAGCAATTGTGAAAATAAAATTTGGAACTGAAATATTGATTCATCAATAACTACCGACTACAGATCCGATCGAATTGAAACTTGGTAATCAGTTTTAAATGCGGTGGGTATGTTCACTATTTTATTTATTTTAAAATTTCAATTCAGTTGATCCCTAAAGCAATTTTTAACCCTAAAGAGACGGCTTGAAGGTTCATACAGTATTTCGTGAAGTTTGCTTGAGGCGTGAATATACAGGGTGTCCCAAGTTCGAGTGCCTATTAGGCGTTTCTGGAGAACTAGACATATTTGAATTCTGAAAATTTGGATTATGATATTGCTTGAAATTCACTACAGAGCTGAAATATTTTCGAAGCCCAAGCACTTCCGGTTATACAGGGAGTGAAAATAAATTTAATGAAAAATTTTTTTTTCAAGTTTTGCATTCCTGGTATGATCAAGTATTCAATGCTGAATACATTTCTTTTAAAATCATTGTATTCATTAGAATAGTTTTCAAAATATCGAAAAAAAAAACCGGAAAAATAGTCAAATATGTTTAGTCAGTATTATATTATTCTTATTTTAAACATCCTGAGTGTGAACCGTTTTTTTTACAACATCGAAGAGGAAGAATGTGGAAAGGTCATGCATCTTTTGAATTTCAGAAATATCATCACAGGGTGTTTCAAATTTTGTGTCGAAAATTGTGATCAAAAATTGGCCATAACTTCTGTTTTTCAAACTAGAACCCTATTTTTTGGCGCTCTAGTTCCTCGGAACTGAGTGCTTATCAATTTGTCCAAATGTCTGTAATTTTGGAATATTTCGATGAAAATGGTCTTAAACGATTTGGTTCGACTCACTGATCAAGAATCCGTGGTCGAACTTCATTCTGTCCGGCCGGCTGGCCGTAAGCACGATAACTCTCGAACGGAATGAGCTAGAGAGTTGAAATTTTCAGAGTAGGTTTGGGGGATGAATATCTCGGCTAAGTTCGTTATTGGGCAAAATCGGACAGATGGTTTCGGAGTAACAAAAAAAAAATTTTTTACGAAACAAATTCCAAATCAAATTTTTTTTAATAAGCAGTTTTATCATAAGAATCCATTCATATCATTTTCAACTCTAACAAGCTAATACTTTCGGAGATATGATTTTTTAAAATTTCAATGTAAATCGTATTTCACAGATTGATATAATTATTATTCTATCAGTAGGTGGTTGATTATTGGCTTCAGGACTGGGCAAATAAAACGATCAACCACCTACTGATATATTAATAGGACAATAGAAGTCAAATATTATTATTATATGTTTGAATTCTCATAATGTCAACTTGACAGAAGGGAATATTGTAACTTCAAAAATATTGGGGTTGAAATACTCGTATTTTAGCGATGCAACGGGGACCTCACCCGAAAATGTTTGAAAATATTACGTAAATATTGAAAGCATAATTCTGTAGTTTGGTGAACGTAGATCAGGAAATTTTTGATCGATTACAAGGTAATTTTTTATTATTACTTATCTTCTTTCATATTTGTTTTATGGAATACCTACTATTTGTAGGTACTTTAAACCTGTTTTGGGCAATTGTCATACGAAACTTGTTTTTTTGGCGCTCTAGTTCCTCGGAACAGTGTGCTTTTCAATTTGCCCAAGTGTCTGCAATTTTGAAATTTTTGGCTGAAAATGGTCTCAAACGATTTGGTTCGACTCACTGATCAAGAATCCGAGTGCGAAATCGATTCTGTCCGGCCGGCCGACCGGCCGTAGGCACGATAACTCTCGAACGAAAGGAGTTAGCGGATTGAAAATTGCAAGGTGGTTTTGGAGCGTAAATATCTCGGACAAGTTCGTTCGATCTATCTGAAATTTAGCATCAAATTGTAGAATCATGACCTTTATACGCATGTGAAGTTTTGTATTGACCAGATTACCGCAGAGTGTAAAAAAAAAATTTGAAAATTTAAAAAAAGTTTTTCCACAATAACTCTCGAACGGAATGAGCTAGGTAGTTGAAATTTTCAGAGTAGGTTAGGGAGATGAATATCTCGGTTAAGTTCGTTATTGGGCAAAATTGGCCAGATTTAATTCGATTTCTTCCATGGTGCAGTTCTCATTCTCATGATTGCTCATTTAATCTTGATAAATAAACTATTATTTGAATTGAATTTCCTTTATGATGCAGCTCTATCATATGTATACATTGATATAATTCCCAACTCAGAGAAGCCAATACTTTCGGAGATATAATTTGTCTGTTTGAACTAGAGCGCCAGAAAGCTCCTGTCCTCAGGGCTTGAACCCATTTTTATGATTGCGTTGGATTCAAAAATTCTTAAATTTAGGAGCATAATCATGTTAGAAAACTATCATTATTTTTCACCGCATAATCCAACGCAATCATAAAAAAATAGGGTTCTAATTTGAAAAACAGAAGTTATGGTTAATTTTTATCACAATTTTGGACACAAAATTTGTAATACCCTAGATGATATTTCTGAAATTCAAAAGATGCATAACCTTTCTACAGTCTTCCTCTTCGATGTTGTAAAAAGGGCTTACGTTCAGGATGTTTAAAATAATGAATATAATACTGACTAAACATATTTTACTTTTTTTCCGGTTTTTTTTCGATATTTTGAAAACTATTCGAATGAATACAATGATTTCAACAGAAATGTATTCAGCATTGAATACTTGATCATACCAGGAAAGCAAAACTTGAAAAAAAAAATTTCATCAAATTTATTTTCTCTCCCTGTGTAACCGTGTATAAGTGCTTGGGTTCGAAAATATTTTAGCTCTGTAGACAATTTCAAGCATTATCATAATCCCAATTTTCAGATTTCAAATATGCCCAGTTCTCCAGAAACGTCTAATAGGCACTCGAACTTGGGACACCCTGTACAATAGAACATGCGCGAAAAAGATCCCGATTTTTATTCATTAACTTTTTGCTGTTCATAAAACTATTCACATTAGTGACATTAGTGAAGAATAAAATTAAAAGAACATTCCCTTTTTTGTAGTTTTTATTCTCATGGTAATGGGTGAGTTCGAATGTGAAATCAAAAACAAAAGTCTGGGCATTTTAGAGACATCCTGTAGACTTTAGGGTATTTGTTGTAAATAAAGTTTTCTTCTATTTTTCCAGATTCTGCCAGAATCTTCCTGAAGTGAATTCAACTACAGACTTCCTTGAGAATCAATTTATTCTCAAACAACTATTCACTATAACTATGGAATACGACCTTTCTGATCCTATTGGACGATCTGCTCTCAAACGTCTCATAAATAAGGTTTTATCAGATGTTGTCTTGACATTAGACATAGTTCAGGCTATTATCAAGAACCTGGAGCATAGTATTCCTAAGGTGGAGTTAAGAGCAAGATATATAAACGAATTGATTTCAGAAATAATATTTCCAGAATCTAAAGAAGAAACCGAAAAGCAATTAGAATTTGTGAATAGGGTAAAGGAACTAAAATTACTTCTTTTTGCCCACTTGTACCTTGTACCATGCCACTATAAATTGCCCCAAATGACTGAAATTTTAGAATTTTGAGCCGAAAACGATCTCCAACAATTTAAGCTGCTGATTAAGAATATCTAGTCAAATTCTATTCTGTCCGTGAACTTTTGAATAAAGAAACAAGTAAACGAGAGGCACTTTTTAGAGTTGTCCGAAAATTATGATTGAGGTGTCATTCGATTTGGAATGGCATGTAGATATTTTTAATGAGCACTCGCAAAAGTTATAAACAATTAAGTGAAAAAAATTGGCAATCTCCAAAAGCTAGATGACATTTATGAACAGTGAACACAGACAGATTCTGTGTTCACATTCTGTGAATACATACATAGAACGATGTATTATTGAAATTTTGAAAAATCATATCTCCGAAATTATTGTTAGCTTGTTAGAGTTGAAAATGATAACAATGGATTCTTATGATGAAACTGCATCTTAAAAAAATTGAATTTGAAATTTGTAAGTTAAAAAAAAATTTTTTTTCATTACTCCGAAACCATTTGGCCTATTTTGCCCAATAACGAACTTTGATGGATTGAGTTCAGTTTTGGCACTTCGGTGACCAATAATGACCTCTTGGAGTGTGCAAAATTTTACTGCGAACAGACCACTAGAAGCCTAAAAAAAAAATTATAATTTTGAACTTCCAAACTGGACAAATTATATTTCATTTCGAATTCCTACATGGAATATCTCCAACATCTGGTGATTTCGTTCCGACGTATTTTTTGCGCGTTTATCTGAATGAATGCGATATGTACGAGGGCAACTGATTAAAATATGGACTACTTACTAGCATGGCAATTGAATTAATGCGTAAACGATGTGTGGAATTTTAAATTGGTTTTCAAAATTAGTCTGAACGGTGAACGACTGGGGGTGTAACTGCCTCTTTTGGGCATTTTTTGTTATTCGCATAAGCAGACGAGAATATATTTAACTGCATTCCTCCATAGAATCCCCCGGTGTCGGTCTGCGCATGCGTGGATTCAAGATGTGATATCTCCTGAACCACTAGTGGTGGAGAATCGGAGTTTTTTGTGACTGACAGGATGGATATAAAGTGGCAAAAAAAATTTTCAAAAATTTTAAAATTTTGTTTCCACGATAACTCGTAAAATACTGATCTGCTTGAATAGAAACTCAGTAGTTAGATGCAAAAGACCAAAGCAAACACTTATACAAAATTTCGTGAAGATCACGTGATATGGAAAAATTCAAAAAATTACTCTAATTTGTGGAATATTTTGCTTGAAATTCCGAAACCTATTTATTTGAAATTCATGCTGCCCTTTCCGGGCATTTTTTTTTTGTTATGCGCATGCGCAGATGAGAAGTCATTTATCTGCTGTAGTTTTCGTCAGAGAGGATTGGGGTTTTGGGGTGGTGGATGCTATTAATCCATAGAATCTCCTGGTGAGGGTCTGCGCATGCGTGGAGTAAGGATTTGATATCTCCTGAACCACTAGTGTTGGAGAATCGGAGTTTTTTGTAAGGTGTGTGGTTTTGAGAGGACTATCAGCTGCGAGTAGATTGCGCATGCGCAGAAGAGAAGTGACTGTTTTTGGGTTGTGTGGGTTATGTTGGGGGTGCTGAGTGATATTGTGAGGTTTTAAAAAAATATTTATGGCAATTCAGTGCAAGGACAAGTCAGTTTGGGGGATGTAGCGTTGTTTCTGAGTTGAAGTGTCCGTACCGTGGCCCTGGAGCTAATTTTGAAATTGATGTTACCCCTTACGGACATTTTTCGTTATGCGCATAATCAGAACATCAGTGATTTAACTGCTGTAGTTTTCGTCAGAGAGGATTGCGGTTTTGGGGTGCCGGATGCTATCAATCCATAGAATCCCCTGGTAAGGGTCTGCGCATGCGTAGATTAAGGATGCGATATCTCCTAAACCACTAGTGTTGGATAATCGGAGTTTTTTGTAAGGTGTGTGATTTTGGGATTACTTTCAGCCGCGAGTAGATTGCGCATCCTCAGAATAGAAGTGACTGTTTTTGGGTTGTACGGGTTATGTCTGGAGTGCTGAGCAAATATTGTGAGGTTTTAATAGGATATTCATGGCAATTAAGTGTACGGATAAGTCAGTTTGGGGGTTGTAGCGTTGTTTCCGAGTTAAAGTGTCCATACCGTAGCCTGGGGCTAATTTTGAAATCGATGTTACCCCTTACGGGCATTCTTCGTTATGCGCATGAGCAGACCATCAGTGATTTAACTGCTGGTGTTTTCGTCAAAGAGGATTGGGATTTTGGGGTGGCGGATGCTATTCCTCCATAGAATCCCCTGGTGAGGGTCTGCGCCTGCGTGGATTCAAGAAGCGATATCTCCTGAACCACTAGTCTTGGAGAATCGGAGTTTTTTGTGAGGTGCGTAATTTTGGGAGGACTTGCAGCCACGAGTATATTGCGCATGCGCAGACGAGAAGTGACTGTTTTTGGGTTGTATGGGTTATGTTGGGAGTAATGAGCCGATTTTGTGAGGTTTTAAAAGAATATTCATGTCAATTCAGTGCACGGACACAAGTCAGTTTGGGGGAAACAGCATTGTTTCCGAGTTGAAATGTCTGTATGGTGGCCCTGAGGTGAATTTATAAATAACTATATTCCGTAGATCTATTTTAAAATACGTTCGGATTTGGAGAAGAGGCAATTGCGTTCCTAACGGAGCTCCCATAATCGCAATTTTTTTCGATCTACGGTAAAGCTAACAGCCAAACTGTATCGAAAGCTATATTTGTTAAAGGAACTTGAAAAAAAAAAAAGCACTGACGTGAAGTCACTACTCTTTGGCGCGCGTGTTCACGGTGGCTAATTTGAATTGAATGATGAGTACTTCAAGCTCAGTGGATAGAGCAAGCCGAAGATCTACCCAGAAGGTAGTATACTCATCACTCAATTCAAATTAGACACCGTGAACACGCGCGCCAAAGAGTACTGACTTCACGTCAGTGCTTTTTTTGGCGCTCTAGTTCCTCGGAACTGAGTGCTTATCAATTTGCCCAAATGTCTGTAATTTTCGAATATTTCGATGAAAATGGTCTTAAACGATTTGGTTCGACTCACTGATCAAGAATCCGTGGTCGAAATTCATTCTGTCCGGCCGGTCCGGCCGTAGGCACGATAACTCTCGAACGGAATGAGCTAGAGAGTTGAAATTTTCAGAGTAGGTTTGGGGGATAAATATCTCGGCTAAGTTATTGGGCAAAATCGGACAGATGGTTTCGGAGTAACAAAAAAAAATTTTTTTTTTTACGAAACAAATTCCAAATTAAATTTTTTTTAATAAGAGGTTTTATCATAAGAATCCATTCATATCATTTTTAACTCTAACAAGCTAATACTTTCGGAGATATGATTTTTCAAAATTTCAATAATAAATCGTATTTCAACGTTCACAGAATGATATTATTCTATGTATGAATATGAATTGTCATAATGTCAAATGATGTTCCTGACAGATTATCTAATCAATCGAAGAATTGTGAGCGAAGTGAGAAAAATCTCAGTTGTTTGCTCCGAAATTAGTTTTTCTCAGAAAATTCTTACATTTCGGAACTGAACATGAAGTAAGAGATCTGAGAGTAGTGAGACTGCTTTTCATCCATAGACATAGATATAACTCTCGAACGGAATGAGGTAGGTAGTTGAAATTTTCAGAGTAGTTTAGGGAGATGAATATCTCGGTTAAGTTCGTTATTGGGCAAAATTGGCCAGATTTAATTTGATTTCTTCCATGGTGCTTTTCTCATTCTCATGATTGCTCATTTAATCTTGATAAATAAACTATTATTTGAATTGAATTTCCTTTAGGATGCAGTTCTATCATATGAATACATTGATATAATTCCCAACTCTGAGAAACCGATACTTTCGGAGATATAATTTGTCTGTTTGTTTTTTCAAGTTCCTTTAACAAATATAGCTTTCGATACGCTGAATTACATTTCACACAAGAGTGACATTTCATTTATCTTGTTGTTTCAATATTATCATTGTGCAATTGTTGTTGACCAAAACAAAATCGAAAATTTCTTGTATCCTAAGCTGATTAATTCTAGTTTCATGTCTGGATGATATTTGGTGCTTACAATTGGCTCAGTTGGTAGAAGAGCCCGTATTTTTCGTGTGATTGGTGATGAGTATAGTAATGTGATTGCAGGTGACATAACTATAAGTAAATTCTTCAAGTTAATAACTATGTGAAATACTCACTTCAATGCTGCAACTAATGAAATGTATAGTTTTAATTACTTTTCAAAACCCTTCACACATTAATTACACTTTAGTATAATATGTCTTAATAATACTGATATATAATAATAATAAATACTGACATAACAATCAATAATAAATTTCTAAGTGACGTCTTCAGTTCTCTGAGAAGAGTCGATGTTCTAATAACTGTGTCAGCGAATCCGCCATTTACTACTAAAAAATAAAACAAATATTCTATAACCTGATTGCAGCGCATTCTACCACGGGACCTACTCAAAAACACAAAAATTCATCAAAATCGGTCACTTGTTTTAGGAAGACTTCAACGACATACAAACTTACAGCAGAATTCTATATTAATTAGATATAAAGCTCCACGTCATTGCTTTTAAATTTTTTATACTCTAACTCTTTTTTTATCACAGCTAAATACCCTCAAGGGTGATCTGGGCAATACTTCAAGGATGCAGGAATCAGCAATAGCTGCAAGAGATTACCTTTTAGCTGAAAGTTTAGAGCAAAGGTTGGGTGATATAAAGTCCTTGATGGAAACTTTAACTAACGAATCAAAGCTTATCCAGAATGCACCACAAAAGAAAACAGACATAGCTACTCTCATTAAGTGTTTGGACATAGCAGCCGGATTGTTATTATCGCCTGGAGTTACTAAAATGACTTCATCACTGGAAACCTTGAAGAGAGAAACTATTTTCGAATTACTGATTCATGAGAATGATACTGTACGGGCCAAAGCTATGCATTGCTATGGGTTGTTGTGTATAATTGACAAAAAAACTGCCAACGATGGAATCCATTTGTTTTTTGCCCCAGTAAGTGATCCCTATGATGTAGTTTTCAAAATCGACATTCATTGTGAGCAAGTCATGATCGAGTATGTATACATATACATATGTAATAGAGAAGGATTATCGGGATATTCCGCAAAAGGAGGATAGAAAGTGCAGGTGTCTGTTTTTCTTAGTACTCGTTCATTTTGAATGTATACTGATCGCGTTCCCAAAAAACGTTATTCCCTTTGCCCTGAAGAAGCCAATAAGCAGAAACATGTGTCGACAAGTACCAATGACATGCTCTTCCTCTGCTCTGCTCTGCTTTTGCGGAATTACCCATTGTCCTTTTCCATTTATACAGGGTGAGTTTTCGATATATTCTTCATTAAATGTTATAAAATCTAATAAAAGTTCCAGAAATTTAACTTTATGAATCTGGCCCTGAACTAGAATCACAGATAATCGTGGTAGAATCCACAATCATTATTCAAACAACTTGAATTGCAGGTTAGTTATCTTTTGCGAAATAGATGAATAGGCTGAAACGGATAAAATCCCGTTACGCTGTTTTCGTAGTTATGCAATCCGTGATAGGTTGAAAGTGAATTGATGGTCGCGTTATGGTTTGAAATCATTGTTTTATTTCGAGTCTTAATTAGAAATGAATCGTCTTATGAATCCGTATTGATTTTTCACGTTCATTGTTTCAATATCTTTTAGAAATCATATCAGTATAATTTTGTTCAATACCGTGAATCTATCGTTTCGAATCTGTGCGAATAGAATTTTCAGTGATCATACAGGTGTTGCCTGCTGTCGGGGATTTATTCATTCAGTTACGCTCGAAGCTTTGCAGCTCCTTTGTTCTCAATAGTTGAGATGAAAAAAATGGTGGTCTGAATAACTCTTAACAGTTTGTGTGATTATTTGTAAAGATATGCGTCAAATGACGATGAGTAATTTTAAAATATGTTTTTGTGATGTTGAATTTGGTTTCGGTAAATTAACTTACGTGATGATTTCAGATTGAAATTAGTTAATATAGTTTCGGACGACATTTTTGTTAGAAAATAATGTATAGTACTGTGTGTTTGATTATTTCGATTCCTACTAATTTTTCGTGAATTTTAATTTAATATTGATGTTGTTCTGAACGAATCAGGGAGAGTTTCTTCAATTTTCGAGGCATTGTGTGCCTTGTGTTCTTCTAGGCTTTAATGAATTCCGATGAATAAAGTTTGTGTACTGTTAATTTATATCCCCAGATTCGTTCAGAAAAATATTGTATTCTGCAAAGTAGTATGTGTAACACTGGTTTCATTGTTTGTAGTTTTTGGCTGGGAGTGAAACTGTACCTTATAAATTTTTGGCTGGGGCGAGAAATGCGCACGATTTTTTGTGAGGCTGCATGCATAACACATGTTAATTTGAAGCTATTGTTGGATTGAGGTGGAAATCAACCTTACTGAACCCTTTGAATATTTCGATGTTTGATGTTGTACTGGGACTGATCCCTTCATTACCTACACTCTTCGGGAGAGATCTTGTGTTCCAGTTGGAAGAACCCATACTCATCACTTAGAATTCCTTAAATTTTCTATGGAAAATCTAAGCTAATTGTTTTCTTTGTGATCAAAGGAATTTTTCTATTATTAAACCTTTAAACCAGTTGTATCAATTATTAATTTTTTTCTGTAACTCTGACTGCCCTTAGATGTCTGTCCGACTAGCTAGGAGGTCATCGATACACTTATGCTTCTTGGGATATAGGGTGATCATTGATTTAACTGGTTTTTAAAGGGTTCATAATAGAAATATTCCTTTGATCACAGAGAGCTTAGTTTTTCCAGGGATAATTTAAGGTATTCTTCATGATGCATGTTCAGGATCCTCCCAGGTGATCAGTATGGGTTCTTCCAACTGGAACTCACGACCTCTCCAGACACGGTGTAGGTAATGAAAGATCAGTCCCAATACAACATCAAACATCGAAATATTCAAAGAGTTCAGTAAGGTTGATTTTCACCTCAATCCAACAATAGCTTCAACTTAACATGTGTTATGTATGCAGCCTCACACAAAAATCCTGACAGCGAGTTTCTCGACCCAGCTAAAAATTTATAGGGTATAGCTTCGCTCCCAGCCAAAAACTACAGACAATTAAACCAGTGCTACACATACTACTTTTCAAAATACAATATTTCTCTGTTTAAATCTAGGGAAATAAATTAACAGTACACATACTTTATTCAGTAGCAATCGAAATAATCAAACACAAAATACTCTACATGATTTTCTAATAAAAATGGCGTGCAAAACTATATTAACTAATTTCAATATGAATATTCATTACAAAATTCATGTCTTGCTGCATTACAACAAAACAGTCTCAACTTGATGGTTAAGTAGTCATAGTTGTATTTGCAGTGGATAATAAATATACATGGATTTTCAGATATCTGCTTACCAATGTGGACAAGAATGCGATATTCAAATACTTCTGGTTTGTATAGGTTCTATAGTGGATCTCTTGAGAGTATTCGGTACTCAACTCATAGCCGCGCCTGAGGATAAAAGAGATTTGTCTGAAAGCCAAAGGGAAGATCATCAACGGCATTTCTACGGTGGTACTTCTCTGACTAATATCATTCAAGAATTAGTGGACTTAATGGACGATGAGGTAATGTTTAATATTAGTAGGGTGTCTCAAAATTCACTCCCCAGCGCTTGGATATCTATTATACAATACAAGGTCGTCTTCGGGGAATATATGTGAAAGAAAAAGTCGAATTATCAATTTTTAATTTAATCTGAACAATACAAATACACTTAATACGTTTTTGCAACACAACAGAATGAAAATAAGCTCAATTTAAGTATCCTACTTATTCGTGAATCCGGGCAATAACATCACCCTCTCCGGCATGAACAGTACAATAAATATTTTCCTTTATATGTATCCCCACAGCCAAAAATCTAGTTTCAGATCTGGAGAACTTGGTGGCCACGGCATTGGTCCGCCACATCCAACTCATTTATTAGGAAAACGGCGGTTCAAAATATCCCATGGTGGCGTGTGCAGGCGCACCATAGTGCTGAAACCACATTGTTGTAGGTACATTGTTGTGATGGATTATCTTCTAACAGTGGCAATGTTTTATCCCGAAAATTACTGTAATTTGCAACATGCATTATTCTTGGCAGTAGAAGACTTATTTTGATTATGTTGCTAGAGTATTTTGTAGTTAGTTGTTTCTTATTAATTCTTACTTTAAGCGTATTTGTGTTTTTTCAGATTAAATGAAAAATTCATAATGCCACTCTCGTTTTTCAATATTCCTCGAAAATTAACTCGTTTTCGGTATTTTGGTATTCTTTGTTTTTGTGTTATTTTTAATAGTTGAATACATATACGAGCAATGGGGAGTGAATTTTGAGATATCCTGTACATGAAAAATTGTTTTAACATTTCTATTTTAGCAAATACAAGTACAGGAAACTGCGGGACGTGGGTTATGTAGTCTCGTCGTGAGCAATATTGTACAGTCTCCATCCTTGCTGTCTAGATTGGTTTTGAAATGGTGCAATCCTTATGGTAAGTTTGATAATTCGTTCAGATCTGAAACCCATCAGTTGCAGTTGAATTCAACTTTTTTGTGAATGATTTTTCGTCGGATGGATTATTTCTCCTGTTAATAAGGGGGAAAGCCCCGTGGCAGGAGCTTTGGCGCTCTTGTTCAATCTTTGGCAAATCATATCCCCGAAAGTATTGGTTTCTCAGAGTTAGGAATGATATCAATGGATTATTTTGATAGAACTACATCATGAAAGAAATTAAAATCCCTTTGCATCTTATCTTTATATGACGGTTCAATTTTGGTTCAAGTGTTTCAAAACTATCAGAAGTTATTCTGAAAAATTGAATAAATGAAATAGCCACTTTTATTTATGAAACAAATTTAATGTAATCACTCCAGAGAGAACTCAAACCAGAATACTTATGTAGGAAATCTCCAGAAATACTCTTTCAGTTTCTATTGACATTAATGACGTTTATCTTTCAAACTGGACCAAACGCCAGCTACCACAGACAGATAGAATTCGCATTCTGTGAAAACATACAAGTACGATGTATTATTGAAATTTTGAAAAATCATATCTCATAAAGTATTAGTTTGTTAGTGTTTAGAGTAATATCAATGGATTCTTATGATGAAACTACATCTTAAAAAAATTGAATTCGAAATTTGTAACTTAAAAAAAAATATTTTTTTTTGTTACTCCGAAACCATCCGGCCGATTTTTCCCAATAATGAACTTAACCGAGATATTTATGTCCCATACCTACTCTGAAAATTTCAATTGTCTAACTCATTCCGTTCGAGGTTATCGTGTTAACGGCCGGACATAATCGATTCAGACCACGAATTCTTGATCAGTGAATCGAACCAAATCGTTTAAACCATTTTCAGCCAAAAATTCGAAAATTACGGATATTTGGGCAAATTGATAAGCACTCTGCTCTGATGAACAAGAGCGCCAAATATGAAATATCACCTTTGTAAATAATTTTAAAGTATTGAGGCACATTTGTTTTAGATTTTCATCAGTTTTGGCATATCTGAACTTCTTATGTCATTGGAGAATATTATATTATGATGCTCCTATACAGGATGAGTCTTTGACCACTGCATTAATTTTAACCAAAGATTCCTCTCATCAAATGAAACACTTTTTTCATTTACCATTTTTCCAGATTCGGCTCAGGTAAAAAGTTACAAGCGTTTAATGATTTCACAATGTGCTAATACACTCCCGCATATAAATTATCTATGACATTGTTGGCGGACGAGAATAAGGCATGGTAACGTGGTTTACAGCTAGATTCGGGATTCCAACGCTCAGAGACGGATCCATAAAAGTAGTGAAATTTCTGGAGTTTTCCATTTTAAAACATTCAATGAAGAATATCTCGAAAACGGTGCGTTTAAGGAGAAATGATGAAGAATAATATAATGTTCTAAAATGATGGAATATTCTTGAAATGACTCAAGAAAAACTTTATATGCTTTCTTTATGCTAATTTCGTTTAGTTTTATGAATCCACAAACCCATAACTAGAAAACCAGTAGAAGTAGAAAAAAACTAATATTTGGAAAATATGTATCATAGTTATAGGAAACTTTACGCCAACATTCATTTTATTCGAAAAAAGGATTTCAAAGCTACAGTATAAAAACTGATTTTTTTTCAAAATTTCAACAGCCTGTATCTTTTTACCTGAGCTGAATTTGGAAAAATTTTAAATGACAAAAGTGCTTCATTTGATGAGAGGAATCTTTGGTTAAAATTAATGCAGTGGTCAAAGACTCACCCTGTATAGAACCACGCTGGTATACTCTCATAAGGGGATATTTCGGCGTACTTCTTAAGGATAAAATTGATTAATTTTCCAGACCTCACTATTCATATACATATTATACTATTTTATTCATAGATGGATCTCAGAAACTGAAGCAAATGATTGGTGTCACCTTTCAGCAGTTACCTCAGATATCTGGTTTTCATCGAGAGTGGCAAAGCACAATCCTTATTACACTCAGAGCTCTCATATATGCTCCAGAAGATAGTGCCCATGCCAATACAAATATTGATGACATAGCCAAATTTTTAGTAGCTATGTTAAGAGTAAATTTAGAGGTAAGTATATATTGATACCCTAAGCCGATTTGTAGCCGCACAATTGGAAAATCCTGGAACCCCCCCACTGTGGATGCGACGCCTGGCCATGCATATGATGTTTCATAATTTACAAAGAGTAGTTAAATATCATATGCTTGATTTTTTTAATTGTTGCCTGGCCGAAAGACTAACTAATGTTGATGACTAATTGGCCAGTTTTGGCCATTAAATTGCGTTTATAATTATTATTATGCGATACAAAAGGGAAAAATATTACAAGGGGTGTACCACAGGGCTCCATATTAGGACCCATACACTTCATCATTTTTATGAACGATATGAATATACACTCCTTGTCCACACAGGGTTTTGTCGCGACCTGGTTGTTTGCAGATGATACGTCCTTTTTCATTAGGGCTTCGGATTCTGATTCACTAATGGGGTTGGAGAGAGCGGTGATAGTACAGTCTGATAAATGGTTTCACAATAACTATCTACAGGTCAATAAGGAGAAAACCCAGAAGATTCTATTGGACAGAAGAGGTGTGGATAGGGGGTGTAGAATAGGAATATGCAATTTGTTTTTTTTTTCCTTTCCCTTTCAGTCACTATCGTCCTTTTTGACGGGTCAGTATTTTGAGAATCAAAAGAGATAAAAAATAATCAATACTATTACTATTTGATTACACGCCATCAAATCAGTGATTTATATACAAAGGTGCATTTTCATGTTGATGAATTTTTCAAGCTGTGTCATTGTCCACATCATATGAGATTTTTAATTGCATTTCTTGTTGAATAAATAAAGCATAAAAAAATATCATTTGCAGAATGATGAGTTGATATTCCACTTTGCAATGAGAGTTTGTCTGGAAATAAGAAAAAAACCAAAAGCCAAACAAGTGCACACTTTATCAAAACTTCTGAATCTGCTGCATCTTACTGATGAAAATCCTATGATCGACGAATTATTGACCATATGCGATGAACTTGTAGATGTAAGTATGTATATATTTTCTGAATTTGCACCTCACGCCTTTTTTTCAGGTAATTGGTAATAACTTAGCAATACCCCAAATAGTGAAGTTCATAGGAAAACTAAATCAAATTAAAAAATATGAATGTACAATTGAAAATAACAGTGATGAAAGTGATGATGATAGTGAAGAAGCACAAGAGCAATGCAATGGAGTTCCAACAATTAAAGAAGAAGAGGAAGATGAATTATGAGAAAAGACAACAAAGATTATAATTAAGAATGAGACACTATTTAATAATAAGCATATTACTGAATTTTTATATTTTTATACAATACAGGGTGGGCCAGCAAGGAATCTGAGGTCTAGATTCGAAGAGAGTGTACGTTGAGATGGCTCACATCCTCACATAGTGATTTAATTTGTCTAATTTATTTAATATATATATATATCGCACACCTAGATCTAAACAGTAACAACTCAAAAATCATGATTTTTGCGATAATCATCAATCGATCATCAATTCGTAATCTACAAAGTTTGTAGATTACGAATTGATGATTATCAATCATCAATTCGTAATCTACAAACTTTGTAGATTACGAATTGATGATTATCGCAAAAATCATGATTTTTGAGTTGTTACTGTTTAGATCTAGGTGTGCGATATATATATATATATATTGCTTACGATTTGTGGTTTTTTCCATTATTTTTTAAAATCAGCTCAACTTAATGGCCTTTCCTGTATATAAATACATATATAGGTATGCATAATGCCTCAAAAAAATACTTATGGAATATATTATTCTACCTTTAGTGGCCACTCCTTCCTTGAAAATCGATTGAACGGTGTGTACTGTCACAAATGTCTCTCGATGAAGGAAACATTGTTCCCGAAGCGTGCCACAGACGCCAAAAGTATTAGAGAACCAGAGTGCAGTCACTTGTTGTTAAGGTGATTATACAGGTTTTTTCATGCAAAATTTCATGAGATTCTTATCACTAGAATCGGAAACAAACATAATACTCTGTGTATCACCCTGTTCCATCTTAACATTTTTTTGCGTCTGCTCTATATATTGCTTGACTGCAATTGCTTCTTTATTGTACGCACACTGATTGATTAATGGCTAAGTAGATTCATGGCTCACTAGTTTATATATACTAAATAAATTTCGCCAATATGGCCGTCGCGGTTGCTTTGGTGTCCGATTGCTTAGGGAATTTTGGTGTCGACGGGGCTGCCTCCGGGAAAGAGATCGAAAAGTACGGAGGATACAGGTGACATATACGGGGAGAACGAGGAAGGAGGGAACTACTCTACTATAGATAATTGAGTTGTCCCGAAGAAATCTGAATATATTAAAATAATTCCCGAAATCGACCGATTTGTCATAACTTAATCTGGAATCTTGGGCGGAGGTAGGATGAAATCGAAACTTCGGAACGGTAAAAAGCTAAATCCGAAGACGAAATTACGATATCTTTTACCGTTTTCCAGTAATTGCAATGCAATTGCTTCTTCATTGTACGCACTGATTAATGGCTAGGTAAATTCATGGTTCACTAGTTTATTTTTTATTTTACTATACTAATTTAATTTCGCCAATATGGCTGCCTCGGTTGCTATGGTAGCCGATTACTTAGGAATTTTGGGGTCAATTAGGCGGTAGTTGTTCCATAACATACTAATTGAATTTATGTCACAGCAATGACAAAAACAGAAATTTTAACTACACAGTTTTTCAAATTATGATACTTCGTTCAATAACAACCTGATCCCAATACTCTTACTACAAGTTAAAGCTGCTGTCATTTTCTCCACAGTCTCGGGTTCGATTCCCTTCATTTTTTTGTCTTTTTGCGCGTATGTTCTGGGGAACATCGCGTTATCATTTTGCCCAAATCTCAGTAATTTTCGAATTTTTCGCCGAAAATTGTCTCAAACGATTGAGTTCAACTCCCTGATCAAGAATTCGAGGTCAAATTTGATTCTGTCCGGCCGGCCGTTGCCACGTCAAAACTTCTTGACAGATTTAGATGAATCTTTGTGTTTGTGTATAATGTAATTTAAGTGGTTCTCAGGTTTACAATAGGATAGGATCCGGTAGGTGGGATGAAATTGGTTTATAAGGACTCAGATACGGCTTCAGCGATTTCGATGTAACTTTTTGAGTGTTCCTCAGGTTTACAACATGCCCCGATAGGTGGCGCTGCGATCGCTCTATAGAAACACTAAAACGGCTTTACTGATTTTGATGAAACTTCTTCTGAGGTTCACAACTGGACCCGGTAGGTCTCGCATTAATAGTTGAGTGCAATGAACAATCTACTAAGTTTTCACATTATAATTTCAATATTTTGAGATCTAAATTATTAATATTTCCATCAAATAATCTCATGTACATTTTTTTTTCGAATATATATATTTCACTAACAAAATATCACTTGATTCATCTCAACAATTTATCTTCTCAAGTGACCATGAAGGACAGTGGAGGAATGAATTTCCAAACATGGCCTGTTGTAGATTCAACATAACTCGCTGAGGAAGAAGCATCGGTACTACATTTGACACTTAACTTATACTGCCCACCAGTAAAAAATATTACATTACACGAATATTTTTCTGTCTGTTGGGGGTTCAAATTTGATATTAGATATCTGAAAAGAATAATAAATTCATAATCCTATGTAAAAAATAATTCATGAAACTCTTCAGTTTTTGACTTAAACAAGAGCGCCAAAAAAAAAATTTTTACCTGGGACTTCCAGTGATTGCCAATCTGGTCTCCATTCTGTAGTTCAAGTTTCCATTTTCGTAATCCTGATAAAACTGTACACAAAGCATGATTTGATTAAGTGCTTTATCAAGGCAATTTGTCACCTTCACCGACAATTCCAAACAGTACCCTGCTTCGCAATTGATTTCTTCTTGTGGTTTTGTCACATCACCATTTATTTGTATTTCTAAAAAGGAGAGCCATCGTAAGAAACCAAGACCTTGTTACATAACAAGACACACGGTGAAATATTCATTGATTTGATCCATCAACAAATATTCCGCGTGGCCGGGCTGATCACCTCATCGCTCAGTGTTCCCCAAAGAGGACAGTATCATTCAAGAGCAGACACAGACCCTAGGGTTTCATGGTTCTTACCAATCATCAGTGTGACTTAGCCTAACACTGAGTGAAACTTGAACGGCGTTCTAGGAAACGTATTTCCATCGGTAGGGGAAGAACCCCACCAGCGACACCTATGGAGAATCCTTACGAACTCCGACCCTCTGCGATGAAGAAACCTTGAGCGATGTTCAGCGACGTTCATTCTTTTGCCGTAAGAGAGTCAAGGAATGGCAACGCCATCTACCGTGAAGAGACCTTTACGGACTGAAAACGCCCGGTTCATTTTGGTTAAATCAACCAAATACCAGTGAACATGTAATGAGGTGAACTGTGGCTACTTGCCAGTGTTACACCCAGAAGGAATAAGGGTCACTGAGTATATATTTCATGCTGATGAGATATCTAATAAAAACCAACTTACCCCACACTATTGGCGACATCCCGACAACATCTAACATAGAAGGTGCTAGTGTAATTCCCTGCAAAGACGCCTTGCCCTTGGTCTCTGTAGCCAAAAGCAGCCAATTTAGATCCACCAAGTTCGCTATATGCTCTGAATATATCTTATCCAGATCCAAATTAACATCGCCCTTACACTCTTCTGATTTCTCAACATACAAATTTTTAAATTTGGAAAGTGGGCATCGTTCTACTGGTACCGGCACCCTACAACTTTCATGTCCCTCTATGAGCATAGTTTTGGAGGGAGCATATTCAAGTTCCATTTCCTGTGATGTCATATTTGCTATGTCAAGAACCAGATAGAAGTGAGAAGGCGTTTCTGCAGGTAAAACATCCCAATTTGTTACTTGAAGAGAGGGCAGAATTTCGAGCGTAAAGTAAACAGAGCATGTACGACACTGTTCGGCTTTAAATCCTGATCCGCCACTGAAAATGGGTTCAAATTAACAATTACCTGGTCGTGGAAAATCTACTATTCAACGGTCATGTAATAATTGTATATTGTATAATAATAATAATAATAATAATAATAATAATGGTCTTTATTCAATTCCAAGAATTAGAAATATTAGAATATTACAAATTCAGGCAAAAATGAATTGAAAGGGCGAGATCCAGCACACTTCATCCAGCGTACTGTTCAATCTAACCCAGTGATTCTTCGCTTCATATTAAAAGAAAAAAAAAAGAAATAAAAATATATATACACATACAGCTCATACACATTATCAAAAATAAAACTAGAAGTGAATACAATCTCAAGTAAGAACAATTTTCACACTCATTACTCAGGTAAAACAGAGTTCTGCTGATACAATAGCCCGCTGAATACCAAGGCTCGTAGACGACTCACATTATTAACCGCCCTGACTTCAATGGATAAATTATTTATGCATCGCGTAATATAATAAGACTAACATCTACGAAAAAACTGTGTTCTAAATACAGGCGGTGTAAGAGTACCTTTGAAACGTAAGTTCAAGTTGTGGACGTCAGAGCGGAAAGTAATCTTATTGTAGAGGTAAGGGGGAGTTCGGCTAGCTAAAATTTTCATGAACAATAATATAGCATGAAGACATGTTCTCCTCTCCATATTAAGCCAGTTTACAATGCGTAACGTATGGCTAATTCGATCAAACTTTCTTATCCCAAATATAAGGCGCAAACAGGAGTTCTGGAGTTTCTGTATCCTCAGCTTGTCAGAGAATCTTAAACAGGGACCATAGACACAATCAGCGAAATTAAGATGTGATAGAACCAGAGATTCACATAGCTGAACTCTAACATTCCGGGACAATGCAGACCTGTTTCTATAGAGAACCCTCAAGTTACCATATGCCTTCTGCAAGCAAGCAGATACATGGTCCGTGAAGCGCATATCAACGTCAATCCAAACTCCCAAATTCCTAACCTTGTCGCATAACTTGACGACATCTGAACCAACCCTTATCGGAAACCCTTCTTCTAGAAATTTAATCCTATCACCTTTTGTATGTATGTATAGTTTTTAACGGTATAAAACCCCGTTATGCTGTTTTTTGTAGTTATGCAACTCGTGATGCGTTGAACGTGAATTGATGGTCACCTTATGGTTTGAAATCGTTGTTTTGTTTTGAGTCTTAATTTGAAATTTTTTTTCTTATGAATCCGTATTGATTTTCCACATTTAATTTTTCAATATATTATAGAAATCATTCCAGTATAATTTTGTTCAATACCGTGAATGTATCGGTTCAATTTTGTGCGACCAGAATTTTCTGTGGTCATACGATTGATGGGTATAGCAATCTCGCGGGGATTTTTATTCGTTCTCATTATACTGAAACACAGTTGTAGTATAATGATTCGTTCTTTACGGTCGAAGCTAAAAATTAAGTTTTCAAATTTAAATTACTTTGTTCCTAGTTCACAAATTGGCAACAGCACCTAGAACTCCTACATGGCTTGACGTAATATATGTGTTATTTGTCATTATAACTTTGGGCACAAAATAGCCTACTTCAATTGCAGACCAGAATCTTCCTCGAATATGCGGCGTTGCCAATTTTACATCGGAAGGCGATCAGCGATTTGAATTAACCTTCCATACGTATGTTCTTTTCTTACTTAGTCGTATTAGGTATTCAGCTGGAATCGGTGTTGAAACGTTTGGGTTCTTTAAATTTGTATGACTGAAAAACCCCACAATGTAATTCAGGGCATGAGTTCTTTTTAGCGAGGTGTTGAAGGTTCAATATCTTGAAATTCTTGAAGATTAGAAATGTTTCCTGGATAGATTCTCTGAAAACCTAGTTTTGCAATATCACCCAAGCTCACCTTATGAATTAGTTTTAAAGCAGCCAAAAAGTCAATTTATGATTTAAGGACTAAATTATAACTAGAATAAACTGTCTAAGACTTACCTATATCGAAGTTGTAGTTGTCCCTCCACTACAGTAGATAACACATTATTTGGCAACATCAAATGAGTGGGAGATCTCCATCCAGCAGAACTAGAATGTCCTGAGTTTGTTGAGCGAAAACTTGAAGTTGCATCAGTTCTCCTACCCGGTAAACTATGCATCGGAGAATTGAGGTGTGATGGTAAAGAGCCAGGTCCGACTGACAAACCACTTCCTATCAAAGAACTTCCAAAGATTCCACTGTTGAGTTCTTGTACTCCCTGCAAAGGGGCTATAAAACTAGCTTGGGCACACAGGGTTAAATTTATGACAGCACTTGATCCAGGTTCAAGGGGCAGTTGGTTCTGAATAGCTTCATTCGACCAAACAAACATTTTGTCTTGTGTTGCTGTATCCAAAGCACTCTGAACAGATACTTCTAGATGTTCTATAGGAATTTGTCCCTTATTCATCAATGTAACTGTGCATTCGGAAATTTCTCCATGATACAAACTTGAGCTAGCTGACGTAATAACACTGTCAAAATCTCTCAGTGAAGAAAATGATGCACTTTGAGGAAGAGACGTAGTAACTTCAATCACCGGAAGACAAGGAACTACTTGTACTGTGAAAAAGGGCAAAAACCCCTCCATATGTTTCAATCGACAATTTGACTTCACACCTAGAGCATGTGTACTGAAACCTTGTAGCTCAAGTTCTCCGTTTTCTTTTGGAGTACCACTAAGTGTGACTAAGGTAGCTGAATCTGGTGGAAGGATAACAGTTTCTGGTATTGATTCAAAAACGACACCAGAGCTCAATAATCGCATGTCGCTCACTTTCAATTCGAAAGGAAGAGGGTTCAAGAGCTTCAGTGATACATTGCATAGGTCACCCTCGACCCATAAAAATTCCATCTTTGTCTTAGGTTCCAAAGAGTCTCTTTCTAGACTTCCGAAGTGGATGGGAGTGAATAAAAATGGGCCGCTATCTAGTTTTGCAATCTTAAGATTCCTGGGTTGAAGGTGAGGTTGTAGACTTCTGGGTATGAATTCCTGACAAATTGGAATGTTTATTAAGTTTGCTGGTGGTATTATAGATCCATTATCCAACACCAAGGCTACTGGAGCTCCTTCACATTGGGCTGCCAAAGACTGAAGTTGTATACAAAGATCCTTTTGCTCAGGTTTAGATAAGTGCTTCCACATGGTTTGCAGCAGGAATGTCATGTGTCTCGTAGCCAAAGCAGAATGTCCCATCCTTTTAGCAGCAACTACAAGTTCTTGAAGTAGTTGTATCTGTAATGCTGGCCATCCTTGATCTGCTGTCACTACTTCGACAGGATCCAATGTGAGTTTATGCCCAGGTAAACTTTGCACCATTACATTGTAACATTGTGACCAGTTTGGAGTCGGATTTTGAGGAGATACATACCTGAAATATTGTTCAGTATCATCTAGTTTTATTGAGGCAGTAATTTTGAAGAAGTCCTGCATGAAGACATGCTCAATATCAATTATACAGGGTGAGTCTTTGACCACTGCATTAATTTTAACCAAAGATTCGTCTCATCAAATGAAACACTTTTTTCATTTAACATTTTTCCAGATTCGGCTCAGGTAAAAAGTTACAAGCGTTTAAAGATTTCACAATGTGCTAATACACTCCCGCATATAAATTATCTATGACATTGTTGGCGGACGAGAATAAGGCATGGTAACGTGGTTTACAGCTTGATTCGGGATTCCAACGCTCAGGGATGGATCCATATAAGTAGTGAAAATTCTGGAGTTTTCCATTTTAAAACATTCAATGAAGAATATCTCGAAAACGGTGCGTTTAAGGAGAAATGATGAAGAATAATATAATGTTCTAAAACGATGGAATATTCTTGAAATGACTCAAGAAAAACTTTATATGCTTTCTTTATGCTAATTTCGTTTAGTTTTATGAATCCACGAGTCCATAACTAGAAAACCTGTAGAATTATAAAATAACTAATATTTGGAAAATATGTATCATAGTTATACGAAATTTTGCGCCAACATTCATTTAATTCGAAAAAAGGATGTCAAAGCTACAAAATAAAAACTGATTTTTTTTCAAAATTTCAACAGCCTGTATCTTTTTACCTGAGCTGAATTTGGAAAAATGTTAAATGAAAAAAGTGTTTCATTTGATGAGAGGAATCTTTGGTTAAAATTAATGCAGTGGTCAAAGACTCACCCTGCATAAGCAATGGATAATAAGAATTGGAGAAACGCTAGTTCCTAAGATACCAAATGTCATTGATTGAACACTATTTCATTTGAACTTAGAATAAGGTGAACTGTTGTTAATTGTTAATAACTTGTGGTGACAATGGCGATTCGACATAGTACCTGGGTCGGACCGGGTTTGTCATCGCATGCTTAGATATCTGCACATTAATAACAATGGATTCATGGTCCCGAACCTCAACTTCCTAATGCCCGCTATCCTATCAACGTTCTCTAGTGACAGAAAATTCCCGGTATCGAAAATAGGGAGAATAACTTCCCCCCCCTCAGGTAGAAACCTTAGCAGGCGCAGATCCATGAACCCATTGGGCAAGAAGAGTAAACCGAGGATCACCCGAGAAGCGTGGTCAGTAACGATTTGGGTAAATTACCGTTTGTAACCCAAACAGATCTCCTGGAAATAAAATTATGTTTTCGTTTTCGTCAAGTGTTTCAATGTTTCCCGTAAACGTAACAACTCAAACTAAAAGACACACGGTGAAATATTCGTCGATTTTAACGATCAACAAATATTCCCTCGTGAGCCGGACTAGCCACCTCATCGCTCAGTGTTCCCCCAAAGAGTAATTTGTCATTCAGGGCAGATACGTACCGGTTTCATGGTCGTTACCACTCATCAGCGTAACTTAGCCACTGAATGACAAACAAAGGAGCTCTAGAAAACTTCAGCCCTATTGTTGCGAACTTCTGTAAAGGAAATCTAAGCAGCACCAGGGAAATCCTTCTGGTTAGATTTTCTTTCTTATAGTTCGAAACAATAGGACTCTAGAAAACTTCAGCCCTATTGTTGCGAACTTCTGGAAAGGAAATCTAAGCAGCACCAGGGAAATCCTTCTGGTTAGATTTTCTTTCTTATAGTTCGAAACAATAGGGCTCCTTCGTTTGTGATTCAGCATCCAAGTTACGCTGATGAGTGGTAACGACCATGATACCGGTACGTGTCTGCCCCGAATGACACATTCCTCTTTGGGGAAACACTGAGCGATGAGGTGGCTAGTCCGGATCACGAGGGAATATTTGTTGATCGTTAAAATCAACGAATATTTCACCCAATTTTATTTTTCAGGGTCACCATTAACTGTTGTTAATTAATTTATATCTTACCGTGTTGCTGCTAGTCTCTGGCAAAAAGATGCTTTTCGTATGAAGCCAATTTGAGTATACAAATCTGCCAAAGTTTCAAATCTTTCGATTTTTTCGTGTTCAGAGAGGGTCAGATTAATATACACAACATTCTGCAGAAAG
The DNA here is from genome assembly GCA_937662695.2 of Halyzia sedecimguttata. NCBI lineage: Eukaryota > Metazoa > Arthropoda > Insecta > Coleoptera > Coccinellidae > Halyzia > Halyzia sedecimguttata. Next base: position 10,737,749 of record OW569411.2, on the reverse strand, counting down.
CTGGCAGCTTGCAAGGGGTGATTCTGCTCAATTGCAATCCTGGCAGCCTTGAAACTTGCCTCAGTCTCAACAATACCTTAAATTGAAACAAAAATGAGTGCATTGAGAAACAAAATGGATGCAGCAATTTGTCAGTTATCAAAAATACTGACCTGCATTCTGATACTTGCTGTAATGTATAATGGCTTCCCTGTACTTTCTAGCTATTTCATCAGGAACTAAAAGGTGAGGCATAGTTTTTCTCAATGATCCTACATCAATTACAGTATTTGTTGGTGCTGTAGGAATCTTTTTAGGTGAACCTTCCTGCAAACTCGCATTTCTGTGGAGTGCAGAACCCCTTTGAATGTTAGGGTAAATAACGATAGATGAAGCTGCACTCTGTCCTTCGTAAGCCGCGCCTAACCATAACCAATCATTTATCGTTTTCAGGGTCTCTGCTGCTGTGGCGTAGTAAATTAAACTCTCATTGATTAATCCTGCTTGTAAACATAAGTCTCCTAAGTGCTTGGTCATTCTTCCTGCACACCTAAAGATGTATTTTAGCGATTGGAATGATTACAGCAAAAATACAAATATTATGTATTAACATAATGAAATGTGATTTATGAATTATGCAAAACATATTTCGTTTAATACCATGAGTACGATTAATGATATTTTTGATAAAATACGAGTACAAAATCAATCATCCTGTATGATAAGTTGAACACCAATTAGAACAAATCACGGCACGCCTTGGTTAACACTAATTGGAAAGGTAATAATATCAGACGGAACAACTGACCTTTTCTTATTATTTCTTGACTCTAGATCCAAACCTACGAAATCTTTCTTCTCGAAAGGAGCCAATAATAAAGTTACCCGTTCCAACTTCTCCCTGGATCTTTCCAATCTTTTAGATTCAAGTATCCAGAAAAGTGAATGTATGAATTCTACCAGTTGTTCTTCCAAATCAGAGCATGGACCGGACTCATTATAAAATAGGGCTCTTGTTTTGAAATTACTTGGAGTTGTATATTTTTCAACACAATCATCTTTTATATCCTTCGGTATTGCACCTGAAATAAGAAAAGTGGATAAGAATTTTATCTTATATCATTTAAATTGATATACACACCATCAATCTCTGAAGTACTCTCAGTTGTATCATCACTTGAAGTAGAATTATCCTCAGGACTAGAGCCCTCCTTCAGAGGCCCAAACAACAAACACCTGGAATCGTAAAGTGTGCTTGTATACTTCACTTTCAAACTCTCATGCACTCTGCATATCTCATTGAGCTCCTGTTGTCCGTCATATTTCCCCAGAGTTACCAAACCCAGTAACCTCCTATGAGTTTGAAAATCTCCCCAGTCATTGTTCTCGACAGGATGCTCTCTTACAGGGCGAACACATATGTTACGTATTTGTCCTGCAGAATCGGTGATTTTGAGACTGTTTATCTTTGAAATGCGATCGAAAAACTTATTGAAAGTTTTTGATTTCAATTGGGATCCTATCTGTCTTACTAAAATCAAAAGAGCTGCATGATCGTGTGTGAATTGTTCATAATCGGGATGTGACATGTTTGGCTCAGATGAAGATGTCGACAGTATGTAACTAACAGAGGAACGCATTGGTATGAAGAGGTTAATTAATAAACATTGTCACGAAAAAAACAGATAAGTATCGTGTGGAAACTTAACACCACATCATTGATGATTTAGATCAATTATTCATTAAACAAAAGTTAACAGCATAAACTGGCAAAAACTGAACGTTTTTTCATCATTTTGATTTATTGCCCCTTAATTCTTAACTGCATTCTCAATAAAAACAATCAAGTTGCTGGAAGGAATTATTTCATGTATTTTGGTTTTTGATTGTTTTGACTTCCTTTTAACCCTATTTTCTGACAGTTCACAGATCTTTACCGCCATAGAGATAAATATATTTTTTTTTAGTACCTATCTGCACAGATTAATCTGTGCTATCTGATTTGTTTTCTTTTTGGCGATCTTGCTCCTCGGAACAGAGTGCTTACCAATTTGCCCAACTGTCTATAATTTTAAAATTTTTGGCTGAAAATGGTCTCAAGCGATTTGGTTCTACTCACTGATCAAGAATCCGTGATCGAAATTGATTCTGTCCGACCGGCCGGCCGTCCGTCCGTTAACACGATTACTCTCGAACGAAAGGAGTTAGAGGATTGAAATTTGCAGGGTAGGTTTGAAGTATAAATATCTCAGACGAGTTCGTTAACGGGCGAAATCCATCAAGCGGCTTCGGAGTTATGTCCGTTTTTAGTAGAAAATATTTTTATGAATATTTCCGAAACCGATCACTCGATCCTTCTGAAATTTAGCATCAAATTGTAGTATCATGACATTTAGACGCATGTGAAGTTTTGTATTGATCGGGTTACCGTAAAGTGTCAAAAAAAATTTTTGAAAATTTTAAAATTTTGTTTCTACAATAACTCTCGAACGGAATGAGCTAGGCAGTAGAAATTTTCAGAGTAGGTAGGGAGATAAATATCTCGGTTAAGTTCGCTATTGGGCAAAATAGGCCAGATGGTTTCGGAGTATCGAAAAAAAATTCTTTTCTATGCAGTTTCACCATAAAAATCCATTGATATCATTTTCAACTCCAACAAGCTAATACTTTCGGAGATATGATTTTTCGAAATTTCAATAATGAATCGTACTTCTATGTTTTTACAGAATGCTATAATTATTCTATCTATGATTTATTATATGATCTGTGTTGTTCATACTCGTACATGTCATCCTGTTCTATAAGAGAGAGTCAAATTCATTTCAGCTATTTTAACTTGATTTATTCCATGGTGCAGTTTTCATTCTCAGATTGCTCATTTAATCTTGATAAATAAACTATTATTCGAATTGAATTTCCTTTATGATGCAGTTCTATCATAAGAAATACATTGATATAATTCTCAACTCTGAGAAACCAATACTTTCGGAGATATAATTTGTCTGTTCGAACAAGAGCGCCAGAAAGCTCCTGTCCGCAGGGCTTGAACCAATTTTTATAATGCTCCCTTCATCCGTTGAAAAAGAAAGTTCTGGGCTTATATAACGTGCGTTCAAAAAAATTCGTGGTCAAAGTAGGCAATGGAATTTTGAACGTCAATATTCTGCGTCTGAACGTAGTTCAGAAAATTATCCTTCAAAATTCCATAGCCTACTTGACCACGAATGTTTTTGAACGCACGTTATTATAATAATTGTACTTTGCCGAAAGCAAAACACCTGTACAGTCGAGAACTTTTATAGAGATTATTAGTAACTCTAGAGTAAAGGAATAAATTAATCCAAAATAGATTAACAACAACAAATAATCGAATTCAATGTACTTTGAGGTGTATACAAGATACAAGCAATCACCAAATGCGCAAAATACAGAAAAGTTTTCAAAAGAAATGAAAAATGAACCCATCATATACCTACTATTGAAAATGATCGGTGGCGTACGACAAAGAAGTTTCATCATTGATAAAAAAAATTGGTTCAAGCACTTTCACATCAGTGCTTGAACCAATTTTTTTTTCAGGAACTTTTTGCGCGCATATTCTATTGTCTACTTTCCCCTATTGGACACTCTTAATCGAATTTACCATCGATATAGACCGTTTTGTCAGCTTTTATAAGATATGAATACATTTCGTACCATTTTAATAAAAGCAACTTCAGGATACGATATTCATGAAATTCCAAGAAAATTATAGTGGGTCGGCATTCTACAAGTAATTATAACGAGTTTTAATTGGATCAGATTTGTATATTTTGAGTTATAGAGAAAATAACAACAAAATTTCAGATGAGCATAACTTCGAAACCATTTGGCGCAAAATTTCAGCGATTTTGGACGAATAATAGTTTACGATATATACAAATTCAAATGTTGCATTCGCAGGGCAACCAATAATTTTTTTAAATCTTCTGGTGGTACGATCCTCACAAAATGTCACATGCGTCTTTATGTCGGTATTCTACAACTAGTTTCAATTTGACCGCATCTGTATTGATTGAAAACAAAATTTGTACTCGGAAACCGTTGGGCCTCCACCTATACGCTGAAAATTTCAAGTCGTTATATCTCTTTCCGTTCGAATGTTATCGTGGCAACGGCCGGACAAAATCAAATTTGACCTCGAATTCTTCATCAGTTAGTCGAACCTAATCGACCATTTTTGGCAAAATATCGAAAGTTATAGACATTTGGGCAAAATGATAGCAAGCTGTTCCCCAGAACATGCGCGCAAAAAATTGGAAAACATCTATGGAAACCCGGCTGTAGCTTGTATGCTAAGCGTTTGCGGACCTATGTCTTTATTAGAACATTTTTGTGTTGAAACTGAACATTTTATCGACTGTTAAAGTTATTCTTCAAAGAAGTGGGCCACCTGTATACTTATATACGGACGGACGGATGGAACGACTTAAATTTGAGGACGAATTCTTCATCATTATGTCTGTACTTAATGTTTGAAACCATTTTCGGTTCAATATTCGGGAAAATGCTGGCATTTTTGCAAAATGCTGGTGACCTAGAACGAACGCGCAAAAAGTGCGTGAAGAACTATCGATTTTCAAGTTCAAGTGCGAGGGGCATGATTTACTGATTTTCAGCGTCGGTGCGCGCAAGGCCAATCCGCAATTTTGACCACCTCAGATGTTCAGGGTCAGCAGCTCCGAAATCGATATGCGAACTTTTGATCGTTGATTCTCATTTCTAGGATGTTTTCCGAATTCCGAACTTTACCCACTTACACTTTCTGATTTTTAACAATATGTTGAACGTAATTTAGTGTGATCTTTCGATGGGTTCTTTACTTTCGATTATCCAACAAAGTGTGCACTGTCAACTTGTTCTCGAAAGTTTGCCGCTACGTGCCTTTGATGATAAGTCCAAACAGGGAAAACCAATATTAGTTTTTAGGTTTGCTAATAAAATGTTTTATTGTGAACATATGGTGTATTACCTCGGGCCCATACACGGTCAAACAATTTGCACAAAGAAGATTTCTGACTTATGCCGGGAATGCCGGGATTATGCAGAGTGAATTTAGGCATAAGCACTTAGCTCTTGGAACTTGACTCTAAAGGCGAAAATTCATGAGGCAATGAAATCACAACGACAAGTATTCTCGTCTAAACGAACGACGTAGTTCAAATTACTATAAAGTCGTAAAGGCGAAAATTCGTTTCTCGTGTCGTTCGTTTCTAAGCGAACGACGTCTTTCAAATGACTATAAGGCTCGCTTCACATCAACACGACACGGTTTTATGTACGGCAACGACACAAACGCTCGAGCTTTCCCACATGCTCGCTTTCGCTTTCGAAGCTATCCGGCCGTGTCGTGGTCGTGTTAACGACACACGGCTGCCGTGAACGACTCGGGGCTGTCCGGCAGTCCCCTCGAGCCGTGCAAGGCAGCCGTGTGTCGTTCACACGACCACGACTCGGCCGGATAGCTGTGAAAGCTATAATTCAAGCCCTCACACAAGAATCGGATGCCGGTGTCGTTTACACGACTATGGAGCGAGCCTGTGGCTAAGGCTCACTTCACATCAACACGACACAGTTTTATGTATGGCAACGACACAAACGCTCGAGCTTTGCCACTGGCTTGCAGCCTTAGTTCTTTTTTCACACATGATTGGGCAATTTGTCCCTGTTTTTCTAAAAATTTGATAAAGTACTGCCTTTAATTGCCTCCGCCCGTAAAAGTGAAGACGATATATCACATTTGAGGCCTCCAGTCAGAGTAATGATGTGAGTTGGCACCTTTTATAAGCCTCGGTGTTCTCTTCAACATTCTGGTGAGCAGGTCCCCAAACCAGAACTTACGCTGAGCCTACCATTCAGGAGATATCTTGCAATCACAGACGAACTTCAACTTCCAGTCGGTATCTTCAAAGCCATTTGGCTGTTAGAATTATTGTTCCAAGTAGGCACTGTTAACACTATTGGTGGAGCGTTTGGTGGTGCCACCAACGCCTACTGTGTCATGCTCCATATGAAACAATGATAACACATTGGTGGCTCCACCATTGTGACCCAATGTGACATAGACCTGAGAGATTATATCAAAAATGGGTTCAAGCCCTGTGGACAGGAGCTTTCTGGCGCTCTAGTTCAAACAGACAAATTATATCTCCGAAAGTATTGGTTTCTCAGAGTTGGGAATTATATCAATGTATTCATATGATAGAACTGCATCATAATGGAAATTCAATTTAAATAATAGTTTATTTATAAAGATTAAATGAGCAATCATGAGAATGAGAACTGCACCACATTTTCAATTTTTTTTTGACACTTTGCGGTACTCTGGTCAATACAAAACTTCACATGCGTATAAAGGTCATGATTCTACATTTTGATGCTAAATTTCAGATAGATCGAGTGATCGGTTTCGGAAATATACATAAAAAATATTTTTACTAAAATCGCCCATAACTCCGAAACTCTTTGATGGATTTCGCCCATTATCGAACTTGTCCGAGATATTCACGCTCCAAAACCACCTTGCAATTTTCAATCCGCTAACTCCTTTCGTTCGAGAGTTATCGTGCCTAGGGCCGGCCGGACAGAATCGATTTCGCACTCGGATTCTTGATCAGTGAGTCGAACCAAATCGTTTGAGACTATTTTCAGCTAAAAATTCCAAAATTACAGACACTTTTGTTCAAATTGATAAGCACTCTGTTCCGAGGAACTAGAGCGCCAAAAAAACAAGTTTCGTATGACAATTGCCCAAAACAGGTTTAAAGTACCTACAAATAGTAGGTATTCCATAAAACATGTATGAAAGAAGATAAGTAATAATAAAAAATTACCTTGTAATCGATCAAAAATTTCCTGATCTACGTTCACCAAATTTTCTCCTCTCTCGAACTACAGAATTATGCTTTAAATATTTACGTAATATTTTCAAAAATTTTCGGGTGAGGTCCCCGTTGCATCGCTAAAATACGAGTATTTCAAGCCCAGTATTTTTGAAGTTACAATACAATATTTCCTATTGTCAAGTTGACATTATGAGAATTCATACATAGAATAATTATATCAATCTGTGCAATACGGTTTACTTTGAAATTTTGAAAAATCATATCTCCGAAAGTATTAGCTTGTTAGAGTTAAAAATGATATGAATGGATTCTTATGATAAAACTGCTTATTAAAAAAAAACTAATTTGGAATTTGTTTCGTAAAAAAAAATTTTTTTTTTGTTACTCCGAAAACATCTGTCCGATTTTGCCGAATAACGAACTTAGCCGAGATATTTATCCCCCAAACCTACTCTGAAAATTTCAACTCTCTAGCTCATTCCGTTCGAGAGTTATCGTGCCTACGGCCGGCCAGCCGGACCGGCCGGACAGAATGAATTTCGACCTCGGATTCTTGATCAGTGAGTCGAACCAAATCGTTTAAGACCATTTTCATCGAAATATTCGAAAATTACACATTTGGGCAAATTGATAAGCACTCAGTTCCGAGGAACTAGAGCGCCAAAAATGAGTAATTTGGATCTTGCCTGCGTATCAATGTGGTGTGAAACTCAAGCAACACAGGGATCTCTCAAAGATATCTCGGCGAGCTCTTTCCAGGATATGGTGACGCCTTTTGCGATATCGTTGGGAGGTCGCCTAGAGCTCTACATTCCCTCCAAATGTCCGCCATAGGGGATAAGCCCAGTAACATCTCAGAGACATCATATTGGGAAGTTACCAAACACCTCACCCTGGGGAATAGTTTGAGAGGTTTGCTGGAATATTGCTAGGAGGTCGACAAGAATTCTATTTCTCATCCAAATTTCCGCCACAGGGGATGAGCCTAGTAACATCTCAGAGATATCACATGGGGATGTTCCCAAACAGCTCAAGCTCACCCTGAGGAATAGTTTGAGAGGTTTACTGCGATATCGCGGAGAAGTAGCCAAGAGCACTATATCTCCTCGAAATGTCTGCCAGAGGGGATGAGCCCAGTAACAAGTAATATCTCAGATGTCAAATATATCAACATGGGGAAGTTCGCGAACTGCTCACCACAGAACACAGAACACAAATACTGCTCACCCTAGGAAATGTCTTCAGAGGTTCACTGAATGTGATATCGAAGGGAGGAGTGGGAGGTTGCCAAGAGCCCTAACATCTCAGACCAGTAACCACGTGGAGAAGGATACTACACTTCGGTGCGTAGATCAAGATTGGTCTCGCTATATCAACGATGCCGTTGTTCTTCCGGGTACGACGTAGACGATTGCGACATCTACCGGTGGAAACGAGAAGTGTCTAGGGATGGAGTAGATCCCTACAACACCTGCCCTAATTTCCCGTTCTTGTTGAATTTGCGATGACTTGAGGTGCTGGCAATAGGAATGTTTTATTCTCGTTACACATGTGATATCTTGAGGAACTCCGCAATGAGAATTTATTATTCTCGTTATACTCACGATGAGTTGAGAAGCTCGCAAGGGTGATGTCTTATTCTGGTTACAAATACAATTTCTTGAGGAATTCCACAATAGGAATTTCTTATTCTCCTTGCATTTGCGATATCTTGAAGAGCTCGCAACATAAATGTCTTGTTCTCGTAACGTATGTGATATGTTGAGGGACTCCACAATAGGAATTTCTGATTCTGGTTACATGTGATATTCTGAGGAACTACACAGTACTAAGTAGGAATTCTTGATACACTTGCAATATCTTGAGGATGTCCCAGATAACACAGGATATCCTATGGACGTCCATTTCTTGTCTCATTCAAGTCGGGGATATCCGCAGATTTGAAATGGACATCCAAAAGATTTCCATCGAATGATTTGGAATGGATATCCTTCAGTGGACATCCATAGGATATTCATTGAAGGATGTCCATTTCAAATCCTTCATGGATATCTCATGGATGTCCATCGGAGGATTTGAATCGAATATCCTTTTGAGGATATCCTATGGATATCCATAGAATATTCACTGAAGGATATCTATTTCAAATACCTGGATATATAAAGATTTGGAATGGATATCCTTCAGTGAATATCCATAGGATATTCATTCATGGATATTCACTTCGATGGATAAGTCATTCATGCGAATCGAATGATTCGGATGTCTTATGGACATTCTTGGGGGATATCGTTGACGGATATTTTATGGATGCATAGAAGATTGTTCCATTTGGACATCCTATGGACGTCCATTAGTTGTCTTTTGGATATTATTAGAGGTCCATAGGACATCCATACAGTTTATGAAGGATGTCCTATGGGTATATCCATCGGATGTCCTTGTGTTATCTGGGAGCACAATACATCCTCATTGTAACCTCCCAAAGATCTCGATTCGAGGTCTGTGTTACATAGGGAAGAAAATCTTAAATATACATGTGACGCCCATGATCTCAGAGCTTTCAGAAATCGATATACCTCATCAATCCAATGACCAATACTAAACTGGTCTAACTGGCTGATAAATACTGCACTCAAAACGTAGCACCAATTGAATATCGCCTGCATTCATTAAAAATTTGATGGTTATTGAATTGATAGCTATAAATCTGACGCAACGGCAAACTCTTCACGAACGAGCCGCAACGAGGAAAAACGTAGCATGCGCAGCAAGTATAAGCGAGCGAAATCCTAAATCCAGCCACCTTGAAATCCAAAACAAGTGTCATCCACAAAATGATAGTGAATGTTTAAAACAAATGCAATTAATCTATTATCAATCTTGCAGCGATATAGCATTTAACCAATCGCGCAAGTTGCGCTATCCTACAGCAGTTGTCATTGCGGAATTGGACTGAAAATAGCAATTTTCGTGTGTTCAGCGAGCGTTGTCGTCCGAATACGACTATAGTTAGCCTTGAATCCGTATTTTGGTTTCACTCAAGTGTTGGGATAGGGCATGAACTTGAGATAAATTTCTTGTTATTGCTACCATCAGTAATAATGGTTGTTTGGGGCCGACCGTTCTAGAATGGTATGTGTAAACGGAGAAAATCCGCGGTGCTCTGCGTACCATGTAAACCGCATAATATAAGTTGAAATTCGTCCGACCCAGTGACTTTATTCGGGAATCGAAAGTGCGATGAATTGATGGACGCAGGTTGTGACAGATATAACAATTGCAAAAAGAACTTTCTGTACCTGATCGGTACAGTACCAGAACGCCTGGTGGCGTGAACACAGAGTAAGTTTCTCGGTAGATTCTCATCTGGATTTTTACCCATGTTTTCCCGCTCAAATGAGTTTTCCAATTGGTAACTTTCGGTATGTTTGAAATCTTACTTCTAAAATGCAATAATTAAAATGGTGAAACAATGACGTGTTGAACTTATACCTATTCAACTTGATACGCATTATTTTCAACTGTGACAGTTCACATGTTAACGCTATTTTGGAAATGATTAATTATAGTATTTGGAAATCGCGACAGTTGGATACATTGATGAATCCAAATTTCAATACAATTCTAACATTTACCCATTTTCACATTTTTATTAATTTTTCAAAATTATATATTGCATCGATTTCTCAATTTATTCCTAAAATCATTTCGCGCTTGTATTAAATGTATGACATTTATTTTCCAATATAATGTTCACATTGAAGTACAGGCCAGGTAGCAAAAATTAAATTGCACTACCTTATTAAAAACAATCTTCAATATGTACGTACTATTAGGATAGGTATCACAATTCTTAATTTCCAAGTTTGCTACAAGTATATAGCGCAACTTATGTATCGCAAATTCTATTGACACCGTCTTGAAATATAAAAGTGTTGCGCAATATGATTATGTTGTTTTAAGACTTTGTCTATCATGGGATTTAAGGTGTTGCAATTGTTGCAAACGTGTTACGTAGTACGATTAATTTGTGCTGCAATTCTGCCTGTTTTTCGAACGTCGATTATTGAGCCTATGCCTATGTGCCAAAATTTATAAATGCACTGACGTGACATCCAGAGCTTGAAGGCGCTCGTTCATTGCATGATAAATAAATTTCACTGTTCAGTTTTGCTTCGTCTGTTGATGTTTTGCAGTGACCCAACAATAATACCAATAGTCAAAAATTGGTTCAAGTACTGACGTGAAGTCAGGAGCTTTTGCGCGAATTTACCATGGTAAATTCGATTAAGAGTGTCCAATGCAGGAGAATGGACAATAGAACATACGCGAAAAGCTCCCGACTTCACGTCAGTGTTTGAAGCAATTTTTTTTTGTCGAATTTTTTTTGCAATTTTCTAGGGGTATGGTTTTTACAAAATTTCAAACATGTCTTTATGTCGATATTTTACAACTGTTACCAAGCTTCAATTCGATCGAGTCTTTATTTTTTAAGTTATCGAGGAAATAATATTCCAGTTATGGGTATAACTCCGAAACCGTTGGACCGATTATGCCCAAAAACGAACCTAACTCTCCCATTCGGATCACAATCTACCCTGAAAATTGCAAGTTGCAAGTCCATATCTCTTTCCGCTTGAAAGTTATCGAGGCAACGGTCACCCATCTAGCTACTAAACTCACCCAAGGCTGCTCGGATCTCCAACAATGTAGATCCGATCGTGTTCATACTTGGAACTTGGCAGTAGAGGTTCTGAAGGCTCTCGCAAAATTCCAGCGATGTCGGACGAATAGTTACTGATATATGTATAGAATTGTTTTCGATGATCTTCCTCGTGATCTTCAATAATTTTTAAAAAATATTCTAATGATACGATCCTCGCGAAATTTCGCAAGGACATAAATCAGTTCAATCTTACAATAATTGTGCCATGAGATAAAAAACACTTGTATAGAAGTGGTTTATTTTCAAAAATTTATTCTGAGAATTATTCCTATGGCACAAATCAGTCGAAAGGTTGTGCCATGGAGGAACTATTAATTGACATTAAAAAAAAATACCCTGTATAGCAGTATTTTTTGGGCGTATTTTCTGGGGAACATCGGGTTATCTTTTTGCCCAAATGTCTGTAATTTTCGAATTTTTTGCCGAAAATGGTTTCACACGACTCTGTGATGAAGACTTCGAGGTCAAATTTGATTCTGTCCCGCCGGCCGTTGCCAGGATAAGTTGAGAACGGAAAAATATAGAACTTGAAATTTTCAGGGTAGGTGGAGCATTTGAATACGACGGACAAGTTGGTTAATGGGCATAATCTGCCCAATGGTTTCCCAGCTATAATTTTGTTTTCTAACCAATACAAATCCGATCGAATTGAAATTTGGTGAATAGTTGTAGAATACAAACCTATGGACGTTTGTGAAATTTTGTGAGAATTGTAACACTAGAAAATTAAAAAAAAAATTAGTAGAAAATATTATTTATGTCACGATAACCTGAGAACGGAAAGATATAGCGACTTGAAATTTTCAGGTTAGGTTGTGCATCTGAATGCGATATTTAAGTTTGTTATGGTTTATAGCCATAATCGGCCGAAGCTTGGTAACTAGTTGTAGAATATCAACATAAAGACGTGTGTAAAATTTTGTGAGAACCGTACCACTGGAAAATAAAAAAAAAACTTACGAAAAAAAAATTGGTTCAAGCCATTCGATTTCACGTCAGTTCTTGAACTATTTTTTGGCGCTCTCGTTCCTCGGAACAGAGTGCTTATCAATTTGCCCAAATGTCTGTAATTTTCGAATTTTTGGCTGAAAATGGTCTTAAACGATTTGGTTCGACTCACTGATCAAGAATCCATCGTCAAAATCTATTCTGTCCGGCCGTTAACTCGATAACTCTCGAGCGGAATGAGCTAGACAGTTGAAATTTTCAGAGTAGGTTCAAGAGATAAATATCTCGGTTAGTTCGTTATTGGGCAAAATCGGCCTAATACTTTCGGAGTAAAAAAAAATATTTTCTTTTTACAATATAAATTTTAAATTCATTTTTTTTTAAGTTGCTGTTTTATCATAAGAATCCGTCGATGTCATTCTTAACTCAAACAAACTGATACTTTCGGAGATATGATTTTTCAAAATTTCAATAATTACATATTCTCAATTCTATAGAATACTCTAATTATAATTTCCTGATATATATAAATCCAACATGAGATAAGTCATAGACCTACGTTTTGAATTTAATTACGAAAATTCTTGAGAATTGACGTACAGAAGCCAAATAATATCTATACGAAAATACTCAGTTAATTTTATGAAAATATCGACTTAATTCCGTCCATAACCCTTTTCTATAAGTTATTATTTCGATAGAATTGGAAAAAAAAATAAAAAGATCAATAATTCTGGTCGTAAGGACGATAACTCCCGAACGAAATGAGTCAGAGAGTTGATATTAGCGGGGTAGGTTTGGGCGTAAATATCTCAGTTAAGTTCGTGAATGGAAATACGCCAAGTGGTTTCGGAGTTATGTTATAATGAGTTGAAGCTTTTTTCTGAATATTTCCAAAAATTCGCTTCCGATCTACTTATCTGAAATTTAGCACTAAATTAAAGTATTACGAACTTATATGCATGCAAGGTTTGTTATTATTGATCGGACAATTATTAAGAGCTGAAATTCGAGCTGTGTGCGGAATTTTTGGGAATAAATTATAATAATAATATAAAGTATAAAATTTGCGCGTCGTCATTCTACAACTAAACATTAAAGCTGCGTATAAACTACGCTCGGCGAACATTGGCTCGCCAGAAGGCCTCGCACGTTTTAGACGGGGATGCCTCGCGCGGCAACCCGATCTACGTAACACGAGGCCGCCTAGCGAGCCAATGTTAGTATGTAGGTAGGCCGTGCGTAGTTTATACGCAGCTTAAGTTTTAATTCGATCGGATATGTAGTTTTTGAGTTATTGAGAAAACGATATTTCAGATGGGAATAACTCCGAAACCGTTCGACCCATTATCCCCGTTAACGTACTTAACCGTCGTTCGAATGTTACCCTCGTAACGGCCGGCCGGGCAAAACCAAATTTGTCCTCGGTTTCTTCATCAGTGAGTCGAACCTTATCGTTTGACACCATTTTCGAAAAAAAAAAATCGAATATTACAGACCTTTGGGCAAAATGATAGCACGCTATTCGCTAGAACATGCGTGCAAAAAGCACTGACCTGAAGTCAGTACTATTTGGCGTGCTTGTTCACGTTGACAAATTCAAATGGAATGTGTTTGACTCGGAACCGGAAAGAAAATAATACCAGCGCCACCTAGGAAGATCCTTACGAACTCCAAATGTCTGTATAAGGCGCCGCCATAGACCGCATTATTTAGGTTAGGCGGGAATTTTGAATTACGATCCATCCGTGGATCCGAGCACTGAATTCCCCATGCATTTCTTATGGACCTAAAATTTACGCGAATTTCTCGCCTGTTTTTAGATACTTTCGCTAATTTCTTAAGGTTTATTTCGTTTGAAACAGATCTAGTGAACCTTTCTCAAAAATCTAGAGTCAAGTTTTCATAACAAAATTGTATATTTCCAAAATAATTAATGAATATAAGTCGGACGTTACACGGTCAGTCTGGTATCAGTCTCGCATCACAACAATCATGGATTGATGGCAGATTGACGGAAATTGGTTCTATATTCGTAGATTGATGGACTGATGATCCGGATTGATGGTAATACTGATGCGAGACTGATACCAGACAGACCGTGTAATCTCCGTCTAAAAGTGTTCATCAAATTCGATTGACTTATGTCTTAACCCACTCATCGAAATCAATCAAAAATAATAACATAACCCTAAATCGGACATGTAATAACGCACAACAAAAGTCATCTACGACATACGTAAATCTTTTGAACTACACTCGTTTCAATTTTGATTTAAGGATAAATAGAAGTAGATTTTGATGTGGAAAGAACATGAAAACATGCAATAATGATGAAGGTTACCAATATTTGAAGTCTCTGTACTAACATTCTCTTTTAAATAGGGTGGTTTCATCTCAAAGTTGAACCTGCATATGACTCCCATGTTAGAAAATTTTAATATGGATCTCCCGCCAAGAGAATGATTCTAACCTAACTAATGTGGTCTATAGGGGTTTATGTTTCCTATAGCTCCCCCATTTATCGTTCATTGATCATTGGCTAAGTTGCGCTGACGATTGATAACAATTAACAACCATGAAACCGGTACGTATCTGCTCTGAATGGCACTTTCCTCTTTGGGTGGAAACTGAGCGATGACATGGCTAGCCTGGACTTCACGTCAGTGCTTTTTAAGAATTTATTTAAATAGTCTATTTTATCCAAAATAATATCTCATCTTGTTCTTACTTCATTCTTCATTTTCATTTCAGAGTGATGTCTTTAGATACTGAAAGAAAAAACATACAGCCGGGAATTTCCCAGCTTATACCTGATCTAGCTTTGAGTCTAATGGGACATCGCGCACCTGGAGTAACCAGCATTAATCATATCAACATGCAGCAACCTGTCAGTGGTAAGCCAAATTTTGTATATGATTAATAGATCACTGACCTCGCATATTCAGGTGATGACGGGACAAACGAACCATTTGGTGGCGTGAAGTGTTGTTTTTGGCGCGCTGTTCAGGTGAACATAGTGGCTATCAATCCAAATGTCTGTAATTTTCGAAGTACATTAGCGAACTTAACCGTCTCATTCGGATGAGCAAACTACCCTGATTTCTCTGAAATTAACAGTCGCTATCTCTCTTCGTTCGAAAGTTATCGTGGCAACGGGTGACCGGTCAGCCGGAAAGAAACGCATTTTATTAGTGTCCGACCGATGGTTTTTCAGCCGAAACTGAAACCGAACTTTCGGCCAGGTCCTCAGTTTCGGCCGAAATCGAAACCGAAACCGAAACTTTATATTTTATACCGAAATCTAGAGTATTTTTTACAATTTTATTTGCATATACATAAAAACAGTTGAGTAGTGTTGAATAAAATAAAAAGACAATGTTTTCGAGATCTATATTTATCATTTTGGTATTACCAAGTTATCAAAATATTCAGTCGAAGGTCGAAGTATAAAGGGTGATTCTAAATCAGACGTGAACCTTGGAGGAGGTGTATGGATCATTTGCTGTGTTTTGAACCGTTTTTATTGATAACTGAAAATCAACAGTTTCCGAGATATTTGAGTTCTGGTTCTGTTGAAGAAGAGTTAGTATGATTTGAGAAAAATAACGAATTCAATATTTTTTTGTTGCAACTAAGCTCGAAATTTCATTAAAAAATTGGTTCAAGCACTGACGTGAAGTCAGAAGCTTTTGCGCGTATGTTCTATTGTCCATTCTCCTGTATTGGACACTCTTAATCGAATTTACCATGGTAAATTATGTTGTCCATTCTCCTGTATTGGACACTCTTAATCGAATTTACCATGGTAAATTATGTTGTCCATTCTCCTGTATTGGACACTCTTAATCGAATTTACCATGGTAAATTATGTTGTCCATTCTCCTGTATTGGACACTCTTAATTCGAATTTACCATGGTAAATTCGAATTAAGTGTCCAATACGGGAGAATGGACAACATAATTTACCATGGTAAATTCGATTAAGAGTGTCCAATACAGGAGAATGGACAATAGAACATACGCGCAAAAGCTTCTGACTTCACGTCAGTGCTTGAACCAATTTTTTTTTCGTGTTTTTTTTAAATTTTCTAGGGGTACGGTTCTTAAAAATTTTTTTTTCGTCATTTTTTTCAAATTTTCTAGGGGTATGGTTCTTACAAAATTTTAAACACGTCTTCATGTTGATTTTCTACTACTAGTTACCAAGCACCAATGCGATCGAATATTTATTTTTTGAGTTATTAAGGAAATGAAATCATATTCCAGGTGGGTATAACTCGGAAACCGTTAGACCGATTATGCCCAAAAACGAATTCAACTCTCCCTTTCGGATACGCAACCTACCCTGAAAATTGCAAGTCCCTATCTCCTTTCGTTCGAAAGTTATCGAGGCAACGGTCACCCATCTACTGAACTCACACAAGAATGCTCGAATCTCCAACAATATTTAACCGATCGTATTAAAACTTGAAAGTTGGCAGTAGAGTTAGGTTATGAAGGCTCTTGCAAAATTTCAGCAATTTCAAACGAATAGTTACTGATATATAGAATTTTTTTTTTTTATTTTCAATGATTTATTAAAAATTTTCTGCAAATGCTATCCTCACCAAATTTTGCAAACATTTTCGCGTTGGCATTCTACAACTAATAACCATGTTTGAATTCAATCGGATTCAGTATTTTTCGAGTTAATGAGGAACAAAAAACCACCAAATTTCAGAAAATTTCAGATGGCTATAACTCTAAAACCGTTTGGCCGATTATGCTCATAAACAAACTGAAATGTCGCGTTCTGGTGCAAATCCTAACCTGAAAATTTCAAGCCGCTATCTCATTCCGTTCTCAAGTTATCGTGACAACAAAAATATTTTTTAATAATTTTTTTAAAATTTTCTAGCCATACGATTCGCACAAAATTTCACGAACGTGCTTCGGTTCATATTCTACAACTACCTACCAAGTTTCAATTCGATCGGATTTATATTGGTTGAAAACAAAATTATTACTCGGAAACCGCTGGGCCGATTATGCCCATTAACGAACTTGTCCGTCGTATTGGGATGTGCCACCTACCCTGAAAATTTCAAGTCACTAGCTCTTTTCGTTCTCAAGTTATCGTGGCAACGGCCGGACGGCCGGACTGCCGGACGGCCGGCCGGACAGAATCAAATTTGACCTCGAATTCTTCATTGGGGAGTCGAACTTAATCGTTTGAGACCATTTTTTTCAAAAAATTCGAAAGTTACAGACATTTGGGCAAAACTATAACGCGATGTTCCCCAGAACATACGCGCAAAAATTGGTTCAAGTCCTGTGGACAGGAGCTTTTTGGCGCTCTAGTTCAAACAGACAAATTATATCTCCGAAAGTATTGGTTTCTCAGAGTTGGGAATTATATCAATGGATTCCTATGATAGAACTGCATCATGAAAGAAATTAAATTTAAAAAAAGCGTCGTTTAAGAAAAATGCTTCAAAAATTATCTTATGAAAAAAAGAGCAATCTACAATGCTCCAATGCTTTAAAAATTGTCACTAAATTTATTTATCAAGATTAAAGGAGCAATCTGCAACGATTCAACCTCATGGAATGGGTTGTTGCAACTCACACTCGGTGCATAGTTTTCACAACTCGAAAAAGGAAAATATCATCGAAATGTCTAGAGCATGGCTGGAGACAATCATAGCAGATTGTCCATTTATTCCTGATATTTGAGTAGGTAGTGGATTACGAACAAATTATTTTAATAGTTCAAAATTTATGAATAAAATACTATCCTGTTTTCATAATTTGAAATTTGATCGTTCATACAACTAACACATTCTTTTCTGTATCATGAACCTTAACTCAAGAAAAAATGATTGATACACAAATTTAGATCCATATTCCAGTTTTGCCCATTGCCCAAATGTCTGTAATTTTCGAATTTTTGGCTGAAAATGGTCTCAAACGATTTGGTTCGACTCACTGATCAAGAATCCGAGGTCGAAATCGATTCTGTCCGGCCGGCCGTAGGCACGAAAACTCTCGAACGATAGGAGTTAGAGGATTGAAATTGGCAAGGTGGGTTTGGAGCGTAAATATCGCTTCGTTAATATTATATATATCGTTAATAAATATATCTTCGTTAATGGGCGAAATCCATCAAGCGGTTTCGGAGTTATGGCCGATTTTAGTAAAACACATTTTTTATGAATATTTCCGAAACCGATCACTCGATCTATCTGAAATTTAGCATCAAATTGTAGAATCATGACCTTTATACGCATGTGAAGTTTTGTATTGATCAGGATACCGCAAAGCGTCAAAAAAAAAATTTGAAAATTAAAAAAAAAACATTTCTAGAATAACTCTCGACCGGAATGAGCTAGGCAGTTGAAATTTTCAGAGTAGGTTAGGAAGATGAATATCTCGGTTAAGTTCGTTATTGGGCAAAATGGGCCAGATGGTTTCGGAGAAACGAAAAAAAAATTTTTTTAAGTAACAAATTTCAAATTCAATTTTTATTTAAGATGCAGTTTCACCATAAAAATCCATTGATATCATTTTCAACTCCAACAAGCAATACTTTCGGAGGTATGATTTTTGTAAATTTCTATAATGAATCGTACTTCTATGTTTTCACAGAATGCTATAATTATTCTATCTATGAATTATTATATGATCTGTGTTCATACTCGTACTACTCGTACATGTCATCCTGTTCTATAAGAGAGAGTCAAATTCATTTCAGCCATTTAATTTGATTTCTTCCATGGTGCAGTTCTCCTTCTCAGATTGCTCATTTAATCTTGATAAATAAACTATTATTTGAATTAAATTTCCTCTATGATACAGTTCTATCATAAGAATACATTGATATAATTCCCAACTCTGAGAAACCAATACTTTCGGAGATATAATTTGTCTGTTTGAACAAGAGCGCCAGAAAGCTCCTGTCCACAGGGCTTGATCCAATTTTTTTAATATGAACTTGATATAAATACATACACCTACCTATGTACCCACCATTTCGTAATTAGTTCTTCTTTTCAAAACCTGCCCTCCCTGCCTCCCCTTGCGGCGCCTATGAATATCAGTGCTCCTCTTCTTGAAATCTTTTCATAACCTAGTATCAGTTTCATTATAACGGCACGCATTTTAAATAATTATCGCACAGGTACCAAACCAAAATTTTCCTGGTAAATTCCGTATTTCTCACGATAATTTGACCCCATGATGTAATATCCTATCTCTATCCATTGTCGCAACCGTACAAGTGTGTAGTAAGTAGAAGTTGTTACATATATCATTTTCCTCTTATTTATCAGTTACAGTTAGTATTGATTAGATAATGTAAAAAAATCTAGTACAACTGATATTTTTGGCGCTCTTGTTCCTCGGAACAGAGTGCTTATCAATTTGCCCAAATTTTCGAATTTTTTGCTGCTCAGATAGGTTCGTTATTGGGGAGAATCGGTCTGTTTGAATTCAATTTCTTTCATGATGCAGTTCTATCATAAGAATCCATTGATATAATTCCCAACTCTGAGAAACCAATACTTTATTCGGAGATATAATTTGTCTGTTTGAACAAGAGCGCCAAAAAGCTCCTGTCCACAGGGCTTGAACCAATTTTTGGCGCGCTTGTTCCTCGGAACAGAGTACTTATCAATTTGTCCAAATGTCTGTAATTTTCGAATTTTTGGCTGAAAATGGTCTCAAACGATTTGGTTCGACTCACTGATCAAGAATCCATGGTCAAAATCGATTCTGTCCGGCCGTCCGGCCGTTGACACGATAACTCTCGAACGGAATGAGCTCGTTCGAGGGATAAATATCTCAGTTAAGTTCGTTATTGGGCAAAATCGGCCTGATGGTTTCGGAGTAACGAAAAAAAATTATTTTTTTTACATTACAACTTTTGAATTCAATTTTATTTAAGATACAATTTTATCATAGGAATCCAATGATATAATTTTCAACTCTAACAAGCTAATACTTTCGGAGATATGATTTTTCAAAATTTCAATAATACATCGTAGTTCTATGTATTCACTGTCTGTGTTCACTGTTCATAAATGTCATCTTATCTTATCATCTATCATTAGAATACATTGATATAATTCCCAACTCTGAGAAACCAATACTTTCGGAGAAATTGGTTCAAGCTCTGACGTGAAGTCAGAATCTTTTGCTCGTATATATGTTCTCTTGTCCATTCTCCTTTATTGGACACTCTTAATCGAATTTACCATGTTGAATTCTATTGTCTGTTCTCCTGTATTGGACACTCCGAATTTACCATGGTAAATTCGATTAAGAGTGTCCAATACAGGAGAACAGACAATATAATTCACCATGGTAAATTCGATTAACAGTGGTCCAATATAGGAGAATGGACAATAGAACATACGCACAAAAGCTCCTGACTTCACGTCACTGCTTGAACCAAATTTTTTTTGTGAAGTCAGGAGCTTTTGCGCGTATGTTCTATTGTTCATTCTCCTGTATTGGACACTGTTAATGGAATTTACCATGGTGAATTCTATTGTCTGACAATAGAATTCAACATGGTAAATTCGATTAAGAGTGTGTCCAATAAAGGAGAATGAACAAGAGAACGTACGAGCAAAAGCTTCTGACTTCACGTCAGTGCTTGAACCAATTTTTTTTCAATGATTTATAAAAACATTTTCTAGTGCTACGATCCTCACGAAATTGGTTCAAGCCTGACGTGAAGTCAGAAGCTTTTGCTCGTATATATGTTCTCTTGTCCATTCTCCTTTATTGGACACTCTTAATCGAATTTACCATGTTGAATTCTATTGTCTGTTCTCCTGTATTGGACACTCCGAATTTACCATGGTAAATTCGATTAAGAGTGTCCAATACAGGAGAACAGACAATATAGTTCACCATGGTAAATTCGATTAACAGTGGTCCAATACAGGAGAATGGACAATAGAACATACGCGCAAAAGCTCCTGACTTCACGTCACTGCTTGAACCAAATTTTTTTTCGTGAAGTCAGGAGCTTTTGCGCGTATGTTCTATTGTTCATTCTCCTGTATTGGACACTGTTAATGGAATTTACCATGGTGAATTCTATTGTCTGTTCTCGTGTATTGGACACTCTTAATCGTAATGGTAAATTCGATTAAGAGTGTGTCCAATAAAGGAGAATGAACAAGAGAACGTACGAGCAAAAGCTTCTGACTTCACGTCAGTGCTTGAACCAATTTTTTTTCAATGATTTATAAAAACATTTTCTAGTGCTACGATCCTCACGAAATTTTGCAAGAATTTTTGCGTTGGCATTCTACAATTAATAACCATATTTGAATTGGATCGGATTTGTATGTTCTGAGTTATTGAGGAAATAACAACCAAATTTCAGATTGATATAACTCCAAAACCATTTGGCCGATTATGCTAGATAACGAACTTAAATGTCGTATTCAGATGCGTAATCTACCCTAAAAACTGCAAATCGCTATTTCTTTCCGTTCTCAAGGAATCATGAGACACATAATATTTTTTCGTAATTTTTTAAATATTTTCTAGTGGTACGGTCCTCACAACATTTTACACACGTCTTCATGTCGATATTCTACAACTAGTTACCAAGGTTCAATTCGATCGAGTCTATATTTTTTGTTATTTTTAGTTATACGATCCTCACAAAATTTTGCACGAATTTTCGCGTTGCCATTCCACAACTAATAACCATGTTTGAATTGGATCGGTTTTCTATTTCTCGAGTTATTGAGGAAATAACAACCATTATGCCGATTATGCCTATAAACGAACTCAAATGGCGCATTAAGATTCTCAATCTTACCTGAAAATTTCAAGTCGCTATCTCTTTCCGTTCTTAGGTTATCGTTTTAATTTACTAGCAATACGATGTTCACAAAATTTCACAAACTTCCTTAGGTTTATATTCTACAACTACTCACCAAGTTTCAATTCGATCGGATAAGTATTGGATAAAGACAAAATTATCACTCGGAAACCGTTAGGCCGATTATGTTCATTAACGAACTTGTCCGTCCTATTGGGAAGCGCCACCTAACCTGAAAATTTCAAGTCGCTATCTCTTTCCGTTCTCAAGTTGTCGTGGCAACGGCCGGCCGGCCGGACAGAATCAAATTTGACCTCGAATTCTTGATCAGATATAGTCGGAACTCAATCGTTTGAGACCATTTTCGGCGAAAAATTCGAAAATTACAGACATTTGGGCAAAATGATAACGCGATGCTCCCCAGAACATACGCGCAATATCGAACTTATTCGAGATATTCATTCCTCAAATCTACTCTGAAAATTATATTATATCAATTGAATATTTATAATTTATGATGCATTTCTATCATAGGAATCCATTGATATAATTCCCAACTCTGAGAAACCAATACTTTCGGAGATATAATTTGTCTGTTTGAACAAGAGCGCCAAAAAGCCCCGGTCCACAGGACTTGAACCAATTTTTTGTGATTAATAATAGTCGGAAATATTATTAGAAAAGAAAAGTCCCTCTTGGTGCGGAGTTGTTGGGAAGCACTGTTGATATTGGAGATATTGGAGTATTATTTTCATTTATAAGCTTTTCAAAAAGTACCTAAAATAAACAAGTATTGTTTAATGTTTTGCATAAACAGGATATCCTAGGTACTTGTTTTGTTATCGCATTGTTGCTATCGAGCGTCTAATGACATGCCCCCGTCGGTTGAAATATTTCAAGAGTGAATTAATAATTAATATTAATAGGAATATAATTTCCATTTCCACAATTTCCCATTCATAGTTCGTACCAGTGCTGCCAGAGTATTTCAAACTAGAGTAACAGATGATCATCGAAAATAGTAACAGATCCAAGAAAAACGTAACAGAATTATTATTAACCTAAAAATTAATGAATTTGACTCTGTGCTATTGAAACTTCATTTATTGAAAATTGAAATAATATACCTAGCTTTCTATTTGACTGATAACATCAGTTGGAAGTGATGCGCATCAGTTCAAACCAGAGAAATAGAGGGAAATTCCGGCTATTTCTCTGGTTCAAACTGATTTCGCATCAGTTTGGAAGTGATACAGCGTCAAATAGAAAGCGCCTATATTATTAGTGTTCTGTGGAAATAATTCTGAACATTCAAAAATAAACACTTACAAATTACATTTCGTCTGAAGGAAAATCCGATTTGCTTCAAATGGTAACAGATTTCTGCTCAGAGTAACAGGGTAACAGATTACTTTTGATAGTAACAGATCTGTTACAATTGTAACAGATTGGCAACACTGGTTCGTACTGGAAGTACTAGAACTATTAGAACTAGATGAAAATGGGATTTTGCCAACTGCGCTTTGAAATTAGGCCGACAACTGGCGCGCGTGCGTTCTTTCGTGCGCGTTGATAATTTAAGCATTGGTTCAGGAGATATCGATGACGTCACAAAAAGATTGCAAATGTCTGCGTTGCCTTCCATTTACAAACACTTCAATTAATATAGTTTTCAACAAAAAAGTGTGATCAAAAACCCTGTGCTTGTGTATTTTTTCTACCTAATATAATGTTTCCCGGTTCTGGAGGCCGTAAGTAGATTATAATCCATTTAGATCAGCACGTTTGGCCGAGCTCCATTATTGGCGTTTGTAGCTATGTTGTCATTTGTTTTTGACCCTTTAAAGATTTCATTTGTTTTTCTGCACGAGTAATATAATATGTTAAAGGTAAATCCGTTTATTGACGATCGACTTGGTTCCATTCTGAGGATAGTGATGATAAAATAGCAGCTCGAAATTAACAGTCATTTCAATTCAGGGTTAGATAACCTATCAGGATATCAGTAACGTGTTTTAAAACATGTTCCATTGTCACTCCTTGAATATTTCTCTGCTGCTTGTAACCTTTTTATGTATGCAGAGCTGTGACAATTTATCCCAAAATTTTACTCTAGTAGAAAACTTTTTTAACAGTACCTACACTTCCTGCAAGTTGTTGCAAAATGTATTGTTTTTCTTCACAAGTGATTTAGATCTCTACAATTCCTCAGAAATGATTGTTCTCACATTCCTATGCAAGGATAAACTTGAATGCCACAAATTGTATGAGAATTGAAATTAATTGACAAAACACCTTTTTTTTAAAAATACTTTTATTTATACACATACAGTTATCATTCAAGAACTCACTACATATCAACAGTTCTACATGAATCAGTCGGTGCTGTAAAATAAAAAATAACTGAATCCAATAAATTCCATAAACAATTCAATGTTTTGTTATCAGGTCTGCACTATTAGCGAAAAAATATCACAGAACGCATTTGTGTAGATGCATTTTCAATTTTAAATTTAGCAAATAAACAGAAATTAATTTTATTAAAAATTTATTAGATTGCGAAAGGTCAAATGCAGGTCGATGACCCCATTGCATACCAGACGATACTATTGATCTTTCATATTTTATGGAAAACTCATAAGTAGAGATTGCTATTCATTATTTCATTTTAAGGGTCTACCTAACTCAATTTCTGGTCAAATACATTTTGATATCTGATTATAATTGATGATCATATGATAAATTGCAAGAAGGAAAAAATTTTCGAAACAAGCTCATATGAGATACTATTTTGGTTTGATACTAAATAATTGAAAATATTTAGCCCCTTTATTCTCTATGTTGTGCATTTAAGGAATGATGATGAATTATTATTAATTAAATGTGATATGCCTATTTGCTATAGCTATCACTTTTGTGTGTAATGTTTATGTACGATAAGTTAAACCTTGACTCGGAGATATTCTCATCAATGAATTTATTTTCTAAAGTAAGATTGATGACCAATTATTCGTGATATTGTCTGTATTAGAAATCTTTCCATAATATGCTTGGACTAGTTCATTATTCTCAACTTATTACTTCCTGAATTTTATTCCATATAAATGACACTTTCAATTAAGCAATTGAATCATCTGTTCCTATTTCTTATTGCCAACATTTTGTGTACTAGCAACTTGCTAATTAACTCGACCTTTGCTTGAAGCTGTCTCAAAAAAAGCAATAATAATAATAATAAACTATCTATGTATTAAAAACATGTATTTAAAACTATTAGGAAATAGATCATTTCTAATTTGCAATCTTACTAGAAGATGACGATTGTTGATCAGCAAGATCAACGATAGTCTGACGATATAATTATTTTATATTTTGATATTAGGTTTAAATATTCATTTTACTGCACTGATATATGATATATATGATATATATAATATGATATATGTCATGATGACATCGTAAATTTTTCCGGCTCATTTTTCCATTATTTTATACGATACAAAGTAAAACATCTATCTATGGGAGATGATAGCCCTAAATAAGGGCCCTGTAGCGGTCTTCGAACATCTGAAGTTCTGAATATTCATCGCTTGGACTGTCAGACCTGGTTTTGAAAGAGACCCTCCTGGCCTTACGAGCAACATTTTCCTTTTCGAATTCAAATATTGAAGGGATTTCTGAGCAAGAAGGAATATTTTTGAAAACTAGCGGAGGTGATTCTTCTCCAAGAGAACCCATGCGCCTACAGAGAATTATATTTGTGAGAGGAGACTTTTGAAAGGTTATGTAGTATTTATAATTTGTTCGTTCTTCTCCTCTTGTCTTTTCATTTTTCAGGAGTTTCGGGTACCTTGGAGAAACCTCTCCGTTTTTTGACGAAGGAGTCCATATTGAAGAAATAAATGCCTATCAATATTTTTAAATTGCAGTAAATTTTGTGAACAATAGTTACAAATCACGACACTCACGGGGAGACAGGGTTTTTTTGCTGAGGTTTTTCCCTAAGCTCTTGTATCATACGTCGAATTGTATGGTACCCCGTTACACCAACCTCTGCTAACACATATACAGCTCTCAGTCAAAAGAATATATATATATATACTGCACTGTTCCCTGCTTGCAAGATAATATTTCTAACATAATGTGTTCAATTATTTCTTTTCATGGAGTATGCTTAATATGTTTTGTATATGGAAAGAATGCAAAATACTTGGTCTTCTCTATCTTCCTTGTACAATTACCAAAAACATATTATATTATTGTTCTTCTATTTCAGGCAATTGATACTGCTATGTATTTAAATAATTCAATTTTTTTTATTTTCATGTCGATCTATGCTGTCTTCTGGAAAAAAGATGATTTCTTGAACAGTTGCTCTTAAAGCAACTGAAACTAATTTCGAGAATTGGAGGATGTACTTTTAGGAAGTGGTTTCTCTCAAGAATCTTCTGTAGAAAAAATATCCAGTATTAGTTCACAGTTCACACCCCCTCTTTATGCAGGCTTTTACTCTTTCTACCATGGTCCTTCAACACACGTCTCTGTTGATATTGCATTTAAATTACTTTTAGCACACTCAAAATGCATACGTTTGTAGATCTTTATTGTTTGTTCACACAAAATTGTGATCTTGAAAACTCTACAAGGATATTTGCTAGTCATCTTCGTTTCAAAATACGAATTTACGATTCTATCTTAATTTATCTGGAAAATAAAAATGAAATCATTACTAATGTAATAATGGAGTAGATGTTTTATATTCCTTTATCTTGTATTTGAGGTTATAATGGATAACATGGAAAACTCAATTAGTGCTGACAACCTTATAGAAAAAAAAATACCCGCGTAATTCAAAAGTCCCGATTTCAAAGAATTATCCTATGTTACTAACTTCAGGTATCTGGAAGCGCCTAATTGTTATCGTCTCAAATAATTCTGTTTATTATTCAAGTGGTGTTTAATTCTGATGCATTTAAAATTGTTGAGTTACTGTGTTGCTGCTTGTTGATTTTTATGATTATTTCACACATCCTCCAATCATTATTATCTGTATCGCCAGATTTTGGTAACAACATAGAATATATTAAAATCAATCAAAATATTATTACATAATATAATTAGTTTTTAAATTTAAGACTGCAAAGTTTATTGAACTACATAGTTTGTTCCTTAAAAGTTTTTGGAGATGATAACAATTAGGTATGTGTCCATGCAGTTTTTTATTGCTCATTATTTTTTTATTACATTATTTATTTTAAATATTGAATTAAGAATTATAATAAGTGGGAAGGTTTAACGGGTAATTCCGCACTTATATATACTTCTCCGCCTTGTCCATATTTCTAAAAATTATAATTTTTAGTTGAATTAACATATTGACGACACTTGATTAATCAAAGACTTTACTTGCTTTATGGCCTGTTTTGATAAATTTGAACAAGATTCTAGCTTATTTGTAGGGTTGTGAAATTTTCGTTCTAATAAGAATTTTTTCATTTTAGAATCATGGCAAACCAATCCTCCTCGTCAGACGGGAAGTCCACCAACACAAACTACCTTTCCCGAAATAACAGGTACGTACTTTTCATGTTAGTGAATTATCATGGAAATGAATTTGATGGGTTGGGTTGTGTTCGAAAATTAACTCCACGGAGTAGAGTTTTTGAAGGTTTGACAGATTTACTCTAGAGTTCACTCTGACAGTGACAGAAGGTGCCAATATCGGAAAATAGGTTATGTTGGTTTAAGAAAGAACCTATTGTTATTGTTTTCTTACTTATGTGTAACTCTAATCATAAATATATATTATGAGCAATATTAAAACTATTAAATTACCTCACAGAACATTCATAAAACAGTGAGACAAAGATACTAGATTTTCCGTCCCATGAGTTATGTCAATTTTGACAGGAGTAAAATGAACTCGGAGTCGTATACTCTGACGGAGCTGTCACACTGACATATTTGACAGATATTTTCGGTTCATTTGGACAGATGCATGACAGATGAGATCGATTTCGAGTGCTCCGAGCGTGTCAATGGAAATCGCCATTACATTTCGAACGACAGTCATGGAGTAAAATTTACCCAACCTTTCAGATTTCGAACGCAATGGAGTAAATATTACTCTACGGAGCTAATATTCGAACACAACCTTGTATGATTCCAAATCTGAAAGTTTTGATAAACTGTCAATTATTCAAAAATGTTTCTTCTATGTTGACTACTAGTTCAGTTTCGATAACGTTATTAATATAATGGTAATATTTTAGTGTCTTTCTGTTGGCATGATAATTAATTGAAATGTCATATTCAATTCATGACTCATTGATTTCTGACCAAAAGGAAGGAACTATTAATTAATAGATAATCATATTATGATTTCAAATAGCATCCTAGTTTCAATATGTTTATGCATACAAGAAACAATGATTGAATAATAACACGATAATTCATTGTGATGACATTTCAAGTACCTACTGGAATCAAGTCGGAATGTTTTTTATTTTCTCAATAAAATATAATATTCAAGGTATAATAGTACCTATTATAGTACTGATACTAATTGTCGAGTCGTGGTTTTGTTTGATTTTATTGTTACTAGAACAAATTTATAACATTCATTAATAATCCACATTACTAGCAGGTACATCAGGAGCGATAGGTACAACAAGCACAGCTGTAGCTTTACCAGGGTCTGCAACTCCTGGCCCAATAACTACAGTACCTCCTCCAGTCGAAGCTCCAGTATTTCAATGCCCGCGCAGGCCAAATTTGGGACGAGAAGGAAGGCCCATCGGACTGAAGGCGAACCATTTCCAAATAACAATGCCAAGAGGTTTTGTTCACCATTATGATGTTAACATACAACCAGATAAATGTCCGCGAAAGGTGAGTGAAATGAAAATTTAAGTTTTCTAAATATCTAAGATGAACGACATAACCATTCATAAAGTGCACTTAATCTGCATAGAACGGTTCATAATGTTCAATAAATATCTGTTAAAAGTTGAAAATTGTTATGAATAAATTACTTTTCAGGTGAACAGAGAAATAATAGAAACTATGGTACATGCCTATGGCAAGATATTCGGAAATTTAAAACCTGTATTTGACGGCCGGAACAATTTATACACTAGGGATCCTTTGCCCATCGGAAATTCCAGGGAAGAATTAGAAGTAACCTTACCAGGAGAAGGAAAAGACAGACTATTCAGAGTGACAATAAAATGGGTAGCTCAGGTTTCCTTATTCGGCCTTGAAGAAGCTCTTGAAGGTAGAACACGACAAATACCTTATGAGGCTATAGTTGCGCTTGATGTTGTAATGAGACATCTCCCATCAATGAGTTATACACCTGTCGGTAGGAGTTTCTTCAGTAGTCCAGATGGCTATTATCACCCCTTGGGTAAGTAGAAAATGTTCAAAAGTACAAGATGTGTGAGAAAAGTTATGAGTCAGTAAGGCGAGCGATCTGGCAACACTGTGTTGTTCTATTTGTTTAGATGCGCAGTCAGTGTTTCAGCAACATACAGTTGTGTTTTTGTTATGTGTTATAGCCGATTTACACAAGGCCAATAGTCGAGACAATCCACTAAGACAAGACAATACCCAAAAATTTTAAATCATTCTATTTCATTGTAATTGGTTGAGGACAATTATCTTTATTTACACGCCAATATTAGATTGGCGTTGTGGATTGTCCCGGCTATTGGCCTTGTGTAAGTCGTTCAGTGTGAAAATGGAACAGAGGAATTCAGAGCAATGCTATGGGACCAAGTTTTGTGTCAAACTACTTTGAAAAGTTGAAACAGGGAACATTCCATATAAAGGACACAACTTGAAGATTAACCTTTAACTTCAAAAACTGACGAGAATATCAAACATCTGAAGGCTCTTGTGAGATAATATCATCTTTTAACAATAAGTATGACAGTGCACAAAAGGGGATGCTTCATCATAAAAACGCCCTTCTCCATCACAGAATTTTCAACTCAAAAGGAATTGCTGTTGTTCCCCAGCCTCCCTACTCACCTGATCTGAGTCCTTGGAAATTTCTTTTCTCAAAATTGAAAAATGTCTTGAGAACACGTCATTTTGGTACTCTGGAGAACATTCAAATGAATGTGACCGATGTGTTGAAGGTCCTAACAATTGAAGCCTTTCAGTCCTGCTATAAAGGGGACTTCTTTATTTATTCATTTCTTTTCTCACACACCTGGTAGATTTACGAGGTTATTCCGGCCATTAAATTTTGACACATTTCACCGTGTATATTTTGAAAATGTTAGGTTATGCTCATTTTCCTGTCAGATAACTACCCAACGTTGACCTCTCTACATAGAAGTCGTAGTGATGGCGTATTTTTCACAATGTGAATTTTCTTGGGAAAAATAATGAATTTGAGAAGATATGTGAATTCAACAATTCCAAAGAACTGGCTACTGTCGAAGAAAATTTTTCATCTGTTGTTACTATGGAAATATATATTTCACGTATATAAACTGGTTGGAAGAGTCAGTTATGCTATTTTCTTGTAGGGAAATCAAGAATGAAGTGTTGAAATTTTAATGAAAAATAATGGATACAGCAGTCCGTTACTTTGTGATAGTTCATTTGAGGTTTTTCCCTAATCTCTAGTATCATACATCAAATTATATGGTACCCCGTTACACTAACCTCTGCTAACACTTTTTTCATACATATGCTTTATTGTTAGATAAAAAACAAATAGAATGCTCGAAGTTCAAAGGAATATATTTATATATTTGAAAAAAGAATAAAAGTACCTGAATAACCCTGCAGGAAAACTTCTAAACGAACAGACGTACCTGTGGAATTCCCCACTCTTCGAAATTCTCAAGAAATAAGTTTACAGAAGACATTTAAATACCTTGTTGCACAACTTGAAATACACCAGTTTCTAAATGTAGTAGTACTACGAAACCGGAGTCACTGTTAAACCTTAATAAAATATAGAGATAGGATAGGAAACTAAGTAATTTCATTCGAGAGTTCAACATGTCCTAAGACAGAATGAAGTTTTTCTATTGCATTTTTCAGCTCTGTATAGCACTTCCTGATACTTTGTCTCTACTTCTTCAAATCTGCTTTCGACATTTTCAATTTCAAAGCGAAGGGTTCTTTATTATTCGAAGATAATGATCTGTGATAATATCTTGTCTACGATGGAACATTATGTTGATTATTGAGAGTAGAAATTGACAAAGTCTCAGAGAATTGTTTTGACATTAATTTCGATATTTCAGGAGAGACAACCTGCCTTAGTTTCAGTTACAAAAACGTGATAGGCCAAAATCATGTCCAACCTGGAAACTTTTTAAAAGTGAAGTAAGCATACTTCTCTACATAGTCTCAATTCATCTCGATAAGCTATTCCTATTGAAGTTTAATATCTGTGATACCCTCTTTATAGTGAAAATAGATTATTGAACTTCTCAAAATATCCCACAAGTACAACTCTTATTAAAAGACACACTGTGAAAAATTTGCGAAATACATGCAAAAACCGGGAAATAGGGTGGAAAAACGAAAGTTTTAACTCATTGAATTTGATCATCATGATATAAACTGGTGCATTGTCTTGATGGTAAAGTACTTGTCACCAAAAAAGCCCTTATGCGCGCTCTTACCAGGGTGCTACCATTTGGCACAAGTGTTGAGACAAAAATGCTATCAAACGATGCCATTTGAATTAAGAATGAAGAATCCGTGGTCAATTTCAGTTTTGTCTGTCCGTAAACAAATAATTAACTTTGAGACTTGAAATTCGCAGGCTAGGCTTCTGGCCTGAATATGACGGTACTAGTTTGTGAATAGACAATATCGGCCGAACGGTTTCGGAGGTTTATAACATTTGAAATTTTCCATTTTTCCATTACTTCCAAAACTGCAGTTCTGATCGAATTGAAAATTGGTATTTAGGTATACAATAGCAACTCCAAGGTCCATGCAAAATTCCATCAGAATCTTATCACTAGAAGCGGAAAAAAAATATAATGATCATTAAATGAACGAGCGCTAAAGCAGCTGACGTCACGTGAGTGCTTTTATAAATTTTTTTATGAAACGCTTCAATAAGGTCGCATTATTCTCGCCGTTGAAAACATGTTTGAAACATTAATAGATTTTTCCTTTTACAGGTGGTGGTAGGGAAGTTTGGTTTGGTTTCCATCAATCTGTAAGACCTAGCCAGTGGAAAATGATGCTGAACATCGATGGTAAAGTCATATTTATTTAAAGGGAATGGCAGTTTTACCTTTTCTGTTATGTTCTAGTGTCTGCTACTGCTTTCTATAAAGCCCAACCAGTTATTGAGTTTATGTGTGAGGTTTTGGATATAAGGGATATAAATGAACAGAGGAAGCCATTAACTGACAGCCAGAGGGTTAAATTTACAAAAGAAATCAAAGGTTTAAAGATCGAAATAACACACTGTGGAACTATGAGAAGAAAATACAGAGTTTGTAATGTAACGCGAAGACCTGCTCAGATGCAATCGTGAGTATTGTACAGTGTTTTCAAAGATAGAGATTTTTTTTATAGCATATAGAACTTGTCCGAATGAACCATTTACAAAAAATCACATATCCAGTGTATTTATCAAGTTTCTTCTAGGTTTTCTGTGAATTTGTTGAACGATTCTGTTTGTAAATTTGGGGCTAAAGTGTTGTGACGCACTCATGTTTTGTTGATATAAAAGGATGTTTCTTACTTTTAAACATTTTGGCTGAAAGTATTGTCCTAAATGCTTTTAAACTGTTTCAAAATTCCCACATTTCAAAACATGCCCCATATCTTAGTGTGAAATTTCACAAAAAAAAAATGCGTTAGATAAATAAATAAATAAATTCTCTGTAATTTTCAAATTTTTGGCTAAAAATGGTCTCGAACGTTTGACCTACTGATCAAGAATCCGTGGTCAAAATCGATCCCGGTCCGGTCGACCGTTAACACGATAACTCTCGAACGGAATAAGCTAGACAGTTGAAATTGTCAGAGTAGGTTTGGGAGATAAATATCTCGGTTGAGTTCGTTATTGGCAAAATTGGATGGTTTCGGAGCAAAGAAACTAATCGTTTGAGACCGTTTTCAAGCGCTCCAAAAAGAAAGTTTGTGGGAATTTGAAATTTGAATCATTACTTATGGAAAAGAAGTTTTTTTCTTCACTTCGATAATGTCTGTTCCAGAGAAGCATGCGAGTGAATATTATTCTTGACCTAACCCCGTATAGACCACATTAGTTAGGTTAGGCGGGAAATTTGAATTACGATCCATCCGTGGATCAGAGCACTGAATTCCCCATGCATTTCTTATGGACCTAAAATTTACGCGAATTTCTCGCCTGTTTTTAGATACTTTGGCTAATTTCTTAAGGTTTATTTCGGCTGAAATAGATTCTGTGAACCTTTCTCAACCATCTTGAATCAAGTTTTCATAACAATATAGTATATTTCCAAAATAATTAATAAATATAAAAGTATTCACCAAATTCGATTGACGTATGTCTTAGATCACTAGAAATCAGTCAAAAATAATAACACAACCCTAAATCGGCCTAGTAATGACACACAACAGAAGTCATCTACGACATACGGTAATCTTTCGAATTACACTGGTTTCAATTTTGATTTAAGAATAAATTGATGTAGATTTTAATGTGGAAAAAACATGAAAACATGCACTAATGATGAAGGTACCCAATACTTAATGTCTCTGTACTAACATTCTCTTTTAAATAGGGTAGTTTCATCTCAAAGTTGAAATTCCTTGTTAAGAAATTTGAATATGGATCTCCCGCAAAGAGAATGATTCTAACCTAACTAATGTGGTCTATATCATTTTCAGATTTCCACTTCAGCTTGACAATGGGCAAACCGTTGAATGTACAGTCGCAAAGTATTTCTTGGATAAATATAAAATGAAACTACGGTTTCCCCATTTACCATGCCTTCAGGTAAGATAAATTAAATTTTCGAAAGATAATTGAAAACAAATAAAAGAGTATTTTAACTCTGCAGGTAGGTCAAGAACACAAGCATACCTATTTACCCTTGGAAGTATGTAATATTGTCGCAGGACAGAGATGTATAAAAAAACTGACAGATATGCAAACATCAACAATGATCAAGGCAACTGCTCGGTAAGCGAATGTATCTGTAATAATTGATTGAACTGAAGAGAAGTTATTTTAATTCAATTCAGATAGTCGCAAGTAACGGGTCTTTCATTTAGAGCGCCCCAGTTTGCTTTGTAAATAAAATACGCTGGCAGTAATGAAGTCGTTGAACCCAATTTTCCATGACCCTCTCACACAAATCAGGTCGTATGTTAGCAATAACTCGTTCAATATTGATCTGTAAATCGTCTAAATTTGCTGGATGATTGCTGTGAAACAATGACTTAAAGTAACCCCAAAGGAGTTAAATCGCAGGAACGAGGCGAATAATTTATCGGTCCATTTCTTCAACTGATAGAATCAACGAATTTTGTTTTCAATAAAGTCATTGTGTCATTGGCAGTATGACAAGTGGCACCGTCATGATGAAACCACATATTCTGGGAATCGAGACGAATCAATTCAGGCCATAGAAAAACAGTCAACATTAAACGATAACGATTTCCATTGACAGTTACTGCCTTATGAGCTTTGTTTGAAAAATAAAACAAGGTCCAATGACTCCTCCAGCATAAAATCTGCACCAAACAGTAAGGTATCAGGATGTAATGGTAGTTCTTGCTATTCTTCAGGTTTATCACCACTCCAGATACGACAAATCTGCTTGTTAACATAACCGTTTAACCAGAAAAGAGCCTCATCTCTGAGAATGATTCTCTTATGAAAATCTGCATCATTTCCGATTTTTTCTGAGTACCAATTACTGAATACCCGACGCTTTAAATGATCAGTTGGTTTGAGTTCTTGGGTTAAAACAATTTTGTATGGATGTAAACCAAGGTCTTTTCGTAAAATTCGGCACAAATACGTCTGGGAGATGCTTAGTTCTTGTGAACGATGAGAAATCGATAAATTTTGGTCTTCACGAACATTTTCACGTACGGCAGCAATATTCTCTTCACTTCTTGCATTTCTTTGTCTTACTGGCACTGTAACATCATGAGGTGAAAAATTAGTTTCAAACTTCTTCACTAAACGTTCCATTGTTCTTGAAGATAAAGCAGAGTAACAGCGCGCGATTTTTCATAATAAATTTGTATTATTTGTAAACGTTGTTGAAGCGTGTATCTTTCCATGATTAAGTGGTAGACATTGACAAATACAACTGTCAATGTCACTAATAAGAAATGGCTGCAGTGCGTGAGTAATGTCAATTTGAAAATGGGATGTTCCCATTGAAAGACCCGTTACTTTAAATGAATTTGCTCATTTCTTGAATTGATGGTTTATTATACTTGGTGACATTAGATGTGCTTCACCCAGAAGGAATAAGTTTTCTACTTGATTTTTCGGCAATGTCGTAGTCTTACATCAAGAATGAAACGATATCATTTGCAAGAAATTTTATTAACGTATAATAAAAAAAATTAATAATGTGTTTAGCGACACATTTAAAAGTTTATGCAGAATTTTCCAAGTAGTTTATTTATTAGGAATGTCATTTCATATTGCCACTATTTAAATAAGAATTAATTAGCATAATCAACCACTGGTGTGGTTAATCAACCACTAGTGTGGTTGAATGAATAATAGGTTCTGTTAGTAATGGAGTGATTAAACCTCAAAACAGTCAAATGATGTTATTATTTATTGCTCGCTCATACCAAGATGTTAGATTATGATCTGAATTATTATATTTCTATGATTTCGATAGATCTCAGTTAGTGTTCAGTTCAAGATGCATAGAATAACAAGGTGTCGACCCTCCCTGCTAATTCCTGTTAATTTTTTCGGCCGAAAAACGGACCTAGAACTGTCAAATCACGTACTTTATGTACTACTTCACTTTATTAACGATGGTGCCGCTAGAGTCGAATTCGAAGATTCTGACAGGGGAATAAATGAAAACTGACAAGCGACAAACTCCACTTTCCACCGTAGCAGTTTATTGAAAAATCAATTCACTTTTTGATTAATCAGACATCTCTTCAGACATTATATGTAAACCCCATTTGTTTGGAACAGAAATTTCATCTTGCCAAGAACTACTGAGGTCAAATAAGGGATTTATCAGTAAAGAAGTTTCTTTGGAACATTTTGAATGGAATTGTAAATGAAGAAATCTGTGAAATCAATATTTATTTAAATGTATTAATTACCTCATCATGTCAGGCTCATTTGAATTGAGCATTTTACTTATTATTTTCGATGTGTAATTTCATCAAATCATTCTCATGTATACAGCATTTTGTCAGTTACCCAATACCCCTTGACAACTTTTTATGTTCTCAGCAATTAGATTGCAAAATATATTTGATTCTATAGCTATTATTCAGAACTATACTGATGAAATATTGAAAAATGATTCATTAAATTGATAAACTAACCAAATAGAGGGTAGTGTACTACGTTTCAATCTTTTATTCAATATATATTCACTAGAAAAATATTTTGAACAAACAAATCTTCTAATTTTCAATACCCTACCTCTACCACAAGCCAGTTGCCATTCTTGTCGTGTAACAATATCCTTGAAACAAATAATATTATATTATAAGAGCGCCAAAAATAATGACGCTTTAGGAAAGCTATTCAACTTTGATGAAATCACACTGTGTGGTTGCTCTGAACTTTGTTCTCTGCTAGTCCTTTCATCGTTGACATATAATATTGTTAGTTTTCATAACATGTCATTTCATTCCTTCTCAATATATAACTGAATTGTATAATGAATATAATTATTAATTAATAGAGTTATACCTTAATGTTCCAACTGTTAAAACAGTTTATGTTCATCAACCGGCAAGATTATAGTAAATCAACAAGTCTTAGCGTTCTCCTATGTTGATTTATTAACAATTAACGGTATCAGTGATCTTTCAATATTATTAATATTATAATTAATACCTATCTTCATACTACAAATCTGCCCCTGATCCGGCAAGAATAAACAATTGTTAAAAAAACTATATTCGCATAAAAACGAAGTATTTTCGAAATGAAAATAGTAATTGATTAAAATGGTTCTGGATACTCGTTCAGAGTTCACACAGCAAACATTTGGCATACTTTCGGCGCGGAAAAGAAGAACGTTGAACAAAATACTCAAAATACTAAATTTCAGAAAACGGTACGACTTTCCACAAGAAACTAGAATAAACAAAGATTCGAATTTAATTTGACATGTCGATAATTTTGTCCATAAAATTTCTACTGCCGGCATCTATCGGCGAAAATTGAAGTAGAACAAAATCCTTGTATTTTGACAGTATTTGGTCTGCAAATTGGCTGAGAATATGTCAAAGAGTGTCTTCACCATGTATTCTATGCATCTATGTTCAGTGTTACAAATCAGAGAACTAATCTAACTTATCTAATTAACTAATTTAACTTATCTAATTAATTTTATTTTTCATCAGCTCAGCACCAGATCGTGAGAGGGAAATCAATAATCTAGTTCGACGAGCAGATTTCAATAATGATGCCTATGTACAGGAATTTGGTTTGACCATCAGTAATAATATGATGGAAGTAAGAGGTAGAGTGTTACCCCCACCGAAACTTCAGTACGGTGGAAGGGTAGCTTCTCTCAGCGGACAGGTGGGCTGGCACGTTAGTTTCAGTTATTAATTTGTTTAGTTTGTAGTGCTCCAGAAACTTCAATTATTCAATTCGATTTTTACAATGTATCTTAAAAAATTTGAGGTTTCTGTCGCTTTCTTATTATTTCTGCAAGTATACCAAAATTTTGTACGATCTCTGAGAATAGATTTATCCATTTTGGATTACTTGAATGAATTTTATTGTAGGTTATTTTTTTATGTTCATTTTATTTTGAGTGACCGAGTGTTTGCTGATCTTGTTTAAAAGAAAATTTACAATAAAAAAAAAAAATATTAAAGTTTGTTCAGTGTAACTTTGAAATGATGCAGGAATATACAGGTTTCTAGATTTGCTATGCACTAAATTTAAAAAAATGCAAACTTCAAACTAGTATATATCCTGGGTTGCGTTCAAATATCAACTACACCGAGTAGAGTAGAGTTTTTGAAGGTTTGATGAAATTACTCTGGAGTTGACTACTCTTCATGTAATATGCGAACGGTTCTGGTTTGAAGGTGCCAGGATCGATATAATTTATGTTGATATTAAGAAAAAACCTATTAATATTATTGTTTTCTCCTCATATATGCAACTCTAATAATAAATATTGTTTTGAGCAGTATTAAAACTATCAAATTACCTCAACTTGATTACTCACAGAACATAAAATATACTCTTCATGAAACGTTGAGATCAGAGATTTTATGTCCCATGAGTTATGTCAATTTTGAGTGGAGTAAAATAAACCCAGCTATTTTGTAGAGTGACAAGAGTTAGCACGGGTGTTTTCGAACGACAGTCAGCAAAATATATACAACTTTTCGGTTTATGAACGCAATTGTAAATAATACTATGTGGAGTTAATATTAGAACACAACCCGGATTTAGTTTAATTTGTTCCAATTCTTTTTGACAGTTTAAAGCCTGCATATGTCAAATTCACTTCAGCATGTGAATTTTAAAGTTTACAATGTGGGAATGCAAGTTTGCATGTAATGTGTTTTAATTGATGTTTTCGAGAATTCATTAGGGTTATGCCAAAGATTTCATCATTTCATTAATGGAGTGCTTGTTGATTTGTACAATGAATTCATTCTTGAGCAACTTGTTCCGTCCTAAAGATCGTGCAGCAAGAACATTCAAAATGTCGGAATTTTGTGTCGTTTATACATGCCAAACACATGAACGAACGATTATTGATCAATTTTTAATGAAGAAATAGAATGTTTATATGAATGTAACATAATTTATTTGATCGGTATTTATTGGGTCATATGCCTGTAACACGTGTAACATAAAATATCATATAACTTTGTCATTTATCAATTTGACTTAATTTAATATGAGAAAATGACGCAATATGGTCGGTTTGCCCATTTTATGACGCCAAATTTTTCCTGCTACTTGCTCATATTTTTCCAGTATCTTTATGGATAATATAATGGATTAGAAAATTTAAGAACGGCGTAAGACCTATTCACAGCGTTCCTCAAGACTTATATTGGCAAATGGTTGTTATGAAATATACAATCATCTATTTTGAGAAAGGAATCGGGGAAAATGGTTGTGTGTATGTGTGTGGTTGTTGCTTACAAATATTTGAAATCCCTTCGATATCATATTACTTGTATTGAATTGTTCCACAGAGTAAACAACAGGCCCTACCAAACCAAGGCGTTTGGGACATGAGAGGAAAACAATTTTTCACTGGCGTGGAAATTAGGGTATGGGCTATTGCTTGCTTTGCTCCCCAGAGGACTGTCAGGGAAGATGCCTTGAGGTGATTAGAATTTTAAATTTGCAGATCCTAATTTCTCGACTGTTGCCCATTTATGTTATTATTATTATTATTATTATTATTATACTTATCCTCCTGGGTCTTCCACAAGGAGTCCCCTCGTAAGCTCTAAGAGCTTGCCCTGAGTTAGGAGAACCAGTTGTGTTCTGTGTAGGCTTTGTTACTGTGTCCTTACGCCACCTTAGGCACAGCACTGTTAATTTTTGACCCAACAGCGAATGGTGGCGATTACCGTGACTAGAAAATTTCTTTCCTAGCCTCGGAATTGAACTTGGGGCTTCCGCTCCCAAGTCAATTACTCTACCACTGAGCCAATCGCACTACTATGTCTAGATGCATTCAAAACTTGGTAAAACATTTTGGCAAATTATTAAGGGAACGAAAACACTTGGCTAAGTTTCAGAATATTTTTTTGGGTTTTATCTCATTTCCTAAACTGAGGGAAATAAGCTTAACAATGCAATTCACATACGGATGAAAGGAGGGGTGACAGGTAAAATTCCAGTTAATTTTTAGTGATAGGTAGTTTTTGTCTGTGAGCATCAGAGATTTCTAGAGATACCAAAATATTTGGCGCTCTTGTTCCTCGGAACAGAGTGCTTGTCAATTTGCCCAAATATCTGTAATTTTCAAATTTTTGGCTGAAAATGGTCTTAAACGATTTGCTTCGACTCGCCCATCAAGACTCCGTGGTCGAAATTAATTCTGTCCGGCCGGCCGTAGGCATGATAACTCTCGAACGAAAGGAGTTAGAGGATTGAAATTTGCAGAGTAGGTTTCTAGCGTAAACATCTCGGACGAGTTCGTTAACGGGCAAAATCCACCAAGCGGTTTCGGAGTTATGGTCCTTTTTAGTAAAAACATTTTTTATGAATATTTCCGAAACTGATCACTCGATCTATCTGAAATTTAGCATCAAATTGTAGAATAATGACTTCTATATGCATGCGAAGTTTTGTTTTGACCGGGTTGCAATAAGGTATTGAAAAAATTCTTTATATTTTTTAAATTTCGTTTCAACAATAACTCTCGAACAGAATGAGCTAGGCAGTTTTAATTTTCAGAGTAGGTTTGAGAGATAATTATCCCGGTTGAGTTCGTTACTGGGCAAAAGTGGCCTGATGGTTTCGGAGAAACGAAAAAACAAATTTTTTTTTACAACACAAATTTCAAATTTAATTCCTTTTAAGATGCAGTTTCACCATAAAAATCCATTGATATCATTTTCAACTCTAACAGCTAATACTTTCGGAGATATGATTTTTCGAAATTTCAATAATGAATCGTACTTCTGTACTTCTTATGTTTTCATAGAATGCTGTACTTTATATTGTATCTATGAATTATTATATGATCTGTGTTCTTACATGTCATCTTATTTTCCCATGAGAGATAAATGTCAAAATTATTTCTGGTACACCTCTTCTTCTAGTTTTTTATAAGATAATTTTTGAAGCATTTTTTTTAAACGACACTTTTTCTAAATTTAATTTCTTTCATGATGCATTTCTATCATAGCAATCCATTGATATAATTCCCAACTCTGAGAAACCAATACTTTCGGAGATATAATTTGTCTGTTTGGACAAGAGCGCCGAAAAGCTCCTGTCCACAGGGCTTGAACCAATTTTTTATTTGTGACATCGGCTGTTGTATTTGTCGATGTCTACCATTTAATCATGAAAAGATACTCAACTCAACAACGTTTACAAAAATCCAAATTTAATATGGCTGTATCCTGTTCAGAAAAAAGTATTATGTAAGTATTAATGGGCTTCGCAGCGACTCCAAAGTTAATCTTTACATGTTATGGGGATGGTGCGGGATTCCTTCAGACAGGGATAGGCACCAGAAATAAATCTGAATTATCGGTATGAAAGTCGGTAAATGTCGTCTGCACCAGTAAAACTAATTTTATCTCATTTACAAGGCTGGAAAATAATTCGATATGTTATGTCAACAACAAATTATTATATTTTGAAACTTAAGCCAAGTGTTTTCTGTGCTTCAATGATTATAGTTGTTCCTATAAGCGCAATTTATGCATCCCTTGATTACAATGTCTTGTTTCGGTTCAACTTGTATGCATTCGAAAAATGTAAATTTGTTATGTGAAAATAAGCATTTTTACATATTATGCATTATAGCATTGTGGAACAAATTCACAGAATATCCAATAAACAACCAAAACTAACATTATTTACTTTTATTTGCAGGAATTTCACACAGCAGCTCCAAAAAATTTCAAACGATGCAGGAATGCCAATCATAGGACAACCGTGTTTTTGTAAATATGCAACAGGACCAGATCAGGTTGAACCTATGTTCCGATACCTTAAAACTACTTTTCAAGCACTTCAGTTGGTCGTTGTCGTTTTACCTGGTAAAACACCTGTTTATGGTAATGTTTGAAGATATTCCTTCTACCGCTTCCTATTGATAATTTTTTTTTCTTTTAGCTGAAGTGAAGAGAGTGGGTGATACAGTTTTGGGAATGGCCACCCAATGTGTTCAAGCCAAAAATGTTAATAAGACTTCTCCGCAAACACTGTCAAATTTATGTCTTAAAATAAATGTTAAATTGGGAGGTATCAACAGTATTCTTGTGCCATCAATCAGACCAAAGGTAAGGGTAGAAGAACATTCTAATGAATAGAATGCGAGCTGGATGTGGAATTTCATTCGTAGTATTACTCGAGAATCTTATCAGATATTATGAAAAAAGTATTGGTTGAATATCAGAAATGAAGAAGGATGTTATGTATTTTTTCTGTTGATAATCATTTGTGTATGCAGTAATTCTCATTCCTATCCAATATGAAGCAAAACTATTCTGAATTTCCTGAATGAATCGTGAATAATTTGTATGGGTTCAATGAATATTATTCATATTTGTGATTCAACTACAGTTGAATTCGTGATTAAAAAATGCAATGCGTTTCATTAATTTCTGTTATGTCTAATCTTATATTATTCTATTAAGTTGAGACTGAAACGGTATAAAATAGAACACAAAATTATTTATAATAAACATAACACATTCAATCAGGCTATTTTTCGTCAA
Organism: Halyzia sedecimguttata; assembly: GCA_937662695.2. Classification (NCBI taxonomy): domain Eukaryota; kingdom Metazoa; phylum Arthropoda; class Insecta; order Coleoptera; family Coccinellidae; genus Halyzia; species Halyzia sedecimguttata. The sequence goes on along the minus strand of OW569411.2, from coordinate 10,694,776 downwards.
TTTTTGGATGTGATGATTTCATCAGCAAGAATAAGTGAATGAGGAGTGAATTTTCGATGACAGATAAATTGCATTTTGTAATAATTATGAATTTTCTTCTGATGTTGCATTTCTTTTTGGGAACTCATATTCATTGGATTGTCTGAGTTTGATTTATGGTTTGCGTGAAAAAAATTGGGTGGTTGGGGGAACCCCCTTCAACTATGAATTTAATTCGAAATAAAATAGGTCGTAGGCCAATTGCTAGGCAATAAAAATCAGTTACTACTACTACTACTATTTTTGGAAAACTATTCATTTATTGAATATTTTATATAAAATAATATATGTAATTATAAATTATTGATGTTTGTAATTTTCGAAATTTTGGCTGAAAATGTTCTTATATGTTTTGGTTCGAGTCACTGGTCAAGAATCCGTGGTCAAAATCGATTCGGTCCGGCCGTCCGTTAACACGGTAACTCTCGAACGGAATGAGCTAGACAGTTGAAATTTTCGGATTAGGTTTGGGAGATAAATATCTCGGTTGTGTTCGTTATTGGGCAAAATCGGGTGTTGGTTGGTTGGTCCTACGCAAATTTAATTACGAAAATTCTTGAAAATTGACGCACAGATGCCAAATTGAAAATAGATTACAGCCGCATCCAAGTACTAACCGCGCCCGACGCTGCTTGGTTTCAGTGTTCGGACGGTATCTAGCATATTCAGTGGGGCATGGCCGCAAAGAATATTTCTAACTCTGCAATTTATATTTATGATGCAGGTCTATCATAAGAATCCAGTGATATCATTCCCAAATCTGAGAAACCAATACTTTCGGAGATATGATGTGTCAAAGTTTGAACAAGAGCGCCAAAGCTCCTGTCCACAGGGCTTTCCCACTCTTTGAACCAAATGTCGATTATCTCAGAAAATTCGAACTTGTGTGAAACGCTCTAGGTAAACCTGTTTGAAATTATAATTTAGATCAGTTCAGGTTGGAAAACCATGAAAAAATGTATTTTTATGGAGTTTTTATAACTTTCAAATTGAATAATTACCTAATGATTTTTTTTTTGTAAATAGACAATATTAGGTAATGAATGCATGTAGGCATGGATGATGATTGTAACTAGAAAATTTGGTTTTTCAGCATTTGTTCCAATTCACAAATCTGTGATCATAAAAAATAATTAACTCATGACAAAATTCTAAATCAATAAAAAATTTAGATATGAATTGGCATTTTGCAACAAGTTTTGTATTATTGGGGTTCTAGGATGTGAAATAAGATTTTAATGACGAAAATACGAGTAGGAACCACTTTGCATCATAATGAAACAAACGACTTATGAAAACCCAATTTCAAACAAAATTTTCTAGTTATAATCATATTCATGCTGACACTAATATTGTCTAGTCACCAAAAACAATTCCGTTAGGTTATCATTTAATGAGTTATAAGCAAATAGAGAAAAATATTTTTCTCTATTTCAGTATCGTAATGAGTCCATTCCAGCACTGAAAATAGTGCTGGAATGAACTCATTCCCGCATTGTTTCTAGTTATATTTTTTGTTTTGTGGTTGTCAGCACTGACATTCGATCCTATCAAATTTCAACACACGTCAATTGACAATACAATATGATCTGGATATAGGGAAATAATTGTTGAGGAAAAGCTTTATTTTCATTAAAAAATATGGTACTAGAGATTTCCTTCTTGCTAATTTTGAATCATTCATGCTATTAGGAAACTGTTTTAAATCTGATCTCCATGCCCTACGTACGTTTTAAATTCAAATTCCGTAATCTGCCAACTTTCGTAACAATCTCACCAACTACCAAGATACAATACAAAAGTCACTAGGATGTATAATCCGAATTTTTCATTAAATTTCAACAGTATTTTACAAAACCTGCCTGAAATAGAGAAAATATCGTCTAATACTCGTTGCAGAAGGCAATTCCAACACTCATGCGTTCAAAAACTCGTTTTCGAATTCGCATTCGTGTTTTAATAGGAGCCCATTCTGCAACTTGTTTTAGAATAAACTATTCTTGATTTAGAGACCTGAATTTTAGCACATCGATTTAAATTGCAATATGAAACAAGTTTACTCAGAGCGTTCCATAAAAAAGTTATCATTTTCCGAGAACATCTAAATTATAGTTTGTAATGGATTTCCGGTTAAACCGGAAATCAGTAACACAATGGCTACCTCAGCATCATTTTCTATTTTACAGAGCAAGTGTTACCAACTGATGAATTCCTAATATTGAATTCACTAATATTTGGCACAATCATTTTCAAATTTTGTGTACAAATGTTGACAGTTTTGATACATTGCGGCTTCGCCTGCAAAAACATTCTCTTGTTTATTATTATGAGAAATGCATTTCTACGTGTTCAGTATCGTGGTTATACAACTGGCCACGCACTCGCCTGGTCGTCTGATATGTAATTCGAATGGAGGGGTCACAAAATCACAAAAACTCATTCTAATAATGTACTCACCACTCATTAATTTCACTGAACTTGGAACTTGAATCCACTTTTAAATTGGCTCTGTTGAAAAAGATAAACTGCACTACTAATGATATTCCTGTTGGGCTTGTGATTGTGATATATCTGCATAATAATCGTGACTGTCATTAAGAATGATATCAAAGTCAAAACATTCATTGAATGTAAATTGTTTATAAGTGATATCAATCCATAGTTTTTTCTTATGGGAGGTTTAGGATATTCATATCGAGGGACAATTCTCAATCCATTTATTGTGCTGAGGAAATTTTAAGCGTTCTTGTAACGACTCCAGCATCATTTCATGCAATTGTCTGAATTTCGCCAATTCTGAGCCGAAAATGATCTTAAAGAATTACATTACACTTAAGTCGAATTTAAGCGAGTAACCTGAACAGAGCGGTTAAGACCAATCCCTTGCTTTTATAACCGATCAGTTATGTTTAACAAGAGATTGGTCTTAAATGCTCTGCTCCGGTTACTCGCTTGAATTCGACTTTACTGATACATAATTTGCGGTCCAACCACAATATCTTGCGAAAAAATTCATTATAGACGCAAACTTTACTGAGGTAATAGCACAGATTACCAGATAGTGCAATCGACAGTTGGCGGGAAGCACGTAGGTTTGACCTTCAGATTTACTACCCATGAAGACGTAGTAAAATGACAGAGAGAAATGAACTACGTTCTCGCTCTTTACACAAATTCTAACCTCAACACCACAAATCACTAATAATCATATTCCTTTTATTTCTTGCACATACGCCACAAACTGCATCTTAAACGTCTTCATTACACTTTATAAAATTCATTAAATTAATCCCACTTGAGTTACAAATTTTTCGTACATAAGCTGAGTATTTTAGCTAACCTTTCCGTTTGTTGTTATAAATTTATGAATGAACGTCGTTCTGCCTCTACCATAGTTGCGATTGGCCGAGAGGTCACGTGATCATATATCTGCGATTTTATTGGCACCCCCAAATAGTTAGGAGCTAGGAACTATTTGGGGGTGCCGAGAATTCCATGGTCAACATTACGCGTCAGCAGAGTTCATTCATAAATACTGGGAGTGGCGTATCTGGTTAATCTGTGGTAATAGACCGCATTAGTTAGGTTAGAATCATTCTCTTGGCGGGAGATCCATATTCAAATTTTTTAACATGGAATTTCAACTTTAAGATGAAACCACCCTATTTAAAAGAGAATGTTAGTATAGAGACATCAAGTATTGGGTACCTTCATCATTAGTGCATGTTTTCATGTTCTTTCCACATTAAAATCTACTTCTATTTATCCTTAAATCAAAATTGAAACCAGTGTAGTTCGAAAGATTTCCGTATGTCGTAGATGACTTCTGTTGTGCATCATTACAAGGCCGATTTAGGGTTATGTTATTATTTTTGACTGATTTCGAGTGAGGTAAGACATACGTCAATCGAATTTGGTGAACACTTTTATATTTATTAATTATCTTGGAAATATACAATTTCGTTAGGAAAACTGTATTCTACATTGTTGAGAAAGGTTCACTGAATCTATTTCAACTGAAATAAACCTTAAGAAATTAGCCAAAGTATCTAAAAATAGGCGACAAATTCGCGTAAATTTTAGGTCCATAAAAAATGCATGGGAAATTCAGTGCTCGGATCCACGGATGGATCGTAATTCCAATTTCCCGCCTAACCTAACTAATGTGGCCTATAGGTACATATTGAAGTCGGCGTTTTATTTGCGACCAGATTTTTTCAATGAAATTGAAATTTTGTTTTTTATTTTAACTTCTGATGGAACTTATGAGTACAACATAATCTCATTCTTTGTCTGTGGAAAAAGTCATTATTTAATGTCCCTATTTCAGATATTTAATGAGCCCGTCATATTTCTGGGTGCTGATGTAACTCATCCGCCCGCTGGAGACAATAAGAAACCTTCAATAGCAGCCGTAGTCGGATCCATGGACGCGCATCCTTCTCGTTATGCAGCCACAGTTCGAGTGCAGCAACACAGACAGGAAATAATCCAAGAACTCAGTTCGATGGTTCGGTAAGTACCTAGTCCATTTTCAAGTTTTTTCCTTTATCGATAATTGTCTGTTTATCAATATTTGGTAGGTTGTCAAGTTGTAACCATATTTAGGGATCATTGAACCATTGAATAGATAGAATTACATAAAATAATCTCCAAAAAGTAAATGGGAAAAATTGATTTATTGATTCGAATACAAATTTAGCTTAAAAAATAACCAATTCAACGAAGAATAACTCCCAAATGTCATTTGAGGGTAATGTTTTGGCTATTTTCTTATTATTTCTTTTGTTGTATTTCTTCATGTAACCTATGGTCTATCAATTAAGGCATATATTATTATTATTAATTTGCTAGTAAATAATGGAAAATTCAATCTGATTGAATCATCTTCAACTTGCCAATTCCGATTTATTCTTACAAATATCTCTCATTTCCAGGGAACTCCTCATCATGTTTTACAAATCAACCGGTGGCTACAAACCACATCGTATCATTTTGTATAGAGATGGCGTTTCTGAGGGTCAGTTCCTGATGCTGCTCCAGCACGAACTTACAGCTATAAGAGAGGCCTGTATCAAGTTGGAAGCCGATTATAAGCCCGGTATCACATTCATCGTAGTACAAAAAAGACATCACACAAGGCTCTTTTGCGCTGATAAGAAGGAGCAGAGTGGGAAAAGTGGTAATATTCCAGCTGGTACAACCGTGGATGTGGGCATAACACATCCCACAGAATTTGATTTCTACTTGTGCAGTCATCAAGGCATACAGGTAAGCTTTTTTTGCGCGTATGTTCTGGGGAACATCTCGTTATCATTTTGCCCAAATGTCTGTAACTTTCGAATTTTTTTTACGAAAATGGTCTCAAACGATTCGGTTCGACTCCCCAATGAAGAATTCGAGGTCAAATTTGATTCTGTCCGGCAGTCCGGCCGTTGCCACGATAACTTGAGACCGAAAAGAGCTAGCGACTTGAAATTTTCAGGGTAGGTGGCGCATCTCAATACGACGGACAAGTTCGTTAACGGGCATAATCGGCCCAATAGTTTCCGAGTAATAATTATGTTTTCAACCAATATAAATCCGATCGAATTGAAACTTGGTGAATAGTTGTAGAATATAAACCTAAGCACGTTTGTGAAATTTTGTGAGAATCGTTTCGCTAGAAAAATAATTAAATAATTATTGAAAAATATTTTTGTTGTCACGATAACTTGAGAACGGAAAGAGATAGCGGCTTTCAGGCTAGGTTGTGCATCTGAATGCGACATTTGAGTTTGTTTATAGGCATAATCGGCTAAACGTTTTTAGAGTTATAGCCATCTGAAATTTGGTTGTTTTTTGTTCCTCATTAACTTGAAAAATACAAAACCGATTTAATTCAAACATGGTTATTAGTTGTAGAATGCCAACGCGAAAATTCTTGCAAAATTTCAGGAGGATAGTATTTGTAGAAAAATTCAAAAAAATCATTGAAAATTGAAAAAAAAAATTCTATATATCAGTAACTATTCGTCTGAAATTGCTGAAATTTTGCAAAAGCCTTAAGAACATAACTCTACTGCCAAGTTTCAAGTTTTAACACGATCGGTTAAATATTGTTGGAGATTCGAGCAGCCTTGTGAGTTCAGTAGATAGGTGACCGTTGCCTCGATAACTTTCGAACGAAAGGAGATAGGGACTTGCAATTTTCAGGGTAGGTTGCGTATCCGAATGGGAGAATTAAGTTCATTTTTGGGCATAATCGGTCTAACGGTTTCCGAGAATATATTTCCTTGATAACTCAAAAAATAAAGATTCGATCGAATTGAAGCTTGGTAACTAGTAGTAGAAAATCAAAATAAAGAAGTGTTCAAAATTTTGTAAGAACCGTACCCCTAGAAAATTTGAAAAAAATGACGAAAAAAAAATTTTGTAAGAACCGTACCCCTAGAAAATTTCAAAAAAATCACGAAAATAAATTGGTTCAAGCACTGACGCGTATGTTATATTGTTCATTCTTCTGTATTGGACACCCTTAATCGAATTTACCATGGAAAATTATGTTGTCCATTCTGTATTGGACACTTAATTCGAATTTACCATGGTAAATTCAAATTAAGAGTGAGAATCGCGTGGAACTAGCTGGTTTCCGAGTGAGAACGTGTGCCATTTCCATGGTAACAGGCGATTTCGCTTGGGCGTTCGTGATTAGCCCGGCATAGTGCGGACGCTCATAGTTTACCTTGCCTATGCGGACGCTTAACGCAAATGTAATTATTGTGAAATATAGATGGTCGCTAGGTAAAAATATTTTCATTTTAATTGAATCCAGTGTGAAGAGGAAAGTACGAATATGTAATTTCTTCAACGCAAAAAACACAAAACCGATCCAATTTAAACTTGGTAGTTACATGTAGAGTGCCGACGCACTTATTTTTGGGAAATTTCGACAGGATCGTATCAACAAAAAAAAATTCTGAAAATTTTTATATTTTAGAAAATTCCGCACATATCTTCGAGCCACCATTTTACAATCCAGTACCGAATTTCAGCTCGATCGACTTTTTATGAGGCGTGAATAGATAATGGAACATGCGCGCAAAAGTTCCTGACTTTACTTCAGTGCTTTTCTCGAATTTTATATTTATCTGTTTATGTAATACATGAACTATGTTGTTTTGATTAAAAATTTTTATTCTAGAAACTATCCGTTAGAATCCGCTAAAATTTAGCACATATCTTCGAGACACCATTTTACAATCTAGTACCGAATTTCAGCTCGATCGACTTTTTATGAGGCGTGAATAGATAATGGAACATGCGCGCAAAAGTTCCTGACTTTACTTCAGTGCTTTTCTCGAATTTTCTATTTATCTGTTTATGTAATACATGAACTATGTTGTTTTGATTCCAGGGAACCTCGAGGCCTTCACATTATCACGTGCTTTGGGACGATTCTCATTTAGATTCCGACGAATTACAATGCCTTACGTATCAGCTTTGCCATACGTATGTTCGATGCACAAGATCTGTTTCCATCCCCGCGCCTGCTTATTATGCTCATTTGGTTGCTTTCCGAGCACGATATCATCTTGTGGAAAAGGAACACGACAGGTAAGCATGATATTTGCAATGGTAATATAGTCAATTTATTGCGAAGGATTTTTTTCTCTGCTATATTTTGATGATTGCACACTCAAAATTGAGCAATTAGAAAAAATACAATATTTTTCTATCTGCCGGTATTGAATATTTAAGTTTCAATCTGGTGGATTGGATTCTATTGAATTATTCTGATGGGATTGCAGCATATTCGGAATTTGATTTCATTTCCGTTGACACAGGTTTTATTATAACTGGTCTTTCAATGGGAACGTACCATTTTCAAATTGACATTACTCACGAACGACAGCACAAATAATCCAAATTTATTATGATAAATCGAGATCTGTTGCTCTAACTTTGCAGGCTTTAACTGCAACAGCGTTTAGTGAAGAAGTTTGAAACAAATTTTACGCTTCATGATGTTACAGTGCCAGTGATACAAAGAAATGCAAGAAGTGAAGAGAATATTACTGCCGTACGTGAAAGTGTTTGTGAAGACCAATTCGATCGATTTCTCATCGTTCACAAGAACTAGGCATCTTCCAGACGTCTTTTTGACTGATGATCATTTAAACCGTCGTATATTCAGTAATTGGGGCTTAGAAAAAATCGGAAATGATGCAGTTTTTCATAAGAAAATCATTCTCAGCGATTGGGCTCATTTCTGGTTAAACGGTTATGTTAACAAGCAGAATTGCCGTATCTGGAGTGCTGATAAACCTGAAGAATATCAAGAACTGCCATTAAATCCTGCTAAACTTACTTTTTAGTGCGTATTTTATACTGGAGGAACCATTGGACCTTTGATTAGGGAAGAGAGCGGATACCGCATGACGTACTACGCAACGCTATCGATCTGAAACCAAAACTTTGACAGTTTGGTGGACACCAAACGATGTGATGTACGCGTGTTTCTTGTGTTTATCTGAGCCTTCACGGACTTTTTGGGCGCATGTTCTAGGGGAACATCGTCCTATCATTTCGTCCAAATGTCTGTAATTTTCGAATTTCGAGCTGAAAATTGGCTAATAGACTAATTCGGACTCCCTGATCACGAATCCGGTGTCAGATTTTTGGGTGCCGTCCGGCCGGCCGGCCTTCCGGCCGTAGGCACGATAACAGGAGCACCGAAGGTCGTATCGACTTCAAACTTTCAGGGTAGGTTTCTGATCAAAATGCGACGGTTAAGTTCGTTAACGGGCAAAATCGGCCGGACGGTTTAGGAGTTATAGACATTTAAAATTTTGAGGTTATTTCCCTGATATTTCAGGAACTAAAGAAGATGTTGAATCGAAATTTGGTAGTCAGTTCGAGGATATAAACGCGCAACTTTTGGAAAAATTCTGTTATGATCGAAATGTTGGTAATTTTTAAAAAAATATTTCTTTTAATTTTTTCGAAACTATTCATCAGATTGCAACAAAAACTTGTACTAACGTCAATTGTAGTATTTTGCAACATTGTGCAAAATTTTGGCTCTATACGATTTCAATTTCTGGAGATATAAGACAAAATGTGTCAAATTTCCTGGGTCTCTCTCAGTATTTTCATCGATTATTATATAATAATCAATAATATTAAGGTATTCAACATGATACTGCTTTTTTCTTTACTGGTCAGTACGGGCCACAAGGAAGATGAACATGCGCCCAATAGCTCCTGTCCACAGGGCTTGAACCAATTTTTTTGTTATAAAACTGTGTTACACATAATGGTAGGATGTGCAGCTGGGGCTGTAAAAGCCACAGCAGGAAAAAGGAGCCAGGTTCTGTGGTCATGTGGTGGACATTTGGTTTCAATGTCAGGGAATATGTTATCCGTCCCCTCTCTTCTGTAGTCTGAGCATTTGACCTTATTTTTTTTTTCAACAAAGCTTTTAAGGCGGTTACTGTCAATGGAAATCGTTATCGTTCAATGTTGACTGATTTTTTATGACCTGAATTGGTTTACCTTGATTTGCAGAACATGTGGTTTCAAGTGGACGGTGCCACTTTTCATACTGCAATGACACAATGACTTTATTGAAAACAAAATTCGGTGATTCGATTATTTCAAGAAATGGAATGATAAATTATCCGCCTTGTTCCTGCGATTAAAGTCCATTGGACTTCTTTCTTTGGGGTTACATTAAGTCATTTGTTTACAGTAATCATCCAGCAAATTTAGACAATTTACAGATCAATATTGTACGAGTAATTGCTAACATAATTATGACCTGATTTGTGTGAGAGTCATGGAAAATTGGGTTCAATGACTTCATTTCTGCCAGCGTTTCCGTGGCGGACATTTAAATGATGTTTTGTTTCCTAGCTAATGGTATCCATAGTACTTTATAATTAAATTAAAATTTCAATCATTTTCAAATAAATAATGTGTTTTATTTACGAAACAAAATGGGGCGCTCTTAATGAAAGACCTGTTACTATTATTTTCTACTTTTCAGTTTATTTTGATTTCTCCTTTCAAAACGAATTATCCTAATCATGTTCAAATGCAGATTTTATAGTTTTATTATAAAATTCTATTCATGTTTCTTTCAATTGGGATAATAACCTTCTTTCTCAATTTCACAATTTCTCAATTTCGTATTCATTCAGAATACATTCAAAATCGCGATTGAATTTCATCAAAATGAAAAGTTTTTTTTTTGTTACTGTTTCATTTGTTATAGTATAATAATAAATTGGGGACTGTTTTAGTATTTCATTTCTGTTAGTTTCCTAAGTGATTCTGATACAGTCAATTCAAGGTTCAGACCATTTAATTTTATTCTAACACGATATCTTTTGAAAGAAGGGAATCTGAGACTTGAAGTTGGCGCTGTTCAAGTTCTTGAATGGTCAATATCTGCCAAAGGGTTTTGGATATAAAAGTCCATTTTGAATTTTAATTTCCCAATATTTTCACAACTACAGGTTCTATCTCGTTCAAATTCAGTATGTAGATGTAGAATAGCGACTCTAAGGTTTATTGGAATTTTTAATAAAAATCCAATATTTTCATTGGGTGTTATTCTTTTTGCTTGACTTCATACAACTGCAAATCCCTGCTTGTGCAGGATTGCCGGAACACACTCGCTGAACTTGGAGGGCGCTGCAGGCTGCAGCTCTTGTGGGACCTGGGCCACTCGGGCATAAAGGGTAATGGATGGCGGCACGGGGAGCTTCCATGGGGCTCATTGGACCTGAACCGGCCTGTGGTATCTCTCTCAGAGCAGCGGCGAAGGAAAACAATAGATGGGTGGACCAAAAGGTCTAAGAAATCTGGAGCAGCATACCTGGACCCAGACATGTTCGCTCAACAATTACTGGCCCATCAGCTGAAAGAGCCAGAAAATGGCTCAAATTCTCTCGGATAGACCTGAGAATCCTTACAGCTGTATATAGGGGCCATTGTGGCCTTAGGTAACACCTCAATATGCTGGGGTTGACTGAGGACTCCCGAGTGCAGACTATGCCTGGAGTCTATCGAACACATCATGTGTGACCCTGCTGGGGACAGAATCAGATTGGAGCAATTAGGAGTCCACAAACTGACGCTTGTGGGTGAATTATAGATTATATACTATAGGTGTGCCACAATAGACCGATTGGTCGCAGTGGAGGCGTGGGTTTCGTCTGCTGATAAAGTTAATCCATCTATTTACCTACATATATCTAAAATCAGATACAAATCCTACATCATTTTTAAGGAAATAAATCGAATAAAGGATAAAGAAATGTGATGATCAGGATATGGGAACAGCTGCAATATTGATATGAATTAATTATGAAGCATTGATTCAAAATGAAATATAAAGTATTTTGTTTTCACACCTAAAATTTTTCAATTAATCATATACTAATACCCATAGTGTGACAATCTTCAAAATTTGAATTGCTTCTGAAACAATTATCGCATTGTTACTCTTCTCCCCTTTTCAAATTTCACATTCATTTTGTTGAAGAATAAATTGTTTTTCGAATATTTAAAAAATAAAAGGTTCAGTACCTCGGAAACAAGTCGTCATCTGACAACCTCGCAGTAAGATGTCTGTCAATTATTATTTGCTCTAATTTGATCATTTCCAAATGGTTTATATCCAGACGTTAATTTTGTACACAACCAGCAATGTTTGTCTTCCCAGTGCGATAATTGTTTTATGTGGATTATTCATGATTTTTTTGAATATATAAGGTCACCAGGTAGAGGGTATTCATCACAACTGTCAAATAATTTCAAGTTCACGTTTCAGTGGCGAAGGATCTCACCAATCTGGCTCTTCAGAGGATCGGACACCAGGGGCTATGGCGCGAGCAATCACTGTACATGCCGATACAAAAAAAGTTATGTATTTTGCTTAATTTTACGAAAGCCGAACTTGTTAGCATTAAGTGATAAAGTCAAACTAGGTTATAATGTCACATGTGCATGTGGAGGGAGAAAATATGTACGTATCTATTTACTTATCACCAAAAAATAGATAGGTATTATTTATCACAAGTGTTCTGAAGTGACACGAATATTGTTCTTTCGTTAATGAATGTGGTACAAATTCTAATGGCTTCATAGGAAATTCTATGGGTTTTTGTTGATATTGTTGCACTGTATCAATTGTATCTTGTAAAAAGAATACTGAATTCAATTCTGTAGCACAACTCACTCCTCACAAAATATCAGCTTATATTTTGATTGTTTTATAAATATATTGGCAGCAAGTTATGCTACAATTGAACGTTATTATGGAAATATCACTCTCTTGTGATAGACGGTAAGTTAATGCTGCAAAGATTATCCTTCTTAAGGCGTTTCAACTATATTCCTCTTGCATATCCGATCTAGTGGAAAATTACGATTTTTCTATTTTTTTTTGGGAAGTTCCTTGTTAGACAAGCAGCAATACTCATTCTATTTCATTAGAATAGAATCTCAAATTTTCAACAAGTGACTACATCTTGGCTTCGCCTTTGTATCGTCACTAATATTCACAAAACCAAATATCTGTATTTTTGACTACTCTCATCTCTATAATTCTTGTGACAATGGAAAAATTTAGGAATATCGTTGGATCGTTGAATCTTAAGAAAAATCCGTAAATATTATTAAAACTTAATTATTTTGATGCTGATTCAATAAGATTTTAATTTGTCAATTTTATATTAGATGTAATTTTTGAAAACTTCGATATAAAGCTTTAATGTATGAATGTGTGGAATTAAAAAATTCACGAATTGATTGTATTTGGGCTGCTTTGACATTTGTATTGAAGTTGATGCGTACGGAGGTAAGGAAATAAGCAGCTCATATTTGATTTGTATTTAAGCGGGTAATATCTTAGTGAATAATTATTTTTGGTGCTCAATATGTAATTCAACTCATTCTATGCTTGACATTCAAAACCAAATTCGTCGGAACAGATTTGATATTATGATAATACGTAATTTTGTATCATTCAGATTTCCGAGCTTTGGACTTCTGTATGTCATATTCTAGCGGTGAAAATCATATCTTTGGATCATTTAGAATCATGCAAACGACGAATTGAAGTAAAATGAAAATATATTTTTCGAAAATTCGGCCCCCTTATGTACTTAAATCCGTTTAGGACATCGTTCATGGAGTATTCATCCTCCTAGAGCTCATTGATGTTTTTCATTAAACACTGGTGTTTAATGAAAAACATCAATGAGCTCTAGGAGGATGAATACTCCATGAACGATGTCCTAAACGGATTTAAGTACATAAGGGGGCCGAATTTTCGAAAAAAATTAATTTTTTTTTTATTCCCAGAAGATCTAACTCTAACTATAGGAAGTACAGGTGGATGGATTGATGGAATAAGTTGCAGTAGCGTTCATAAATTGGCGTAAAAATGAAATGATGCTTATATTTGTCCATTCATGAATTGCTACTCCATTGAAAAGCCACTGGAGCTTAACCTTCATCTAGTCAGTCCATTCATCTATTTTCTCTACATCAAAAATTTCAAATATTTTTCTTCATGTTGTTCTCGTTATCTGAATCTGGTGTGTAGCTGTCATATATAGCAAGGGTTGAATTATGTTATTCTGTGACGTTTTATTCTAATATTTATTTAACGCGACACTTTTGACGTGATTCCATAAGATATAAAATCGGAGCCTTAATGCCAACAAATGATGTCAAAGTAAAATTTCTTCTATAATAAGAAAATAAACAAACATAATAATTTGCAACTTTGATATCTCTTTTTAGACAGTGTTATTTGTATATACTTGTTAAGTCAAAGTCCGCAATGATTTTCTTTTCATAATTTAAATTGAACATTCCAAGAACGTCAAATTCTAACAATTTTTTGTATCCAAACCTGATCTGACAATTTCTTAATCTTTACGACTGTCCGAAATAATGATTCAAGTATGTTGATTACTTGATGACTAGATTTTTAAGATTAATATTTCAAGAAATTCTCTACGTGAGAAATTGTGGTTGGATATCATTTATCTCAAATTAATTAATGTTTTTTTGTCAGATTTTATCTGATAGCATCGATTCAAGTTTGAATATTATCGCCTTATTGATCTCTTGCAATCCCATGTGTCAAACTAGAAATTTTGAATGCAAGCAAGAATAATCTGTAAGTATTTTGCAGATATTCAGAAAATAATGTTATTATGTAAGCTTCCAATTATTTATATGTACTAATTTGGATCGAATAATGCACTTCACTATTTATATGTTAATCATTTTTTATCTAATTTTGATCTATGTTATATTTATGATATCCGAATTTTAGTGAAATGTCCCTAATTTCATTTACAACTATTTACAAAGCGGAGTATTTGGGGGTAAATATATCATATATGTGTAAGTCGATATAAGGAAAATCCTCTGTATTAGGTATTTACTCATCCAATCATTGGAAATGTATTGTAATATTCTATTATTAACTTTGTTTTGCATCATTCAATGCAATAATTCTAAGACGGGAAGCCAATATTTTGGCAGAGATGGACAAGCTCTCCACAAGGTTTGAAATCTTATCGGCGATGATTGGTTGTGCCAAATTTTTTAATCTTAATTTTTCATGAATGCATAATTGTTTCTAATTTCACGTCATCTACTATGCTAGTCTTTGTATTGTATAATTTTTGCCTTGCCCATGTTACACATAAAGGTATTGTATTTATTTCCTGTGATATATTTCAAGTGACCAGCCAGATTCAGTTTGCTTGATTCCAATTTTTAATTGAGTTAATTCGCCTGTGATTCAGTCCTATATTGTGATGAATAAGGTCAAAACATGTAAAAGAATTTTTTTTGTTTCTATTTGATGTATGTATTCCGACAATTTTGAACGATATACCAAAAAATATTTTCATGCCTTTATCAGTCATTCAAAAGAACTGTTTAAGCTTTAACAGGATTTTGAATATTTCCTCTTCTTGAAAATATACAGAATATTTCTGAGTATTTTTCATAAGTTTTGTTTAAAAGTAATTTTCACTGCTCAATGAAGTGTGGTAAGATTGCATTGCATTTGTTTAGGGAAAATTTATGGTATACAGGACTTTTTCGAAGGTGAGGCTTATTTTTATAAAAGTTGCAAAATAATAAAGTTCAAAAACCTACCTACAGGGTGTGTCTTAGTTATATACTAATAATTAAGGAGGTTGTTTTTGGGTCCATTTTGATTAAAAAATTTTTGATTTTATTTTATTTATTTCGGACAATGATTTTTAGAGGGTAAAATCACCTAAACTTACATATTTAGGGTCATACCAAATTTATCAAAAAAAAAAAATTTTGGTATGATCCTTGATATGGAAGTTTAGATAACTTGAAGTTCATAATTTTACTGTTTAAATAAAAATTATTGTCTCAAATGAATTTTTATACAAAGTTACATAAGTTGTATTTTCTCCAAAATGGTCTAGCGAGATGCAAATAAAAAATATTTTTTTTGCGAGTGGCATATCACTTTTCTTTTTAAACGATGTAGTGAAAATTTTGCTCAATCGTCACTGACAAGAATAAAAAAAATATAATAATAGGGTTATAACGAAGTTATCACGAAAAATATTTTATTTTTTTTCAAGAAATATAACACCTGTAGTTCACAAATTTTTAGTTTTGAAAAACTTTAGGACCTAGTATATGATACATATACGACTTCTGTATATCCGTAATTTTGAAACTTTTATTTAGGTGATAATTTTGTAGAATTCATTATTTGAGTTTAGTGTACACAGAACACAACTGATTTTCCAAATTTGCCCAAGCTTGTAAGAGCTTATGAGGGGTATCCTACTCCGAGTAGTTTCAGTATAATCATAATCATAGTTCTACATCTCGTTGGAAAAAAGCCTAACATTTAAAATCGGCCTGTATATTGTTTGAGTACTATTGTTTATCTGGCACGTAGTAACCTTTTCCGATTACAACATAAATCTTCGTCTAATCAAATATTCGCTTCAACCAAGAAAATTATAGACTACACTTATTGATCAAATTATCGTCAATATCTTTTATTAAAACACAAATGTTAGCTGTTAGTTAAGTCTTTGTGATTGGACCTCACTGAACAGTTCTCAAGCCTTACAGATTTACACTAATATGTAGTTAAACATGAATGTACCAAATGAAACGCATCTAGACAAAAACAAAAAACTGAAAGTATATACCTAATATGATGAATAAATAATATAAGAATACTATTATTGTAAGACTCGTTTTTTAGAATCCCAAAAGGTGCCATCAAGAAAATCTACTCTAAAATATTGATAATGCTCAGAAATATCATTAATTCAAAATTAAATTCTCCCCATTATCATTGAATATGAACAAACTTTTGTTATTCAATATAGACAGTAATTTGAAGACTTTGACTTGAAGAAATGGTTACTTTATTTCTTTTTATTTTTATTCCAATATACTATGCATATAAATGTTCTTATTAATTAATTCAGATAGGAAAATAATTTTCATGAAAATTGATAGTTCGTCTTAATATACGTCACGTCTAGCTATACTTAACTAAAATATACGCGCAAAAAAAGAATCAACGTAATAAAAAAAAAGAGAGTTTTTCTCAGATAAATGATATAAAAATGAAATTATTTCTTAAATGGTATATAATAACTTGTTGGCTGATTATTTTGAAATAATTTGTTAGCATTTCATCAACTCTAAAATGAATCAGTAATATTCAGAATTATCAGCGGAAATATCTTCAGTAAGAAATCTATCTTCGAAGGAACGGTTCTTTATTTTTGTACTGAGGTGGCTCATTATATGACTAGATATTTTCAATATGCTCCCTATAGCAGTCCTGCTCTAATTAAATGATGGTTCGTTTTGAAGATTCAACAAGTTAAGAAATTTGTGGGTGTTTAGTGGTAAAATTGCTTAACTTAGTAGCACTTTATTTTAGCACTTTACTACGCTTTAAGCTACTGATGATCCATATATGGTCTTGAACTCGATCAGTTTTTTGTTGATACTAATGTAATGAATTAAACTTATGTGAGAACTCTATTTGAAAAACCTGAATTTTAGCCGAATTTTTAGTCATAATCTTGAATAAATATATGGAGTTTTGGACAATTTTGTTTGAAAAATTTGATTTAATCACTTTGCATATCACATATTTACTAACTATTCATTTGTCACGTCTTATGTTAGCTGTAACTTTATGTCTGCACTGTTCACATATCTGTTGTCCTTTTCTGATCCCAGTTGTCATCGTTTAAGAATTGATTGAAAGCTGTATTATATCTAAATAAATGATCAGTTATTTTGATTTGTGTATTTCATTGGTTGTTTTAGCACGAATGAAATATAGCCTGCTGGAAGCAATAATAATTTCTCTTATTGGGAATCCAGTAGTGTGAATACATTTAAGAACAGCTACGATGGATGGAGACTCCATGGGAGTGCTTTGTGAAGTGTATTTATAGTGCGTGTACGTAATTTCTCATTATTCTGGACATATATATATTTTTGTTCTGTTCTTTCTCTTTACTTTACATGTGGAAAATTTCTTTTTTTTTGTTAACTTGTGAGTTTATAGGTTTTACCTCTACTCTTCAACAATAAATAATAATAATAATAATAAACTTCTACCTGGTAACTGGGTAGCACCCCAGGTAACACAGTGACCTCCCAGAGATATCTCGGCGGGCTCTTTCCGGGATATTGTGACGCCTTTTGCGATATCGCTAGGAGCTCACCAAGAGCTCCCTACCACCTCCAAATGTCCGCCACAGGGGATGAGCCCAGTAATATCCCAGAGATATCATATGGGGAAGTTCTCAAACTGCTCACCCTGGGCAATATTTTGAGAGGATGGCTGCCATATCGCAGGGAGGTCACCAAGAGCTCCCTACCACCTCCAAATGTCCGCCACAGGGGATGAGCCCAGTAATATCCCAGAGATATCATATGGGGAAGTTCTCAAACTGCTCACCCTGGGCAATATTTTGAGAGGATGGCTGCAATATCGCAGAGAGGTCACCAAGAGCTCCGTATCACCTCCAAATGTCCGCCACAGGGGATATGAGCCCAGTAACATCACAGATATATCAACTGGGGAAGTTCTCAAACGGCTCACCTTGTGGAATATTTTGAGAAGTTTGCTGGGAGGTTCCCAGGCCTCTCTATCACCTGCTAATGTCCGCCACATGGGATGTGCCCAGTAACATCTCAGATATATCACATGGGGAAGTTCTCAGACTGCTCAACCGGAGCAGTACTGAGAGAAGATGGCTGTTATATGGATTATGGATCTATAATCTATATATCCATAGCCTCCTATATCCACAACCCACTATATCTCTATAGTGGACTGTGCTATATCACAGCCCCCTATATCTACTAGCCTGGAAGATGATAAAATGGCAACAGCGCTCTGAGTCGTACGCCAGGTGATTCAGTGGAAGGTTTGTTATTGTAAATGGAAGATTACTTCTGATTCTGGAGTTAACCATTATTGTTTTTCGCGGGCATTTCGTGGTATTTTTGTGTATAACGGTGTGAAATGTGAATTAATGCAAATGCAGTGATAAATATGGTCGGATATTTGTATGTTCTGTGATTAAACTGCAGTGTGTAAATAGTAAAATTTCCTTTGGATTATTTCTACTTCGAGATGAGTATATTTCAGTTGACACTATAGTCAACAAGAATGACGAAAAAAGTCGCAATTTCTGCCCCTACCTCCGGAAAATGGACTAATTAGTCGTATTTTTCGCCATATTACCAAAACTAAACGAGATACGGAAAAACTAATTACGGATTC
Organism: Halyzia sedecimguttata; assembly: GCA_937662695.2. Classification (NCBI taxonomy): domain Eukaryota; kingdom Metazoa; phylum Arthropoda; class Insecta; order Coleoptera; family Coccinellidae; genus Halyzia; species Halyzia sedecimguttata. The sequence goes on along the minus strand of OW569411.2, from coordinate 10,675,893 downwards.
GGAATTTACGCCCTCGATTTAGTGAATATCCGAAGCCGTGGCGATCTAATCGGAAAATTGTAGATTTTCGTATGGGTTAGATATTAGAGAAAACTTTTTGCCGTTCGACGGATTCACTTATTTCCTAATATTTTCCGAACGGATAGAGATACATAGGAAATAGATACATAAATCTAAACGTCGTCCACCGACCAATAATCGTAGAAAATTCGTTTATCGATATGTGAAAATCATAGATTTCGGACGGGATAGAAGAATTTTCCTTCGATTCCGGGTCAAAAATATTTCTAAGTGCCGACCCAAAAAATTTTTTCTTGGTATATCGATACGGAGCTCGTGTCTAATTAAATCGAGGTCGCTGATCACGAATATGCAATTAGTTTTTCCCTAAGTGGCGTACTTTGGGAAAATTTTCATTTAGAGTGAAAAAATGGACGAAAATAGGCCAATTTTGAAAGTTTACACCGCCCAAAAAAATCTGAGTAGGGTGTTGTTGATTTTTGCCGTCATATATGGATCCTTTATCTACTGAATAATCCGAACAGAAAATGTCCAGGCCGTACTATTCGGAAATTATGATTTTTTTCCCGAGGGTCTGGTTTTCGGAAAATTCATTTCGCGGTATTTCCGAGGAAAATTCTGTAATGAAAAATCCGATCATATATTCGTAATCTACGGCCCCGAATTAGTAAATGACGTAACTTGCATCGAAATCGGAGACCGGTCGAATTTTGGCAATTTTTTAATACATTAGCCTTAAAAAAATCCCATTTTTCGAGAAAAATTTTTTGACGCAAAACTATGAAGCGGGTGCTCATTCTTATAGATTCGGGGCCGTAGATTCTGAATCTACGATCAGATATTTATTACATAAATTTCCCGAGGAAATATCGCGGAAAGAATTTTTCGAAAAATAGACCCTCGGGAAAAAAAACATAATTTCCGAAGCGTACGACCTGGACATTTATTGTTCGGATTATTCGATAGATAAAGGATCCAAATATGACGTAAAAAATCAGGAACACTTTACTCCGATTTTTTTGGGCGGTGGAAAGTTCCAAAATTGACCTATTTTCGTCAATTTTTTCACTTTAAGTGAAATTTTTCCCAAAGTACGCCACTTAGGGAAAAACTAATTACATATTCGTGATCAGCGACCTCGCTTTAATTATACACGAGCCCCGTATCGATATACCATGAAAAAAATATTTTGGGTCGGCACTTGGAAATATTTTTGACCCGCCTTCTCGTGGTTCTTGCTGAACAATGAATTGACAACTACCTAGGTTTCTATTTCAACTTGATCTCAATAATATTGTGCAGAATGAAATGTAGTTATTCAATTTATTGAAAAAGTAGGGTCTCATATTGTTTATTCATCCAGGGATTCCAAGCAAGAAAACTTATTCAATGAGTTCACTAGAATTTTAAATTGGAAATATACGATATCCAGCGCTACCGCATTAAAGAAGTATGCCTCTAAGAGACGATAAATTGCGGCGTTGTCAGACTGTGTTCCAGGCTATCTCTATAGTGGGCTGTGGCTACATCTAACAGGCCAGAAGACTCGTCGACAATGCAACGTTGCCAATTCTACCAAATAATGGTTAATTGAGTTGAGTGTTCACGAGTTTCATATTTGGAATTTGGATATCTAATGTATAATCAGAAGGTTACTTACACATTTGGAATTCTTCGATTTGCGTTCATCATGACTCGTACTTGTGCAGTTCCTGGTTGTAATATAACTTTTCTCAGTGTAGTAATTATAAATCCACACACGAAAATGTTTCGGTATTCAGATTCCCAAAAGATCCTTCAAGACGACGAAAATGGCTCAATGCAATCCAGGGAAAAAAGTTTCAAAATTAACAATAATTCTGTAGTATGCATAGAACATTTTGTAGATGCATATATTGTAAAAGAAAATTCTCTACCGACTTCAGATGGATCATTTATTAGTATCCCGAGAAAAATTCCTAAATTAACAGATGACGCATTCCCTTAAATTTTTCCAAATCAACCAAGTTATATGTCTTCTGCATTACTCCCAAAAGAACTGATCCCGAGCATCGAAGGCAAAATTTAGTTTTTCATTATGATAATATTTTTACCGACTGGGACAAGCATAATCAGATTCTTACTTTTTCCCAATTTTGTCCCCATTTCAAAGACAATTAAGGCAATTTCAACTTTTCTTTTAACGTTCAAGAAAATGATTTCGTTCAGTTTTACAAAATAAATTTCGAAGGTGAGTTTCCGAAGATAACGACCGGGTTTAAGGTTTTCGCAGATTTGAGGATTGAAGTGTTCAAAAACCAAAGCAATATACCCCATTTCTAAATTTGAGTGGTTATTAGGTGAGAGATACATGTGATAGGTGGTCGAAGTTCGAAAACTTAATTTCACAATTGAATAGGACCGATTGAGATTCAGATTCCTCTGCTAATGCGAGCAGTTCTTCAGAACAATATATTTTAGATAAAGTAAAGGAAGAAATTAAGAAAATTTATAATGCCCTCAAAAATTGTATCAATAATCTAGAAAACATTAATACAGACGACGTTGACACTTCTCAAATGATCAAAAAATTAACTTTTTTAAGACAACAACTCAAATTAGCAGTTTCACCGAGGCCCATTTATTCTACCGACTTGTTTTTGTGGGCATCTTCTATTCATTTCCAATTTCCAGGTTCTTACAGGTTGATTAGAGACTCTCATGTATTAACTCTTCCTCACCCGAAATATTTAAGTAATATTACAGCGGATATAAAATGTAGTGTAGGAATTAAAGAAAGTCAGATATCATATCTGAGGAAGAAATGTCAAAATTTAGAGCCTCATGAGAGAATAATCAATGTTTTGTTCGATGAAATACATGTAAAGCCTAAAATTGAATATCGCGGAGGTCGTCTCAGATATTACAAATGTATCTCGAAATACCTTAAGCCCATTTATTATTAATCCGTTTAATTCCGATGACAAAATTTTTCTACTGTTCGACTCGGTTCACCTATTCAAATCAATAAGAAACAACTGGCTTAATCAAACGAATGCTGAAGAATCTCTGATATTTCCGCATTTTGACAATTACAATTTACTTTTGAATGCCGATTAAACAGATTTGAAAAAAATGTATTCGAAAGAATCTAAAAATATTTGCCGACTCGCGCCTGCTTTGTCAAAAAAAGTTTTGTATCTATCTTCATTAGAACGTCAATATGTTTCTTTAGTAGTTAAATTGTTCGATGAAAAAAATATTGCGGCCCTCCAGATGAGTTATGGAGAAAATTCCAGCCCAAATGAAATTATAGGAACAGCAGAATTCATTAAATTAATTATCTCTTGGTGGAAAACCGACAATGTTCGCTCGGCTAAAGCAGGCTATTTTTTGAAAGATACTCTCAGAAATCCGATCAACAGCCCTTCGCATGACAGCCTTTTGTTTCTATCCAAATTTGCGGGTTTGTTAGATATTTGGCAAAATAATGACTACAAGAATTTTACTTAAAAAGGACACACCGGAAAATTATCCACATATACCTTTTTCGCTTTGAAACATACCTGCAGAGGAACAGTCCTTCTGGCCAAATATATGTTTTCAAAGTTTCCGGATATGAAATACATTTTATTGGGCAAATTTCAAACGGACAAACTTGAATAGCGTTTTGGTACTTATAGGCAATATAGCGGCTCAAATTATCATGTATCCGTGAGTCAGATTCTTGAATCCGAGAAGAAGTTGAAAATTTTGAGTCTTCTGAAACTTAAATCTGCTAAATTTGGATCATTTTCCCTGAAAAATTTTTGTAATTTAGATTCTGAAGAGAGCACCTCCTTCACTGGACTTGACAGTGATATTAGTCAGTTTGATAATATATTAAATACCTTCAATAATATTCCTATCGAAAGTTGCGAATTAACATCATTATTTTCCGTCGCTGGTTACTGTACCCATAGTCTTATTAAATTTTTAAATAATTGTCCACACTGTACTGAGTTGGTAAGCTCAAACGAAGAATTTCAAGTCGAATTACCAGATAAAGACGTCTCTGTGAGTGATTATCTTCTGAAATTAACACGTGGTTCATTGAAGAGTCCATCACAATTCTTATTTGAAAGTTCAATAGATTGTTATAAAATTTTCAACTCAATTCTCACTGCCGATTATGACATTAATTTTGGTAAGGTAGATAATCAGAGAGACGTTTTGAAGTCTTTATTAATGAAATATTTTGAGGGTACCAAACCTACCAATCGTGAATGATCAATTAGATTTTCGGTGTTTACATCCGTTGTTTGATGGTATATCAGTGTGTCTTATGTGTTACTTTTCAGTCTTGAGAATGGGGTAAAACCCGAAACATGTCGACGTATTGAATAATTGAATTAAAATTTGTGAATTTTTCAATAATTTTTTTCCTTTTCGTAATTATAGCAAATTTCGGTAATTTTTGAATTATTCATAAAGAAGTTAAATATAAATTCTCCAGAGAATTCGTAATGTTCAGGAATATTTATGATGCGTTATTAGTAAAAAAGGGAAGTTTCATAAACAGTCGTAAAAATGGAATGTACTGTAAAAAAATACAATTTACAAGATGTTCCATACATAATTGTCGAAAAAAACTCAAATATCTAACTAGAACCATTCTTTACATAATCATAGTATAATATTGAAATGCTCGAATTTTTCAATATTTTTCCTTTCTTTGTGAAAAGTCGAACCGAAAGAACGGAATGTTGCAGAAGTCAGTGATTCATTTAAATAAAGGTCACACCTCACATCATCCCCATCTGCGATAATTATCAGAAAGACTCGCAACATGCGAACGAATCGTAAAAATTGCCAGTTGTTCTAACATATTCGTGAAAACAGATATGAAAGCACGATAAGGGTACGACATTTTTTTTGGTCCCCAAGAGACTTAAGGCTGATTCATATTATACGTCCCGCTCCGCTCAGCTCCGGCACGCTCAGTCATATTTCAATGGGATTTTAGATAAGTTCGTGGAGCGTCGTAGACGGATGATGTGAATTAGTACATTTAAATAATATTGAAAGATATTTTGGCGTGCCTGAGCTGAGCGGAGCGGGACGTATAATATGAATCGGCCTTTATGAGAAGATCCGCCTCTGCTGACACGAATTACAGACAAAAGATCATTGATGTTGCTCTATTCATCTATTGTGTCAACATTCTCCAATGTCCGCCGAGATCGTGCGATTTAGCACCGTGAGACATTTTAATTCGCGAAGTAGGACCACGTAATTGAGTAAAAAAGTGATGACGAATTCCATCAAAACACCAAAATTGAGCGGAACCTCAGAACCTGTACTTTGGATCAAAATAGTATAAATTTTAATTATATTTTCGGGCAACGGACTGGTACAGAAACGACCTTCGGTTTAATTTACACTTTTTATTTTCTTTTGATGATTTGAAAAGCTATTGTCAGTAGTTCTTTAGGTCTCCCTGTTCCTAACTTTCTATTCTGAATGATAGAATCATTGACCAGCTCGTTTCATCCGGCATTTTCAACAGTCGTGAAAGTCCATTGTCACAACATCCTGGTAGGAATGAAACGTGTTGGTGAATGACACGAGGAAAAAATGATGCGTTTTATGGGAGATTTTTGTGTCTTTGTATTCTTGCACACGTGTTTGATTATCCTCTATGAATTACGAGGGGTTGCCGACAAGTATTATGATTCTAATGGCAACCATATATTGATTTTAAGGTGAAAGAAACAGTTTCCGAAATACAGCTTCTCAGAATTTCACAAATTTCACAGATCTTTTCCTGTTTTCACTTTCACAAATTTACTGTTTTCGTAATTCTTCACACTGATGGACCCATTTTCCGGCCGAACTGATCACATATACCCACCTACATTTTTCTAGTAGACTTAATTCGAAACAAAATGAGACCCTACATTCAGGGTGATTCTAACTGAATATCAATATTTAAGAAGATTAAGTTCGTATGCGCCTTATTTTTGAAACACAGGGTGTTAATTTATTTCGAAAAATTATTTTTTTCGAATATATTCTAAACTAGATATTTTATTTATCTCACACAAATAACTTGGTGAGCGTATTAAGTGTTCTGCATGTAGAGACATATATACCTTTCGCGAAGAAAATCAATTTTTATTTTTAATGAGTGGTGCCCAGATCAACAAAATAATGAATATTTTCAATAAAAAAGTGGGAAAGCCCTGTGGACAGTAGCTTTGGCGCTCTTGATCAAACTTTGACAATTCATCTCCGAAATATTCATTCCTCCAATATACTACAAATTATATTACATCAATTGAAACTTAGTCAATATTGCAGTTTTGTTTTCACTGAATATATTCTGAACCCAATTTAATAAACTTACCAAATTATATATTTCCATCATCATATGGATTATCCAAGGGCATATGGTAGGGGTAATTATGATATCCTATAATTGGTCATTTTGCATTCTATCATAATAATACCTAGTTTGTTAGAACAGAAATACATTTGACATTTCTGTTATAGGTAGATAAGGTTACATGTATGAACAGTGAACAAAGATAGAACACAGACAGACAGAATTCGCATTCTGTGAAAACATACAAGTAGGTACAATATATTATTGAAATTTCGAAAAGTCATATCTCCGAAAGTATTCGCTTGTTTAGAGTTGAAAACTATATCATTGGATCCTTATGATGGAACTGCATCTAAAAATTGAATTCGAAATTTGTGACGTAAAAAAAAATTTAGTTTTCGTTACTCCGAAACCATCCGGCCGATTTGGCCCAATAACGAACTTAACCGAGATATTTATCTCCTGAACCTACTCTGAAAATTTCAGCTGTCTAGCTCATTCCGCTCGAGAGTTATCGTGTTAACGGCCGGACATAATAATTTTGACCACGGGTTCTAAATCAATGAGTCGAACCAAATAACAGACCCTACATTCAGGGTGATTCTAACTGAATATCAATATTTAAGGAGATTAAGTTCGTCTGCGCCTTATTTTTGAAACACAGGGTGTTAATTTATTTCGAAAAATTATTTTTTTCGAATATATTCTAAACTAGATATTTTATTTATCTCACACAAATAACTTGGTTAGCGTATAAAGTGTTCTGCATGTAGAGACATATATACCTTTCGCGAAGAAAATCAATTTTTATTTTTAATGAGTGGTGCCCAGATCAACACAATAATGAATATTTTCAATAAAAAAGTGGGAAAGCCCTGTGGACAGTAGCTTTGGCGCTCTTGTTCAAACTTTGACAATTCATCTCCGAAATATTCATTCCTCAAATATACTACAAATTATATTACATCAATTGAAACTTAGTCAATATTGCAGTTTTGTTTTCACTGAATATATTCTGAACCCAATTTAATAAACTTACCAAATTATATATTTCCATCATCATATGGATTATCCAAGGGCATATGGTAGGGGTAATTATGATATCCTATAATTGGTCATTTTGCTTTCTATCATAATAATACCTAGTTTGTTAGAACAGAAATACATTTGACATTTCTGTTATAGGTAGATAAGGTTACATGTATGAACAGTGAACACAGATAGAACACAGACAGACAGAATTCGCATTCTGTGAAAACATACAAGTAGGTACAATATATTATTGAAATTTCGAAAAGTCATATCTCCGAAAGTATTCGCTTGTTTAGAGTTGAAAACTATATCATTGGATTCTTATGATGAAACTGCATCTAAAAAAAAATTGAATTCGAAATTTGTGACGTAAAAAAAAATTTAGTTTTCGTTACTCCGAAACCATCCGGCCGATTTGGCCCAATAACGAACTTAACCGAGATATTTATCTACTGAACCTACTCTGAAAATTTCAGCTGTCTAGCTCATTCCGCTCGAGAGTTATCGTGTTAACGGCCGGACATAATAATTTTGACCACGGATTCTTAATCAATGAGTCGAACCAAATAACAGACATTTGGGCAAATTGATAAGCACTCTGTTCCGAGGAACAAGAGCACCAAAGATGATACACCACTGTTTTTTGGCGCTCTTATTGAGAGTGCTTATCAATTTCCCCAACAAATGTCTGTAATTTTCGAAGTTTTGGCTGAAAATGGTCTTGAACGAATTGGTTTGACTCACTGATCAAGAATCCGTGGTCAAAATCGATTCTGTCCGGCCGTAAACACGATAACTCTCGTCTAGTTTCAGAAACATAAATATAAAATTTTTGAAGAAAGAAAAAGTAGTGATGTGATCCTTAAGAAATTTCGCAAAATAGCACGCTGTTCCCTATAAGATATGAGCAAAAAGTTGAAAAAGTTATTTTTCCCATGTTTTGGTAAATCGATTGCATCTTAGCGAATACTGATGAAAATGCTAAGGCCTCTAGGAATTTTCACACCTCAGTGTATCCCTTAACCCTGTTTATCTGCAGATTTTTCCATCGGGCGGTCTTTCTGGCCGATTGTTCAAAGTTTTGAAAAAAAAAAACAGCAGAAAGAAGATTTGCGTTCTTTGAGATTGTGAAATCTTAAAAATGGAAGAGGAAGAACGTTACGAAATATGTAGTTGTTTTATCGTTGATGTTGTTTCGTAATTGTTTGTTAGGCAACAAATTGTTCGATACATTGCTTCTGACAAATACCTTGTGTTTCTAACGGAGAAGCAATTCACAAATTAATACATTTTTGCGCGTATGTTCTGGGAACATCGCGTTATCATTTTGCCCAAATGTCTGTAACTTTCGAAGTTTTTTACGAAAATAGTCTTAAACGATTCGGTTCGACTCCCCAATGAAGAATTCGATGCCAAATTTAATTCTGTCCGACCGACTGTCGGAGAATGTATCACTAGAAAATTATTAAAAAATTATTAAAAAATATTTTTGCTGTCATGATAATCTGAGAACGGAAAGAGATAGCGGCTTGAAGATTTCAGGTTAGGTTGTGCATCTGAATGCGACATTTGAGTTTGTTTATAAGTATAATCGGCCAAACGGTTTTAGAGTTATAGCCATCTGAAATTTGGTTGTTTTTTGTACCTTATTAACTCGAAAAATACAGAACCGATTTAATTCAAACATGGTTATTAGTTGTAGAATGCCAACGCGAAAATTCTCGCTAAATTTCGTGAGGATTAATTTGTAGACAAATTTTAAAAAATCATTGAAAATTGAAAAAAAAATTCTATATATCAGTAACTATTCGTCTGAAATTGCTGAAATTTTGCAAGATTCCTTAGAACATAACTCTACTGCCAAGTTTCAAGTTTTAACACGATCGGTTAAATATTGTTGGAGATTCGAGCAGCCTTATGTGAGTTCAGTAGATGGGTGACCGTTGCCTCGATAACTTTCGAACAAAAGGAGATAGGGACTTGCAATTTTCAGGGTATGTTGCGTATCCGAATGGGAGAATTAAGTTCATTTTTGGGCATAATCGGTCAAACGGTTTCCGAGTTATACCCAGCTGGAATATTATTTCCTTGATAACTCAAAAAATAAAGATTCGATCGAATTGAAGCTTGGTAACTAGTAGTAGAAAATTAACATAAAGAAGTGGTCAAAATTTTGTAAGAACCCCTAGAAAATTTCAAAAAAATCACGAAAAAAAAATGCTTCAAGCACTGACGTGAAGTCAGGAGCTTTTGTGCGTATGTTCTATTGTCCATTCTTATGTATTTGGACACCCTTGATCGAATTTACCATTGTAAATTATGCTGTCCATTCTCCTGTATTGGACACTTAATTCGAATTTACCATGGTAAATTTGAATTAAGAGTGTCCAATACAGGAGAATGGACATCATAATTTACCATGGTAAATTCGATTAAGGGTGTCTAATACAGAAGAATGGACAATAGAACATACGCGCAAAAGCTCCTTACTTCAAGTCAGTGCTTGAACCAATTTTTTTTGTAGTAGATATTTGTCAGAGTTTGGGAGAGAAAACCCATCAAGGAACCATTTAATATTGAGTAGGTTCATAATTAGTCAAATACAACTAAATTTAATGGAACCAGGCTAATAAAACTAAATATATCTCCAGGAGCAGTTTGGATGACTATTACCTATATCTGACCTATTTCTTTAATTTTTTGGATTTAATTATAATAATTGTTATTATTATTATTAAAAAAAATATTATATTTTATTTCGATTTGACATAAGTAGTAAGCTTCTTTGTCTTAAAGTATTCTTCTTGCTCTTAAAGTATAATATCTCAGAAATATTCTCTGAAAATTTTAAGTAAATCCGACCAATAGTTTTCGAGTTATTCGATAATTAGCAAAGGGTTCTCGGGCGCTCTAGGCAAGAGCTTTTAGCTAGCAGCAGGTAGCTAGCAGCTAGCGCGCTAACGACAACACTCCAGAAGGTAGAATGCTACGTAGACAACATCGAATAGATACACATACAGAATAGACTACACATAACCCCTTAAGTAATTAATTCGATATTGAAATAGTACATTCTAAAACAAGTTGCAGAATGGGCTCCAATTAAAACACGAATGCGAAATTCGAAATCGAGCGACGAAGGAGCGAGTTTTCGAACGCATGAGTGTTGGAATTGCCTTCTGTAACGAGTATTAGACTATATTTTCTCTATTTCAGGCAAGTTTTTATAAAACTTTTTCTAAAACAAGTTGCAGAATGGGCTCCAATTAAAACACGAATACGAAAGACGATATTTTCTCTATTTCAGACAAAATTTGTAAAATACTGTTGAAATTTAATGAAAAATTATACATCCTAGTAACTTTTGTATTGTATCTTGGTAGTTGGTGTGACTATGACGAAAGTTGACAGATTACGGAATTTGAATTTGAAACGTACGTAGGGAATGGAGATCAGATTTAAAACAGTTTCCTAATAGCATGAATGATTCAAAATTAGCAAAGAGGAAATTTCTAGTACCATATTTTTTAATGAAAATAAAGCTTTTCCTCAACAAATATTTTACTATATCCAGATTATATTGTATTGTCAATTGACGTGTGTTGAAATTTGATAGGATCGAATGTCAGTGCTGACTACCACAAAACGAAAAATATAACTAGAAACAATGCGGGAATGAGTTCATTCCAGCACTGTTTTTAGTGCTGGTTTGAACTCATTATGATACTGAAATAGAGAAAATTACTTACATCTCACTCTGTCAACCGAATCGTGCTCCAACATGCCCATTGGTATTATGTCCATGCCAAAATGTCCTTAATTCCAGGAAAATTCCATTCAGATAAGTTGCGCGTTTCATGAAACAATTGAAACTTGACATAGTGTCGGTTGATCGATGGTACTAATGGTACTTCATTTGAAGAATGGAAACCTACCTCTTAAATGATAGGACGAAAAACTAACAAAAGAATATTTCAGCGGATACAGGGCAACGAACACATGGCATCATCTATCCATTATGTTTATCATCGCTGATGAAGATTTTACGACACGTTTTCTTTATGAAAGACATCGACCTTTAAAAATTATACTATAGGTGTATCAATTTAAGATATACACGACAACATGGCTGGAAGACTTTGGTTGTAGCGATTTGATTTTGAATTATTAAAGTTATTTTCTCTCTCTCTACGCGACAACATTACCCAGGTTAATTTTATGAATCCAGAATATAATTGGATGAAGACATCATTTTATTAAATAATCCAGTGATACTAAATCCTACATTATACAGGGTGGTCCAGATAGTAACCAAGAAACTTTAACCACGTATTCCACGTCAAAAATAAGCCCTCGTTTGTCATATAAATATATGTCGAGAAATGCCTTCTCTACGAGATACAGGGTGTTGAAATTATAGAAAAAAAAATGTTTTTTATCAATAACTTTTACACTTCTTAAAATATTTTTATGAAATTTGGGACAGAGGTTTTAAGGATCAAGAGGCACTTTTTGAATACAATTTTTTTTTTATTTCACCAATGGTGTCCGTACTGCATCGAGACTGAATATTTTTGGACAAAAATTGATACGCCACTTGTTTTTCCAACAATAAAATTTATTCCTGAAATCCTTATTCAATTTGAAGCAAATTCATTCTCCTGACTTTTTGACGTACGAGGCACCGTTTCCGAGTAAAAAAATTAAACACTCTCATGCATGGGCAAATCGCTGAAATTTGATATGGTACATAAAAATAAAACTCGTAATAATAAGACTATCTTTGTAAAAAATGTGTAATTACGAAAAAATAAGCGTTAATATCCACACTCAAATACGAATTTAAAGAAGATGTTCGAAGTAAAGGAAAAAAAAAAACATTTTTTTTCTAATAATTTTAACACCCTGTATCTCGGAGAGGAAGCATTTCTCGACATATGTTTATATTACAAACTAGGGCTTATTTTTGATGCAGAATACGTGGTTAAAATTTCTTGGTTAAGATCTGGACCACCCTGTACAGTAAGCGTAAAAATATGGAATAATAGATTTATTTTCTCCCCTTTCAGGAATAGCGAAAATTGGTTTGATAGGTCAAATATAGTAATTTACGTAACAAGTCCGGAAAATAGGTTTTTTTTGGACGAATAGACAAAATTCTAGGACGAGCGTAAGCGAGTCCTAGAAGTCTATGAGTCCAAAAAAACCTTTTTCGGGCGTGTTGCGTACAATATTTTTTCGGCAACCGTGTAGAATAACAAATCAATGAGACGACACATTTCTTTTTTATATATTTTGATTCTTATTCAAATTAAACAGAACAGAAAATATCACATGTTAACTAATTTTATATGAACTGTCAGTCGTTATCTCAGTGCTATGGTAACCTCATTTATCAAAAATATACCTACCAAGATTTTCATATTTACAATGACCAAAACGACGTGATTCTTCCGGCCTAGTCCGGGAAGTACGTACTTCCCGGACTAGGCCGGGAAATGCTTCTTTCTCAAAGAAAAAGCGTCCGGGAAGTGGGCACTTCCCGGACGGTTGCCGAAAAAATTTATTTTTTGAGGAACATTTTCCTGCAATTCTTATTGTTCTACCTTTTCCTGTTACCAAGCAGTGACATCATCGATATTCTTTTTAAATTGCAAGACCTAATTTTTTTCCTTGGCATGGAAAGATCATAAAATTCGGAATTCAGTAATGCACATGTAACGCCATTTGGGTCAATAATTTTCGAGATATTAATTTTTAATTAATTTGTATTACATATCGAATGAGTACTAAATCAAACTAATATTGCTTATTCATTTATACTTCGATAATTTTTCAATACGAGAGAATCATTGTCAGTTCCAGAGGATGTTGAAAAACAGTTATTTAGATACATTTATATCGATATTCAAAACCATTCTTTGGTCAAAGAGAATAAAATATGCTATATTGGAGTTATTTTGATGAATTAAAACAGATATTTTCAGATCACAGATCCTTAAGTATTTTTTTTTGTACTCTACTGAATAGAGGTTACATTTATTTTCATTTCTATTAATAATAATAATAATAATATCTCGGAGGAAATAGTAATTGAACCCATTTGGTTTGATTTTTTCGTATATTATTAGATGTGTAAATTACTATTCTATTTTGAGTTCAGTGTGGACTTATTATGAACACTACAAAAGTGTAGTTACTTTTGTAATTACTGCTTTACATTATATTTTTTGTGATTTGTCAATTGTGTATTATATAAATTTCTTCGGGCATACAGTTGCTCTAGATAATTGGCAATATATATATATATATATATGTTGTTCAACCGACCACCAACCGCCAACTCCAACCCCAACGCCAACTTCAACGCCAACTCAAACTCCACCTCCATTTCCACCTCCATCTCCATTGCCACCTCCATTTCCACCTCCAACTCCAATCCAACTACAACTCCAACTACAACGCCAACTCCATAACCAATGCCTACTCCAACTTCAACTCCAACCCCAACGCCAACTTCAACGCCAACTCAAACTCCAACTCCACTTCCACCTCCATCTCCATTTCCACCTCCATCTCCACCTCCAACTCCAATCCAACTACAACTCCAACTACAACTCCAACTACAACGCCAACTCCATAACCAACGCCAACCACAATGCCTACCCCAACTTCAACTTCAACTCCAACCCCAACGCCAACTTCAAAGCAAACTCCAACTCCAACTTTATTCAATAGCCATAAAGTTCAAATTGACTCTACATTTTAGTTAGAAAACGTTCGTATGGGAAAAAGAAAAGGGCTGTTTTTAGGGATTTCCCGGCAATTATTCGAAATTTTCTCCCCGTAAAAACCATCCTTGGACTTCAACGAACATTTAAAAAAAAGAATTAGCAAAATTGGTCCAGGCACTGTTGAGTTATGCGCTTACCAACACATTTTGCGATTCATTTTTTATATTATAGATATCACAACTGAATTTTCGCGATAAGTCTGTCGACTTATTTCTTAACGATACTGAGTTGCTTGAAAACACCACGAGTCCGACGGACGAGTGGTGTTTTCTCCAAGCAACTCAGTTGAGTTTAGAAATAGAAGACATACTTATGAGATAAATTCAGTCACGAGTGATATTTCATTAGACTATTTCACGAACAAAATAACTCATGTTGACGTCTGTAATTTATATTTATCATTTGACAAACAGTCCGTATCCATGGTTGAGTCATTGAAAACACCAAAGTTGTAACACCAATCATAATTCAAAGACGGTTGGTGTTTTCCTGATAATAGGTACGAGCTGTCTTTAGCCTGTGGTTGTTCAGATTTTTATATGAGTGAAATAGTCAATGTAAGTATTCAAAATGATGGCCATTCCCTTGCTGACAGTACACAAAAAGAGCTTCAAACTCGGAACAAACATTTTGGAGAGTTTCCGGCTGTATTGCTCTTATTTCCTCCAGAATCCCCTGTTTCAAATCCACCCACATAAGAAAAACTCTAACGGAGTCAGATCTGGAGACCGAGCCGGCCACTCAATAAAACCTCCCATCTGATCCATCTGAATATCCTTCTCCAACATCAGATATACTCTACAGATTAAAATCTCATAATTAATTAACCTTCATAGTCTTCATACGTAATAACGCTTACATTTATATTGTTATTATAATGGCGTCAATTAATTTGTGCCCAATTAGGTGTACTTGAAACGGAGCTAAATTAGCGAAGATTATTCGTCAATTGAGAAGTAACTTTTCAAAACGCATTATGTCAAATTTGGGCGAAATTGAGTTTGAAGCGGATTCGGAAATGATTTATATTGCTCTATAGCTCTATGTAAACAAAATCTTCCAAATGGCATTATGTCCCTCTGTAATTCAAATCCAAAGTATGTAAGCAGCATCGTAATGAATTATGTTTACGTTTGCATTTTTAAAACAGATAGAATATAACCAAAAACATTTTTTATCGATTTGCTCATGTTAATTAGGTTACAGGCCAACACTTAAGGCGAAAATTCATGGAACGATTAAATCGCAACGACAAGATTCTCGTCATTCGTTTCTAAACGAACGACGTCGTCCAAATGAGTATACATTCATTTGGACGACGTCGTCCATGTCGCTGGATTAATCCAGCATTCCAACGACAACTGATGACATACCTCTGACAGCCGCGAAAATTAAAATTGGTTCAAGCACTGACGTGAAGTCAGGAGCTTTTGCGCGCATATTCTATTGTCCATTCATCTCTATTGGATAAATTCAAATGAAAGTAGATAATATTATCCTATCTAATATGTCTTAGACCAGAAATGACTATTGTTGTGTGCCCAAATGCAATTCATGGGCGAAAAAAATGCCAAAATGTAAAGGTTTTACTCTGTATTGTTTTATTCTGTACTGGTTTTATTCTGTCCAACTCCCTGTGAAATTGACTAGTATAGGTTTGTGTTTTCGGAAACCGAAAACCAAATATAAATATAATTATTGAAAATGCGTTAGGATGATAACTAATAGACCGAAGAGTACTCAACTTGGAACTACATCATCTTCAAACAGAGTACAAGGAGGTACCTCGAAAGAGAACTGAGGAAGGATGTGTCGATGACTTGCTGTGCTGAAAAACCTCATTCAGAAGAAGAAATAAGCATCACCCAAGCACCCTTGAGTTAGTTGAACAGCAATAATAATTGTAGTAGTATACTTGGTTGTGTACATTGTTACCAGACCACCTAACATTTGTGCCATTGATATATCCCGGTTATCTACAAAGAGTGATATCTTGAACAGTGACAGTGCTTTGAAAAGTTTAACAGGCATAAACAATTTTGATATTTTCAATTGAATAGAAGAGATGGTCATCAAAACTCTTGAAAACAAAACAAAAAAAAAGCAACTTTATTATACCTCAAACATTACACTTATTGTTAATAATTATTTTCACATAATATATATGTATCATATCTTGAAAAAATCATTTTAATTATGGATAACTGTTTTACCACAGCTTTATCTGGATCAGTTAGACACTATATATCCTCATAAATGAACTAGAACAGCATGCACCTGAACTTGAATTATCAGTAATATGTTTACGCCTGCTCCGACAAGAATATACCATACTTTTTTTTTAAGTTCACCATTCTCCACATTAATATGGGCCATCAATTTTATGTGGTTCTGAATTAAGGGCACTACTTTGTAAACATAAGGAACAAATGTCTATAAAAATGGGACCACAATTTGTTTTGTCATACATGATTACATGATCTACATTTAGGACCTCTTCTCCTTCTACAAGGATTCTAGAATTAGAAGTTGAAGCTCCTATGTACTCCAGAAATTGCATCGTCTTGAAGTTACCATTTGTTTTTCTTTTGCGATTTAATACATTTAATATATTAAACTCATTTAATATATATAACTCATTTTGTATTTTGTATTTAGTTGTAATATTTAAATTCAATTAGGTTATGGTTCTGTCAGTTCAAAATAATCTGTCCTCCGATTTTGTCGTTCCATGAAATAAAGGGGAAGGGAAATTTTGAACGACAGTCGTTGCTTTTGAACGACAAAATCGTCGAAATTTTGGACGACAGAATCGTTGGTTTTCGACGACAAAATCGTCTCATGAATTTTCGCTTTTACTGTGCAGACTGTTTTCTCTAAATGTATAAAAAATTGCAACAAACATCATTATTTTCAATTTCAACCACATCAAAACGCATTATATACAATGAGTTGAATCAAAACGCATTAAGTCCAAACGTTTTTTACATTTTCTGTGTATATTGATTTAAATGAGATTAGTTATTACCTTTAGATGTAAATTTCTATCAAACAAACTCGACCTTCTCAAATTATAAGCCAGGGTGGAAGAAAAAATCGTTTTTCGTTGATTTCCAATAAAATGGTTTTTGGACTTAATGCGTTTTGAAAAGTTGCTCCTCAATTATACTCCCGTTGAAACAAATTCCCTGCTCTAAGAATGAGCCAGTAAATGTTTATCAGCAAATGTTCATTGAAACCGCCTTTGTTTTAATCTACAAAGAAATAATATAAAGTTTAATTCATAGGTACTACTACTAACGTCAGTTTATAGCGGAAAACTATTGTTCTGTTGAATTCCAAGTGAAGCGAGCAGTAATAACTCATAAAAATTGAGAAAAGCACTTAAGTGAAGTCAGGAGCTTTTACGCGCATGTCCTGTCTATTCGCGTTTCATACGGAGACGATTGAGGTGAAATTCGGTACTCGGTAGTAAAATGAGGGTTTGAAGGTATGTGCGGATTATGACGAATAGTGTCTGAAATATAAAATTTTTGAAGAAAAAACATTTTTTTTTTCTAGTGATACGATATCCACGAAATTTCGCGAAAATTTGCGCGTCGGTTTTCTACAAGTAATTACCAAGTTTTAATTGGATCGGATGAGTTATCGAGGAAATAACAACAACACTTAAGATGGGTATAACTCCGAAACCGTTTGGCCCGCGATTACACCGAATAATAAACTCAACTGCCCCCCCATTTGGATGCGTAACCTACACCGAAAATTGCTATCTCTTTCTGTTCGACAGTTATCGTGGCAACGGTCACCCATTCAGCTACTGAACTCACTCAAGGCTAATATAGGATCTCCAACAATACCTATAGATCCGATCGTGTTCAAATTTGGAATTTGGCGGTGAAGTTAGGTTTTGAAGGCTCTCGCAAAATTCACGATATCGGACGGATAGCTTCTGAGGAGCAGATTCTTTTTTGAAGATTTTTTTAAAATTTTATAGTGATACAATCCACAAGAAATTTAGTAAGAATTTTTGCGTTGGCATTCTGCAGCTGATAACCATGTTGGAATTGAATCGGTTTTATGTTTTTCGAGTTATTGAGGAAATAACAATCAAATTTCAGATGGGTATCACTCCAAAACCGTTTTGCCGATTATGCCTACAAATGAACACAAATGTCGCATTCAGATGCACAACCTAACCTGAAAATTTCAAGTCGCTATCTATCTCCATTCTCAGGTTATCGTGACTTAAATAATATTTTTTAATAATTTTTAAAAAATTTACTAGTGATACGATTCTACAAAATTTTACAAACATCCTTAGGTATTCTACAACTACTCACCAAGTTTCAATTCGATCGGATCTGTATTGGTTGAAAACAAATTTATTACTCGGAAACCATTAGGCCGATTATGCCCATTAACGAATTTGCCCGTCGTATTGGGACGCGCCACCTACCCTGAAAATTTCAAGTCGCTAACTCTTTCCGTTCTCAAGTTATCGTGTCAACGGACGGCCGGCTGGCCGGACAGTCGAACTCAATCGTTTGAGACCATTTTCGCCAAAAAATTCTAAAAGTACAGGTACATTTGGGCAAAATGATAACGCGATGTTCCCCAGAACATACGCGCAAAAAGAATTGGGTGAATTCGAGGGTAAAAGGTACACAATTTAGTTCTAGGGATTCTCCTCACTTCCGAAGACCATCACCACTCCAATGATGTCTTCACGATCCGTTCGTCCGTACTAATGATCAAGTAAGTGAAAGAAAATTTCTTCGAAATCTCTATTGTTACGTATTTTACAATAATTAGCCTTTCTGTTTGGTCCAGGGTCATCCGGAACTGATATACCGGTTGTATCATCTTCACCGATATATCTGACTGAGTGCGCGACCCATAGTGAACTAATTTAAATATGTCTTGACGAGAGTTGTGAGTGAAATGGAAGTGAACTACCCAAGCCGTATTTGTAGAATTGTTTTCGATCGAGTCCGGTCAGTCGTCAATGTACAACGGACGATAAAGCGTGTCCGTGAAGGTGACCACCTATGTTCGCCCGTTGTTCACGCATTATCTCGATTTTTGACGTTTCCTCCCAACCAACGCAGAAATTCCGCGGGTGACAGGATTCAAATGACCCTTCGGTAGTTTCTGTTTTAAAATTGGATTTTAGAAAATCGCTTTACCCTAATTTGAAACCTGAGGTGAGTGTCATTTGATATTCTGTTTAAGTGGTGCGAATAACTGTCTTATTTCGACAACGAAGTGAAATCATCGCAATGATTTCATACGTTTATCGGCTATATTGGCAAATCTGAGGATAATTCTGGTCATTATCGATCTTCATATATTCCTCGCACGATAAGGCGATATTTCCAAATGAAAAAATGTGTAAATTTGTGATTTAAAAGAGGAACGAAGCCGGAATACGATTAGCGTTTCTTCACTTCTCGCGACAAATTATTCTGGTCACAAATTCTTAAGTAGGTGACTAACTGTGCGACACGACTGTTTTTCTCTAACCCAAATTGAGTGTTACTTTCGGAAACGCATGTTTCATTGCCATTTTTTCGTACATTGTATTTTTTATTCTTTTTTTTTTCGCGAATTCCAATGAGGTCTCACTGTTGACCACGCATGTAAGAATGTTACTTTCTCTAAATGCATGCGTACGTAGAAATTTATCATACTCATAAATAAATAGCAATTTGTGATTGTTACCTATTCACGCCTAAACCTCCAACCTATCGTCTTAAAATTCACTACACGAATAGCTGACGATAAGGAGAAGAACATACTCCAGATTTTCATTCACTCGAAAAGGGGTGTTGAATATTCAAAAGTAATATTGAACTGATTTTCATTTGTTTAATAGAGGTGTCGAATATCGGCATCAACATTAAATTGATACCTAAATTTAAATGCGGTTTCTCGGACCGCTAAGATTACAGTACATATTCCCGATAACGGGATATACCGCAAAAGAAGCAGGAAAAAAAATTAAATGAATCTACTCCTCCCCGATATCCAAATTTTGCGCGCATGTTCTAGGGAACAGCGTGCTATCATTTCGCCGAAATGCCTGTACTTAATCTTCAAATTTTTCTCCGAAATTGTCTCAAACGATTAGGTCCGATTCACTGATAATGATTTCAGGTCAAAATCGATTTTGTCCTGCCATCCGTCCATTGTCACGATAACTTTCGAACGGAAAGAGATAGCGGCTTGAACTTTTCCGGTTTTGGAGCTATACCCATCTGAAATATTGTTTCTTCAATAACTCAAAAAATGCATATCTGATCGAATCGAAACTTCGTAGAATGCCGATTTTTGCAGAATTTCGAGAGGATCGTATCACTAGAAAAATAAATTTTTTCTTCGAAAGTTTGATACAGTATGGAAAAACCATTATCTTGGTTACTGTACATATTTATGGAAGATCATCAAATTTAAATTTCAGATAGATCGAGTGATCTGTTTCGGAAATATTCATAAAAAATGTTTTTTCTAAAAACGGCCATAACTCCGAAACCGCTTGATGGATTTCGCCCGTTAAGGAACTCTTCCGAGATATTTACGCTCCAAATCTACCCTGCAAATTTCAATCCTGTAACTTCTTTCGTTCGAGAGCTATCGTGTTAACGGTTGGCCGGATAGAATCGATTTCGACCAGGGATTCTTGATCAGTGAGTCGAACAAAATCGATTAATACCGTTTTCTGCCAAAAATTCGAAAATTACAGACATTTGGGCAAATTGATAAGCCCTCAGTTCCGAGGAACAAGAGCGCCAAAAATACTATTTATCCAACGATAACTTGAGAATGGAAAGAGATAGCGAATAGCAATTAATGAAAGGCATAATCGGTCAAATGGTTTTGGAGTTATACACCTCTGAATTTTTGTTGTTATTTCCTCTATAACTAAAAATGTACAAATCTGGTCCAATTAAAACTCGGTATTTAATTGTAGAATGCCGACTAGCTGATTTCCCAGGAATTTCGTGAATATCGTATCCTGAAATTACTTGAGAAGTGTTTTTTCGTAAATCATTAGATATTTGAAGAATTTCAATTCCAATAGAATACATATGTGAGAATTAAAAATTCTGTGATCATAGACGATTCTCTCATTACTCAAGTATGTCATTAAAATTGTACGAAATGTATTCATATCTTATAAAAGCCGAGAAAACGGTCTATATCGATGGTAAATTCGAATAAGAGTATCCAATAGGGGTGAATAGAAATTATTAACACTAAGTTTGTCGGTTCAAGGATAAATTTTCATTTTTTCCAGCTATCTTGAAAACTTTTTCATATTTCAGAAACTATGCTCGATCGACTTCGTATGAGGCGTGAATAGACAATGGAACATGCACGCAAAAGCTTCTGACTTCACGCCAGTGTTTCAACCAATTTACGAGATTAAATGCCGTATTCACAAAGCATTCAAACTCCGTTTTTTTTTTTGACATTTCAATCGCAACCTCAGTTAACGTATTTAATGGTGGTGAAACAGGCCTGTTTCATGTTAATTTTCACGTTAACTGAGGTTACGCTTCAAATTTATCCTTTACTGAGGACCTCAGTTAGGACTTAACGGAGATTGAATGCTTTGTGAATACGGCGGATAGTTTAGAGGCAGAATGCGCTGCCGAAAATATGTACCCCACTTAGGAAACAATATACAAGAGTTAAATAAAAGCGTGGACTAGATAATTAGCTCGTGGGAGAAGTTGTGGGTAGGACCTACTAATGATTATCTGTAATCATTACTTCCATTAGATAATCCGGCCATTCTAATTAGCTAGAACGAACAATACATTTTTTAACCCGCTTAATCGTTATAGTTTTCTCTTCGCAATTAAATTAGTTCTCACTGAATTGATGATAGTGCAATTCGCGAATTCATGGAATTCTTTCGATTTCGGCGAAAGAAAACCGTTGTTCCAACATCCGTTATCTTCAGTTTCGACAAGATACGGACATGACGATATGAAGGTTAAGGTCGTCTTGTGAAATCAATTTTTAAGGCTTTATATCTTTATAATGTCTACGTGAAATAATCAATATTTAGACATTTTGTCATATTAGGTATTGATATTTCGTTATCTATTATATTCCAAATATGTACAACTTAATACTTATCTTGGGTTATTCCAAATCATTTTATGAATAGAAATTTTGAATAGAGTGGCTAACAAAATTTTAACTGCGTAAAATTTTGACAGTTTAGATGATCAAGAAGGATTGAAAAATCGAATAAAATATAGTCTGTCTGCAGATATTTTTTGACTTCAATCAATGGTCGACTTCAGAATGATTAAAATTACTGTTCATGTGGAAACAAAATTGGTACTTGAGAATCAATCCATATACAGGGTGAGTCTTTGACCACTGCATTAATTTTAACCAAAGATTCCTCTCATCAAATGAAACACTATTAACCATTTTTCCAGATTCGGCTCAGGTAAAAAGTTACAAGCGTTTAAAGATTTCACAATGTGCTAATACACTCCCGCATATAAATTATCTATGACATTGTTGGCGGACGAGAATAAGGCACGGTAACGTGGTTTACAGCTTGATTCGGGATTCCAACGCTCAGGGACGGATCCATAAAAGTAGTGAAATTTCTGGAGTTTTCCATTTTAAAACATTCAATCAAGAATATCACGAAAACGGTGCGTTTAAGGAGAAATGATGAAGAATAATATAATGCTCTAAAATGATGGAATATTCTTGAAATGACTCAAGAAAAACTTTATGTGCTTTCTTTATACTATTTTCGTTTAGTTTTATGAATCCACGAGTCCATAACTAGAAAACCAGTAGAAGTAGAAAATAACTAATATTTGGAAAATATGTATCATAGTTATAGGAAACATTACGCCAACATTCATTTTATTCGAAAAAAGGATGTCAAAGCTACAAAATAAAAACTGATTTTTTTTCAAAATTTCAACAGCCTGTATCTTTTTACCTGAGCTGAATTTGGAAAAATGTAAAATGAAAAAAGTGCTTCATTTGATGAGAGGAATCTTTGGTTAAAATTAATGCAGTGGTCAAAGACTCACCCTGTATAGATATGAAGTATGAAATATACTGGAAGTTTCATATTTTGAAGCACATAATTCAGAGGGTAATAGGCCACATATGAACAAGTTCGAAACTGACCCAAACAAAATTGGTTCAATCACTGACGTGAAGTCAGGAGCTTTTGCGTGTTCATACGCGCAAAAGCTACTGACTTCACGTCAGTGCTTGAACCAATTTTTTTTTGTAATTTTTTTAAAATTATCTAGGGGTACGGTTCTCAAAATTGTTTACACGTCTTTATGTCGATATTCTACAACTAGTTACCTGATCCTATCCTGAACCTATCCTGAAAATTGCAAGTCCC
The DNA here is from genome assembly GCA_937662695.2 of Halyzia sedecimguttata. NCBI lineage: Eukaryota > Metazoa > Arthropoda > Insecta > Coleoptera > Coccinellidae > Halyzia > Halyzia sedecimguttata. Next base: position 10,652,294 of record OW569411.2, on the reverse strand, counting down.
TATCTCCTTTCGTTCGAAAGTTATCGAGGCAACGGTCAGCCACCCAACTACTGAACTCACACAAGGCTGCTCGGATCTCCGACAATATGGATGCGATCGTGTTCAAAATTGGAACATGGCAGTAGAGTTAGCTTCTGAAGGCTCTAGCAAAATTTCCGCGATGTCGGACCGATAGTTTTTGATATATATAATTCTTTTCAATAATAAAATAAAAAAATTTAGTGATGTGATCCTCACGAAATTTTGCTTGAATTTTTGCCTCGGCATTTAACAATTATTACCATGTTTGAATTGAATCGAGTTAGTATTTTTCGAGTTATTTAGGAAATAACAACCAAATTTCAGATGGGTATAACTCCAAAATGGTAGCCTGGCTGTGAGCCAGGCTATTTGGGTAAGCATTCAGGCTGAAACCTGAAACACTAACGACAATGTGTAATCGTTAGAAGAATAAAAATGTGGGAAAGCCTTATGGACATGAACTTTGATGCTCTTGTTCAATCTTTGACAAATCATATCTCCGAAAGTATTGGTTTCTCAGAGTTGGAAATGATATCAAGGGATTCTTATGATTGAACTGCATCGTAAAAGGAATTAAATTGAATGAGAATCCATTGATATCATTCCCAACTCCGAGAAACCAATACTTTCGGAGATATGATTTGTCAAAGTTTAAAGAAGAGCGCCAAAGCTCCTGTCCACAGGGCAAATTCATTGAAGTGTCAATTAAAAAAAAACGAGAGTGCCAAAAATTATTATTCCGAAACCAGACCAATAACGAACTTATCCGAGATATTCATTCCTGAAATCTACTCTGATAATTATATTATATCAATTGAAACTTAGTCTCGAACTTAGCCAATATACCAGTTTTGTTCTTATTGGAGATATTTCGAACCCAATTTGATTAAGTTACCAAAACCAAAGTATTTATTTCCATCATCATATGCATTATCCAAGGGCATTATATTATCACCGAAAAAGTATAATATCATATAATCCTCACAATTCTACGATAGCTGAGGTTATTTCATTGGTCATTTTGCATTCGATCATACTTTGTTTTCTAGAACAGGAGAGCTATTTTTTTATATTATGAGTAACGAACCAGAAATAAATTTGACATGTCTCTTATAGGAAAATAAGATGACGTGTATGAACACAGATCATATAATAATTCATAGATAGAATAATTATAGCATTCTGTGAAAACATAGAAGTACGATTTATTATTGAAATTTTGAAAAGTAGACTAATAAGCACTGTGTTCCGATGATCAAGAGCGCCAAAAATGAAAATTCTGAAAAAGTACAATATATCATTAACAAGCCGCCATCTGACAACCGAGATTTGAAGCTTGAAAATGTGTAATTTCGAATAGAAAATTTTTGATCATCAAGATGATACCACATGGTTTCCAAGCATAATTTTGATGATAAGAACAAGCGCGCCAAAACTTCACGGCACTGCTTGTGGAGGTTTACCATTTTTTTCGCTGTACGATTCCAATGGGTGATTATATGAGAAAGTAATGACCCAAAAGGGGTAATATTCGCAATTATTGTATGCTAAATTCTGATTTTCATGCAGATCTAGTTCGGCATGATAAAAATAATAAATTAAATCAAGCATGTTATACTTATACACAGACGTCGGTAGACAAAATCAGGTCACTTAATTAATTAAGAGCCGAGCCAGTCGTGCGACATAATCGTTCCTCTCATTAGACCGTTATTACTAAATCAAAACTTCATAAGGTCGTTTCCGTTCAATAATATCAGCCATAGGCGATCGGCAGTTGAGCTTGTATCATTCATCATCAGGTCATGATCGAACGCGGTAAAGCTCCTGACGTCAGTGCATTTTTAATTTTTGCGGGTATGTTCTGCGGAACATCGCGTTATCATTTTGCCCAAATGTCTGTAACTTTCGAATTTTTTGACGAAAATGGTCTCAAACGATTTGATTCTGTCCGGCCGGCCGTTGCCACGATAACTTGAGAAGGGAAAGAGCTAGCGACTTGAAATTTTCAGGGTAGCTGGCGCATCGCAATACGACGGATAAGTTCGTTAATGGGCATAATCGGCCCAATGGTTTTCGAGTAATAATTTTGTTTTCAACGAATATGAATCCGATCGAATTGAAACTTGGTGAATAGTTGTAGAATAAAAACCCGAGCACGTTCGTAGAATTTTGAGAGAATCGTATCGCTAAAAATTTTTTAAAAAATTATTGAAAAATATTTTTTTAATACACGATAACCTGAGAACGGTAAAAGAAAGCGATTTGAAATTTCCAGGTTAGGTTGTACATCTTAATGCAACATTTTGGTTTGTTTATAAGCATAATCGGCCAAGCGGTTTTGGATTTATACCCATCTGGAATTTGGTTGCTATTTCCTCAATAACTCGAAAAATATAAAAGCGATCCAATTCAAACATGGTATTTAGATGTAGAATGCCAACGCGAACGTTCAGGCAAAATTGCGTGAGGATCGTATCAGTAGAAAATTTTCAAAAAATCATTAGAAATTATTGAAAAAATTTCTATATATCAAAAACTATTCATCCAATATCGCTGAAATTTTGCGAGAGCCTTCAGAATCTAACTCGACTACCAAGTTCTAAGTTTGAACATGATCGGATATATATTGTTGGAGATTCGAGCAGCCTTGTGTGAGTTCAGTAGTTGGATGGGTGATCGTTGCCTCGATAACTTTCGAACGAAAGGAGGTAGGGACTTGGAATTTTCAGGGTATGTTGCGTATCCGAATGGGAGAGTTTAAGGGCATAATCGGTCTAACGGTTCCGGAGTTATACCCACCTAGAATATTATTTCCTCGATAACTCAAAAAATGTAAACTCGATCGAATTGAAGCTTGGTAACTAGTTGTAGAATATCGATATAAAGACGTATTTGACATTTTGTAAGAACAGTGCCCCAGAAAAATTTAAAAAAATTTACGAAAAAAAAATTGGTTCAAGCACTGACGTGAAGTCAGGAGCTTTTGCGCGTATGTTCTATTGTCCATTCTCCTGTATTGAACACTCTTAATCGAATTTACCATGGTGAATTCTATTGTCCGTTCTCCTATATTGGCCCCTCTCTTAATCAAATTTACCATGGTAAATTCGATTATGACAAACGTGTATATAAAATCTAAAATCTGCTTATTTATTGCCTCTAAGGCGGAACAGAGTTCGCCGGGTCAGCTAGTTATCAATAAAAATTGAATGAAAGTAAAGTACTTATATGATATCATAATCAATGAAATTGATAGTGTCGTTGAAATAGAAAATTGTGCATATTCAGTCAATTGTATCTATCGAATGCTTCTAGGCCGTATGAAGTGCTATACAGTCGGGAAACATATATTGAACTGGGAAGTAACTAAGTATCCCACCAAAAATCCATCATTTTACCCAAATGTCTGTAATTTTCGAATTTTTAACTGAATATAGTCTCAAACCATTAGATTCGACTCATGAAGAATTCGGGGACAAATTATATTCTGTCTGGCCGGCCGGCTGTTGCACGATAACTTTCGAATGGAAAGAGATTGAAATCCATGGATTTCAAGTCGCTATCTCTTTCCATTCGAAAGTTATCGTTCAACAGCCGGCCGGCCAGACAGAATAAAATTTGTCGGTAAAATGCGTCGGTTCGAAGTTCGTTAATGGGCATAATCGGCCAAACGGTCTCCGAGTACTAATTTTGTTTTCAAACAATACAGATTCGATCGAATTGAAACTTGGTAACTAGTTTAGAATACCAACACAAAGACGTTTGTGAAATTTTGTGAGGATCGTATCACTAGAAAATCTTAAAAAAATTACTAAAAGACATAATGTATCTCACGATGACTTGAGAACGGAAAGAGATAGCGAGCTATACCCACCTTAAATTTTGTATTTATTTCCCTAACAACTAAAAATGTACGAATTCGATCCAATTAAAACTTAGTAGTTACTTGTAGAATGCCGACGCGCTAATTTTAGTGAAATTTCGTGAAAGTAGTATGCCAGAAAAAGAAATTAAAAATAATTTTTTATTGCAGAACCTATTCGTCAAAATCAGCTGAAATTCCGAACATTCCTTCGAGCCGCCATTTTACAATTGAGTACCTACTGAATTCTAGCTCGATCGACTTCGTACGAGGCGTGAATATAGATAATGTAACATGCACGCAAAAAATCCTGACATCACGTCCGTGCTTTTTAAATTTTTTCTTCGATTCTATTTGTGAGAAGTGAATATCGTTGAAAAATCGTAAGAATTTATTAATTAGAATTCAAATATTACAAAAATTTTAGTTATCAATATATTCTATGGTTATAGAAAACTTGTCGTAAATATTAATTTTGAATGCAAAATCGATTTTTAATATATTTATAATTTCGACGTCTTTCGTGATACTACGAAAGTCTGGTCGACGGAAATTACGTCGTTCACTAGACATTTCATGGAGATTCTATGAATATTTTGCTGTTCGACTAGAATTAAACTGTCCCACTGTATTTGTTTTATTTTTTTCATATTTCCCCAATAACTCAAAAAATACTGATCCGATCGAATTTAAATCTAAAACTTGCCTGTAAATATACTTCCAATATACAGTTTTGAAGGATTTCGCAAAATTTCAACGATACTTGACGAATAATTTTTGCGATACAGATGTTTTTAAATAATTATTATAAAAATACACCTAAAAAGCAACGATAAAAATAGTGATCCGAAAAATCAATTAACATAAATAGCTTTTATCTCAACCGAAAATAAGGAACTTATTTTCGTTGCTATGAATTTGATTCAATATTGATTTCTGGACAGATTCAATGAACTGGATTGAAAATTTATGACGGAGGTTACACGGTCAATATGGTAACAACTCATATACAACTAATTTCCCGTCAATCTGACGTCGATGTGATGCAAGACTCATACCAGATTTAGCGTGTAATAGTCTAATAGTTCAGTCAATCTGGCAAAAATTGAATCGTTCCGATGCAAAAAATAACCAGTGGCTGAATCTTTGTTAATAGTTGGAGAATGATGTTAGAAAAGGGTTTATTGGGTCGGCCACGTTGGACCGTGATGCGTGTTTTGAAAAACTCAAAAAAATTTTGAAATGTATTTATCTCGTGATCTAAGCATTTCACAGAAAAATTTATTCAAGAAAAAATGTAGAGGACATCGATATCTACAATTAATCTCATTGGTGCTATGCCGTACAACAAAAAATGCACGCAGTAGGTGGCGCTAAATTTCCAAAATAAGAGTTTTTCCACTTTTTTGCTATTAAATTTTCATTTTTCAACTATATTGTAAATGTAAATGTTGTTCCTTTTAATATTACGAACAACTTTTATTTAAACATTTTTTACATACAACTTACCGTTCGAAAGTTATAGTGTAATACAGCGCTGCGTTAACATCGCAGTGCTGCTAACGGATACGTCAGTTATATGCACCACAGCTGAAATCGTTGTAATGGAATTTTCAAACTTCAGCAAGCTGTAGCTTCAAAACGGTAAGTTGTATGTAAAAAATGTTTAAATAAAAGTTGTTCGTAATATTAAAAGGAACAACTTTTACATTTACAATATAGTTAAAAAAAGAAAATTTAATAGCAAAAAAGTGGAAAAACTCGTATTTTGGAACTTTAGCGCCACCTACTGCGTGCATTTTTTGTTGTACGGCATAGCACCAATGAGATTAATTGTAGATATCGATGTCCTCTACATTTTTTTTTGAATAAATTTTTCTGTGAAATGCATAGATCACGAGATAAATGCATTTCAAATTTTTTTTGAGTTTTTCAAAACACGCATCACGGTCCAACGTGGACGACCCAATAAACCCTTTTCTAACATCATTCTCCAACCATTAACAAAGATTCAGCCACTGGTTATTTTTTGCATCGGAACGATTCAATTTTTGCCAGATTGAGTGGTTTTCACGTCAAAATTTTTGCGTATTCTCCGAAAATTGTGATTGAGGTGTCATTCGATTCGAAATGGCATTTAGATATTTTTTGAGAAAATGCTAACGCCGCTCGCAAAAATTGCAATAGTTATAAACAATTAAGTGAAAAAAAAGAAGGGGCTTTGGTTTTTCGTCAATATCTCAAAAACTGTCTGAGATCATTCAAATTTGTAAAAAGATTCAAGAAGGGGAGGAAATTTTTAAAAAAAAAGTTCTAACTCCCGGAACTAGGACCAATATTTATAATTTTCCCAGAGGGTTGAAAATAATCCCAAAACCGGTACTCCGGCTTGCGTAAGCCTCGCGCCCTTCGGACCTTTCATGAATAAATATAATTTAAACTTATGAAATATGAAAATGAAGAATTGAAAAATTCAGGCCTCTGCAGGATAGATCAATGAACAATGATCCGTGGTCCAAAAATGTTTATGACGACTTTTCAATTAGTTATCCATTAGTTAATTAACAATTTGTTGTAGCACGAACATTAACATTGCAGGTGCGATAATTGATAAACTATTAATCTGATAATTTTTTCCTTTAGTGGATCTATTTTTCAAAGGTCTTGGAATTGATTCTCGTTGGAAAATTTGAAAAATTGTTAATTTTCGTTTTGTTATTAACAATTTACTTAAGTGAAAAATTATATAGCTTCAATTTTGTTTCAAAAGGAAGTTTTAAATTATCTCATAAACAACGCATTGGCTTATAACAATTTCTTAAACAATCCGAGATAATAATTATTGAATATCATTTTTGAGTAGTTTCTGATCATAAAAAACGGATCAATAGTAATATTATAAAATGAGGCTTTATAATTCTTCACTTAAGTAAATTATGCATAACAAAACGAAAATTAACAATTTTTAAAATTTTCCAATAGGAATCTATTCTAAAACCTTTGAAAAATAGCTCCACGGAAGGAAAAAATTCTCAGATTAATAGTTTAACAATTAGCGTACTTGCAGTGTCAATGTTCGTGATACAAAAAATTTTTAATTAACTAATGGATAACCAATCGAAAAATCGCGATAAACATTTTTGGACCACGGATTATTGTTCATTGATCTATCCTGCAGTCGCCTGATTTTTTTCAATTTTTTATTTCCATATTTAATAAGTTTAAATAATATTTATTCATCAAAGGTACGAAAGGGGCGAGGCTTGCGCAAGCCAGAGTACCCGTTCTCGGGCGTATTTTCAACCCTCTAGGATAATTATAAATATTGGTCCTACACTTCCGGCAGTTGGGATTTTTTTAGGAAATATCCTCCTCTTTTTGAATCTTTTTTCAAACTTCTATTACCTCAAATAGTTTTTGAGATATTGGCGAAAACTTGAATCTCCATCCTGTAATTTTGGAATATTTCGATGAAAATGGTCTTAAACGATTTGGTTCGACTCACTGATCAAGAATCCGTGGTCGGAATTCATTCTGTCCAGCCGGTCCGGCCGGCCAGCCGGCCGGCCGTCCGTAAGCACGATAACTCTCGAAAGAAATGAGCTAGAGAGTTGAAATTTTCAGAGTAGGTTTGGGGGATGAATATCTCGGCTAAGTTCGTTATTGGGCAAAATCGGACAGATGGTTTCGGAGTAACAAAAAAAAAATTTTTTTTTTACGAAACAAATTCCAAATCAATTTTTTTTTAATAAGCAGTTTTATCATAAGAATCCATTCATATCATTTTCAACTCTAACAAGCTAATACTTTCGGAGATATGATTTTTTAAAATTTCAATGTAAATCGTATTTCACAGATTGATATAATTATTATTCTATGTATGAATTCTCATAATGTCAACTTGACAGAAGGGAATATTGTAACTTCAAAAATATTGGGGTTGAAATACTCGTATTTTAGCGATGCAACGGGGACCTCACCCGAAAATGTTTGAAAATATTACGTAAATATTGAAAGCATAATTCTGTAGTTTGGTGAACGTAGATCAGGAAATTTTTGATCGATTACAAGGTAATTTTTTATTATTACTTATCTTCTTTCATATTTGTTTTATGGAATACCTACTATTTGTAGGTACTTTAAACCTGTTTTGGGCAATTGTCATACGAAACTTGTTTTTTTGGCGCTCTAGTTCCTCGGAACAGTGTGCTTATCAATTTGCCCAAGTGTCTGTAATTTTGAAATTTTTGGCTGAAATTGGTCTCAAACGATTTGGTTCGACTCACTGATCAAGAATCCGAGTGTGAAATCGATTCTGTCCGGCCGGCCGACCGGCCGTAGGCACGATAACTCTCGAACGAAAGGAGTTAGCGGATTGAAAATTGCAAGGTGGTTTTGGAGCGTAAATATCTCGGACAAGTTCGTTCGATCTATCTGAAATTTAGCATCAAATTGTAGAATCATGACCTTTATACGCATGTGAAGTTTTGTATTGACCATATTACCGCAAAGTGTAAAAAAAAATTTGAAAATTTAAAAAAAGTTTTTCCACAATAACTTTCGAACGGAATGAGCTAGGTAGTTGAAATTTTCAGAGTAGGTTAGGGAGATGAATATCTCGGTTAAGTTCGTTATTGGGCAAAATTGGCCAGATTTAATTCGATTTCTTCCATGGTGCAGTTCTCATTCTCATGATTGCTCATTTAATCTTGATAAATAAACTATTATTTGAATTGAATTTCCTTTATGATGCAGCTCTATCATATGTATACATTGATATAATTCCCAACTCAGAGAAACCAATACTTTCGGAGATATAATTTGTCTGTTTGAACTAGAGCGCCAGAAAGCTCCTGTCCACAGGGCTTGAACCCATTTTTTTACTTAATTGTTTCTAACTATTACAATTTTTGCGAGCGGCATTTTCTCAAAAACTATCTGCATGCGATTCCGAATCGAATGACACCTCAATCATAATTTTCGGAGAGTACGCAAAAATTTTGACCTAAAAAGCACTTGACTAGACTCTAACCTCCGTCTATATGGATATGCATAAAAAAATTCTATATATCAGAAACTATTCATCCGACAGCTGAAATTTTGCGAGAGAACTATTAAGTTCCAAGTTTGAACACGATCAGATTTTTATTGTTGGAGATCCGAGCAGACTTGTGTGAGTTCAGTAGCTGGATGGGTGAGTGTTGCCTCGATAACTCTCGAATTAAAGAAGATAGGGACTTTCAATATTCAGGGTAAGTTGCGCATCGGAATGGGAGAGTTAAGTTCGCTGTTGGCCATAATCGGCCCAACGGTTCCGGAGTTATACTTATCTAGAATAGTATTTCCTTGATTACTCAAAAAATATAGACTCGATCGAATTGAAGCTTGCTATCCAGTTGTAGAATATAAATATATATATATATATATATATATATATAAAAATATTATTTATCTCACGATACCTTGAGAACGGAAAGAAAATGCGACTCACAAGTTTCCAGGGTAGATATCGCATCTGAATGTGACATTTAAGTTCTTTAATTAGCATAATCGGCCAAATGATTTTGGAGTTATATCAATCTGAAATTTGGTTATAATTTCTTCAAAAACCCAAAAAATACCATGCTGATTGAATTCAAACATGGTGGTAATTAGTTCTAGAATGCCGACACAAAAATCTTCACAACATTTCATGAAGATCGTATTACTTGAAAATTTTTAAAAAATCATTGAAAAAAAATGTGTTCAAGCACTGACGTGAAGTCAGAAGCTTTTGCGCGTATGTTCTATTTTCCATTCTCCTGTATTGGACACTCTTAATCGAATCTACCATGTCGAATTCGATTAAGAGTGGCCGATACAGGAAAATGGACAATAGAACATAAGTACGCGCAAAATCTTCTAACCTCATGTCAGTGCTTGAACCAATTTTTTTCCAGAAATTGAACTAATTGAAATGATTAGAACAAAATTCTTGAATATCAGATATAAATGTCCATCCAAGAGTGACGTTCTTTAAATGTTTAATGGACAATTTGAATTTCTCAATGAAAAATTATATACGATTTACACTTATTTATTCAATATTGTGACGCGTTTCGTCGACACAGCGACTTCATCATCCGAAGAAAATTATGGTACAGAATTAGAAATTATCGAATAAATAGCAGTGAACAAAGGATATAACACAGAGTTAATCAGAAAAATGTTGACGAAAAAACAATTTAGAAAAACAATTAGTTTAGTATTTCTAGAAATTAAGGATAAAAATAAAATATTCAATAGCTTAACATATTTTGGTACACCGAGTCAACAACTTAAAAGGTTTCTTCAAAACCAACAGGTGAATATCTCATTCCGGACAAATAATAACCTTGCCAAACTCATAAAGAACAATAAATCGAAAAGGAATAAAGATGATAAATCCGGTGTTTATCAATTAAATTGCGGGAGTTGTGACAAATCATATATAGGAAAAACTGGTAGAAATTTTGGCATAAAAATAAAGGAACATCATCACAGCTACAAAAACAACAAAATTAATTCAAATTATTCGAATCATTTATTAGCAGAAGGACATAAGTTTAACCCGGATTTCAAAATTCTACACAATTTGAATAAAGGTGCGCAACTCAATTACTGGGAAATGGTCGAAATAAATAGGGATAACATAGGGGTAATTTAGTTAATGAACAATTAGATCTAAATTTTTCACCGTTACTCAATCTATTCAAATAGAGAATCAATTTATAAAAGCATTAGGAATGAATTATTGTTAATGTGTACAAAGAAACCAGCAGTGAAATCTCATGTAATTAGTTTTTAAATAAGTCTATTTTGTAATTTGTTTTAAATAAGTTTATCATGTAATTAGTTTTAAATGATTCTGCGTCCATGTCATCTAGGTATAGGCAGATAATAACTTGTTAAGAATTGAGTATGATGCAGTCTGATGAAGTCGCTGTGTCGACGAAACGCGTCAAAATATTGAATAAATAAGTGTAAATCGTATATAATTTTTCATTGAGTTAATATGGATTAGCATCAAGTAAAAGCCACAAGCATTAAATTTAAAAAAAAAAATAAACAAGTCAAGAGCGTTCCTGCTAATCGGGTCCTTCCTGAATGGCTTCGTATAATAAAATTATTATTATCAATATTATAAAAAAAAAATAATCTGAATTTCTGTTTTCTTAATATGTGGGATCTCCAACAGACATACATCTCAATAGTGTTTGGTGTCAGTGAAATATATTAATCATTACACGAACGAGTGTGCTAAAGCTCCTGACTGGCGTCAGTGCTGTTGTAATAGTTTTTAGTTCAACTCCAGACGAAATTAATTTGAATAAACTATCGAAATATCTTTCGAAGGACCATTACCAGCTTAGTAACCTCATTCTAAACATTCACCTGGCAACTTGTAAACAAATTAATCAATATTCTAAATCTGCGGAAGTAGTAATACTACAGGGATTCTGGGTCAAACAATAGAAATCATGACGTCACATTTTGGGTGACCGCTTTGTAGGAATTAATGAAAAAGTTCTCGGCGACGTAGAGATTCGAACCCGGAATATTTTACTATGAGACCGGTGTGTTAACCGATCGGCCACAACCACTAACCTTAAGAGGTACCTTTTTGGTCCCACATCAATCGCGGGTATATCCCTTTGCATTGTGCGTCTCAGGGGGGCCTTTTTCAGGTAATTAATATGGGGGGATTGGAATTATTCTATCAGTCATATGAAGTTTGATGCATGAGGATCCTTTTTTCGAATTGGGGGGGCATTTATCGTTTATATGAAATGGAATACCTGGGATTATCGGGATAGAATAATTTCTTTTCAGCAGACCCATTACGAAATAACGAATTTTGTGTATCTTTTTTATTTTCAAGGGTGACAGTTATCATAAAAATATTTTTGGGACTAATATGATGGATAGTAATTGATACACGACGTTATGGAACCGTCTTTGGAACTACATATAGAGATCGAGCAGGTAGCGCCTTTTTCAGAGGAACATTCTAGAACTAATTAGCATGTTTGAATAGACATTGTGGGTGGGGTCGAGTATTTTCATTGTGAAATGCCTGTTATCGGAATCATTCAATAACATATTCATATATACTAGTTATGATTGAATGCAAATTGACCAATGAAATAACGTAATCAGCTATGATTATATAATTTTCAGTATATTTGAGTATATTTGAGAAATTAATATCGTGAATAAGTTCGACATTATTGGGTAAAATCAAAAACAATTTTAAAGGCATTAAGTATTTTTGGGCGCATGTTCTAGGGGAACACCGTCCTATCATTTCGTCCAAATGTCTGTAATTTTCGAATTTCGAGCTGAAAATTGGCTAATAGACTAATTCGGACTCCCTGATCACGAATCCGGTGTCAGATTGGGAGCTAGTTTGGAAGAATTATCGTCGACATTAATTCTTGACAATTTTCAAAATTTAAAAAAAGAATTTGCAAGTTTTTGTGATGACGACTTTGAACTCCTAACAAGGAAGGGTATTTTTTTTTTGTTATGATTACATGACGGACTGTGACAAGTTGAATGAAACAACACTACCATCAATAGACAAATTTTATAATAAATTGAACGATGCGCACATTGACGTGAAAAGATATCGTCATGCTCAAAACGTTTGGCAAAAATTCGGTATAAAATCATTGGGTGAATACAGTGACCTATACATGAAAACAGATAGACTTTTGCTCGCTGACGTGATGGAAAATTTTAGGCAAACAGCATTAATGACATACAAACTTGACCCAGCATGGCATTATACTATGCCTGGGTACAGCTGGGACTGTATGTTAAATTATACTAAATGTAAACTGCAATTACTTAAAGATATCGATATGATCATGTTCGTGGAAAAGGGTATACGAGGGGATATGAGCTGCTGCATGAACAGATTGTCTGAAGCCAATAATCCCCAGATGCCTAATTATGACGTCTCAAAGCCCGAGTATAGATGCATAGAATACATGGTGAAGACACTCTTTGACATATTTTCGGTCGATTTGCGGTCCAAATACTATCAAAATACAAGGATTTTGTTTTACTTAAATTTTCGCCGATAGATGCCGGCAGTAGAAATTTTATGGACAAAATTACCGACATGTCAAATTAAATTTGAATCTTTGCTCATTCCAGTTTCTTGTGGAAAGTCGTTTGCCGCGCCGAAAGTAAGTCAAATGTTTGCTGTGTGAACTCTGAACGAGTATCCAGAACCATTTTAATCAAATACTATTTTCATTTCGAAAATACTTCGTTTTTATGCGAATATATTTTTTTTTAACAATTGTATATTCTTACAGGATCAGGGGCAGATTTCTAGTATCAAGATAGTTATTAATTTTAATATTAATAATATTGAAAGATCGCTGATACCGTTAATTGTTAATAAATCAACATAGGAGAACGTAAGACTTAGCCCACTTATGTTATGAAAACTAACAATATTATTTGTGAACGATGAAAGGACTATCAGAGAACAAAGTTCAGAGCAACCACACAGTGTGATTTCATCAATTTGAATAGCTTTCCTAAGGCGTCATTCTTTTTGGCGCTCTTATACTATAATATTATTTGTTTCAAGGATATTGTTAAACGACAAGAATGACAACTGTCTTGTGCTAGAGGTAGGGTATCGAAAATTAGAACATTTGTTTGTTCAAAATATTTTTCTAGCGAATATATGTATATTGAATAAAAGATTGAAACGTACTACCCTCTATTTGCTTAGTTTATCAATTTAATGAATCATTTTTCGATATTTCATCAGTATATACTTATTTCTGAATAATAGCTATCGAATTAAATATCTATATTCAGCAATCTAATTGCTGAGAACATGAAAAGTTGTCAAGGGGTATTGGGTGACTGAAAAAATACTGTATACATGAGAATGTTTTGATGAAATTTCAAATTATACATATAATATAATAAGTAAAATGCTCAATTTAAAAGAGTCTTACATGATAAAGGAATTACTACATTTGAATAATAATATGATATCGAAAGATATTGTATGTAGAGGTATTACAGAAAATTCTGCATCATTCAATGTATTTCAAAATACATAAATTAAATGCTTGTACTCTAATGACGTTGGATGTGATCTTTCGTAATGGAAAAATAATGATTTCACAGATTTCTTCATTTACAGTTCCATTCAAAATGTTCCAAAGAAACTCCTTTACTGATAAATCCTTTGAATAAAAAATCCATTATTTGACCTCATTATGTCTTGGCAAGATGAAATTTCTGTTCCAAACCAATGTGGTATACATATTATCTCCGAACAGATATCTGATTAATCAAAAAAAATGGATTGATTTTTCAATAAACTGTTTCATTATATTCTTTTAATTTGAATTTACGAACTAGCAACGGTGAAAAGTGAACTTTGCCGCTTGTCAGTTTTCATTTATTCGCTTGTCAGAATCTTCGAAATCGACCCTAGCGGCACCATCGTTAATAAAGTGAAGTAGTACATAAAGTACGTGATTTGACAGTTCTTGGTCCGTTTTTCGGCCGAAAATTTTAGCAGGAATTAGTAGGGAGTGTCCACACCTTGTTATTCTATGCATCTTGGCCCGAGTCATATCTGCTTTATCTTGATGTTAATAATTTGTATGGCTGGGCAATGAGTCAATATTTACCATTTGGGGGTTTTGAATGGGTAGACATATCTGTAGATGTGAGCATCATGCATGACGATTCTCCTGAAGGATATATTCGCATTGGATTAGTTCGCCAAGATTCCATAGTCGAACAATTTTCGGTGAAGATTTGATGGCAATCGAACTTAATAAGAATGAGCTCTTATTTAACAAACCACTTTACATAGGTCAGGCATAGTATGCATTACCACTACTTTTTAGCAATCGACAAATGAGAGTATTGTTGAAACATATCTGGGGCGGTTTTAAGATCGAAACACCCAAATAATTGTTAATATTTCCCCTTTTTTACCCAGATGAAGGAACCTCCTATATTTCCTTCTATCTGGGCTTTGATATACATTTTGAGACTGAAACAACTCACTACTACAAATAACATTGTAACTATTACATCTCTTAGTGCAAGAGACATAACTATTCTTGATCTGTCGCGAAACAATAACATTGCCTTGTCTTCGTTGGCAACTTAGTAGTCACTTCTGCCCTTTTCCTATAGAAGGGAGATTTTATATTGTATCAATAGTGCATTGTACAATAATTCGTGCTTGTTATCGAAGTAACGGTAACAACAAAATACAGTTAATTGTTTATTAAAAGTGCGTTCGAATATTTCACCACTTCCCATCCTCGTAATTGTTACTTTATTACAAGTAACAACTTACGCAGTAATCAATGAGATTACTACTGGGTGCTTAATGTTAAGTATACCCCCTTCAAGCATCACCCTGATAAAACAATCAGGGCGTATAATTCTGGTCCTTCGAAAATAATTATATCATGATAAAAGCATCAGGACTCACATATTGTCCTTCGAAACCATAACAGTCCTGATAAACTAATCAGGATACAACAAGAGTATTTTTAGCAATTCTTGAAAATTGTATGTACAGGATGTTTTACAAGATGTGGAATACAGAAAATAATTTTCTCAGTCTAGACCAGCGCTATCAACAAGTCATTATGAGTAAATATTAGGCATAGACCTATACTCATTCCCTGAAATTGTCATCAAGATCCATGCAGACTTTCAAGGGTTATGCCGAATGAAAAATTTTTGATGAAATACATCCAGTATCTCTTAAACGAATATAGTTAGGACACATTGCGAACACTGATTTAGACTCACCAAAATGTCCTGCACCTGTACTGAAAGCCTGCACAATCATTCGTGAAACACCCTGTATATATCGAATACCACACCTATAATGGACGATTACGTTGGAGGACTGATAGTTAATTTAACGACAAATTTGATAATGTCCATCCGTGGGACCGTTTGTACGCACTGTAACTTTAGAAATTACTTAGTTACTAACTGCATAGCTGGGCATGATGCACCCAGTAGGTCTCAAAATAAAATCCTTCAAATTTTAATTATATAATAGAATATTTTACGAAAAACGAATTGAACCAAGTTTGAAGCCGCTTTAACTTTATGCCGAATTTCCTCCATATCAACCGAAGAAGCATAGATAAGCTTATTTTAACAAATTTTCTCTTTAAAGGGTTCTGTTAAAGTGCGTTACGCTGCCATAGCTGCCAAACCAGACTTTTTAGAAATTTCCTTTGAAAGCATTTAAAAAATCACTCATTTGTTGAATAATTTTATTTGGGAACACCCTGTATATTAGAAAATAATTTCCTGAGATACAGAATTGAAACTACAAAGGGCGTGCTTTCAAACGAAATTTCTAAAAGGTCGGGTTTGGCAGCTATGGAAGCGTAACGCACTATTGCAGGACCCTGTATACCTCGAGAACAACTCTACATGTGCATCTTGGAATTTGTATACAAGGTGTTAAAAACAACTGTAAAAGAGCTCAAATACGTCTAGTTTGTTATATAAAACTTTTTCGAATTCACACCCTAGCTGAGTTATAAACCCTTGAAAGGATGAATTGATTTTTCAGTTTTCAATTTTAATGTACCGACCCAAAATATTCAGACACATTCATTTTAAAAAGTATTAATATACGATACGTGGTATTAGTACCACTAATTTTTAAACCCGCTACTATATTTACTTGGGGTTGAAACAAACAGGCCCTTCTATAAATTATTCCATAACTTCTCAGACATTCGTGAAATTAGAAAAGTGAATATATTTTCCGAAAGAAAATGCAATTATGGAAATGTTTTGTCTCTCGTATTTAATTCGTAACTTCAGTAGTTTCGGAGGCAATTATTGAAATGTAAGATCAATTTTTCTACGGTTGATACCAGGATCCCGAGATATCTGTAACTTTTAACAACTTACCCCCCTTAACGGGGTGTGCAAGTCGGAATATTAAACTCATGAAACTGGGGAAGTTTCCGAAGATCCAGAAACATTTAATCTTGTAGGTAAAGTAAAATTAGCGAACAAACAAGATAAAAATTATTAAAACTTTGTGTGGGTCTGTGTAGGAAACTAGGATAGAATCCTAGAAAGCTGAGATTTGGTACCTAGGCTAGAACAAGCATACAAACAACAACAAAAAATGAGAAATTTATAATTTTCTCCCTCTATTCCCTTATTAAGGGGAGTGTAGTTTTGTATATAATTTTTATTAAATTCAATTACATTTGATGTAAATCCGGATGCAAAGATTCACAAGAAGCTTTTACAGTTAAAAAGCTATCAGATCACATAAATATGGAAGCCTCTAGCTATACAAGCAGTTTTTCTAGAAGGTCGAAAAATATGGCTAGGCTAATTCATAGAACTATTGCATGACACACCTTTCTAACAGTGAAAGCTTCTTGTGAGACTTGGCAACCATCAGTTTTACATAAAATATTTTTGGTGCTAAAAGTATATCTGTAAGATAGTAAGTTTTCGAAAATATAATTTTTTGATGTACAATCATTTTCATTGAAATTCAATTGATACTTAAGGACTCAAAATGAGATAGCAGTTCACAAATGACTTATTAATTTTTTCACAGGAAGGATAATGAAAAAATATACTAAAAGATGTATAAACATATTTCAACTGTATCCGCTTTGTATCCGCTTTGTGTGAGCTTTGTATCCGCTTTGAATCCGCTTTGTGTGAGCTTTGTATCCGCTTTGAATCCGCTTTGTATCAGCTTTGTATGAGCTTTGTATGAGCTTTGTATGAGCTTTGCATGAGCTTTGTATGAGCTTTGTATGCGCTTTGTATGAGCTTTGTATCCGCTTTGTATGCGCTTTGTATGAGCTTTGAATCCGCTCTGTATCAGTTTTGCATGAGCTTTGTATGAGCTTTGTATCCGCTTTGAATCCGCTTTGAATCAGCTTTGTATCAGCTTCGTATGAGCTTTGTATGAGCTTTGTATGAGCTTTGTATGAGCTTTGTATGAGCTTTGTATGCGCTTTGTATGAGCTTTGTATCCGCTTTGTATGCGCTTTGTATGAGCTTTGAATCCGCTTTGTATCAGTTTTGTATGAGCTTTGTATGAGCTTTGTATCCGCTTTGTATGAGCTTTGTATGCGCTTTGTATGAGCTTTGTATCCGCTTTGTATGAGCTTTGTATCCGCTTTGTATGAGCTTTGTATCCTCTCATCCGTTGTAAGTTTACTTTTGTAAGGCGAATTCTCCGTTTGGGCGGCAGACGAGCGTTACATGCAATGCTCGTAGACCCGTCCACACGGACATTTCGCCTTACATTACGCGTTACATTACACTCGTCTGGACCCAGCATTAGAATGAGTTATCGGACAAGCTTGAGCCCAATTCAGAATCACGTTCCTCTTCATCTTAAAACATAATAATGTCACACCTGGAAATAAACTTGCCATCCCTAATATATTTTTGTGTGTAGTGCTAAGAATGCCTGCTTGATCTGAGATGTTGGTTTGACATGCGTTGTCAAATTTTGGATATTCGAAGTTCGAAATTGCTTCAATTAATTCAGTTGCTTTATTTATAGAAATTAAGAAAGAATTTACAAAATATTTGATGTGAGAGACTGGTTGACCAGAAGTTTGCTTAGTAGGTATATAGTTATTTTTGTCATGACTACAATTAACAGTGCTGTGCCTAAGCTACCTGAAGGATACAGCAACTATTTTGGCGCGCCAAAACAGTTGCTGTATCCTTCAGGTAGCTTAGGCACAGCACTGTTAATTGTAGTCATGACAAAAATAACTATATACCTACTAAGCAAACTTCTGGTCAACCAGTCTCTCACATCAAATATTTTGTAAATTCTTTCTTAATTTCTATAAATAAAGCAACTGAATTAATTGAAGCAATTTCGAACTTCGAATATCCAAAATTTGACAACGCATGTCAAACCAACATCTCAGATCAAGCAGGCATTCTTAGCACTACACACAAAAATATATTAGGGATGGCAAGTTTATTTCCAGGTGTGACATTATTATGTTTTAAGATGAAGAGGAACGTGATTCTGAATTGGGCTCAAGCTTGTCCGATAACTCATTCTAATGCTGGGTCCAGACGAGTGTAATGTAACGCGTAATGTAAGGCGAAATGTCCGTGTGGACGGGTCTACGAGCATTGCATGTAACGCTCGTCTGCCGCCCAAACGGAGAATTCGCCTTACAAAAGTAAACTTACAACGGATGAGAGGATACAAAGCTCATACAAAGCGGATACAAAGCTCATACAAAGCGGATACAAAGCTCATACAAAGCGCATACAAAGCTCATACAAAGCGGATACAAAGCTCATACAAAGCTCATACAAAACTGATACAAAGCGGATTCAAAGCTCATACAAAGCGCATACAAAGCGGATACAAAGCTCATACAAAGCGCATACAAAGCTCATACAAAGCTCATACAAAGCTCATACAAAGCTCATACAAAGCTCATACGAAGCTGATACAAAGCTGATTCAAAGCGGATTCAAAGCGGATACAAAGCTCATACAAAGCTCATGCAAAACTGATACAGAGCGGATTCAAAGCTCATACAAATCGCATACAAAGCGGATACAAAGCTCATACAAAGCGCATACAAAGCTCATACAAAGCTCATGCAAAGCTCATACAAAGCTCATACAAAGCTCATACAAAGCTGATACAAAGCGGATTCAAAGCGGATACAAAGCTCACACAAAGCGGATTCAAAGCGGATACAAAGCTCACACAAAGCGGATACAAAGCGGATACAGTTGAAATATGTTTATACATCTTTTAGTATATTTTTTCATTATCCTTCCTGTGAAAAAATTAATAAGTCATTTGTGAACTGCTATCTCATTTTGAGTCCTTAAGTATCAATTGAATTTCAATGAAAATGATTGTACATCAAAAAATTATATTTTCGAAAACTTACTATCTTACAGATATACTTTTAGCACCAAAAATATTTTATGTAAAACTGATGGTTGCCAAGTCTCACAAGAAGCTTTCACTGTTAGAAAGGTGTGTCATGCAATAGTTCTATGAATTAGCCTAGCCATATTTTTCGACCTTCTAGAAAAACTGCTTGTATAGCTAGAGGCTTCCATATTTATGTGATCTGATAGCTTTTTAACTGTAAAAGCTTCTTGTGAATCTTTGCATCCGGATTTACATCAAATGTAATTGAATTTAATAAAAATTATATACAAAACTACACTCCCCTTAATAAGGGAATAGAGGGAGAAAATTATAAATTTCTCATTTTTTGTTGTTGTTTGTATGCTTGTTCTAGCCTAGGTACCAAATCTCAGCTTTCTAGGATTCTATCCTAGTTTCCTACACAGACCCACACAAAGTTTTAATAATTTTTATCTTGTTTGTTCGCTAATTTTACTTTACCTACAAGATTAAATGTTTCTGGATCTTCGGAAACTTCCCCAGTTTCATGAGTTTAATATTCCGACTTGCACACCCCGTTAAGGGGGGTAAGTTGTTAAAAGTTACAGATATCTCGGGATCCTGGTATCAACCGTAGAAAAATTGATCTTACATTTCAATAATTGCCTCCGAAACTACTGAAGTTACGAATTAAATACGAGAGACAAAACATTTCCATAATTGCATTTTCTTTCGGAAAATATATTCACTTTTCTAATTTCACGAATGTCTGAGAAGTTATGGAATAATTTATAGAAGGGCCTGTTTGTTTCAACCCCAAGTAAATATAGTAGCGGGTTTAAAAATTAGTGGTACTAATACCACGTATCGTATATTAATACTTTTTAAAATGAATGTGTCTGAATATTTTGGGTCGGTACATTAAAATTGAAAACTGAAAAATCAATTCATCCTTTCAAGGGTTTATAACTCAGCTAGGGTGTGAATTCGAAAAAGTTTTATATAACAAACTAGACGTATTTGAGCTCTTTTACAGTTGTTTTTAACACCTTGTATACAAATTCCAAGATGCACATGTAGAGTTGTTCTCGAGGTATACAGGGTCCTGCAATAGTGCGTTACGCTTCCATAGCTGCCAAACCCGACCTTTTAGAAATTTCGTTTGAAAGCACGCCCTTTGTAGTTTCAATTCTGTATCTCAGGAAATTATTTTCTAATATACAGGGTGTTCCCAAATAAAATTATTCAACAAATGAGTGATTTTTTAAATGCTTTCAAAGGAAATTTCTAAAAAGTCTGGTTTGGCAGCTATGGCAGCGTAACGCACTTTAACAGAACCCTTTAAAGAGAAAATTTGTTAAAATAAGCTTATCTATGCTTCTTCGGTTGATATGGAGGAAATTCGGCATAAAGTTAAAGCGGCTTCAAACTTGGTTCAATTCGTTTTTCGTAAAATATTCTATTATATAATTAAAATTTGAAGGATTTTATTTTGAGACCTACTGGGTGCATCATGCCCAGCTATGCAGTTAGTAACTAAGTAATTTCTAAAGTTACAGTGCGTACAAACGGTCCCACGGATGGACATTATCAAATTTGTCGTTAAATTAACTATCAGTCCTCCAACGTAATCGTCCATTATAGGTGTGGTATTCGATATATACAGGGTGTTTCACGAATGATTGTGCAGGCTTTCAGTACAGGTGCAGGACATTTTGGTGAGTCTAAATCAGTGTTCGCAATGTGTCCTAACTATATTCGTTTAAGAGATACTGGATGTATTTCATCAAAAATTTTTCATTCGGCATAACCCTTGAAAGTCTGCATGGATCTTGATGACAATTTCAGGGAATGAGTATAGGTCTATGCCTAATATTTACTCATAATGACTTGTTGATAGCGCTGGTCTAGACTGAGAAAATTATTTTCTGTATTCCACATCTTGTAAAACATCCTGTACATACAATTTTCAAGAATTGCTAAAAATACTCTTGTTGTATCCTGATTAGTTTATCAGGACTGTTATGGTTTCGAAGGACAATATGTGAGTCCTGATGCTTTTATCATGATATAATTATTTTCGAAGGACCAGAATTATACGCCCTGATTGTTTTATCAGGGTGATGCTTGAAGGGGGTATACTTAACATTAAGCACCCAGTAGTAATCTCATTGATTACTGCGTAAGTTGTTACTTGTAATAAAGTAACAATTACGAGGATGGGAAGTGGTGAAATATTCGAACGCACTTTTAATAAACAATTAACTGTATTTTGTTGTTACCGTTACTTCGATAACAAGCACGAATTATTGTACAATGCACTATTGATACAATATAAAATCTCCCTTCTATAGGAAAAGGGCAGAAGTGACTACTAAGTTGCCAACGAAGACAAGGCAATGTTATTGTTTCGCGACAGATCAAGAATAGTTATGTCTCTTGCACTAAGAGATGTAATAGTTACAATGTTATTTGTAGTAGTGAGTTGTTTCAGTCTCAAAATGTATATCAAAGCCCAGATAGAAGGAAATATAGGAGGTTCCTTCATCTGGGTAAAAAAGGGGAAATATTAACAATTATTTGGGTGTTTCGATCTTAAAACCGCCCCAGATATGTTTCAACAATACTCTCATTTGTCGATTGCTAAAAAGTAGTGGTAATGCATACTATGCCTGACCTATGTAAAGTGGTTTGTTAAATAAGAGCTCATTCTTATTAAGTTCGATTGCCATCAAATCTTCACCGAAAATTGTTCGACTATGGAATCTTGGCGAACTAATCCAATGCGAATATATCCTTCAGGAGAATCGTCATGCATGATGCTCACATCTACAGATATGTCTACCCATTCAAAACCCCCAAATGGTAAATATTGACTCATTGCCCAGCCATACAAATTATTAACATCAAGATAAAGCAGATATGACTCGGGCCAAGATGCATAGAATAACAAGGTGTGGACACTCCCTACTAATTCCTGCTAAAATTTTCGGCCGAAAAACGGACCAAGAACTGTCAAATCACGTACTTTATGTACTACTTCACTTTATTAACGATGGTGCCGCTAGGGTCGATTTCGAAGATTCTGACAAGCGAATAAATGAAAACTGACAAGCGGCAAAGTTCACTTTTCACCGTTGCTAGTTCGTAAATTCAAATTAAAAGAATATAATGAAACAGTTTATTGAAAAAATCAATCCATTTTTTTTGATTAATCAGATATCTGTTCGGAGATAATATGTATACCACATTGGTTTGGAACAGAAATTTCATCTTGCCAAGACATAATGAGGTCAAATAATGGATTTTTTATTCAAAGGATTTATCAGTAAAGGAGTTTCTTTGGAACATTTTGAATGGAACTGTAAATGAAGAAATCTGTGAAATCATTATTTTTCCATTACGAAAGATCACATCCAACGTCATTAGAGTACAAGCATTTAATTTATGTATTTTGAAATACATTGAATGATGCAGAATTTTCTGTAATACCTCTACATACAATATCTTTCGATATCATATTATTATTCAAATGTAGTAATTCCTTTATCATGTAAGACTCTTTTAAATTGAGCATTTTACTTATTATATTATATGTATAATTTGAAATTTCATCAAAACATTCTCATGTATACAGTATTTTTTCAGTCACCCAATACCCCTTGACAACTTTTCATGTTCTCAGCAATTAGATTGCTGAATATAGATATTTAATTCGATAGCTATTATTCAGAAATAAGTATATACTGATGAAATATCGAAAAATGATTCATTAAATTGATAAACTAAGCAAATAGAGGGTAGTACGTTTCAATCTTTTATTCAATATACATATATTCGCTAGAAAAATATTTTGAACAAACAAATGTTCTAATTTTCGATACCCTACCTCTAGCACAAGACAGTTGTCATTCTTGTCGTTTAACAATATCCTTGAAACAAATAATATTATAGTATAAGAGCGCCAAAAAGAATGACGCCTTAGGAAAGCTATTCAAATTGATGAAATCACACTGTGTGGTTGCTCTGAACTTTGTTCTCTGATAGTCCTTTCATCGTTCACAAATAATATTGTTAGTTTTCATAACATAAGTGGGCTAAGTCTTACGTTCTCCTATGTTGATTTATTAACAATTAACGGTATCAGCGATCTTTCAATATTATTAATATTAAAATTAATAACTATCTTGATACTAGAAATCTGCCCCTGATCCTGTAAGAATATACAATTGTTAA
The DNA here is from genome assembly GCA_937662695.2 of Halyzia sedecimguttata. Lineage (NCBI taxonomy): Eukaryota > Metazoa > Arthropoda > Insecta > Coleoptera > Coccinellidae > Halyzia > Halyzia sedecimguttata. The sequence goes on along the minus strand of OW569411.2, from coordinate 10,628,223 downwards.
AAAAAATATATTCGCATAAAAACGAAGTATTTTCGAAATGAAAATAGTATTTGATTAAAATGGTTCTGGATACTCGTTCAGAGTTCACACAGCAAACATTTGACTTACTTTCGGCGCGGCAAACGACTTTCCACAAGAAACTGGAATGAGCAAAGATTCAAATTTAATTTGACATGTCGGTAATTTTGTCCATAAAATTTCTACTGCCGGCATCTATCGGCGAAAATTTAAGTAAAACAAAATCCTTGTATTTTGATAGTATTTGGACCGCAAATCGACCGAAAATATGTCAAAGAGTGTCTTCACCATGTATTCTATGCATCTATACTCGGGCTTTGAGACGTCATAATTAGGCATCTGGGGATTATTGGCTTCAGACAATCTGTTCATGCAGCAGCTCATATCCCCTCGTATACCCTTTTCCACGAACATGATCATATCGATATCTTTAAGTAATTGCAGTTTACATTTAGTATAATTTAACATACAGTCCCAGCTGTACCCAGGCATAGTATAATGCCATGCTGGGTCAAGTTTGTATGTCATTAATGCTGTTTGCCTAAAATTTTCCATCACGTCAGCGAGCAAAAGTCTATCTGTTTTCATGTATAGGTCACTGTATTCACCCAATGATTTTATACCGAATTTTTGCCAAACGTTTTGAGCATGACGATATCTTTTCACGTCAATGTGCGCATCGTTCAATTTATTATAAAATTTGTCTATTGATGGTAGTGTTGTTTCATTCAACTTGTCACAGTCCGTCATGTAATCATAACAAAAAAAAAATACCCTTCCTTGTTAGGAGTTCAAAGTCGTCATCACAAAAACTTGCAAATTCTTTTTTTAAATTTTGAAAATTGTCAAGAATTAATGTCGACGATAATTCTTCCAAACTAGCTCCCAATCTGACACCGGATTCGTGATCAGGGAGTCCGAATTAGTCTATTAGCCAATTTTCAGCTCGAAATTCGAAAATTACAGACATTTGGACGAAATGATAGGACGGTGTTCCCCTAGAACATGCGCCCAAAAATACTTAATGCCTTTAAAATTGTTTTTGATTTTACCCAATAATGTCGAACTTATTCACGATATTAATTTCTCAAATATACTCAAATATACTGAAAATTATATAATCATAGCTGATTACGTTATTTCATTGGTCAATTTGCATTCAATCATAACTAGTATATATGAATATGTTATTGAATGATTCCGATAACAGGCATTTCACAATGAAAATACTCGACCCCACCCACAATGTCTATTCAAACATGCTAATTAGTTCTAGAATGTTCCTCTGAAAAAGGCGCTACCTGCTCGATCTCTATATGTAGTTCCAAAGACGGTTCCATAACGTCGTGTATCAATTACTATCCATCATATTAGTCCCAAAAATATTTTTATGATAACTGTCACCCTTGAAAATAAAAAAGATACACAAAATTCGTTATTTCGTAATGGGTCTGCTGAAAAGAAATTATTCTATCCCGATAATCCCAGGTATTCCATTTCATATAAACGATAAATGCCCCCCCAATTCGAAAAAAGGATCCTCATGCATCAAACTTCATATGACTGATAGAATAATTCCAATCCCCCCATATTAATTACCTGAAAAAGGCCCCCCTGAGACGCACAATGCAAAGGGATATACCCGCGATTGATGTGGGACCAAAAAGGTACCTCTTAAGGTTAGTGGTTGTGGCCGATCGGTTAACACACCGGTCTCATAGTAAAATATTCCGGGTTCGAATCTCTACGTCGCCGAGAACTTTTTCATTAATTCCTACAAAGCGGTCACCCAAAATGTGACGTCATGATTTCTATTGTTTGACCCAGAATCCCTGTAGTATTACTACTTGCGGACCACCGCAGAATCACCCCGTCGTCTAATTCCCTAAAACGATATTCATGGACAGTGAAGGTGAGGAAATAGCGGATTTGAGTGAACCCTTCAATCAGGACCAAGATGATTCCGAAGATTATTCAACTTTCTTCCTCCAGCCCGCTTCCAGCCCCTACAACATCGCCCAAAAGGTCGAGGAAGCGAACAATGCCCTATACAATTCATCCCTGAAATCGGAGAAATCGCCCAAGGTCCGTTTCAAAGAAGATCTGGTAAGTTTCGATGCCCAACTCACGGACGATGATGTACTCAGTATCGAGAGTGATCACGCAGAATTGCCTTTCATGGACCAACAGATCGATCAAACCATCGTATTCGAATACAAAACCAACAGCTCCAATATGTTCAGTATTGACGAAGTCGGCGAAGACGAAATAATCGAGGACATCGAGTGTGAACTTGAAGGTATCAAGAAGGTAAACTCCAAAGAGGATATTGTAGAATTAGAAACAGCCAAAAACGAAATAGCTAATGTAGAGAAACAAATAATACAAGAGAATGAATCAACCGACTCGGGGGAGTCGAAACACAAAACTAAAGGTAGAAGAAAATCACCTAAATTCATTAACTGTAAGTACCACTGCATCGAACGGATAGAAACAGAACTATCAGATTCCATCAGAAAATTAACACTGAACGAAAAACCGCCATTATGTCCTCCTCTGAAATTGATAGATCGAAAATGTTGCACCAAGAATCACGCACGGAACCCTACCGTCCTTCCGAAATACGACGGTTTGCATTCTGAGTACGGTTTGAGCGTTGACCAGATTGTCAGGAGACAGAAAATCAAAGAAATGATCCGTTCAAGGGAAGAAAAGAGGCAGGAATTAATCAAAGAATATAAGAGAGAAAGGGAACAGGTAAACGAACAGGTGTTCTGTGACTGGTTGAAAAGAATATCCGAGAGGAAACATCGCATTGGTTTTAAGGAATACAGGGAGGGTTTGAACACAATTAAGACTTTTTCAAATCGGATTAGGTCGGTTTCTTCTTCGAAGGTATCCTCCAGGGGTATGGGCAGTTCAAAAACAACTTCGGAGTCAGGCTATTCGTCAAAAACTTCGAGTGACAAAAGTGCCAGAGTGCGAAGTGGTGGTAGTAGTCAAAGTGTATACGTCGAAGTTCCTAGGAATATTTTACAACGAGGAATATCGGTGGAAAATTTGTTGAATATTGGGCAATCGAAAAAACTCTTTATCACTACAATATCGTGATCTGAAGGTAAAAGTGAACATCGATGTACCTGGAACCAGGAACTCTACTTATTCTATGAACTATGCATGTATTCTCACAGAAATTTAATTGATCCATCGAACACAAGATCGTCCAATTCAAATCATAGTATTTGATTGGTTCAGTTGAAATCCATAGAGCTGTACAATCTAGCGTTAATCGAATTATCCAACTCATTTGGTCCTTGCCCTTGAATGCTTGATGTAGTATTCCAGATTATGAATATAAGGCTGTAATTCCATAAAAAAACAAATCTATTATGATTCTATATTATCTGTATAACCTAATCGCCCCAATTTTGTTTCTGCTGAACAGAAAAAAGAATTATTGAGGAAGATATTTTAGCCGTGTATAGGTGATAATAAAAATATATATTGTAGAAAACATATACATTTCTTATTGATAATCCATTCAAACTTATGTTCAATCTGTATTTTCATAACTGCACGGAAAGCCATAAAATCGAGTAAAATATAGAATTATTAAAAGGTTTCTCTGGGTTTTCTCTCCCAAACTCTGAAAAATATCTATAAAATAAAAATTAATTATTTTGTGATTTGCTTCTGCGTAAGAAACACAAGCTATTTGTCTGGAGCAATCAATCGAACAATGTTGCCTAACAAACAACAACGAAACAACATCAATGAAGTAACAACTATATCGTAACGTTTCGGAGTCTATATCAGACTCCTTAACGAAAATCTTTAAAATTATTTTGTTGATAGCTATTCTGAAATTTATTGATAGTTATTCTGACAATTCTGGAATTCCAGAATAACTATCAACAAAATAATTCTAAAGATTTTCGTTAAGTGTCTGACGAAGGAGTCTGATATAGACTCCGAAACGTTATAGTTGTTTCTTCGTTGATGTTGTTTCGTTGTTGTTTGTAAGGCAACATTGTTCAATTGATTGCTTCTGACAAATAGCTTGTGTTTCTAACGCAGAAGCAAATCACAAAATAATTATTTTTTATTTTATAGATATTTTTCAGAGTTTTGGAGATAAAACCCAGAAAGAAACCTTTTAATAATGAGTATACCTCCCACAGTATCCTATAATGATTACTTAAAATATAGAAGTCAACCACATAAAATATTTCCGATATGGATAATTTGATAGAGAAGATACAAAATAATTAGTTTGAAATGCAGATGAGTCTAACTGGATGAAGGCTTCCAGGAGTATGTAGGCATTAAAAACTGTATATTCGTTAATAAATTCTACAATAAAACACATTTTATGTCTCAGAAACTTTCTCGGAGTGTCAAATCAAAATTGCATCAACTAATTTATGATAATTAAGACAAGAATTCAGAAGAGCAGGTTCTACAACAAATATAATTCGAATGCAACATTATAAATCTACAGGGTGTTGCACGAACTGCGTCGATCGATTCTTCGAAATATATAACTCTGAAACCGTTATACCCGTAAACGCACATAACTGTCCCATTCGGATGCGCAACCAACCCTGAAAATTGAAAGTCACTATCTCTTTCCGATCGAAAGTTATCGTGGCAATGGTCACCCATCCAGCTACTGAACTCACTCAATGCTGCTCAGATCTCCAAAAATATATATCCGATCATGTTCAAATTAGAAATTTCGCTGTAAAGATATGTTTTCAAGCTTAGCGCAAAATTTTAGCGATATCAGGCGGATAGTTTCTGAGATATAGAATTTTTCTCAATGATTTTTAAAAAAATTTTCTAGTGATAGTGCTCACGAAATTTTGTAAAAATTTGTGCGTTGGCATTCTACAACTAATTACCATGTTTGGATTAGATTGATTTCATATTTTTCGAGTTAAGGAGGAAATAAAAACAAAATTTCAAATAGGTATGACTCCCGAACTGTTTGGCCGATCATGCGTATTAAAAAACTCAAATGTTGCTTTTGGATGCTCAACCTACCCTGAAAATTGCAAATTGCTATCTAGGGGGCGAGTCCCAGTACGACGGACAAGTTCGTTAATGCGCACAATCAGCCCAACGGTTTCCGAGTAATAATTTTGTTTTCAACCAATACAGATCCGATCAAATTGAAACTTGGTGAGCTGTTGTAGTATGTACAATTTTGTGGTTGTCAAATCACTAGAAAATTAAAAAAAAAATTGTTAAAAAATATTATTCACCTCACGATAACTTGAGAACGGATACAAGTATTTATCAGAAAAATATTTGTTTGTCGTGTTGCGCTTTCCACATAACACGGACAAAATTCTTTTCAACATTTAGCTTGCTTTTCTCTCTTGAGTTCATTATTTTCATTTCAAGGTTTTTCAGTTGTGTTTTCACAGACGGGTTGTTTTGTTTTTTTCTTAATAATATTTTGTTTATTATAAGATTCTATTATTATTATTTTTAGATCATATTCTTGAAATTAATTTATGTTCCATCCACTTCAACTATTTCCATATGTGAAGATATTTTAATAAATCCTTACAATGCCAAGAGTGAGAGTCATTTGCAATTTTCCTATGAATATTTTATGAGTCTTGATATTCATGCTGATTATGTCGTTCGAAGAAGGTCGACTGAATGAAATTGCATATACGATCAGTGAGGAATTCTGAAGAAGGTGTCGAGCACGAAAGCAAAGTGAGAGTTGCTCTGTTCAGAAGTGAAATCTGAAGTATATTATCATCTTCAAAAATGCATTTATAGCACATTGAAGACACTCATTAGTTCAACGCACCCCAGTGAATATAATATTCTCAACAGACGATTCAGATGAAGCTTGAATGCAACCAGCCAATCTTCAAGGTAATCTTGTTTGCACCCAGAAAATATTTGACATGAAATCGCAATTTGAAGGTCACCTTTTCGTATTCAGTGTAGGCCATTTGTGCTCGTAATTTGTGCACTATAATTTCACCTAAACATCCTCCAACCCCCAAAATGGGGGTTTGCAGATCTGTGAATGAAACTGGGGTACTTCCCGAGGTCCTAGAGGGTTGATATTTGATATGTAGAATACAAACAACAACAAAATTGAGTAATCTGTATTTTTTACCCTTCAACCCTCTTAACGGGGGGTGTAAGTCTGAATATTAAACCAATAAAACTGGGGAAATTCTACAAATATCAAATTTGGTATGCAAACAAGAATAAGCGATCAAACAACAGAAAAATTATGAAATGCTTTCACCCTGAAAAACTGAGTTTTTCTGAAAAAACTGAAAAAAGTTATATTTATCATTTGTGAAGAATCTGTGGATTGTTGAAGCGTTACAGTAACGCTTCGTCTTTGAAGATGGAAACTTTGTTTCCGAAACATATGTCAGACGACAAAAAACTGTAGTGGACAAGAGTGTAGTTACTTTTAAAGTGTACATTTCTAAGTTCTTCGAAAAAAACTATGTAGAACGAAATAAATGTAGACACTCTCTTTATCAAAAATAAAGCGGAAACGCATTACCTTCACACGATCCTTTTCATTCGGATGAAAATTACAGATTTAAATCATCACGCCAAAAATGTTATCTTTCCTACGAGCGTGCGCAAAGTAACACTTTTCCGCATCGAGCGGAAATAGTTATTTTTCTACAAACGTCAAAAAATGACAAGGTTCGCGCATTGACAACAATTTGCGAAGTGACCCTTTTTTTCATTTTCCTTCGTTACCATGACACCGTGCGCGAAGTAGTGTGCTAAATACCTACTTCGCACACTGCTTGTAAACTATATGGAATTTTTATATTTTAACCTTTATGTTCCTCGATTTCTCCGGTGAAAGATTTAAAATTACAGAATTGGCCGCATCTGCCGAGTTAGGTGAGGTACTGCTTACATCATCGTCGCTCGAAATTTCCATTATTTCACAGTTATAAATATCACGCACGAAATTGACGCAAATAAAACGTCACTCCAAAATAATTATCAAGAACTGTCACTTTGAAATAATGGTCAACAAATGCCATTTTATTTCCATAGTTACAGTAATTACTTGATTTGGAAAAACAGTTTAAGCCAGTTCCATACTATTTTTCATATTAAGCTAAGCATGTTACTTATTTTAGAACAATATTTTTGAAGTTTGTAGAAAAAATTTTGTTTGCATCTCATGCGCGAAATACTTTGGTGATCTCGACTATTTTCAGTTCTCGATCACCAAAGTAGCATTTCGCGCACTAGATACAAAAAATTATTTTGTGGTACGGAAATGTCAAACTGATCAAAATTGTTGTTATTAGAGGAAATTTTCATGAATATTTCAGAAACAGGTGATTATTTTATGCAATGTGAGACTCTTGCAAGTGTATAAAACTCCACTTTTCGATTATTATTCCCGATATTCGCATTACAACTTTAACAAATACAATTTTATCAAGCAACAAGACTTGTAGATTTTGACACTTAATTATGTCAGAATTTTTCTCAGATTGTATGATACCTCAAGCTTTTCTCTTCTACACAAACGTTGTAAACACTTGAACATAGAATGATGTGAAGTATAGCCTATAACTAAAAGAAAGTGAAATATTCATTGATTTTAACCATCAACAAATATTCCCCGTGAGCCTGGCTAGCTCACCTCATAATTCAGTCTTCCCCCAAAGAGGAAAGCATCATTTAGGGGCAGATACGAAACGGTTTCATGGTTATTACCAATCATTAGAGTAACTCAGCCAACACTGAATGACAGTGTTGGCTGAGCGATGAAGTGACCCAGCCCAGCTCACGGCACGATGAATATTTGTTGAAGGTTAAAATCAATGAATATTTCATCGTGTGCCTTCTTGTAAACACTGTTGAATGAACAGTTCTTTTAGTGATCTTCCGTATTGCAGGCAGCTATTGCGAGTTTGCGTTTATTACCTGCAAAATCTAAAGTCAAGTATGAAGCGGAATATCAGAATTTTCAAAACGGGTCTCACAGTAAAAGGACAGAATGCCTCGAGAGTATTGTTTGCATACTCTTCACATTTGAAGAAGACATTTCAGCCCAGTACACAATGGAGCAAATATTCCATGTTGAAAAGCGTACTTAAAGTGAAGAGAAACTTAGATTTGAGTGAATATTTTAAACTCACTAACACGTGCGCAAAGTGAATTTTCCGAACGCAAAAACTCATACGAACTCTGCTTCTCATCGTTCGTCTAAATGTAAATGCGTGCGGAAAAGTATCACTTTGCGCACTTGTTAGGTTAGGTTACCCACTAACACGTGCGCAAAGTGACTTTTCCGCCCGCAAAAACTTATCCGCACTCCGCTTCGCGTCGTTTGTCTAAATGTAAGTGCGTGCGGAAAAGTATCACTTTGCGCACTTCTTGTTAGTATAGGTTAGGTTAGGTTACTGACTAACACGTGCACAAAGTAACTTTTCCGCACGCAAAAGCATATCCGCACTCTGCTTCGCGTCGTTCGTCTAAATGTAAGTGCGTGCGGAATAGTATTACTTTGTACACTTGTTAGGAAAATAACTATATTTTACAGTTATTCGCTCACTGTATAAAACGAAATGGTGGTAAACATCACATAGGAAATACGGCTAATAATGTGATAAATTCTCAGAAATAAACCGATAAGCTCGTCACTTTCACCCGGACCGAAATCAAATCTGATTTGCCATAGTGATGATCTCGAATGTTATGAATTCAGTTAATTAATTTGGATTTATCTCTTCGTATGTCATAATAATCAAACTCTGTTTCTTGCTTTCGTAACTAATTATAAACACAGTATTCTTGCCTATGAGATGGGACAAAAAGGATCGTTGAAAGATAATATGTATTTTGTTGATTTTCAAATATATCGTTGATTCCGAGTAACCTTTGATATTGATTTATATGAGATCACATCAGACCGAAGTAAATTCACTGTTGTTTCTTTATTTCTAGGTTACCATGACGAAAGCGAGTTGTCCTATATTACTTATAACATCTTGTCTCGTATCATTTATTCATGGTAAGTAGTAAGTTCCTAAATATGTACTTCTTTCATTTAGTTACCGCTAACTAATCTCGAATTTATTAATTTTGGTTTACTTGATTTTGTCTTCATCCCAATATACAGGGTGATTCCTTAAAGTTGTACATCAATTTTATATATTCCATAGATTCCTCTCATAAAAAAAACACTTTTTTTATTTAGCATTTTCCAAATTTGACTCAGGTAAAAATTTCACAATGTGCTAATTCACGCCTGCATATAATTTATCTATGACATTAATGGTGGACGAGAAAAAGGTACGGCAACGGTTCACAGCTTAATTCATATTACGGATCCATACAAGTAGTGAAATTTCTGGAGTTTCTCATTTTTTAACATTCAATGAAGAATAACTCGAACACGGTGCGTTTGAGGAGAAATGATGAAGAATAATTTAATGTTCTAAAAGCTAATTCTTGAATTAACCCAAGAACAACTTTATCTGCTATCTTGATGCTAATTCCGTTAAGTTTTATCAATCCACGGGTGTATAACTCAAAAACTAGTAGAAGTAGGAAAAAACTAATATTTGGAAAATATGGATAATAGTTATACGAAACTTCACAGCGAAATTAATTTTATTCGAAAGAAGGATGTCAAACCTACAAAATAAAAACTGATTTTTTTTCGAAATTTCTTCAGCCTGTATCTGTTTACCTGAGCCGAATTTGGAAAAATGGTAAATGGAAGTGTTCCATTTGAAGATAAGAATCTATGGTTAAAATTAGTGTACAACTTAAAGACTCACCCTGTATACAGGAATCATTCCTTGTGAGGAATCCACAGGCTGTTTTGAGAATTGGGTCTTTAGGCAGATGATAACTGTGCTAATTCGAAACATTTTTTTTCCTATGAACATAGATCTGAAATTTAAAAAAAATATATTTTCGAAAATACTGGTTGATATGGCAACTTGTATCATTTTGAAAGCTTATTGCGCGTATGCTCTGGGGAACATCGCGTTATCATTTTGCCCAAATGTCTGTAACTTTCGAATTTTTTGACGAAAATGGTCTCAAACGATTTAGTTCGACTCCCCAATGAAGAATTCGAGGTCAAATTTGAGTCTGTCCGGCCGGCCGTTGCCACGATAACTTGAGAACGGATAGAGCTAGCCAATTTGAAATTTCAGGGTAGGTGGCATATCCCAATACGACGGACAAGTTCGTTAATGAGCATAATCGGCCAAATGGTTTCCGAGTGATAATTTTGTTTTCAACCAATATAAATACGATCGAATTGAAACTTGGTGAGTAGTTGTAGAATATGAACCTAAGCACGTTTGTGAAATTTTATGTGAATCGTATGGCTAGGAAATTATTAAAAAATTATCAAAAAATATTTTTGTTGTCACGATAACTTGAGAACGGAAAGAGATAGGGGCTTGAAGTTTTCAGGTTAGGATGTGCATCAGAACGCAACATTTGAGTTTATTTATAAGCATAATTGGCCAAACGGTTTTAGAGTTATAGCTATCTGAAATTTGGTTGTTTTTTTCTTCTCATTAACTCGGAAAATACTAAACCGATTGAATTGAAACATGGTTATTAGTTGTAGAATGCCAACGCGAAAAGTCTTGCTAAATTTCGATAGGATAGTATTTGTAGAAAATTCTTAAGAAATCATTGAAAATTAAAAACCAGAACATACGCGCAAAAAATTATCTTGTTTTCCCACACAAAATATTTTCAAAGTACGAATTATATAAACAAATAAGATGACATGAATGAACAGTGAACACAGATACAACTAGCATTCTGTGAAAACATAGAAGTAAGATGTATTATTGAAATTTCGAAAAATAATATCTCCGAAAGGATTAGCTTGTTAGAGTTTAAAATGACATCAATGGATTCTTGTGATGGAACTGCATCAAAAAAAAATTGAATTTGAAATTTGTAATGTAGAATTTTTTTTTTCATTACTCCGAAACCATTGGATTGATTTAGCCCAATAACGAACTTAGCGGAGATACTTATGTTTCAAACCTACACTGAAAATTTCAACTGTGTAGCTCATTCCGTTCGAGAGTTATCGTGCCTACGGCCGGCCGGGCCAGCCGGCCGTCGCTTTTTGCCTCTTTAGGGCAATCCGATCAATACAAAACTTCGCATGCATATAAAGGTCATGGTTCTACAATTTGATGCTAAATTTCAGATAGATCGAGTGATCGGTTTCGGAAATATTCATAAAAAATATTTTTACTAAAAGTGGCCATAACTCCGAAACCGCTTGGTGAATTTCACCCGTTAACGAACCCGTCTGAGATATTTACGCTCCAAACCTACCTTGCAAATTTTAATCCTCTAACTCCTTTCGTTAGAGAGTTATCGTGTTAACGGCCGGCCGGCCGGACAGAATCGACTTCGACCACAGATTCTTGATCAGTGAGTCAAACCAAATCGTTTAAGACCATTTTTATCCAAAAATTCTAAAATTACAGACATTTGGGCAAATTGATAAGCACTCTGATCCGAGGAACAAGAGCGCCAAAAAATATTCGTAAAGTTGAAATATCTGAAGAACGGCTGCTGTTAGGTATAGGCAATGCTGCCAAAACTGCAATAAAGAATATGTAGTCGTATTTGAAATAAGAGGGTGTGTCGACTTCCGGTATTTTCGGAAGTGGCGCCATCTTGAAAATATTTCCATCGATAGATCACCCCGGACATTGACACCTAAATTTCACAACCATAAAATTTTTCAATCTCAATAAGGTACGGTTTCAAATAAACACCCTGTATAATTCAAATATGTACATCAAATGCATGGTCTGTTGGCGTTTCCCATATCTTCCCGCAGATCCAGCACAAACCACAGACATTGGTCGCATTCAGCTGACGAAGCGCTCAGCCACTTTACGCTACCGCTACCTAGCACGAATCAAATGTGCTCCATATATAATAAAATAGCCTCTGCTCCACAACGTGTTGAGTTCGTAGGGCATGTGCCACCGAACGTTTTGATAACGGTTTCGTACGCTGAATGCGACCATTCATTTCCACTCAATGATAATCGCATGTTCGATAATCATGAAATTATGGAGAGTATCTTATATCTCACATCGTTACCTTATGATAAAATTGAACTTTATTATTCATGGCAATCCGCATTCTGTTTACTTTTAGTGGTTGTCTCTTAAGTGTCAAGGTTTTACAATGGCTTAATTCTACAATATGTTTTCAAACCATTGAAAAATTGATTTATATATTTTAATGAAAAATGTGGCAAAGCCTGTGGACAGGAGCTTTGGCTTTTTGTTCAAACTTTCAGAAATCATATCTCCGAAAGTATTGGTTTCTCAGAGTTGGAAATGATATCGATGGATTCTTATGATAGAACTGCATCATCAAAGAAAATCAATTTAAAAAATCATAAAACTAAGATTAATTACCTATTGAAATTCATATCTGAAATACTGTTTTCCCAATCACTCAAAAAATGCAAATCCGATAGAATTGAAACTTGGTAGGTAATTAGTTGTGGAATGCCTACAAGCAAAAATTTCGAAATTTCCTGAGGATCGTATCACTAGAGAAAAAAAAATTTTTTTTCTTCAAAAATTTTATAATTAATTAAATCAATGAAAGTAATTTATTCTTATAATTTTTTATTTTGTTTTCAGGTGGACCAGTATTAATAGAAATCGATGATCATGTGAAGGATAAATATACAGATAATTGGGATTATAGACTGAAACAGAACAATATACCTGTCTTGAATAATACGGGAAAAATTCATCAGATACCTCCTAAAGATTACGATACTGTAAGTAAGGGTTAATAGCGAAACCAGGGCTCAATTTTTTTTAATTTGTGAAAGCAACGTTGCATGATGTATTCCGAATGTATGGATGGGTTAGAATATTCGTTTTTGAACTGTGCTGCCTTGTGTAACATGACTCAAAAAGAGGTATATACCTAAGAGGCATACATTGTTTTTCGAAAATCGATTTCGTCCATCTGAAAATTATTACTTAACTTAAAAAAACTTTCTACCTGTTAACCTATTTATATTATTTCAACCTATTCAAACCTTATGAAGTATATAATCAAATGCCGGAAGATTTTTTTGATATGATTATGATAAACTACAATCTTCCAGTTATTGTTAGTATTAATGCATTATTATTTTAGAGCAGGCTTCTATGGGAACTTGAAAATGACCAGAAAACTAATTTGCCGCTGTTCGTCGACAAAGCTCTGAAACTACTCAATCTGAAGCAGGTGGCTTTTGAAATAGAAAATTCAGTATTATCAAAAGTATCGTGTTCAGCCTGTAAAGCGGGTAAGTTGAGTTGCAAATATCCGTCACTGACGTCTGTCAAACGTTCAGGAAGATCGGACAGGTAAAAACCAAGCTATTCCGCTGTATTCACAAAGTATTCAATCTCCGTTAAGTTCTAACTGAGGTCCTCAGTTAGGGATAAATCTCAGTTAACTTATTTAACGGTGGTGAAGCAGGCCTGTTTCACGTTAATTTTCACGTTAACTGAGGTTGCGATTCAAATTTACCCTTAACTGAGGAGCTCAGTTAGGACTTAACGGAGATTTAATGCTTTCTGAATACGGCGGATTGAGTTATAAGTCGAATTTAAGTGAGTAACCACTTCTTTTTTATCAGAACTGATTGGTTATTATTGAAAGGGATTACTCTTTACCACTGTGATTTGGTTACTCGCTACAGATTCGACTAGAGTCAAATCTACGGAAGGGACAACAATAAGTTTTACTTTTTCGTTTCAAACAAGCTGAGGCTTGCCGTAAACTGAACGATTTCTTTTTTAGGCGCTGGATTACTACAGCATTACACCAGAACTGGAAAATCGGAAAAGGAGATCAAGAAGACCATATATCAATTTTGTGTGAATCTCAAGATTCAAACACCGAGAGTTTGCGAAGGTATCACAGAACTATTTGCTGGAGAAGTGTTGTATGTGCTTGGCAGAGTTAACATAGGTAGGCCTCGAGTGGGTTTAGGTTTTGCAGACAATATGACACTCTAAATAAAAATAATATTATTATAATTTTGGCAGGTTCATAGGTCTGTAAAAAATGTTAAATAAATCAATAAATGTGGGAAGTAAGGAGGAAGGTCAATCGGTTGGATATCTGATAGGACTAAACTAATTTGTTGAAATCGATAATGTTTATCCGAATGTGGTGTTGATCGTTGATCTTAACCATCAACAAATATGCCCTTGTGATCCGGGCTCACCACCTGCTCGCTCAGTGTCCCCTAAGAGGAAAGTGTCATTCAGGGTAGATACGTACCGGTTTCATGGTTTCGAGCACATTATACGTGATTAGATTTGAAGAACTAGGAGTCCACCTCAGCTGAGACTGAGGGAACTGTACAGATGCGCATCCTCTAGGCTCATGTCCCTTATCAAATAGCTTCAGCTTGTGGGAGAACTAAAGATTTAAGTAAAGGGGAATGCACATCAATGAATAAAGGGCTACCTGTCTGATCGAACACAGGTTGTGGACATCGATGATGTGAACAGCAATCCTGTTTATGTTTAATCCGGAGTTCCGCAAGGAACAGCACTGGGTCCTATTCTGTTTATCATGTACATGAATAATCTTCTACAATAAAATACAATGGCAGAATTGCTATCTCTGCAGATCACACAGCAATACATCTGATGTCTCATGGAATCAATGCTTGGCGAGGAGTCAGTGACTGTCACCTGCGAAGTTTGGATACTCTGCAGAAGTCGATAATGAAGATAATCTATATGATATAGGAAAACAGATTCCCATCTGACCAACTTTATGCAGAGTCAAAACTACTCGATATGACATAGCTCAACGCATTGAATTTCTATGAGCAGAAAAAAGATACTGACCTTTTTCCTGCTAATGATGATGATGATGAATTCTTAAATTCATCTCACTTCGAACTTCCCTTGTTGTTTTCATTTCGGTTAGATTTTTTACGAATTCAACAAGCTCGGTAGATTGGATAACTTCACATCACATTTTCCTGGTCCTTATTTCCTTACCCCGATCACTAACTAAAAATTCAGTTTCAGTAATGCGAACTGAGCTAAAATTAAATAATTTTTTAGGTCCAGATGAAATTTGCAGTTTTGTTATTGGTGATGCATGTGGGGATGTTTATAATCCTGTACACGAATGGAATGTGATATTTCCGCCAGTACCAAAGCCAACCGTTGTTGAACCTAAAATACCAGAGGTTGGTTGAATCACATTTGGTCACTCATATTCTTCTTTACAAGTTTTTTTTTTATTTTTATCTCTGTATATGATTGATGATTCACATATTTCTCATTAACAAACATATTCGTGAAGGGGAGAAAAAATGCTGTCCAAAAAAAAAAATTATTCAATTAGTAGGTACCTATTATTTTTTTCGTGATGGCGAAAAAGTTTCGGAAATTAGTATTTAGTATTCAGTAATTAGTCATTAGTAATTATCATTTATTTGTTAGATGATGTTTTATTTGTTTAGATGAAAAAATTCTAGCCGAAAAACTTGCAGAATTACTATCAATTGTTAAACTATTTTGGAATCCTCATTAAACGCTCTAACTTTTACTGTTACTTGCCGAACTACCGTAGTACATTTTGTTTCAGTACAGACAGTTGCTATTAGACGAAATATGAGCTTTGAATATTTACTGGGATAAAAGTAACATTTTGATCCAAACAGGGGCATTAGTCTTGAAATTTTGGGCAATAGTATTCAGACGCATTGTTCAGGATGACATAACAAAAATTGGTTCCAGCACTGACGTGAAGTCAGAAGCTTTTGCGCGTATGTTCTATTGTCCATTCTTGTGTATTGGACAACCTTAATCGAATTTACCATGGTAAATTCGATTAAGGCATTCTACAACTAATAACCATGTTTGAATTCAATCGGTTCAGTATTTTTCGAGTTAATGAGGAACTAAAACCAACCAAATTTCAGATGGCTATAACTCTAAAACCGTTTGGCCGATTATACTCATAAACAAACTCGAATGTCGCATTCAGATGCACAACCTAACCTGAAATCTTCAAGCCGCTATCTCTTTCCGTTTTCAGGTTATCGTGACAACAAAAATATTTTTTATTATTATTTTAATAATTTTCTAGCGATACGATTCTCACAAAATTTCACAAACGTGCTTAGGTTTATATTCTACAACTATTCACCAAGTTTCAATTCGATCGGATCTAAATTGGTTGAAAACAAAATTATTACTAGGAAAGCATTGGGCCGATTATGCCCATTAACGAACTTGTCCGTCGTATTGAGATGCGCCACGTACCCTGAAAATTTCAAGTCGCTAGCTCTTTCCGTTCTCAAGTTATCGTGACAACGGCCGGACGGCCGACCGGACAGAATCAAATTTGACCTCGAATTCTTCATTGGGGAGTCGAACCAAATCGTTTGAGACCATTTTCGTAAAAAAATTCGAAAGTTACAGACATTTGGGCAAAATGATAACGCGATGTTCCCCAGAACATAATTACGCGCAAAAATAAAATTGGCAAAAAATTAAGATTTGTAGAAATGGGAATTGAATAACCATCACAAAGTATAGATTTTGTCGATTATCTTTAAATGCCTATAATTTTAAAATTACACCACCTAATTTTTTTCAAAATATTTTTCTGATAACTATCATGACTTGTAATATCAACCGCTTCCGGCATGACGTCGACTTCTGGGACATCCTATATATGTTAATGGGAAAAATGTGAATAATATACAGAGTGATGTTTTTGGCGCTCTAGTTCCTCGGAACTGAGTGCTTATCAATTTGCCCAAATGTCTGTAATTCTCGAATTTTTCGATGAAAATGGTCTTAAACGATTTGGTTCGACTCACTGATCAAGAATCCGTGGTTGAAATTCATTCTGTCCGGCCGGTCCGGCCGGTCCGGCCGTCTGGCCGTAGGCACGATAACTCTCGAACGGAATGAGCTAGACAGTTGAAATGTTCAGAGTAGGTTTAGGGGATAAATATCTCGGCTAAGTTTGTTATTGGGCAAAATCGGACAGATGGATTCGGAGTAACAAAAAAAAAAATTTTTTTTTTACAAAACAAATTCCAAATTAAATTTTTTTCAATAAGCAGTTTTACCATAAGAATCCATTCATATTATTTTTAACTCTAACAAGCTAATACTTTCGGAGATATGATTTTTCAAAATTTCAATGTAAATCGTATTTCTACGTTTTCACACAATGATAGAATTATTCTGTGGGTATTCTATGAATTGTTATAATGTCAAATTATTTTCCTGAGACATGACGTTGTCTCATTGTCATTCATTCCAGCAATCCTATAAATATGAGAATTTTAATTTAATATCATACTTTTTGTTGGTTGATATTTTCATGCCGATGGTCAATCCATATGATGATGGGAATGGTAATGGTAAGTTAATAATATTGAGTTCAGAATATCTCCACTAAAAACAAAACTGGAATATTGGTGTATTGGAGTAGATTTGAGGAAAGATATATATTATCGTTCATCATAGAATTGAGGAATGAATATCTCGGATGAGTTCGTTGTTTGGTAGAATTCGTCTATTGGTTTTGGATTGATAATTTTTGGCACTCTTGTTGAATTTAAATTCTTCTATGATGTTTGAATTCAATTTCTGCTAAGATGAAGTTCTAAATTTCAATAATGAATCGTACTTCTATGTTTTCACAGAATGCTATAAATATTATATCTAAGCTTTATTATATGATCTGTGTTCATACTCGTACATTTCATCCTGTTCTATAAGAGAGAGTCAAATTCATTTCAGCTATTTTAATTTGGTTTCTTCCATGGTGCAGTTCTCATTCTCAGATTGCTCATTTAATCTTGATAAATAAACTATTATTTGAATTGAATTTCCTTTATGATGCAGTTCTATCATAAGAATACATTGATATAATTCTCAACTCTGAGAAACCAATACTTTTGGAGATATAATTTGTCTGTTTGAACTAGAGCGCCAGAAAGCTCCTGTCCACAGGGCTTGAACCCATTTTAATATATATGATCATCAAAACAAAGGCTCAGATACGGTCCTGTCATTTACATTGAAATTATTTTTTAGCACTTTATT
Source organism: Halyzia sedecimguttata (assembly GCA_937662695.2). NCBI lineage: Eukaryota > Metazoa > Arthropoda > Insecta > Coleoptera > Coccinellidae > Halyzia > Halyzia sedecimguttata. The sequence continues at coordinate 10,610,053 of OW569411.2, read as the reverse complement.
CACAATCATACATTGATAACAATATTAATCTTCAACGAATTTATTTAAATTTCAGGCAAATGCTCCTTCCTTCAAAGTTTTACACTTGTCGGATACCCATTACGATCCCTACTACATGGAAGGCAGCAATGCTAATTGCGCAGAACCTCTGTGCTGTAGATTAACCAACGGGTTAGCACCCTCTAAGGAAGAAGCAGCTGGAAAGTGAGTATCCTGATTCCCGAGGAAGTTTCTTTTTCTCCATATCGACATTCCAGAATAGTATTTTTTTATCCCAATCGAAAGTAGATTTATTCATGCAGTTTTTCTTTCATTCTAGATGGGGGGATTATAGAAAATGCGATACTCCCAAAATTACAGTGGACAATATGTTGCAACATATTCAGGAAACACATCCAGTAAGTGAATATCATATTTTTATCTATACAGGGTGAGTCTTTGACCACTGCATTAATTTAAACCAAAGATTCCTCTCATCAGATGAAACACTTTTTTCGTTAACCATTTTTCCAGATTCGGCTCAGGTAAAAAGTTACAAGCGTTTAAAGATTTCACAATGTGCTAATACACTCCCGCATATAAATTATCTATGACAATGTTGGCGGACGAAAATAAGGCATGGTAACGTGGTTTACAGCTTGATTCGGGATTCCAACGCTCAGGGACGGATCCATAAAAGTAGTGAAATTTCTCGAGTTTTCCATTTTAAAATATTCAACGAAGAATATCTCGAAAACGGTGCGTTTAAGGAGAAATGATGAAGAATACTATAATGTTCTAAAACGATGGAATATTCTTGAAATGACTCAAGAAAAACTTCATATGCTTTCTTTATGCTAATTTCGTTTAGTTTTATGAATCCACGAGTCCATAACTAGAAAACCAGTAGAAGTAGAAAATAACTAATATTTGGAAAATATGTATCATAGTTATAGGAAACTTTAAGCCAACATTCATTTTATTCGAAAAAAGGATGTCAAAGCTACAAAATAAAAACTGATTTTTTTTCAAAATTTCACCAGCCTGTATCTTTTTACCTGAGCTGTATTTGGAAAAATGTTAAATGAAAAAAGTTATTCATTTGATGAGAGGAATCTTTGGTTAAAATTAATGCAGTGGTCAAAGACTCATCACCCTGTATGTATCAATGATTATCGGGAAGAAAGCGCAGACATGCATGTTTCTAGTCTGGCTCTTCTCTCATCAGGCCGACGAATGCAAATATACGAAGAACACGGCTTGGAATTCGGGAATTTGACAGCTGGAATGGTTATACGATAATTTCGTTATTTTTTCGCGTATCGTTTTACCGAAAAGTCTGTAATTTTCGAATTTTTTGCCAAAAATAGTTAAAACGATTATAGGTTCGACCCACCGATGCAGAATTTGAGGTCAAATTCGATCCTGTTGCTGCTAGGGATTGCAATCCGGAAAAACCGGACCGGAAATCGGCATCATTTAGCCTATACCGGATCCGGTGCCAATATACCGGATCCAGCATCAGATCTGGTCTTAGAAATTTTAGTCATATTAGACGAGATATTAACGCTGATTCTTCTGGAACTCCAAATTCTCCACACTCCTCAGTAGGCCTCACCGACTCTACTGCATCACTACCCCTGTTTAGAGTCTAATTCAGCTCATTGTTCATGATTAGTTTTTGACAATGAAGCCAACAAGTGTGGAAGCTGAAAGAGCTTTTTCTGCCGCAGGCTATATTTGTAGCATAAGGAGTCGACAGACAGATGACACAATAAACACCATTTGTTTTTTAAAATTATTCTTCTCTATTTCAGTATCGTAATGAGGTCATTCCAGCACTAAAAACATGCTGGAATGAACTCATTCCCGCATTGTTTCTAGTTATATTTTTCGTTTTGTGGTAGTCAGCACTGACATTCGATCCTATCAAATTTCAACACACGTCAATTATTGTCAATATAAGATAATCATGGATAAGGTGAAATAATTGTTGAGAGGAAAGGTTTCATTTTCATCAAAAATAAGGTATTAGAGATTTTTTTTCTTGCTAATTTTGAATCGTTCATGATATTAGGAAACAGTTAAATCTGATCTCTATGCTCTACGTACAATTCAAATTCCGTGATCTGTCAACTTTCGTAACAGTCACACCAACTGCCAAGTTGCAATACAAAAGTCACTTAGGATGTATAATCCTAATTTTTCATCAAATTTCAACCCTATTTTCCAAAACCTGATCTCAATTACATAGTACCTACTTTATTCATTCGATATTTTATTACTGTTAAAACTGGAAGTTTGGGAAGAATATAGAAGTTCATAATTCCATAGCCTACTTGACCACGAATTTTTTTGAACGCACGTTATTTCAGACGATGTAAATTCACATTCACAGTTGTACAAAAAATGTTGTTTGTATTTCGTGCGTATAAAATTCGTGTTTTCATGGCACATTCGAGTGAATCTCATGTGCCATGAAAAACACACTCATTTTACGCACTTAATACACGAATAACTATTCTCTTGTTATCAGTTTTAATTTAGTACAGCTGTTAGCGCTTTAAAAATATCAAAAAGTTGAAAATTAGAGTAGTAGTGTATTGCCCCTTATATCTTATAATTTCTTAGTTACTAATGCTATCTGGCCGTTCATGATTAGTTTTTGACAATGAAGCCAACAAGTGTGGAAGCTGAAAGAGCTTTTTCTGCCGCAGGCTATATTTGTAGCATAAGGAGTCGACAGACAGATGACACAATAAACACCATTTGTTTTTTAAAATTATTCTTCTCTATTTCAGAATCGTAATAAGGTCATTCCAGCACTAAAAACATGCTGGAATGAACTCATTCCCGCATTGTTTCTAGTTATATTTTTCGTTTTGTGGTAGTCAGCACTGACATTCGATCCTATCAAATTTCAACACACGTCAATTATTGTCAATATAAGATAATCATGGATAAGGTGAAATAATTGTTGAGAGGAAAGGTTTCATTTTCATCAAAAATAAGGTATTAGAGATTTTTTTTCTTGCTAATTTTGAATCGTTCATGATATTAGGAAACAGTTAAATCTGATCTCTATGCTCTACGTACAATTCAAATTCCGTGATCTGTCAACTTTCGTAACAGTCACACCAACTGCCAAGTTGCAATACAAAAGTCACTTAGGATGTATAATCCTAATTTTTCATCAAATTTCAACCCTATTTTCCAAAACCTGATCTCAATTACATAGTACCTACTTTATTCATTCGATATTTTATTACTGTTAAAACTGGAAGTTTGGGAAGAATATAGAAGTTCATAATTCCATAGCCTACTTGACCACGAATTTTTTTGAACGCACGTTATTTCAGACGATGTAAATTCACATTCACAGTTGTACAAAAAATGTTGTTTGTATTTCGTGCGTATAAAATTCGTGTTTTCATGGCACATTCGAGTGAATCTCATGTGCCATGAAAAACACACTCATTTTACGCACTTAATACACGAATAACTATTCTCTTGTTATCAGTTTTAATTTAGTACAGCTGTTAGCGCTTTAAAAATATCAAAAAGTTGAAAATTAGAGTAGTAGTGTATTGCCCCTTATATCTTATAATTTCTTAGTTACTAATGCTATCCCATCCCATTCTTAGGACACACTGTATACTGAGGTAGGTAAAATTAGTCAACCGAAAAAATTCAACTAGGGAGTTGTTTATAAATGATTGAACTTTAATTCTCACAGTGTATAATATTGAAGGTATGATTAAAAGTGTTTCGATATTTGAAAATAAAAGCTATGGAAGTTATGATTGAAATTGTTTCGTTTCGTTTCTCGAAAATTTAATTTTAATCCTCAGTCCTTTAGAATGATTGGATATAATTAAAATAAATAATTACTTAATGAAAAAACAAATATAGACAAGTTCTCACTCTTGAATATTTTCGGTTGAATAATTTTGTTCAACTTTACCATAGTTTTCTACGGTTGCTGAACGAACTAAATCAACCATTTTACAATTTTTGCTCCGGAAAATAGACAATTTTTTTTCAAAAGAGATTTGATTATCCAAAAAGTAATGTACCTATCTGAAAAAAACCTACGAAAATTTCTCACCATTGAATATTTTCCTTTAATTATTTTTACCTTTCCTGGTAAATAAAAATAACTTCTATAGAAACATATTTTATTATTCAAATAGTAAGGTATCTGAGGAAGATATCGTGTTAAATAATTCTTATATAGACTATTGAGGATAGTTGAGTGAAAATTTGAATAATTCATTTTAGACATCTATCTATCTATCTATCTATATTATCAATTTCTTTCAAGTTGGCTGTATTTGGGATATACAGAAATCAACTTCATATTCTAATTTTGTATTATTTCTTTGGATCGTAGGATATAGATTACATCCTATGGACCGGAGATCTGCCCCCTCACGATATATGGAACCAAACGAAGGAGGAAAATTTGAAGATCATCAAAGAAACAGTCCAACAGATGTATGCGACATTCCCAAATATTCCAATTTTTCCCGCTCTAGGAAATCATGAATCAGCACCGGTAAACAGGTAAAAATTCGAAGAGCATAGGAAAACTATAATTCTTTCTTCAAACTTACCTTACTTATCTTGTCTCTATCAATTTGATTGAATTTCGAAAATCTTCTCATAAAAACTATATTGAAACATATTTACCTAAATGTTTGTTACCCCTCACGACATTTTTATATGCCATCAATTTGGAGCCTCATATGGAAACAGATTTCTGATAATCAATTCTACTGAGATATCAACGAACTTTTGTGGTTGAATGAATGCTATGGAGATCCCATTGCTAGAACCAAATCTGCAGAATTATTTCTTTATTGAACCAAAGTTTTTGAGCTGTGTGCACGTGTCAGAATAACAGGTGAAAAAAACTATAGTATATCTCGAAATTTGAAGAAGTCAAGCGTCATCTGCGTTCATATTGAGACTGAATTCTTGAATTTTGTGTTTCCGTGTCACTCGTCACTGTGGTCGGTTTCAAATGGCTTTCTCCATAACACTATGTCTCTTCTGGGTATTCTTGGTCATTTAAATTTTTCGGAAAAATCAACTTTTTGCTAAATGTTATGATGATAACTGCAATAGTCGAGAGCACTCTGCTATGATTTCAAAAATAAATATTCTGCACGAAATACAAAAAAAAATCTTCCCCTGTTAATTCTTTATGACCAATACTTACATTTGTCAACTCTCTGCCACAACGACATGGATTTCGATCAATTCTGCGCCTTCCGAATCATTTCTGGCAACGTTGCATTGCGTTTTGGGCCAATTCCAGGCCGTTTTGCAATGCTGCCATTATCGTCATATTGATTTATGATGCGATCCACAAACAGTCTATTCACTGAGCTGACGTACAATCTGTGACTGTGATTTTCCGGTCAAATGTAGAACAATCACACTACTATATTCGAAGTCCATCATTAAAAACTTGTTTTCTTGTAATCAAAACCCAAATGCTTTTGTATCCCTATAATCCATATACTAAAGCGTCATTAGTATGAATGAGTTCTCTGTCATTGTTAGTTTGACAGCTGGATCGGTGTACTGTCAAGACGCAGATTACACAGTCAATCTGGCATCAGTTCAGTCTGACATCAATCAGGTATTGATGTCAGATTGACGGGAAACTGATTGTATACGCGTAAACTGATGGTCCAGTATGTTGGCCAGATTGAGGCCAGATTGATTCTAGATTGATACCAGATTGAATGTATAACCTCCGCCTTCGACGGAGGTTCAGTCTGACATCAGCCATGGATTGATGAACTGATGGTCTGGATTGATGGTCAGATTGATGTCGGATTGATGCCAGATTGATACCAGATTGACGGTCAATCTGGCATCAGTTCAGTCTGATATCAATCATGGATTGATGTCAATATTCGGAAAACTGATTGCATTCGCGTAGACTGATGAACTGATGGTCTGGATTGATGGTCAGATTGATGTCGGATTGATGCCAGATTGATACCAGATTGACGGTCAATCTGGCATCAGTTCAGTCTGATATCAATCATGGATGGATGTCAATATTCGGAAAACTGATTGCATTCGCGTAGACTGATGAACTGATGGTCCGGATTGATTGCCTGATTGATATCAGATTGATACCAGATTGACCGTGTAACCTCCGTCTAGCACTTCATCTCAGTTACCCTTAAGACTTGGGAGAGTTAGCTGATTTCACGGATGACTAAATCCAAGTTATTTTTTTTTCTTTAATGCTTAGCTAATTATATATTTCTTTCCAGCTTCCCACCCCCGTTTATAGATGCTCCAAATATTTCCATAGCATGGCTGTATGATGAGTTAGATGTGCAATGGCGGAAATGGTTACCTACCTCAGTCAGTAACACCGTGAGGAGGGGTGCATTTTATTCGGTATTAGTTAGACCTGGATTCCGCCTGATTTCCTTGAATATGAATTATTGCAACAATAAGGATTGGTGAGTGGACTTCGATAGAATACAATGAATTGTTATGCCATGCTCAATTGCCCGGAGCTGTTGAATTAGCTCTGTATGATAACAGTGAGCAGTGAGCAAATGTTAACTGGCTTATATCTGAAGGTTTTTTAGCTCCTCGTTTCATAACTTTTTCAGGCAAGTTCTTGTCGTTTCGTTTCTGAGAATTTTGGATCAGTTATTGTTTTACGTTCTTCAATCAACTTTGATTCAAAATGTGAAATTTTTTTTTGCAATAATGCCTAGACGTAAACTTACTGCGGATCAAGCCAATAGGGCTATTAGTATGATCGAGGCGGGACGTAATCAGAGAGGTGTTGCGAAGTTATTTCAAGTTAGTGAAAGCGTAGCTTCCCGGCTCTTCCATCGATATCGAGAAACTGGTAACGTGACCGAAAAACCGAGAAGTGGACGCCAAAGATCTACCACTTCTGCACAAGATCGGTTTCTGCATGACTGTATCTACCTGTAGAGAGCCTTTGAGTACTTCATGAGTCGAATCATGCAACAGCTCCTTTTGAACGCCACTGCTGTTTTGGTTTCGATTGAAACAGTTCGTCGAAGACTTCGAGAAGTTTATCTACATTCTCGACTACTTTTGAGAAGGATTTGACTTACTCAAAATCATATGCGACTTCGATTGGAATAGCCAATGTGCACGAGAATTGGAACGACCAATGGAGGTCTGTATTGTTCACAGATGGGTCCATAGCTGCCCAGAAATCCCAAATCGGTTCAGAAAGTTCATCCGTTCAGAGGTGATAGAGATACTGTTTGGGGGAGCATGTGTTTCTATGAACGTACAGAATTGTTGGTGCTTGATGCTTTGTTTCATGTAGTTATTGGGCCAAATTTCTTATTTTTGGAAGATAATGCGCCACCACATCGCATAAGAAAGCATGCATAAGAAAGAGTATGGAATTTAGAATGCATAAGAAAGAAAGCGTCAATAGTTCAGTCGATCATTGTAAGTTGAGGACCCACAACCTCTTAGTTGTCCAATGTTTCGTTCCAGCTCTCACTGATGAACTTATTAATACGGCTTGTTCAGTGAGAGCCTGCCGTAGACGCATTTGACTTCAGCTCGAAGGTGCTGAAGTAATGTGTCCAGTGCGGTGCTTCAGTTTCAATGCGTCACGCACAGATCGACAGGTGTTCTTCAAGACCAAGGCCCTAACGGGAATGGCGAGGAGGCAGAAGGATCGGAGGGAAAAATGTACTTCCCAACACAAGTTTACCCTTACCATTGATCTCTGCTAGGCCCTTTCATTTTAAATATATTTTTAATTTTTCCGTTTCTATCAGTTTTAATTCACAGTTCCTTTGATTTTCTCAATACAGGTGGCTCCTGTTGAATAGCACCGATCCAGCAACCGAACTGCAATGGTTCATTTATGAGCTACAATCTGCCGAATTCAACGGCGAAAAGGTTCACGTGATAGGACATATACCCCCGGGACATTCTGATTGCTTGAAGGTGTGGTCCAGAAACTATTACGCCATCATCAGCAGATATGAATCAATCATAACGGCTCAGTTCTTCGGACACACGCATTACGATGAATTTGAGGTGTTTTATGACCATAAGGATTTGAGTGAGTAAAACAAACGTTTCTTTTATTGATCCAAGAAATTTTCTTACGAATAAATAGAGATGATTTATTTTTAATGATAATAGTATAAAGTGCGACTGCATAACTGCCTTTAAAATGCGAGCCATTCAGTCGGTTGATGTCGTAGCGAAGCGCTAAGGGTCTCGTTCAAGAGGTGTCACTATAAAGTTTTGTCCCCGCACAGTTCCGTCGCCCTCATGCGTTGGAATAGTGAGGAGTGTGCGATGGCCGTTGATGTCTAGCTCGAGTGGATGTTCTGCAACCCAGAGCGACTTTGGGAATCACTTTAATTTAGCCCCGTTGGCCCTTGTTCCGAACCGGAAATTAATTGTAACGGGGGTCACTACGTTCAGAGAAACTAGAAGTGCGACACGACGAAGAATTGCAGGCACTTGTCCCATTATATCACTTGAAAACATTGAGGCAGTGAGAGCATCAATGTTGCAATCCCCACGGATTTCTGCGCGCAAAGATGCGTCTGATGAAGGAATTTTTTCTGTCGCACCTTGTATAACAGTATTTATGCTGCAGTAACAGTTGTCCCTAGAAGGATCCTATAATCTTTACCACAACGTTTTGCTGTTAATAGTTTGCACGTTGTATAACAAAGTTAATAATGAAAAATGGCGATACCGTTGTTAATAAATCAACAAGTCCAGAGTTCCTGCCAATAGGTTCTTCATAATTGCTTCGTATGATTAATATACCTATGCATATATTTCACAAGTCAAATAAACCCCAGAGGATTTCATTGATTTGTCGAGAAGCAAGAGCAGACGCCTTTCTGGCTTCTTGGCCTTCATCAGTACTCTGTAGCTTCCCAACAAATTCAACTAAACTGAACCGTGTTTAGCCTCCCACAGCCGGCTTGGTCGATAATACATAATCGCCAACGCCCCTTGTTTTGTCTCATAGGTGGCATGGGCAATTATGTATAATCGAACACGGTTCAGTTTAGTTGAATTTGTTGGGAAGCTACAGAGTAATGATGAAGGCCAAGAAGCCAGAAACGCGTCTGCTCTTGCTTCTCGGCAAATCAATGAAGTCCTCTGGTGTTTATTTGACTTGTGAAATATATGCATAGGTATATTGATTATAAGAAGCCATTATGAAGACCCTATTGGCAGGAACACTCTGGACTTGTTGATTTATATATCAAAGGTCTAGATTTAGATTATTTCTTCGAATTTCTCACAAATATTTATAATGCAGGTATTGATTTCAGGTAGAGCAGCTAGCATTGCCTATGTTGGTCCCTCTGTATCTCCATATTATGATCTGAATCCAGGATACAGGATATATTACGTTGATGGTGATCACGACCATACCACGAGGGTAAATATTTTTTTTTATATTTTGTGATTTGGTCGTTGCAGTAACCAATAAAGAATCTAATTTTTGCACGCATTGTCTAGGGAAGAAGCATGCTATCATTTTGCCCAAATATCTCTAGATATCAAATGATTAGTTTCTACTCACTGATGAAGAATTGAAGGTCAAAATCGATTCTGTCCGGCCGGCCGTCCGTTGTCATAAGTCATCTCCACTATGAAAAGAATAATCGAAAACTTCAAGGGTACTGATGGTTGGGTTAGTGAAGTGGTACACGCTCATAACAAAACATCTCAGCAGTTAATGAGATGCGGCTGAGAGTCCTGATCGTCGATGATATTATTCATCACGGCTAGGTCTTCAGCCTTGAGCCTCGTTTTCGGTCGTGCGGGTGGGATTCCCTACTGCAGCCTCAGATGAGCCCCTTCTATTGACGACTAGCTCTGGAAGTTCTGGAACATCATTCATCTGTTCCGTTCTTCGCCTGTTGGAGTGTGCAGCATTTTCGACTCGGAGTGGGATAACTCTCACCTGACCCATATCCGGTGCTACGACTGTTTATCTCGCAATCCAGCCATTGGAGGCTGGATGTTTGCTGCATCTCTCATCCAAGGCAATAGCCTGTTATTCTCTCTTTGAGTATTGCTGTTGGTTTAGAGCTTCTTTCACTTTCTCTTGAGCTTGTTCTTCTATCCTTTCCGGCTCTTGAAATTGATGCAAGATTCCTCCTTCTTGAGATGACTAACCGTAGGTTTTACTGCGCCATGAAGTTGAGATCTGGGGGATTCTCACACCACTGACCATGCAACTTATTCATTTGTCCTCTTCTTTTTGGTCTAGATCTTGGATATAACACAGAAAGTTGTTCATGTCGATTGGGTATCCACTTGTGGCGTCCCTTTTATGCGGCCTTCTTCCAGTCTTCCTGTTGCCGGGTGCGACTAAGGATAGCTCTTGCAAGCGTTGATTCCCTATGCGACGGACAATTTATTCTCTATCCTCCTCGATATCATCGTTGGAAGCTGTAGCTTCTTATATCGTAGGCATCCACCTGCTCAGCCTCCTGCCGTTGGTGTCTTGCATTCTGTCACGTCCCGCACCAACTCCAGAAGTCTCCTGGTCTTCCCCAGCCAACAGTTGTTTTCCGAGGCTTCGTGATCCAGTATGCTACTAAGTAGCCCGCACTCTGGAACACATCTCAGAACCCCTGAGGATATAATATTATTATTGTAAAGAAGAGATTTAATATTTATTTTCACCATTTTGGTGTTTCTAGGGAGTCATAGACCACGAGACTTGGACAATGAATTTGAGGGAAGCTAACTTATATGGATATCCAATATGGTTCAAGTTGTATAGTGCCAGACAAGCTTTTGGAATGGATAGTTTGCGTCCCGAAGACTGGGATAATCTGGTAGTGAAAATGAGTAATGATCCCAAGCTCTTCGAACTTTTTTACAAGTGAGTAGGTATATGATAAATCAAGTCAAATTCGACAAATGAATATTAAACATTACGGTAATATCGTAGTAGCCGTTGCAATTTTTTTTATTTACCGTCGTTGAGCTTGGGGAAATCGAGACGTAGGTTACACGGTCAATCTGGTATCAGTCTCGCATCACATTAATCATGGATTGATGTCAAATTGACAGGAAACTGATGGATTGACCGTCCGGATTGATGGAATATTAATGTGCTTCTTCAGTCCATCAATCCACATCAGTCTCATCGTGATCAAGGTCAAGGACTGAACGGATGCGAGATTGATGGTAGATTGACCGTGTAACCTCCGTCTAACAAGAACACATTGAAAGATTGCTCTTGGGCAATTGGCAGATTGGATTTAGATTGAAAATATGTAGTCGATTGGCTCCTTTCTTCTTCTATCTTTTTCGTTGGATCGTTCTATACGTTGGAACTGTATAGAAGGAGCACAATATAAAGTTCCTGTGCTCCTTCAATTTTCCTATAAATTGCCACTTTTCACTATAACGAAAATTATGCGATTTGATGTTTCGTTGTAAACAATATCAACATAAAGCGGCAAATGGAATAAAAAATACGCCAACGGCCACTACGATGTTAAAATTATTCATAAAAAGGTTAACGGACCAATCAAAACCCTAGATCACATGTTGGATTGATCTCACAGATGTATATTCATCGAATTTGTTCATAGATACTATTACAAAGCCAGCCCTGTCAGACCTACTTGTGATACCTCGTGCAAGAAAAAAATCTTGTGTGATCTGAAATCCGGTAGATCGCATGACAAAAAGAATCTGTGCGAAGGCATAGAATCAAGAATAGATGCTACATCGAACGTTAGTTGGAGAGAATGGATATATAATACTATATCTGTGTCGTAAGTTCATTTTTAATATTCTCAAAAAAGTAAGAAAATATTTTTGGTTAAGGTATTAATATTACATTTGTCATTTATAATCCAATTATGTTTATGGTCTCTTTGGACATTGATGTATGACTACCTACCAAATGTTCTTCTCTAATGTAATTAATTAGTTCTTTGGGGAAACTTTGAAACTGTAAAATTCCTTACAACTATTGATGAATTGGGAGATTCGAGTTCGAATATTTTCAGAGTCAAGTAGGTATATTTCAACGTTCAGCATGCAAATTTTTCTTTTTTCATGGTTTCAAATTCAATAGACGAATTGAATTCATCTCAATCAATCGAAATTTTTGATTATTTCTTAAATTAAATTGTAATTAATGAATGTAATTGTAAATTAATTGAGTTAATATTTATGTATGTATGTCTAATTCGGACCATAAACATATTTTAAATATATTTTAAAGAAATTTCCTCAAGAGTTGTTGTACTCTGAAATTTCAATGGATAATACATTTGTTTTTCTTCAGCATGGTGTGAGGACTTTTATGTACAGCACATCTTCGAAATAATAGGTAAGGTGTATGGTTGCAACTAACAACATCCTTTTTAAACGATTGCGAAATTTTGGTTTGGTGTAAAAAATACGGAAAAATAATATTAGGTTTACATTTAAAACTAATTTTTTTGAATTGAATTCTGCAATATTATTTCACAAATAGAAAAATTCGAGCAACTTTTTCGCCTAAAAGTTGATATACTTATACCGCTCGACAGACGGTCACATACTTGTGAATTTGGAAATGAATCACCCATCAAACCAACCATTTCTTCATTCCGACACAAACTCTATTAAAAAAAAGCTGCATTAATCAACTGTATTAAACGAGATTAACTAATTAACATACCCATTCATCATCAGGCTTCAATTTCATTAACACTAAAGCATCAGCAATGAATTACTTAGGGGTACAACTTTGTTTCCTCCAGGTTTTTCCGTTTTTTTTCGTGAAAATCTGATTATATAATCTCTGGGACCTTAGAAGTTTTTTCCACTTGATTTTAAGACAATGTGTTAGTATTTTTCCAAGAATGAAACGACAGCATTTAAAAGAAGTTTAATTAACATGTTATCGCGAGAAAAATGTATAATGTGTTTGGCGATCCTGTAGCTGAGTACACTCCTGTACAAGTTTGAGCATCGACAAAATTAGATGGTTTGTGTCTTTTGTGGCACCTCTTTCCAAGCATCCTGAGCCTCAGGAATTAACTATGTTAGCGTCTGTGGAGCATGGTACAAAGTAGACAGTCTCATCCGCATCATATTCGACACCTGTTCGATGGAATTTTGATCAAGTGAACAGGGTGGCCACGGCAAAATATTAACTGCCCCCTGGCCGTCCACCAGAACGCAAGCTTACTCTTTTCTTTCCATTTCTTAACTGCCATCGACTGATGGCCTGCTTGGAAACTACAAAATGCCTCTGTACCAATGAAGGGGGTTGCACCGTTGCCCCCCTTCCCTTACCAGCTGATCTGCAATTTTGCTACTATGCACCCCAGTGTGTCAAATATGGTTGACCTGATTATCTTCTCCGCATGTGTGACATCAATCATTAACTTTAACTGAACTAACGTGTAGTCAAGTGCTACTAGGGCTGTTCTGTCAAATATTATGTATATCTGTCTTTTCCGGTATTTGCATTCCGCGCTATGCGAAATGCACCTTCTTATTTCGAGAGTTTCTGCCTGGAATACCGAGGAACAGTAACTCAATGGTATAGCTAATTGAACTGAGGGACCGTATACACGAGCCCTGACTCGTCCATCTTCGTTGTTTGTTTTGTGTTAGACCGATGCTGATTAAGTGCAGCCTAAAGAGGCTTATTGTACCTCGGTTCATCTCATATTAGCTGACAGGGCCTCATGTTTGACCTTGAGCTCAGGTTGCTAGCTGCCATAGGGTCTCCTAGTCGATTCCCTGCAGCTCAGGTTTACTTAAACGAGGTAAGTACCGCTGACAATGCTGACATGTCTCATGTAACATCCCCACTGCCCTTTCGGTGTATTACCTACATAAGTCCCATTTTCTTAGCAAGTAGAATGATTAGGCCCTTGATTAGCTCATATAGTGAAGTTTCCATCGTGTGTGGACTGGACAGTCAGATATGACATGTGAGCCAGATTTGGCTGCCTCCCCACATTTCCTACAAACAGGGTCTTCTTGGAGAATCCCCATGTTGTGCAAGTGCTTTCTCAAGGGCACAGAGTCCGGTTAGTAGGCCAATTGCTGCCCTGTGCTTACTCTTACACAGTAGTAGGAGTCCTTTAGTTAGTGAGGGGTAGAGCTGTCCCCTCATTGAATTCTTATGGTGTTTGGCTGAAGTTTCGTTCTAGTGACGAGTGTGCTGTGCAAGGATCCATTTTTGGCGCTCTTGTTCCTCGGAACAGAGTGCTTATCAATTTGCCCAAATGTCTGTAATTTTCGAATTTTTGGCTGAAAATGGTCTTAAACGATTTGGTTCGACTCACCGATCAAGAATCCGTGGTCGAAATCAATTCTGTCCGGCCGGTCCGGCCGGCCGTAGGCACGATAACTCTCGAAGGAAAGGAGTTAGAGGATTGAAATTTGCAGAGTAGGTTTGTAGCGTAAATATCTCGGACGAGTTCGTTAACGGGCGAAATCTACCAAGTGGTTTCGGAGTTATGGCCCTTTTTAGTAAAAACATGTTTTATGAATATTTCCGAAACCGATCACTCGATCTATCTGAAATTTAGCATCGAATTGTAGAATAATGACTTCTATTTGCATGCGGAGTTTTGTTTTGATCGGGTTGCAATGAGATATCAAAAAAAAATTTTTAAATTTTCAAATTTCGTTTATACAATAACTTTCGAACAGAATGAGCTAGACAGTTGAAATTTTCAGTCGTATGAACGACACAAGGCTGCCGTGCACGACTCGAGGGTGTCCGGCAGTCCCCTAAGCCGTGCAAGGCAGCCGTGTGTCGTTCACACGACCACAACTTGTGCCGGATAGCTGTGAAAGCTATCATTCAAGCCTTCAGCCAAGAATCGGATGCCGTTGTCGTTTACACGATTGTGAAGCGAGGCTGTGGGAAATCTGGAGCGTTTGTGTCGTTGCCGTACATAAAAACCGTGTCGTGTTAATGTGAAGTGAGCCACTTATAGCTTCTCGCCATTTGTATTTGAGAACATTCGATTAGCCTCAGAAAACTAATTTTCCATATTGAATCAGAAAATTCACACCTGCCGCAAAGAACGAGAATTCGCCTCGTAAACTGGCATTTTCAGTAAGGTATAACTTCATAATCCAGACAGATGCCCAAGTGGTACATTATATCCAGAGGAAATCGGTGGAAACAAAGTTGTACAATATATATTTGTCGAAATAACTCGTCTTATTTACTAAATAATAGACATTTTCAGCCGATTCGTACCTAAATCCCTCAAGAGAGTTCTCTTAGGAAAATGACTTGCATGGATTTTTCCCAGAGAGTTTATCTAGTTTTACTAGCTATACTTTTTTTGTTATTTGATAATCACGTCGATACCTCAACTGTTTTAATATTTCTATGATTAACTATGTGTAAAAATAATTATATGTATTATATTGTAAATATTATAGTACCATTTTGTAAATATCAGCTTACTGCATTTTGAACTGCTTATTTGGCTTTAATCCAAGGTTTGAGATTTAGTGATGCTTTCTTTGTGATAATTAGTATGAGATTGCTTATTACTGAAACTTGCAAGTTATCCAGAAAAATAACATTTTCATCAACTTCCAATATTTGAACAAAAATTTCAAACCTAATTTCAGCATGTAAATCTAAATGACCGCTGAAGATTTGGAATAAGCTCTAGCCGTTTTTCCTAGAAAATAAATACCTGTGGTATTGTTATTATTATTTTGTCACTGAAGGTATTTGTTTACCTGCTCATGATATGGTGCCATATTTATGTCCAAGCCTGGGTGTTATTCAGTACCCGATAAAGATATTGTACATCGAATGCACAATACAAATTCGAGAAAATCTTCATTTTCGCGTGCTTCTCCCCAGTTGCCACAATTTGGAAGGGTGCAAAATCACTATGCCTTGACTTTAGCAGCTGATAACGAACAAGACTTTGGCAGAACCTTGGAACTATGGAAATTAGGCCATGCCGACGATGTTGATGCATAGCCCGGCTTAACCCACGATCTTGTTAACTCGTGGTTATCGTGTTGGTTCCAGTTTTCAATACATCTGCTTGACTCATACAGAAACTACTTTTTTTTAATCAACTTGTGGGTTTCGATACGTGTGGCGTTATGAGGACCCACAACCTCTTAGTTGTTTCCTTCCAGCTCTCACTGATGAACTTGTTATTACGGCTTGTTTAGTCAGAGCCTGCCGTAGACGCTTTGACTTCAACACGAATGTGCCGAAGTGATGTCTCCAGTGCGGCGCTCCGGTAATAAGGCATCAGTTGTGACAGGTGATTGTCAAGACGAGGCGACATCTACTGGCGAGAACGGCGAAGAGGCAGAAGGATCAGAGAAAAGGATGTAGATTCCTACAACTCATCATATGCTAATTCTGCAAGTTCTGCTTCTGACATGATTATTCAGAACGTAATGTCTCTAATTCTTCTTGCATTTTTGGTGCATTGCAGCGTTTTTCATCGTCGCAATTAAAATAATTTTTCAAACCAATATCCGTATGATATTTCCCTCAGAGAATAGTCACCAATGTCAACAAGAATTCGGTGTGCCCCAGATGCAGATTTTTTATGTCGATGGTATTTTCCGAAAAGAAACATTTCAGCACGACACTTATCTGGTCTCGGCATGCTTATTACTTCCTTATACAGTAGATGTGTTGAACATCTGTGGGAAACAGCCAGAGCGTATCCAAATTTCATATACAGGGTGTCCCAAGTTCGAGTGCCTATTAGACGTTTCTGGAGAAATGTACATATTTGAAATCTGAGAATTGGGATTATGATATTGCCTGAAATTCTCTACAGAGCTATAATATTTTCAGAGGAGTGAAATATTTTCAGGGAGTGAAAATAAATTTTTTGAAAAAAAAGTTTTTTCAAGTTTTGCATTCCTGGTATGGTCAAGTATTCAATGCTGATTACGTTTCTGTTAAAACCATTGTATTCATTCGAATAGTTTTCAAAATATCGAATAAAAACCGGAAAAAAAGTCGAATATGTTTAGTCAGTATTATGTTCATTATTCTTATTTTAAATCTAATATAGGCACTCGAACTTGGGACATCCTGTAATTGTCTTCATTATCGGTTCCCTGAAAATTCTTTTTCTGGATTGCTTTGAAATGAATGATTAAGATCAATTATTGTTCTTCCATTTTGCTTAATTATTATGTATATAAGAATGCTGATCTGAATGTAGTAGTGTATTACTTCAGTCTTATATATCAATTAAACTGGTAACCATATTTTAGGATGTCTGTCCTATGGTCAATTCCACGTTACACGATACAACTACCCAAATATGTGCTAGGGTTAGGATAGAGGAAAGAAGTTATGAAAAAAATAGAAAATATGAGTTTCTGATGACCTCAAACAATATTATGTGATTAGATATTATTAAAAGCCTTGGTTTGTGATAACAATTTTATCAATGTACTTTTATTAAACGGTAATCGTTAAAATAAAATATCCGTAATATCAATGAAATGAAGATAGCTTAATTTCTTGGAAGTAAAATAATTTTATTATGACTCTCACTTGATGAAGGCTTTCAACTTTATTGAATAATTGAGGAGCAGAAAATTCTGTGATAACCTGTACAATAAAATATTGTTTCGACATATCTCATATGTCTATCAACTGAGATTATATGAATGACAAATTACAATTATATAAACATAAACCCTTATAATTTTTGTTTTAATGATTAAGGTATAATTAATTTGTACCATTTAATATCAATATATAAATGTTATTTATTCCAGAATTTTGTGTTCTTCAATATGAAAAACAATTTTATTCACATTCACAATATACTTAAAATTTTCTTAGGCTGTTTAGTGTTCATTAATAGTTGTTAAAATTGAAATGAAAATGTTATTTTGATAATGTTAATCTTCTGTGAGTTCGAACCAAATACGTTAGCATTGAACAAAAATACACTGAAATCATTTATTAATATAGTTTGAGATGGATAATTCTGAAATTTATCCCATTTCGAAAATAAAATTTTTTCCTTGATTAGATATATTTTCTGATTTTTGCAAGACAAGACTTGAGTTTATATTTATCTAGCTGGAATATAGAGCAAGTTCCAGAATTGAGTTATATTACTCAACAGTGCCAGTTATAATTAGTTGGCTTCGAATACTATATTCAAGAATAAAATGTTTATACCTTCGTTCTGAAGTAATATGTTGGATGAGATACTTATGAAGATAATTGACTAGAAGATCAATGATCTGGTTGATCTTCCCAACCTCTCCAGGGTCATAAAGAAGTTCACCAAAAGCCACGTATATACCGGGTGGCCCACCACAGAGCTTGTTTTGAGGAAGTAAATGAAGATATTTTAAGAATATTTTTTGTGATGTGTGTAGGGTGTTCAAAAGCACAATTTAAAACTATTTTCATATATGCAGGGTGTTTGAAAACGATGATATAGACCAAAGTTAATTTTTTTTAAGGGTAACACCCTATATTTGACCTCAAAAATGGAATGGCAAGCTCAAATTATGATGAGTTTGTTCAGATCACTTTATACCTTAGAAGCACCATTTACGAAAAATGGCGAGAAATTGAAAATATTTTTAAATAGCAATTAATGAAGAAAGCGATACGCCAGCGATACAGACAGTATTTTTTCGTCGTACTGGAATACGCCACCTACCCTGAAAGACTCATCCTGTATAGCAAAGGTTCAGACCCGTATAAATTTTAAATTTGACTTGATATCAACTTTGTATGCATACTAACTTTGGTGAAATGTTCCTTTCAAACGAGATCTTCCTCCAGTAAAAACATGAGCCTCTTTTGAAAATGGCATTTATATTCGAAAAAGTTTTTTTTGTTACCTATAATTCTTCATGCTGCGCTGTTGGAAAGTTACTCACAATTAGAGATGATCAATTTCAATCTAAAGGTGCTGCCTGCACAAACGTGATTTCAAATTTTAATTTTAAAGTAGTAAAATACTCATTGTTTTTTGTTGGTAATTCATTATGTTATGTTTCATTATTTTCATGATTTGTCCGATTCTAAAGAATATGTTTTTTTACTTTATTGAAAATAACACTGAATTTTAATTTGTAGTTGTGATTTCGTATAGGATATAAAGATTTATACCTTACTAATGTTTTTACTTTTCAACCTTTTATGTAAAAAGTTGTTTTATAATATACTTTTTGATGTACATAATAATATTAAGGTGTCAAATATAGATAAAAAAAATTGAGGATTTCTTGTTTGTTTTAATGTTAACCTTCTATTTCACCAGTAGAATATGTTCAGACTGGCACGATTTTTATCGTTGAATTGTTTTCCTACAATAACTAATTCATGGTTTCGATCAAAGACAGGATTCTTTCTATAATTTTTAGCAAAACAATCATAATATACCGATCCCACAACCCCTACCTTTTGAACGGATGTATTCAAAATTGTTGTAAACATTGGGGATTGAATTTACCATCTATCCTAAAACTGCTGAACTAAGAAATCAGTAAGAATGTTGGTGAAGTAGAAACTATATTTATCACTTTATGTTGAAATTTGGCAAGTTAACGTAATTTCTTATTACTCAGAAATGTCCTGAACTAAATTGTCTAGAGATTCTCTTACAATGTGAAGTTGAACTATTTTCATGGATATTTTTATTAAACTGATACAGTAACATGAATTCCCTCATTTTCCTCAATTATCGAAAAAAAATCGCAACAAAATCAAGCTCGATACATGCATATCATACTTCAATCGCTTTTCAGTTTACTTATCAAATTTGAACTTTCCAAGTAATACTGTTTCTGGGGGGGAAAAGGGAAACAACGCCTTTGCATACTTCCAAAGAGATTGTCGAAGTAGCCTTGATCAATTTCTCTCCAGAGTTGCGGTAAAAGCCGTCTGAGTTCTTGATACCTCCATGATCCTATCAAATTTCAACACACGTCAATTGTCAATATAATATGATCTGGATATAGTGAAATAATTGTTGAGAGGAAAAGTTTTATTTTCATTAAAAAATAAGGTACTAGATATTTCCTTCTTGCTTATTTTGAATCATTCCTGTTATTAGGAAACTGTTTTAAATCTGATCTCAATGCCCTACGCACGTTTCAAATTCAAATTCCGTAATCTGTCAACTTTCGTAACAGTCACACCAACTACCAAGATACAATACAAAAGTCACCAGGATGTATAATCCGAATATTTCATTAAATTTCAACAGTTTTTTACAAATCTTGCCTGAAATAGAGAAAATATCGTCTAATACTCGTTGCAGAAGGCAATTCCAACACTCATGGGTTCGAAAACTCGCTCGTTTTCGAATTTCGCATTCGTGTTTTAATAGGAGTCCATTCTGCAACTTGTTTTAGAATATACTATTATGATTTTAAATCAAAGAAGATTGTAAGAACGTAAAACAATAACCAAAATTCTCAGCTTGTTTTTCAACACAAAATATCGGCGGTTGCATGTTGGATATTAAAAGCCATTATTTTTATCAAAAGAGTGAATAAATCCAAATAGATTCCCTGAAGAGTCATGACAGGGTGCTACTCATACATTTTGAAAAAGAAATAATAAAACTTGTAAAATTCGTTTTTCAGTCGATTTTCGCATTCTACTCTGTGAACTGTGAACATGTCGATTGTCTAATATTTGATAAAATTCTATTCCAAAAACGATTAATTTGCTAATATTTGCAACTTATTATCGATATTCAAATCATAATATGGCGACCTTTAACATTTTCATTACCAACCATTGTCGTAGAACTCAGTTTTAATGCGAAATATCAAGTGAATATTAATTAATTTAATGGGTTGCGGTTCCATCTTCACATTGGGTTTAATATGATTATTCGGAAACATTTACGTTTTCCAGGTAAAACTGAGATGCATTTATTTGGGGACAGAGAAGCTTCAGTATAATATGTTTTGAACTTTATTTTTACAAACAGCGCAATATTGCATATTGTTGAAGGGGGTAGCCTTGCACTGCCACCTAAGGGTCTATTGAGCCCCCCGTCTGAGCTGTCAATCTCATCACCATCTACAGCTCGCCTTCCAGTACCAGAGTTCTGATGAACTCCAGTATCTGGGATGGCTTCAAGGAGGCTACGTCCTGCAGATTTCTTGCCCAAAGCATTCCTTGCGTTGAATTGAGATGGCATTCGGTAATCAGGTGATCAGAAGTTTCATCCTTCTCCCAACAGAATCTGCACTCGTCAGTTTCTGCTAACACTAATCTCATCATATGCTTCCTATGGCCGCAGTGCCCTATGGGGATACTAGTAGGAGGTGCTGCGTGTTCTTACTAAGGTCCATATATTTCTTAGTGTCAAAGTTCCGGAGGAACTTTTTGGAGTGATACATTCCAGGGAGAGATTTCCAGAAAATACCTCTTTCAGTTTCTTCTCTTATCCAAAATTCAGTCTCGTAGGTGTATCTACCAACCCAACTGTAGGTTTCCGGGCCATTGAAAAGGGGTTTATGCTCCTTTCTTGGCAAGTGTTTTGGCCTCCTCATTTCCTTTAATTCCCACGTGTTCAGGAACCTAGACAAAGAAGACCCGGTTTTTCTTGCCTACTTCATTAAGTTTTCTTCGGCACTCCCATATTAGCTTGGACTCGATAACATGGGAGCTCAGAGCTTTAATAACAGATTGACTGTCAGAGTGGATTGCTATATCACATCTATAACAGTTTTTTTCTAGTTTCATTTCCACAAATTTTTCTATTGCAAGTACTTCTGCCTGAAAGACACTTGAATAGAAGCCTAGTGATAGTGAAAATTTGGTGCCTGCCCCATATACCACAGCGCCAGCTACTGTAGTGGTTTTTGAACCATCTGTGTACAATTTAATGGGATTTTTTTAAGAACTTTGGTGGTGGCTTTCTTGTCCCAGTCTTTTTGCGCGTATGTTCTGGGGAACATCGCGTTATCATTTTGCCCAAATGTCTGTAACTTTCGAATTTTTTTACGAAAATGGTCTCAAACGATTCGATTCGACTCCCCAATGAAGAATTCTAGGTCAAATTTGATTCTGTCCGGCCGTTGCCACGATAACTTGAGAACGGAAAGAGCTAGCGACTTGAAATTTTCAGGGTAGGTGGCGCATCTCGATACGACGGACAAGTTTGTTAATGGGCTCAACCGGCCCAATGGTTTCCGAGTAATAATTTCGTTTTCAACCAATATAGATCCGATCGAATTGAAACTTGGTCAATAGTTGTAGAATATAAACCTAAGCACGTTTGTGAAATTTTGTGAGAATCGTATTGCTAGAAAATTATTAAAAAATTATTAAAAAATATTTTTCTTGTCACGATAACCTGAGAACTGAAAGAGATAGCGGCTCGAAGATTTCAGGTTAGGTTTTGCATCTGAATGCAACATTTGAGTTTGTTTATAAGCATAATCGGCCAAATGGTTTTAGAGTTATAGCCATCTGAAATTTGGTTGTTTTTTGTTCCTCATCAACTCGAAAAATACAAAACCGATTTAATTCAAACATGGTTATTAGTTGTAGAATGCCAACGTGAAAATTCTTGCAAAATTTCGTGAGGATAGTATATGTAGAAAAATTTTAAAAAATCATTGAAAATTGAAAAAAAAATTCTATATATCAGTAACTATTCGTCTGAAATTGCTGAAATTTTGCAAGAGCCTTTAGAACATAACTGTACTACCAAGTTTCAAGTTTTAACACGATGGGTTAAATATTGTTGGAGATTCGAGCAGCCTTGTGTGAGTTCAGTAGATGGGTGATCGTTTCCGCGATAACTTTCGAACGATAGGAGATGGGGACTTGCAATTTTCAGGGTAGGTTGCGTATCCACATGGGAGAATTAAGTTCATTTTTGGGCATAATCGGTCTGACAGTTTCCGAGTTATACCCACCTGGAATATTATTTCCTTGATAACTCAAAAAATAAAGATTCGATCGAATTGAAGCTTGGTAACTAGTAGTAGCAAATCAACATAAAGAAGTGTCCAAAATTTTGTAAGAACCGTACCCCTGGAAAATTTCAAAAAAATCACGAAAAATATTGGACACTTAATTCGAATTTACCATGGTAAATTCGAATTAAGAGTGTTTACCATGCTAAATTCGAATTAAGAGTGTCCAATACAGAAGAATGGACAACATAATTTACCATGGTAAATTCGATTAAGGGTGTCCAATACAGAAGAATGGACAATAGAACATACGCGCAAAAGCTCCTGACTTCACGTCAGTGCTTGTTAATTTGTTTCCTACCGCGCATCTGACTGAACTTAAAATTAATATGTCAAAGTAACATTTCCAGGACTCTGAGATCTGAGGAAAGTTGATGTTCTAATAACTGGGCTAACGCATCGGCTACTTCGTATTAAACAAAACACGTATTCCATAACCGGATTGCGGTGCCTCCATACTGGATCCCGTTGTGACTCTAAACCAACCAAGGACCCACTCAAAAACACACACATAATTTCATAAAAATCGGTGACGGCGTTTAGGAGTAGTTCAAACACATGCACACTTAAGGTAGAATTTTATATATTAAGATAAAATTGAAGATATTGAGTGTTCGCTAATCACTTGGTGAAACATTTTGAAAAAACAATTGGATTTTTTTCCTTCAATTAGAATAGTATTAGATTGATTTTTCACGAAATATTTGTTTTCGTTTGGTATGGTTAGTAGCTTGGATGTTATAAGGATCAATATTATGGGCGAATCTTTGGAATTTTTTGAACCATAATCACGTGACATCAGGAACATCTAACTGGCGCTCAAATTAAATATAGTGCTTCAATTAGCTGCAAAACAATTTAACCCTTCATCAATTACATTTTGCATCTGGAAATCAAATTAATAATTTCCCTGAAATCCTACGATATCGCTGTCTATGGTCAAGATTTATCTTGCGAAGTCAACTTATACGTTTTACGTAATAATCTAAACTAATGAAAAGATTAATTATTTCAGACACAATAATAAATTGCGGTTTATCTTCATACGGAAACGTTGAGATCAATTTCGCAAAAAAATGATGTCTTTAACAAGAAAAGCTCATTTCGGAAAATTATGGAGAAAATTTTCATCCGATGGAAAAAATCTGGTCGATGTGATTGTTGACGGTAAAACAGGAATAGCTTCGGTCATTTTACAAAGACCACCGGTAAATAGTATGAATTTGGAGCTGTTGACCGAACTGTCAGATGCTCTAGGTGATTTAGAGAGGAATAAATGTAGAGGAGTCATCTTAAAATCGGTAAGTGTGGCGGAAATCAGACTTTTGGAACAGCATTCCTTAGAAATGTTATGTTCTAGCTTTTTGGCGCTCTAGTTCCTCGGAACTGAGTGCTTATCAATTTGCCCAAATGTCTGTGATTTTCGAATTTTTCGATGAAAATGGTCTTAAACGATTTGGTCCGACTCACTGATCAAGAATCCGTGGTCGAAATTCATTCTGTCCGGCCGGCCGGCCGGCCGTAGGCACGATAACTCTCGAACGGAATGAGCTAGACAGTTGAAATTTTCAGAGTAGGTTTGGGAGATAAATATCTCGGCTTAGTTCGTTATTGGGCAAAATCGGACAGATGGTTTCGGAGTAACAAAAAAAAAATTTTTTTACACAACAAATTCCAAATTAATTTTTTTTCAATGAGCAATTTTACTATAAGAATTCAATGATATAATTTTTAACTCTAACAAGCTAATACTTTCGGAGATATGATTTTTCAAAATTTCAATAATAAATCGTATTTCTACGTTTTCACAGAATGATATAATTATTCTATATATGAATTGTCATAATGTCAACTTATTTTCCTGAGACAAGACATTATCTAATCAATCGAAGAATTATGAGAATGAAGTGTATTCCGAAATGTGAGCGAAGTGAGAAAAATCTCAGTTGTTTGTTCCGAAATTAGTTTTTCTCAGAAAAATCTTACATTTCGGAACGGAACATGAAGTAATATAAGAGACCTGGGAGAAGTGAGACTGCTTTTCATCCATAGACATAGAATGCTCAGTACTCTTACTTAATGACGGGACTGACGGAAGGGAATATTATAACTTCAAAAATATTATGTTGGTGTTGAAATACTCGTATTTTGGCGATGCAACGGGGACCTCACCCAAAAATGTTTGAAAATATTACGTAAATATTGAAAGCATAATTCTGTAATTTGAGAGAGGAGAAAATTTGGTGAACGTAGATCAGGAAATTTTTGATCGATTACAAGGTAATTTTTTTTCATTATCACTTCTCTTCTTTCATACATGTTTAATAGAATATCTACTATTTGTAGGTACTTTAAACCTGTTTTGGTCAATTGTCGTACGAAACTTGTTTTTTTGGCGCTCTAGTTCCTCGGAACAGAGTGCTTATCAATTTGCCCAAATGTCTGTAATTTTCGAATTTTTGGCTGAAAATGGTCTCAAACGATTTGGTTCGACTCACTGATCAAGAATCCGAGGTCGAATCGATTCTGTCCGGCCGGCCGGCCGGCCGTAGGCACGATAACTCTCGAACGAAAGGAGTTAGCGGATTGAAATTTGCAAGGTAGGTTTGGAGCGTAAATATCTCGGACGAGCTCGTTAATGGGCGAAATCCATCAAGCGGTTTCGGAGTTATGGCCAATTTTAGTAAAAATATTTTTTATGAATATTTCCGAAACCGATCACTCGATCTATCGGAAATTTAGCATCAAAATGTAGAATCATGACCTTTATACGAATGTGAAGTTTTGTATTGACCAGGTTACCGCAAAGTGTCAAAAAAAACTTTTGAAAATTTAAAAAAAGTTTTTCTGCAATAACTCTCGAACGGAATGAGCTAGGTAGTTGAAATTTTCAGAGTAGGTTAGGGAGATGAATATCTCGGTTAAGTTCGTTTCTGGGCAAAATTGGCCAGATTTAATTTGATTTCTTCCATAGTGCAGTTCTCATTCTCAGATTGCTCATTTAATCTTGATAAATAAACTATTATTTGAATTGAATTTCCTTTATGATGCAGTTCTATCATATGAATACATTGATATAATTCCCAACTCTGAGAAACCAATACTTTCGGAGATATAATTTGTCTGTTTGAACTAGAGCGCCAGAAAGCTCCTGTCCACAGGGCTTGAGCCCATATTTTGTATTATTTGATTTTTCGAAATTTCAATAATGAATCGTAGGTACTTCTATGTTTTCACAGAATGCTATAATTATTCTATCTATGATTTATTATATGATCTGTGTTCATACTCGTACACATGTCATCCTGTTCTATAAGAGAGAGGCAAATTCATTTCAGCTATTTTAATTTGATTTCTTCCATGGTGCAGTTTTTGATCATTATCAGATTGCTCATTTAGTCTTGATAAATAAACTATTATTTGAATTGAATTTCCTCTATGATGCAGTTCTATCATAAGAATACATTGATATAATTATCAACTCTGAGAAACCAATACTTTCGGAGATTTGTCTGTTTGAACAAGAGCGCCAAAAAGCTCTTGTCCACAGGGCTTGAACCAATTTTTCTTTGAATTTTAAATCATTTGCTACCGCTTATTTAAAGTATAACGGATTCTTTTAATTAAAACGTATTTTCAGTCGTTGGAGAAAGTGTTCTCAGCAGGACTTGATTTCAAAGAATTACACAAACCTAACGAGGTCAGAGTGAAGAAATTCTGGACGACCTTCCAAGACATATGGTTGAAACTCTATGGTCATAGTGCCCCAACTGTAGCCTGTATGCATGTAAGTTAAGAGTAAAACTTGTGATAAATTGGTTTTCAAAACATAGTCATTCAGAAAACCCAGGGCCGTCGCAAATCGAAGTTGATGCCTCATCCCGTATAACAATTCGTTATCGATTCGTTACAGGTAGAATATCTGAGTGTCCGGTACGCTATAACGAAAAATCGTTATCTGAACCAGCAACAAAACATTATCAAAAACCTCTACTCCTTTGATACAGATCAAATAACGAAAAACTATCATCCAAACCTATTTTGGAAGCAAGAATTACGGTGGAAAAACATAATTTTAATGTTTTTCTTATATTTATGCGTCCGAAATATTCGGACGATAACGAATTGTTATACGCACAGAATATACCTGCTTAGTATATTAGATTAGGGTATATTCTGTGGTTATATACGGGCGTTGCTCTGCAGCACTGCTTCGAAGGTCCCTGCGCGATTGTAAAGAGGACAGCTGTGCCAACTTAGCGACAAAAATTTTTTGGAGAATCTCTTTAAGCGGGCAATTTGAATGAATGTGATTTCCTCAGTACTTTATTGACAGTATATAGGTACTGTATTCCAAAACATGAATTGTTAACATATGTTAGAAATATCATCTTTTCCAATTTTTCAGGGCGCTACACCAGCTGGAGCCTGTATTTTAGCATTAGGTTGTGAATACAGGGTGATGGTAAAAAATGGAACCATAGGTCTCAACGAAACTCAAATGGGATATAGTCCACCTCCATGGTTCATCGAAGCTATGGAAGATGTCATCGGACGCAGACGGAGCGAAATAGCTTTAACAACTGGAAAAATGTTTTCAGCGGAGGAAGCATTGAACATTGGTCTAATTGATGAAGTAGCTGAAGACAAAGAGGAAGCATTTTCGAAAAGTGTGGCATTTTGCGAGTTATATAGGAATATTCCACCGGTTGCAAGGGCCACTACGAAACGGTTGATAAGGAAGAATAGAATAGATGTGAGTCCTTTTTTGCGCGCATGTTCTAGGGAGCAGCTGGCGTACTATTATTTTGCCCAAATGTGATTAACTCACTCCGGCCGTCGGTTACCACGATAAGATTCGAATGGGAAGACATAGCGACATGTCTTCAGTATACGACAAATTACCAAGTTTCAATTCGATTGGATCTGTATGTTTTGAGTTATTGAGGACATCAAAATTTCATAGTATAACTCCGAAACCGTTTGGCCGATTATGACCGTCATAAAACCTAACCCACGCATTCGGAGGCTCAAGGCTCAACCTACATCAGGGACGGGCCTAAGGGGGGGATAATCCCCCCCAATGTTGTACGGATAAATATTCAAAGCAGTTCGAAAAATTTGGAAGTAGTTGAAAAAATTTCATCAGTGGATAATTCTTTCATTTTTCTACGAAATAGAACTGACTGTCATAAATTATGATTAATGATCTGAAACAGCAAATAAATAATTCGTATGCGTTATCCAAATGAATATTACAATGATGGAAATCCTGATATTTAGAATGTTTCACATTAAAATCTTCATTGCAGGCGTTCATCAGTAACAGAGAACAAGATCTTAAGGATTGCTATGAGGATGCTATATCTACTGTTGCAGAAGAAGGTTTGGAATCCTTCATAGATTCGATAAAGAAAAAGAAGTAGATTCTCTGGTTAATATGTATCATAATATTCCAGATTTATAAATGAAAAAATTGAAAAATGCAAACACCATTAAACCAATTGAATCTTGAGGAAATCGACCCAATGATTAACTCAGCTTACTTGATCCTTATTTGTACACGAGAAAAAATGAATACATAGTATCTAAGAAAAATAAAGTATAGGTGTAATTATTTTTAGAAGAAAACTGCTATTGGCACACCCTGTATATCCTCAAACATAACATTCATGAAACGAGGGTAGACTAAAGAAAATTGCGGTAAAATCATATAGAAGTTTTTAATTTTTCGTTTCTTCTATCAGCCGATCAATGATTTCCTTTCTTTTCCAATTCTTGGACATCAACATCCTTATTACTATATTTCTTATAGGTAAATAATTCTTCAAATGCAGGTTCTTATTGGTTTGAACTGAAGAATCTAAATATAAAGACATTTCAAAATTGAATACTTATATAAAAATAAATACTTACTTAGTTTTTTTTTTTGAGCTTCTTGATCTTTCATCCAGATGTTCTGATGTATACATTTTTGTTGAATGAGTATAGGTACCTAATTGTTTTAAGGTCATCAAAATCTTTTATGAAATGGGAAGAAATGGCCTCTTTTTCATTTCAATTTCAAAAATTTCCGTATTTTTTCTAAACTTGGTTTTAAAAGGTAAGTATTTTGTTAAATTTGAAGGATACTTTGGGTGTTTTGATAATAAATATGTTCAATCTGGCTGTAAATGTATATTTTCCATACCTTTAGGAATGTTCCTGGCAAACTACGCTGTAAAGAATAGAAGAAAAATATAGCCTTAACTTTTAAATTTTTCAGCTCTTCATTTTTGGGAAAACCGGAACAGCTAACATAATTTCCAATTCTTGAACACGAATAATAATTGCTGTTACCATATACCTAATAAAATATTGTATTAGGTCTGTTGCTGTTACAGGAAATAAAACATTTTCGTTCTCATCTACTACGTTTACATGCATCCTCTCGAACCGTTTTAAGCCAATGCGTATTCCGTAATGCGCATTGAAAACGCATGTAAACGTTTTTGCGCGTATTTTCAATTCGAATTGACTACTCAAATGCGAATTAGTAAATGCGATTTGAAAAGGTGGATTGAGTTTTCCCAAACCGATTTAATGTGCATGTATACACCAAATACGCATTGAGAGTAGTTTTAAGAGAAACAAATTTCAGAATTACCAACACCAAATTTATTAGTTTGACAAATCTGATAATCTAACGAACCTGCTTTGGGGTTACGTTAATCGTAATTCCTAAGCTGGAAGATCGAAATAAATCTCTTGAGATAAAAATGATATAATATATTGTTCGAGGTAACTTTTTCTATTATCTTTAATCATTTTCTGCCAATTTTCTGGATTCATTTTCACGATTTGCTCTTTCAATCACTTGTAACCACCCAGATAAGGTTAATTCCTTGCGAAATTATGGTGTTCTTCATCATTTTTTAAGATATTTAGAGTGATTTTCTTTTCTAAATTTCCATTTTTAATTTTTTTCAATCTTCCCATGTTGGCTACGCGAGCTTAGAATAAAGCCGAATTACAGAAAACTAGTTTCAGTTAAGGCATGTAAACTCTCAAACCATATTTCATCTAATTCGCATCAAAACATGCGCATTGGTTCAAAACGGATCGAGAAGGTGCATGTAAACGTAGCCAGTAGCTTAGACTATAGAAGTCTAAGGCCTGTAGAGTGTATGTTTATGTGTATACAGCACACTGATTTCTCAAAAAATATAATTATAACATGTAAACAAACCGACAAAAATGGTCAACTATCAACTATCGTACAGCTTACTTCTCTAGACCATGTTGCCACGACAAGGTAAGAACAATGAACATACAACGGCCGCCCTCCGATGTAAAATTGGCAACGCCATATATTCGCGGAATATTCTGGCTTGTAACTTGCAATTAAAATAGGCTATGATTAATGTGTGTGAAGTTGGCCCAGCACTTTTTGATTTTCAAAAAAAATAAAATTGTGCTGAATTGTGCTAGGTTTGTGCTGCTTTGTGCCGTTGAAATTTCCTTTCTATTTCATGTGGTTCTCAAGATATTTCAAAAATCGATAAAATGGGCTAGCCCAGCACTTTTCGAAAAATTAGGTTTCAATGGCTGAAATAGATTGTGCTATGCATGTACTGAGTTGTGCCGTTCGAATTTTTCCGAAAGTCCCACTAATTTTGCAGAAAATCGAGAAGTAAAAAAAAAGTTAGCCCAGCACTTTTGTTTTTTCTTCTCACAAATGAGTGAAATAACTTGTACTACATTTGTGCTGTCTTGTGCCGTAAATATTTTCACGAAAATTTTTCGAATTTTCTGTGAAATGGCGAAAATGAAAAATGAAGTCAGCCCAGCACTTTCGAATTTTTCCATTGGAAACATACTCAAAAAATTGTGCTACACGTAGTATGAGTTGTGCCGTTGAAATTTTCACGAATATCCTGCAAATTTTCCAAAAAATTAAGAAATAAAAAAAAAGTTAGTCAAGCACTTTCGTTTTTTTTTGACGAATTTTTTTTACCTAATTGAACTGCATTTGTGCTGCCTTGTGCTGGTCATATTTTTCAGGAAAAACTTTCAGTTTTCCCTATAAATGGAGAAAATAAGAAAATTCAGTAGATTGTTTGAAAACTTGCAATGCGTGGCAACAGTGTGCGTGAAGTTGGCCCAGCACTTTTTGATTTTCGAAAAAATTTTGCTCGTACTCAATTGTGCTGGGTTTGTGCTGCTTTGTGCCGTCAACATTTTTCTTTTATTCCATTCGGTTCTCAAGATATCTCACAAAATGTGTAGAACCGGCCAGCTTAGCACTTTTCGGAAAATTGATGTAAAACAACTGAAATAGATTGTGCTATATATACATTGAGTTGTGCCGTTCGACTTTTCCGAAATTTCCTCCTATTTTGCAGAAAATTGAAATTAAAACAATTTTGTATCAGCAATCATAATTTTCATCTTCAATTTTTTCTTCTAATCGTGTAAATTACGGAATTAGATTAGGGAAATCTGTAAAGGGCAACGTAGCAACAAATACTATTCTAATCGTTGAGAACAGCAACCCGCAACGCTCTGATCATAACTGTCAACTGTCACTACATACTCCATTCGTACTAATTTACGACATCAACTGCCGCAGGGTTCGATAGCGCTGTTGCCATAGTTCAACTTTCAGAGCAGAATATCCATAATATAGTTGAAAGTAGATTGTCGACAGATTTCATTATTTTATTGTTTCTTGCGAATATGAAATTGACAGGTTGTACAGTTTATCCGAAATTTGATGATCACTGAGAGCATCTCGAGAATCATAAGGGTTAGAAAAAAAAAATTTAAGGATACCCTTTTTTTCCAGATAATCAATTACCAGCAAAAAGATCCCAGATATCTTGATTGGTTATCAAGTTCCAGGGTGTTTCTGAAAAATTGGTATTTCAAATATTTCGATATACTGGGTGTCTCAGTGTATCTGTTCCAATGGCATTTCGAAAGATAAAAATTTGAAAATTTCATGTTCTCCAATTCCTTCAAGGAACCTTCAACTGGGAAAAACAGAAATTGAAAGTCTCTGTATTTTCACTAGTAGTATTATAATCAACAAAATAATGCTTAATATTTAAACTCTTATATTCGCTCAAGAACCTTTAGGTAAGAATGACATTTTTACTCTACTTCCATTAGTTAAATTTTTATATTTGAACACTTTTTACTGTTCACATGAACTTTCGAAGAGCTTGATAACTCTCTCTGAAATTTCGATATTCTTACCGATGGAATAAAATGCGAAGAACAGAAACATTTTTTATGAAAAACAAAACAAAAATAAAATGGACCTTTCGTCTGAAAAAGTAAAATAATTAATCTTATTAATCAAACGGGATTCAGTCAGTTGCAACATGTATAACTAAATGAGGTTCTATTCGAAAGGATGTTTTCTGAGATATCTTGAGAACGGAATGGAATAAAACGAAAATGTTGACGGCACAAAGCAGCACAAACCCAGCACAATTGAGTACGAGAATTTTTTTTTCGAAAATCAAAAAGTGCTGGGCCAACTTCACGCACACTGTTGCCACGCATTGCAAGTTTTCATACAATCTACTGAATTTTCTTATTTTCTCCATTTATAGGGAAAACTGAAAGTTTTTCCTGAAAAATATGACCAGCACAAGTCAGCACAAATGAAGTTCAATTAGGTAAAAAAAAATTCGCCAAAAAAAACGAAAGTGCTTGACTAACTTTTTTTTTATTTCTTAATTTTTTGGAAAATTAGCAGGATATTCGTGAAAATTTCAACGGCACAACTTATACTACGTGTAGCACAATTTTTTGAGCATGTTTCCAATGGAAAAATTCGAAAGTGCTGGGCTGACTTCATTTTTCATTTTCGCCATTTCATAGAAAATTCGAAAAGTTTTCGTGAAAATATTTACGGCACAAGACAGCACAAATGTAGTACAAGTTATTTCACTCATTTGTGAGAAGAAAAAACAAAAGTGCTGGGCTAACTTTTTTTTTACTTCTCGGTTTTCTGCGAAATTAGTGGGACTTTCGGAAAAATTCGAACGGCACAACTCAGTACATGCATAGCACAATCTATTTCAGCCATTGAAACCTAATTTTTCGAAAAGTGCTGGGCTAGCCCATTTTATCGATTTTTGAAATATCTTGAGAACCACAAGAAATAGAAAGGAAATTTCAACAGCACAAAGCAGCACAAACCTAGCACAATTCAGCACAATTTTTTTTTTTTTGAATATCAAAAAGTGCTGGGCCAACTTCACACACATCTATGATTAGGGTTATGATTTTATTTTCATGCACTCCTATTAGACAGATTTAATTTCATCTGTAAAAGGACCAACAATGATGGATATTCTTTTTAGGTTGGTTCTGGGACTTCCCTCATCTTCAAAAAATTCTGATTGGGTCGTAAATACACGATTTTAATTCTTGAAAACCCCGTTTTGATAGACGATAGAATAGAAACTGAACTCTGAATCAGCTGAATGGAAGGAGTGCGGAGTGAATCAAGTAAATATTTTTACTTTGACTCTAAGTAATGAATCTTTGTTTACTGCTTCATTATCAGTACCTATCTTCTTAACCTAGGAATACGACAAATTGAATCAAATCAAATAATATTCTTGGGGTACAACGACTCTAGTCTAAAGTATGAAGTGGTTTCAATACATTCCGACAGATTGACGCACCTCCGGCATTTCCTAAAGTATGTAATGTACATGACACATGTACACAATTATACAATACATTATTTATTTATCTTCACATCTGCTTCGTGAGATTTGTCACGCGTCGTTTGAGTCTAAGCTCTAGAAAAAGACTTCAACGAAGGTGAATCAGAGTAAAAGTTGATGTTCTGTGGTGTGCAGTTTGAAAGTCACCTTGACGCGAACAATTTGGTTGTTTTCCATAAAACCTCGAATAAATACTCACCGGTGAATTTGTTTACATTTCACAAAATTCTAATTCATGTGACAACTTGAAGCTTAATTTCCTATTTTATCCGGAATTTCAAGAATCGTACAAAGATGACAGGACATAAATTCATCCAAAGAGGAGCCTATAAAGGAAAGGGTATTGCTGTATTTACCAGTGGGGGTGATTCTCAGGTGAATAATTATTCTTTTATATATTTTTGAAGGTAGTCAGACTTCTTTCAAAACTGAAATATTAATTTTAGGGCATGAATGCAGCTGTTCGGGCAGTCGTTCGAACAGGGATTTATCTAGGATGCAAAGTTTATTTCATTAGGGAAGGATATCAAGGTGAGTTCATGGTAGATACAACATTATTAGTATCATTCGTCTTTATATTGAAACCCTGAATAATTCCATCAAAAAATCTTATTGGACATAATATTAATTTTCCATGACATCTTCATATGACTTTGTTTACACCTTTATATAATAGGTGCACAATGCACATTTTATTATCTCCTTAGTAGTTATGAATAGCCTGTCGCATCAATAAGAATTTGGCATCTGACCAATTTGGAGCTTTGTTGTTTATGTTTTTACATGACAACTGCTATTTTTGTTTTGATTTTCAAAATTTAAATCCTTAATTTCATGTAAACATTCTGTAAATATTGTCATGCATATTCTAACATATATATCTGAAAAATCATAACACTTCATATCAAAATGAGCCTTCCTGTTACCAGGTAGACGTTATAACCGGTTTCTTCTGTACTTTTTTTTCTGCTTGAGAGGAAAAACCTTCTATAGGCCCGCTATGAGAGGGTCCGCTTCTCTCAGGAGTGTGAGACTCCAGTTGTCGATTGGTTACTAACTAAAAAACCTCTTGCACGTTCCTTCGAGTAGTTCTTCGTCCAGCCCTTACAGAGTCCCTTAACAAAAGAGATGAGCTGCAAGCAGCCTCCACAGTTGATAGGACCTGATGACTCAAAGTGATCCAAGCAACACTTCCTTCTGCATTCTGTGCGCTAAATCTGTGGCCAGAGATTTACAGGCTGGAATAATCTTCAATTTGGTCACGTATTTCGCCCTCATTCCGCCTAGGCATCCTATGATTAGTACGACCATCCTGACCTTATGCCTTGAATACAGGATCCCCAGTTCGAACATTAAATCCTTGTATTTTTCCCTCTTCTTTCATCACCACATTATTTTCTATGGGGGAGGAAAATTCGACGACAAACATTTCCTTGAGTTCTTTGTCCAGCAAGAGTATATCTGGCTTCATGGCATGGATCTGCCGAGTTGTTGGAATCGCATAGTTCCAGTAGATGCTAGCTCTGTCTCTTTAACAACTGCTTCAATCTCCAGAGCCACATATGGTAGCACTGGTTCGTTGTCTATACCATAAACCTCTCTCAGATGGAAGTAGAAAATTCAGAGTGCCGCATTGTGTCTTTCCACATATCCTGTTGGAGCATGGACTCTGCAAGCAGACAGAATGTGCATAACAGTTTCTTGCTGGATGTGGCATGCTCTGCACATTGTTGGGGTGTCCACTTTCATGATGTTCTTTTTATACCATCTTGTATTTATCACTACTGTACTATTATTAGTATTCCTCAATTCTAAAATGCATATTCTGAGATTTTCTGATACCTGAAATTTTATGTATATAAATCAAACTAATGTACAATATCTTGATTTTTTAGGAATGGTTGATGGGGGAGAAAATATCGTTGAAGCAGATTGGTCTTCTGTCAGTAGCATAATTCATATGGGAGGTACTGTAATTGGCTCTGCAAGATGTATGGAATTCAGGTGAGTATTTACATAATATTATAACATATTTTTGGAAATATATTTAATTGTTTAGTTTTTAAAATGATAATTTTGAAGTAAGCAGTGTAATTATGCATTAATTTAACATTCAGTTTGAATAACTTACGAACGAGTCGGTTTATTGAAAAATGATACAATACGTTTTTTATAGATCGTTCAATTTATTGAAAGGTTTTTTTCTGGGTTTTCTCTCCCAAACTCTGAAAAATATCTATAAAATAAAAATGTATTATTTTGTGATTTGCTTCTGCGTCAGAAACACAAGATATTTGTCAGAAGCAATCAATTGAACAATGTTGCCTAACAAACAACAACGAAACAACATCAACGAAGAAACAACTATATCGTAACGTTTCGGAGTCTATATAAGACTCCTTCGTCAGACGCTTAATGAAAATCTTTAGAATTATTTTGTTGATAGTTATTGTGAATGTGACAATTCTTGAATTTCACAATAACTATCAACAAAATAATTCTAAAGATTTCCATTAAGCGTCTGACGAAGGAGTCTGATATGTGAATGTAAATGTGAATGTGAATGTGACAATTCTTGAATTTCACAATAACTATCAACAAAATAATTCTAAAGATTTTCATTAAGCGTCTGACGAAGGAGTCTGATATAGACTCCGAAATGTTACGATATAGTTGTTTCTTCGTTGATGTTGTTTCGTTGTTGTTTGTTAGGCAACATTGTTCAATTGATTGCTTCTGACAAATATCTTGTGTTTCTTACGCAGAAGCAAATCACAAAATAATAAATTTTTATTTTATAGATATTTTTCAGAGTTGGGAAAGAAAACCCAGAAAAAATCCTTTCAATAATGAGTATACCTTCCACAGTATCCTTTAATGATTAATCGTTCAATTTCCCACAAAAATATATATATCGCTCATAAGAATCCGTTTATTCATTTATAAGCTAAAAAATTGTAAAATAAAGAAAAAAGAAATTTTTTTCCTGTGTTATTGGAAAATAGAAATACCAGGTGCCTGACCTGTAAATATATTAATATTAAAAGCTCCGGTTTTCAAAGGGAGATTTCAAGATAAAAACATAGTCGATTTTTTCGAAGTTGCCTGGTATATTATATTGTTAAAATTTGAAGTGAAGCCCTAAATAAATTTACTACTTCTACTACAATTACTTGTCCAGCTCCCAAAACGAAAAGAGGACTCTACCGCCAAGAAAAAACCTTCTTATGTAAACATGATTGTTACCGCCATCTCATTATCTCAATAGGCTAAGAACAGGGGAACTAAAGAAACTCACAGAAAATAATGATAATTTCAGAAGATATATCAGGCGATTTTTACAGCAGTATACTCTAAAACTAAACATTTAAACTATTATTACATTGAAGGATATTATGGGCAAAACCGTAAACGGAAAATTATCTAGTTACACATGTGATGTGATTGTAATTACTGTGATAATAATTATGCTAAACTAATTTTGAAAAATCGCGTTTTCATTGCTGGATATTCAATATAATCATCTTTTTTTTGGCTGGAAGACTGAGGTCGATAGCCATTTGATTCATAATCAATAAAGTTGATTTCTCTCTCTCATCTTTTTTTTTATAGAGAACGGGCAGGTCGTTTGAAAGCAGCCGAGAACTTGGTGAAGAGAGGTATTACCAATATTGTCGCTATTGGAGGAGATGGTACATTGACTGGTGCAGATACCTTCAGATCTGAATATACCGATCTACTGAATGAACTTGAATCAAATGGTCAGTGTAATGCTCCTTTCAAGGAATTTTCGATATCCATAACCCTATTTTCTAGGCCGGATTAGCAAAGAGGAGAGAGAAAAATATAAATTTCTCAATGTTTGCGGTTTAGTAGGATCTATAGATAATGATTTTTGTGGCACTGATATGACAATTGGCACTGCAAGTGCACTTCGTAGGTAGGTTAACACATCTTTTATAATTCTTCACCTGTATTGTTATATATTTTTCCCTTGTTAAAGGATTATTGAAGCTCTCGATGCTATTTCAAGTACTGCCTATTCTCACCAAAGAACATTCATTATGGAAGTTATGGGAAGAAATTGTGGGTAAGAATGTTTATTTTCCTTTCAATTCATTCAATTGGTCCTCAGTTTTTAAATTAATTTAGAATTTAATTAATTTAATTTGGTGTGACTTCATTTTATTTTTTGTTTCAATTTTACTCGAGATATTTTACTATTTCATTCTTAATATTAATAAAATTCATTTAAATCGTTTAAAAGTTAGGTTCTTATTTGTTACCAAATCAATATAGTCTTCAGGTCCAGTTGTAATTTTGGTAGAAACTACCACCTAATAAAGTTTTAGCCTGGACTTCACCAAGGCATTTCTAGTATTTATTTGGCAGTCATCAGAAGTGAATACTAGGTGAATCAGTAATATACATACAATACTTTTAGTTGGAAGACCTCAGTCCAGCCAATATTATAGCAGGGCTAGACTTTACTCTGATGGAGTTTAATCCTTCTTTTATCACAGTAAAATATAACATACAGGGGCGTGTGGTGCGTGAAGGCTAACGAACCATTTCTATTCTTTGCAATTTTCTAATTGAATTTATTGAAAGTGTTTTGTAGAATAGTACAAATTGGATGCAGAAGTCAAAAAGGTATCTAGAGGATTTTTAGATAGTTTAATATTGAATTTTAAATTGAATTTTTTTATCTTGATTTTTTCAGAATATTTTCTTTATCAAATATTTTATTTAAGGGGTTAGTTGTAGTCAGACATGAAAAAAATGACAATTTTAAATAATTTTGTTTGTCAGTAAATTATTTTATTTTATAAAAGTAAAAATATAGCGTCATTAATTAAGGTTTCGACTTGATTTGACAGAAATTTCAGAAAAAAAAATTAATAATTTTAAAAGTAATGGCTGTTTGTGTTGATCCAGTTCCAACCAAAGCTCCTTGTGGTGACCATCACTTATCCTTGGAGATCCATCAAAACTCAACAGAACAAATGATATTTGGTTCCATGTAAACAAAATCAATAAATTCCTAGATGTTATTAAGAATGTATTAAATGATATTGTTTCCCTTCTTTCAAATTTTACCGCACGCCACTGATAACATAAAAATTGTTAGCTTTCCCACAGAGCCCTTAAAATGGAGCAGCAAGAAATTTAATATGAAAAAATGGGTTCAAGCCCTGTGGACAGGAGCTTTCTGGCGCTCTAGTTCAAACAGACAAATTATATCTCCGAAAGTATTGGTTTCTCAGAGTTGAGAATTATATCAATGTATTCTTATGATAGAACTGCATCATAAAGGAAATTCAATTCAACTAATAGTTTATTTATCAAGATTAAATGAGCAATCTGAGAACTGCACCATGGAAGAAACCAAATTAAAATAGCTGAAATGAATTTGACTCTCTCTTATAGAACAGGATGAAATGTACGAGTATGAACACAGATCATATAATAAAGCTTAGATAGAATAATTATAGCATTCTGTGAAAACAGAAGTACGATTCATTATTGAAATTTAGAACTTCATCTTAGCAGAAATTGAATTCAAACATCATAGAAGAATTTAAATTCAACAAGAGTGCCAAAAATTATCAATCCAAAACCAATAGACGAATTCTACCCAACAACGAACTCATCCGAGATATTCATTCCTCAATTCCAGTTTTGTTTTTAGTGGAGATATTCTGAACTCAATATTATTAACTTACCATTACCATTCCCATCATCATATGGATTGACCATCGGCATGAAAATATCAACCAACAAAAGTATGATAATATTCTAATTCTCATATTGATACCATTACTGGAATGAATTACAATGAGACAACGTCAACGTTGACATTATAACAATTCATAGAATAGCTACAGAATAATTCTATCATTGAAATTTTGAAAAATCATATCTCCGAAAGTATTAGTTTGTTAGAGTTCAAAATGATATGAATGGATTTTTATGGTAAAACTGCTTATTGAAAAAAATGTAATTTGGAATTTGTTCTATAAAAAAAAAATTTTTTTTTTGTTACTCCGAAACCATCTGTCCGATTTTGCCCAATAACGAACTTAGCCGAGATATTTATCCCTCAAACATACTCTGAAAATTTCAACTGTCTAGCTCATTCCGTTCGAGAGTTATCGTGCCTACGGCCGGACCGGCCGGCCGGACCGGCCGGCCGGACCGGCCGGCCGGACGGCCGGACAGAATGAATTTCGACCACGGATTCTTGATCAGTGAATCGAACCAAATCGTTTAAGACCATTTTCATCGAAAAATTCGAAAATTACAGACATTTGGGCAAATTGATAAGCACTCAGTTCCGAGGAACTAGAGCGCCAAAAAATTATGCATTCTACAATCTTGCAGGTATTTAGCCATTGTTTCCGGTTTGTCTTCAGAGGCAGACTTCATTTTCATACCTGAACAACCCCCTCCCCTACACTGGCCTGAAATAATGTGTAATAAGCTCAAGGAGGTATATGTTAAATCTTGAACCTAATATAGTTTGTTCAATATTCATGCTTATATTAATTTAACTATGTATGTGTTAACTGTTTGAATGTAAAATCTAGAGATGTCCCGATTTTGCAGCTATTTAGCGGTATTATCTGCTATGGCATCTGAAGCAGATTACGTGTTTCTTCCTGAAGATCCACCAAATCCAAATTGGCCAGAAAAAATGTGTAAGAAATTGCAACAGGTATTTCATAACTTTGTGAGATGGACTGCTTTAAAATAGTATCAGATAAATGTAGAGCTATTTCTGCTTATTAACATAATTCAACAAACAATTGATATTAACAGTAATGTGGCTTAGTTGTCTTTGGTGCTTATATGTTTACTACAAAAGTAACTACACTCTTGTTCAATACAGTTTTTGTCGTCTGACATAGTTTCTCTATTTTGGTATGGGAATGAGTTCATTACAGCACTAAAAACAGTGCTGGAATGAATTCATTCCCGCATTGTTTCTAGTTATATTTTTCGTTTTGTGGTAGTCAGTACTGACATTCGATCCTATCAAATTTCAACACACGTCAATTATTGTCAATATAAGATAATCTGGATAAGGTGAAATAATTGTTGAGAGGAAAGGTTTTATTTTCATAAAAAAATAAGGTACTAGAGATTTCCTTCTTGCTAATTTTAAATCATTCATGATTTCTCCATGCTCTACATACAATTCAAATTCCATGATCTGTCAACTTTCGTAACAGTCACACCAACTGCCAAGATACAATACAAAAGTCACTAGGATGTATAATTTAGATACTTTGGTTAATTTCTTAAGGCTTATTTCGGTTGTTGAAATAGATTCAGTGAACCTTTCTCAACAATCTAGAATCAAGTTTTCATAACAAAATTGTATATTTCCAAAATAATTAATAAATATAAAAGTGTTCGCCAAATTCGATTGACGTATGTCTTAGCTCACTCGAAATCAGTCAAAAATAACATAACCCTAAATCGGCCTTGTAATGATGCACAACAGAAGTCATCTACGACATACGGAAATCTTTCGAACTACACTGGTTTCAATTATGATTTAAGGATAAATAGAAGTAGATTTTAATGTGGAAAGAACTTGAAAATATGCACTAATGATGAAGGTACTCAATACTTGATGTCTCTGTACTAACATTAACTTTAAAATAGGGGGATTTCATCTTAAAGTTGAAATTCCATGTTAAAAAATTTGAATATTTGAATATTCAAATTTTTTAACAAGGAATTTCAACTTTGAAATGAAACCACCCTATTTCAAAGAGAATGTTAGTACAGAGACAACAAGTATTGGGTACCTTCATCATTAGTGCATGTTTTCATGTTATTTCCACATTAAAATATACTTCTATTTATTCTTAAATCAAAATTGAAACCATTCTAGTTCGAAAGATTTCCGTACGTCGTAGATGACTTCTGTTGTGCGTCATTACAAAGCCGATTTGGGGTTATGTTATTATTTTTGACTGATTTCGAGTGAGCTAAGACATACGTCAATCGAATTTGGTGAACACTTTTATTTTTATCAATTATTTTGGAAATATACAATTTTGTTATGAAAACTTGATTCTAGATGGTTGAGAAAGGTTCACAGAATCTATTTCAACCAAAATAAACCTTAAGAAATTAGCCAAAGTATCTAAAAACAGGCGAGAAATTCGCGTAAATTTTAGGTCCATAAGAAATGCATGGGGAATTCAGTGCTCGGATCCACGGATGGATCGTAATTCAAATTTCCCGCCTAACCTAACTAATGTGGTCTATAGGGGTTAGATCATTATTGAGTAAAATATTGTTTCTCTTACACATTTCGACACCTTCAAGTGTTCCTAAGTACACTTTATTGGAATTTTTCAACAATTTGACGGAATTTTCTGAGATTGAGTGACCATTTGTTAAAACGTGATTTGCAATAGCAGATTTATCGATGTTGTTGTTCCGAATGTGTCCCGTATGCTCTTTATACCGTGTGAGAATGTTTCTGTTTGTTTGCCTGACGTAACACTTGTTGTAGTCTTAACATTTAATTTCATATATACCCGATTTTAACATGGCCGGAGTTTTATTCGATGTATTTCCTAGAAGTTGTTTAATTTTCGTGGAAGTTTTGAAAGCCAGCTTATATGTTTCATAGAACAATCCAGAGATCCAGTATAGCATTCTTAATTATAGAATATTAAGAAATTGACAATGTATTGTGTTGAATTGTCAGTTGGATATAATTTTAACTTCTTTAATAATTGTAATTTGCTAATTTATTGCATTGCATAATGTGAGCAAGCCCGTCTATTGGCATACATTTCTCATTGCAGTAATATCCACCACGGTTTTTTTAATAGATTTGTGGTGTATTTATTTATGTTTCTAAGCCGCAATAGACGTCTAATCAAATTATGCTTTGAATTTTGAAAAACTTTTTGAGGCTGCTGATCGATGTCATAATGTCACTTGATGTTAGGGGTGTCTTTAAATCGTTCTTCAGTTGAATATCACTTATTCCATATTGAAAGACCCCATTTGTCGTGAAACTGGAGTGTCATCGGTCATCTTAGATATTGTTTCCTTTTTTTCTAACCTCAACCCTCTTTATTTATGCTATTTTGATATACTGTTCTCTATTGAGAGCCGTTATTTTTTGGAGATTTAATTTATAAATTTTATTATATCGTTTTTGTGGGACGTAGAAAATATTAGAGAACGAATGAACAACTTGAAAAAAAGATACTTAAAACCTCTTCTAATCAAGCATGATAAGAGTTTATGATTATTCGCCAACCCACTCATAAGTTGACTAAAGATGTGCTTGTTTTGTTGTTGTCCTTGCTGTAACAGTATTGCTGTAGCTTGTTTAATTTGTTGTTCATGAAAATATTCTAGACTTGTTAGCTATTAGTAAAAATATACAGGTTGAAAAATTTAAAATGGACCGAGATTATAATAATATCACATGCTCTGTTTTTTGTAAATCAAAAAAATCGAATGACAAAATAAGATCGTCCTAAAATAGTAGAGGAGTACTTAAGCTGCAGTAATATAAGTTTTGAAAACGTTCATGTACATTACTGAAGATTTCTGGTGTAATATGACGGCATTCATTAATGATCCGAGTTCGCAAACAATCCAGTGACTCAGGCTGGGTAGCGTAAATCTTGGATTTCAGGTGACCCTATAGAAAAAAGTCCAGTGGAGCCAAATCAGGTGATCTGGGTGACCACTCAATATGTCCCCTTCTTCCAATCTAGGCGTGAGGAAAATTTTCATCTAAGAACTGACGCACTGGTTGAACGAAATGAGGTGGTGTGCGCCATCTTGTTGGAAAATGATCGTTTGATGGTCTCCTACATTCTCCAATACTTGCACGAGGGCTGGATAAATAGCGTTCTCCAATAGATCTGAATAAATTTGGCCAGTGAAATTACCGGGTATTAAAAAAAGGCCGACTATGTGATTTCCATAAATAACCGCCCAAACATTTATTTTTTGGGGACGCTGAGTATGCACCTCACGAAATAATCTTGGATTTACATCTGACCAATACCGACAGTTATGCCGGTTTACAATGCCGTTGAGGTAAAATGAACACTCGTCCGAATAGATATCGAACAAGTAGTTTTGATTACCGTTAATCATTTCACTGACCACTTCACAGAACTCGAGTCGGCGATCGGGTTCATCCTCATTCAGTTCCTGAACCAATTGTATATTATAAGGATTGTGCGTGAAACACCAGACACATCGGACAATTTCCTAGTACTCAAGGTCGCATCCATTGCTACATGAGCTAAGACAGCCACGTCTCTCGCTTCGTCTCATTCATGCACCCTCTTTTTGTTTCCGACTGAACCAGTAGCGTCAAATTTGGAAACCAGTTGCACAATGTGAGCAGCGGATACACTTTTTCCAGGATGTCGTTCGTTAAATAAAGCTGCTGTTTACGCGCAGAGTCGTATTCCTAAAAAATAATGTTATCATTTCCACCCTTTCTTCTACGGACTACACCATTTTAATTCTACTACAAATTTGCAATCGCTTTGACACACTTCTAACGTTCTTAAAAATTCACGATAGACTAAGGTAAATCAAAAACATAGTCTGTCTACTTTTTGGCGCTCTAGTTCCTCGGAACTGAGTGTTTATCAATTTGCCCAAATGTCTGTAATTTTCGCATTTTTGGCTGAAAATGGTCTCAAACGATTTGGTTCGACTCACTGATCAAGAATCCGAGGTCGAAATCGATTCGGTCCGGCCGGCCGTAGGCACGATAACTCTCGAACGAAAGGAGTTAGAGGATTGAAATTTAAAATGAAATTTAAATATCTCGGACAAGTTCGTTAATGGGCGAAATCCATCAAGCGGTTTCGGAGTTATGGCCGATTTTAGTAAAACACATTTTTTATGAATATTTCCGAAACCGATCACTCGATCTATCTGAAATTTAGCATCAAATTGTAGAATCATGAACTCTATACGCATGTGAAGTTTTGTATTGACCAGGTTACCGCAAAGTGTCAAAAAAAAATTTAAAAATTTTAAAAATTCTTTTCTACAATAACTCTC
This sequence comes from Halyzia sedecimguttata, assembly GCA_937662695.2. Taxonomy (NCBI): domain Eukaryota; kingdom Metazoa; phylum Arthropoda; class Insecta; order Coleoptera; family Coccinellidae; genus Halyzia; species Halyzia sedecimguttata. The sequence continues at coordinate 10,565,267 of OW569411.2, read as the reverse complement.
GAACGGAATGGGCTAGGCAGTTGAAATTTTCAGAGTAGGTTAGGGAGATGAATATCTCGGTTAAGTTCGTTATTGCGAAAAATAGGCAAGATGGTTTCGGAGTAACGAAAAAAAAATTTTTTTTAAGCAACAAATTTCAAATTCAATTTTTATTTAAGATGCAGTTTCACCATTAAAATCCATCGATATAATTTTCAACTCCAACAAGCTAATACTTTCGGAGATATGATTTTTCTAAATTTCAATAATGAATCGTACTTCCATGTTTTCACAGAACGCTATTATTATTCTATCTAAGCTTTATTATATGATATGTGTTCATACTCGTACATTTCATCCTGTTCTATAAGAGAGAGTCAAATTCATTTCAGCTATTTTAATTTGATTTCTTCCATGGTGCAGTTCTCATTCTCAGATTGCTCATTTAATCTTGAAAAATAAACTATTATTTGAATTAAATTTCCTTTATGATGCAGTTCTATCATAATAATCCATTGATATATTCCCAACTCTGAGAAACCAATACTTTCGGAGATATAATTTGTCTGTTGGAACAAGAGCGCCAGAAAGCTCCTGTCCAGAGGGCTTGAACCCATTTTTTGGACAAGAAATTAATACTTTCTTGGACAAAAACTTAACAACATAACTACTACATACCTTTGAAATTTGTCTGTATAGTATATAGTATAGTGTTGGGCTTCAGGAACTCTCCATTATTCAATCCATCCCCCAGGAGAAAAATTCATATTAAAGTAGATGAAAGATAACAAACACACAAAAATTATATAGAAATAGCAAAATTCAATGTCTGGAATATTGTAATCATGAATAACCATTGTTTCATCTTCTTTTCATGGTAATATGGATCGTTTCATTTTTTAGGAAAGAGAAATGGGCAAACGGTTGAATATCATAATATTGGCTGAAGGAGCTATCGACGTTGAAGGAAAACCTATCACTGCGGAGCACATTAAAAAGGTTGTGGTGGACAACTTACAACAAGATACGAGGATTACAATTTTAGGTCATGTTCAAAGAGGTGGCAACTCCGTTGCTTTTGATAGAGTTTTAGTGAGTGGCCAAAACTTAACTATAAGAATTCGAAGATTTAATTTCTCCATTTAAAGGGATCTCGTATGGGTGCTGAAGCTGTGATGGCTCTGATGGAAGCCGAAGAAGGTGCTACGCCTTGTCTAATATCATTGGAAGGTAACCAGGCAATCAGGTTACCGCTCATGGAATGTGTCAAGCAAACGAAAGCAGTAGCACAGGTAAACAAGCATAAGAGTTGGAATCTTAATCTCTACTATATTTCATTTTAAAAAGGCAATGAGTGAAAAACAATGGGCCAAGGCCATTGAATTGAGGGGCAAATCATTTGCTAGAAACTTGGAAACCTATAAGATGTTGACCAGATTAAAGCCGACTATGGATCAACTTTCTGTAAGTAAAAGTCTTTAAACATGCTTCAACTAGAACACTCTACATTTGATTTCCTTCAAACGCATTGCAAATCACACGTACCGCAAATATCACTTACATTTAAAAATGAGTATTCACTATATTGATCCACTCGAAGATTTGAAATTTTTTCCCCAGAAACCAGTAACTGTAGCTGTCATGCATGTAGGAGCACCAGCATGTGGAATGAACGCTGCTGTGAGATCATTTGTTCGGAATATTGCTTGGCATGCTGGTACTGTTCTAGGTATCCAAAATGGAATTGAAGGTCTCATCGAAGGAAACTACAAGAAGCTTTGTAAGTGTTTATAGTTTTCTCCATTCACATGAAGGTTTTTATTTGATGAACCTGTTCACTACCAATTCCATGTGCAAAAAGTGAATAACTCTGTGAATTCGTAAGAATTCATTAATTATAATTCTAATGAAGGAATAAACATTGACTTTTCGATATCTATACCCTTAGACATAAAATTCGATCAACTTGATGTATGTATTCATTTCGAATATATATAATATATATACATATAATAATATTCATATTAATTCTCAATATTTTTCATCCAAAAATTCGAAAATTACAGACATTTGGGCAAATTGATAAGCACTCTGTTCCGAGGAGCAAGAGCGCCAAAAATCGGTTTGAAGAAATTATTCCCTCTCGGAGTAACTCTAAAGTCACTTAATATACCAATTCTCCCTAAATTTTGACTAAACCCGCCAATTTCCTCCACCCCTTGTTGGATTTTATGTAGTACATATCACAAATGACAAAGCTGAATTTCTAAATGTTTAATGATAAAAATGGGTTCAAGCCCTGTGGACAGGAGCTTTCTGGCGCTCTAGTTCAAACAGACAAATTGTATCTCCGAAAGTATTGGTTTCTCAGAGTTGGGAATTATATCAATGTATTCTTATGATAGAACTGCATCATAAAGGAAATTCAATTCAAATAATAGTTTATTTATCAAGATTAAATGAGCAATCTGAGAATGAGAACTGCACCATGGAAGAAAACAAATTAAAATAGCCGAACTGAATTTGACTCTCTCTTATAGAACAGGATGAAATGTACGAGTATGAACACAGATCATATGAGGAGCAACTTATCAAAACGCATTTAGTCCAAAAACCATTTTATTGGAAATCAACGAAAAACAATTTTTTCTTTCACCCTGGCTTATAATTTGAGGACGTCGAGTTTGTTCGATTGATCAAGCAAACTCGACGTACTCAAATTATAAGCCAGGGTGAAAGAAAAAATTGTTTTTCGTTGATTTCCAATAAAATGGTTTTTTGGACTAAATGCGTTTTGATAAGTTGCTCATCATATAATAAAGCTTAGATAGAATAATTATAGCATTCTGTGAAAACATAGAAGTACGATTCATTATTGAAATTTAGAAAAATCATATCTCCGAAAGTATTAGCTTGTTGGAATTGAGAATGATATCGATGGATTTTAATGGTGAAACTGCATCTTAAATAAAAATTGAATTTGAAATTTGTTGCTTAATTTTACTCCGAAACCATCTGGCCTATTTTGCCCAATGACGAACTTAACCGAGATATTCATCTCCCTAACCTACTCTGAAAATCTCAACTGCCTAGCTCATTCCATTCTAGAGTTATTGTAGAATTTTTTTTTTCATTTTTTAAATTTTTTTTTGACACTTTGCGGTAACCTGGTCAATACAAACTTCACATGCGTATAAAGGTCATGATTCTACAATTTGATGCTAAATTTCAGATAGATCGAGTTATCGGTTTCGGACATATTCATAAAAAATGTGTTTTACTAAAGCCATAACTCCGAAACCGCTTGATGTATTTCGCCCATTAACGAACTTGTCCGAGATATTTACGCTCCAAACCCACCTTGCGAATTTCAATCCTCTAACTCCTTTCGTTCGAGAGTTATCGTGACCACGGCCAAGATCACATTTTCCTTTTTTTAGCATGGAGAGATGTGACTGGATGGGTCTCTGTTGGAGGTTGTTTCCTTGGAACAAAAAGAACCTTGCCAGGAAAAAATATACCTGAAATAGCTGCAAAAATCAAAGAATTGAATATTCAGGGAATGGTTATTATTGGAGGATTTGAAGTGAGGGCATATTAATCAATATCATAGTTGATCTTTACAAACAAAATTTAAACATCTCGACTCAAATGATATTATACCTTACAGGCGTTTCACTCGTGTCTGCAGTTTTTTGAAGCAAGACCCAAGCATCCTGAACTTATGATACCAATCGTCGTGATCCCGAGTACCATAAGTAACAATGTGCCCGGAACGGAACTGTCCATTGGTTGTGATACTGCACTGAATGAAATCACGGAAATTTGTGACAGAATAAGATTATCAGCACAAGGAACCAAGAGGAGAGTATTCATTGTTGAAGTTATGGGCGGACATTGTGGATACCTCGCAACTTTAGCAGGTTTGGATAATCATGAGTTAAATATACGGAAGTCATAAACCTCTGAGGGCCGGTTTCTCAATTGCGAGTTAACTCGAGGTTGCGAGTTACGCATGTATACTCTATATTCACTTTTATAATGTCTCCCGGTTGGCCATGAAATTTTGACACATTTCACAGTGTATATTTTGAAAATGTTAGGTTATGCTCATTTTGCTGTCAGATAACTACGCAACGTTGTCCTCTCTACATAGAAGTCGTAGTAATTAGGTATTTTTCACAATGTGAATTTTCTTGGGAAAAATAATTAATTTGATAAGATATTATGTGAATTCAACAATTCCAAAGACCAGGGTTGTGTTCGAATATTAAACTGAAAGGTTGGGTAAATTTTACTCCATGACTGTCGTTCGAAATGTCATAGTATTCGACCCCGAGCTCATTTTACTCCTGTCAAAATTGACATAACTCATGGGAAGAAAAATCTAGTATCTTTGTCTCACTGTTTTATGAATGTTCTGTGAGGTAATTTAATAGTTTTAATACTGCTCACAATATATATTTATGATTAGAGTTACATATATGTGAAGAAAACAATAATAATAGGTTCTTTCTTAAACCCACATAACCTATTTTCCGATATTGGCACCTTCTGTCATTGTCAATGTCAGATTAAACTCCAGAGTAAATCCGTCAAATCTTCAAAAACTCTACTCTACTCCGTGGAGTTAATTTTCGAACAGAACTCTGGCGACTATTCAAGAAAATTTTTCATCTGTTGTTACTATACTTCACGTATATAAACTGGTTGGAAGATTAAGTTATGTTATTTTCTTTTACGGAAATCAAGAATCCAGTGATGAAAAATATTGGGTACAGTAGTCCGTTACTTTGTGATAGTTCATTTGAAAAAAGAATAAAAGTACCTGAATAACCCAGAAGGAAAACTTCTGAACGAACAGACTTACACATGGAATTCCCCACTTTTCGAAATTCTCAAGAAATAAGACTACAGAAGGTATTTAAATAACTTGTTGAACAACTTGAAATACACCAGTTTCTAAATGTAGTAGTACTACGAAACCCGAGTAACTGTTAAACCTTAATAAAATATAGTGATAGGATAGGAAACTAAGTAATTTCATTCGAGAGTTCAACATGTCCTAAGACAGAATAAAGTTTTCCTATTGCAGATTTCAGTTCTGTATAGCACTTCCTGATACTTTGTCTGTGCTTCTTCAAAACCGCTTTTGGCATTTTTAATTTCAAAGCAAAGAGTTCTTTATTGTTCGAAAATAATGATCTGTGATAATATCTTGTCTAAGATGGAACATTATGCTGATTGTTGAGAGTAGAAATTGGCAACGTCTCAGAGAATTGTTTCGAAATTGACTATATTTCAGGAGTGCCAACCTGCCTTACTTTTAGTTACAAAAACGTGATAGACCTAAATCATGGCCAACCGGGAGACTTGATAAAAGTGAATGGAGTATATTTAGCGATTTCATGAACGCGTAACACTCGGGTTACCCCCAAACCTTGAGTTAACTCGCAATTGAGAAACCGGCCCTGAATAGTTTACTTTCAAGGGTAGTCGAAGTAAGTTCCTCACTTAACCAAGAAAATACAAAAATCTACAAAATATCTCCTCAAAATTGCCATCAACTGCATACTTTCACCTCTTTATTGTTGTCAAATAAAATTTCCATATTCAACATATTCACTAATGAGGATTTGTAACATCTGTTTTGACCTTTCCTTCATTGAAACTTGAGGGTGCTTCTCATACTTTTCTTTTGTTCTAGGACTTGCCGGAGGGGCCGATGCCACTTACATCCATGAGGAATCATTTAATGTTCATGATTTGCAGCAGGACTGCTATCAGTTGGCAGTGAAAATGGCGGAAGGCGTGCAGAGAGGTTTAGTTTTGCGTAACGAGAAGGCATCATTCAACTATTCTACCGATTTCATTCATCGTTTATACTCGGAGGAAGGCAAAGGAGTATTCAGTACAAGAATGAATGTTTTGGGTATGTTTTATTTAATGAAAATAATAATATAGAATCTTTGCTGCTAATTGTGCAATAACGAAAAATAACAAAAACAGGTTTTTCATAGGCAGAATGTTGAACATTTTATGTACTGTGTTTTAACAAAAGGAATGTTATTCTACATTAGTAGATATAACAAGTGATGTTTATGACTTAATTTATACAGGGCGAGTCCTTTAAGTTGAACATTAATTTTAACCATAGATGCCTCTCACAGAATAAAACACTTTTTACATTTACTATTTTCCCAAATTCAGCTCAGGTAAAAAGATACAGTCTTATAAAATTTCAAATGAAAATCAGAATGATGATAATGCCCTGGAGCTGTCAAACTGCTGAATTTCATTGATTAAGTCACGTAAATTCTCTACGTTGTACATCTTTGACGTAAGTTTCCATCTTGATGTCCTTCATTTTCATTTCAGGTCATATGCAACAAGGCAGCACTCCAACACCTTTTGATAGAACTTTTGCAACGAAAATGGCTGCCAAAGCATCTGATTTCATTTTGCAACACATAAACAATCCAAGCACATGTGCTAGTAATAAAGCTAATTTTGATCCACAAACTGCTTGTCTTTTGGGAATGCTGAGACGGCAATATAAATTCACGCCAATCTCTGAATTGAAAGCAGAAAGCAATTTCGAGTGAGTAATTCGAAAAAAATAATGACCTTGTGTATTACTTCTTGTTTTTCTTCATATGTGTTTATTTCTTTTTTTTCTTCATATATTTTTATAACATCAACATTCCTGAATGTTGCCAAATGGGTTTGGAAAATGCTTTCCAAATGAGGATACAATCATTTTCAGTTCAAAAACTGATCTTGTTAGAATGATAGCAGAAGTACCCAACCTGACATAAAGATGGCCGTTGTGGTGTGAAATGACAAGTGTCACAATGTAGACCCTTGATCCCGTGGTCTAATTGATGAAATCAAGAGAAAACGACAGAATTTAGAGAAAAATAATCTTTTATTTCATCAAGACAATGGCACCAGTTTACACGTCTGTGTAATGACCAAAATCAATAGGTTAAAGTTTGTTCCAACAATTGTCAATTGTTCATATCCAAACAATTTGACAAAGACAAACTGCCGTTTGGTTTCTCCCACGATATCCCTATGTATCCAATTATATTACGCGGCCATTTCCTCAGGTTCAAATCCATGGTTTTTCGTGAAAGTTTTTTATTGGTTCAAACCAAATCCTGTATCTTTCTCCTTTTTTTTTTTGGCTGTCTCTTTAATGATGTTCCTATTTGGTTTAAATAGATTTCCTTGGATATCTTTGATGTTTTACATGATTAAGTCAATTTTGGAAATTTTTGTAGAGTCAGAGTTCCAAAGAACAATTGGTGGATGAAACTCAGACCTCTTTTGCGGCTTTTGAGCAAACATAATAGTGTACCTGGAGTTGAATACATAGAATTGACAATTGAAGATCGTGTCACAGATTGGGGCCATCACGATTGAAGAATAATCCCAAATTTATTAAATAAAAAAAAATATACTTACATAATATTTATCATTTGCCCTGATTTATATTGCAGCCAAATAGTAATAAATTCATATAATTATACGTACTGATATCATACTGAAAGTTGAATTGAATATTTATTCATTGTACTTGAAAGGTAACATTTCAGTTTATTTATTTAAACTTGAATATCTCCTGTAGGTTTCATTTATCTTTCAATATTTTATGTTCATTTTATAGGTTAAGGGTACCCAAAGAGCAGTGGTGGTTGAGTTTGAGACCCTTACTTCGCATACTAGCCAAGCACGAGAGCGCCTACGAAGAAGAAGGTATATATATGACAGTTGAAGACCGTAAGCTCTGATATTACCAATGAAATGGTATTAGTCATTTTATTAGACAATTGTGATTTATAAGTCAGATATTGAATTTTTATTTTGAATTCAGTCCACATTATTTATTAGCTAGAAATGTGATTATATATTCTATCGGTACTCAAAATTTATCAAATTATTTGATTTATATTTTTGTTGTGTAAGAATTTTGATCAACATTTATAATCGAAGCCATGTTATATTTATTATGAACGAATAGATTTTTTAAATTGTGGATAATTTGTTCATTTCATCTCTCCCCTCACCTCAGCATTCACTTCAGGGAGGCTGCCAAGGAAATCGTCGGCTAAGAACCAGCAACAACTCAATTTTTCCTACTTTTCAGGAATATGAAAAAATGTATGTCGTTGCTACGCTGCTGCACATTTTGAATCATCTGGTGGTGATTTGATCGCGCACAGGCTACAGGGGCATTCTAAGTCGTCTGAGCCTGAAAATTACGTTCCCACAGAGACAGGTGTCCACAAGCATTAACACACGAAATATACCTTGACATTCATTAAAATGCAGAATTTAATTGATCTAAGATGGGGGATTGCCTTTTTGACGCTCTTGGTCCTCTGAACAGAGTGCTTATCAATTTGCCCAAATGTCTGTAATTTTCGAATTTTTGGCTGAAAATGGTCTCAACGTTTTGGTTCGACTCACTGATCAAGAATCCGTGGTCAAAATCTATTATATGCGGCCAGCCGGCCTTTAACACGTAATGGAGCTGGACAGTTGACATTTTCAGAGTAGGTGTGGCAGATAAATATCTCGGTTAAGTTCGTTATTGGGACGAAAAAAAAATGTTTTTTTCAATACGAATTTCAAATTCAATTTAAGATGCAGTTTCATCAGAAGAATCCATTGACATAATTCTCAACTCTAACAAACTAATACTTTCGGAGATATATGATTTTTCAAAATTTCAATAATTAATCGTAATTTTGATGATTGAATGCTTTAATTATAATTCACTGATTTATACTAATCCAACATATGAGATGAGTCATTGACCTACGTTTTGAATTTAATTTTTTATGATACAGTTCTATCAAAAGAATCCATTGATATTGTTGCGTCCCATGACTTCACATTTTGGGAAGCGCTGATTTGTTTTCTAAACAAAGGAGCTCGCTTGTAAAACTTGAATGTTTTGGGTTAACTGGTTTAGTTTACCATGTGTGGTCTCAACGTTGAAATTAAAATTTTTCACGAAAAGATAACTGCAAGTAAAATATCTTGTAAAACTTCGATCCCTTGTAGAAGTATTTATGACCTATTTCCTGTGAAATATTGATAAAATGCTTTCTAACAACTGAAGTGATATGAAACGTATCAGTTTCTAGACACATTGCCCAGTGTGTTTTTCTTTTTGTCTAGACGATTTGAAACCCCCTAGTCTGTGAAAACTTATTTATCAGCTTTCGCTGATAGATCATATCCAGAAAACGGAGGAATTTTGGTCCCGATAGTGTGGGAATTTCGAGATTTCGAATTCCTAAGATTAGACAACCTAGAAAAGTTCACTGATTGATGCTGGCATCGGGAATCTAGTAGGCATTCCTACAACTTTTCGTAATCGACAAATGAGAGTATTGTTATAACATAACTGGGGCGGTTTGAAGATCGACCCCCAATCATTGTTAATATTTCCCCTTTTTTACCCAGACGCAGGAACCTCCTATATTTCCTTCTATCTGGGCTTTTATATACAATTACAGTGTACAAATTCATTACTATTCTTGATAAGTCGCGAAACAATAACATTGCCTTGTTTTCGTTAGCAACTTAGTAGTCACTTCTTCCCTTTTCATATAGAAGGAAGATTTTAAATTGTATCAATGTTGCATTGTACAATAATTCGTGCTTGTTATCACATTGTCGGTAACAAGAAAATACATTTTGTTTTTGTGTTAAAAGTGCGTTCGAATATTTCACCACTTCCTATCCTCGTAATTGTTATTTTAAGTAACAACTTACGCAGTAATCAACGAGATTACTACGGTGCTTAAAGTTAATAATACCCCCTTACTCATCCCCCTGATAAAAAAAATCAGGGTGGATAATTCTGGTCCTTCGAAATACATTATATCCTGATAAAAGCATCAGGACTCAACATATGTTCCTTCGAAACTATATAACATCCTGATAAACCAATCAGGATTCAACAGATATAATTCCGAACCCTGAGAAACCATACACTTTCGGAGATATGATTTGTTAAATTTTGAATAATTACTCGGTAGTAGTTTGACAAGAGCGCCAAAGACCCTGTCCACAGATATTTCAACATTTTTGGCGCTCTTGTTCCTCGGAACAGAGTGCTTATAAATTTGCCCAAATGTCTGTAATTTTAGAATTTTTGGCTGAAAATGGTCTTCAACGATTTGGTTCGACTCACTGATCAAGAATCCATGGTCAAAATCGATTCTGTCCGGCCGTTAACACGATAACTCTCGAACGGAATGAGCTAGATTTGAAATTTTCAGAGTATAGATTTGGGAGATAAATATCTCGGCTAAGTTCGTTAAGGGGCAAAATCGGCAAGGTGTTTTCGGAGTAACAAAAAAAAATTTTTTACAATCAAAATTTTAAATACAATTTTTTTTAAGGTCAGTTTCATCATAAGAATCCATTGTCATTCTCAACTCAAACAAACTAATTCTTTAGTTTCGGAGATATGATTTTTCAAAATTTCAATAATTATTCTCAATTATAAAATGATTTCAGAATACTCTAATTATAATTTCCCTGTAAATCCAACATCAGATGGGTCACCAGACCTACTACGTTTTGATTTTAATTACGAAGATTCTTGAAAATTGACGCATAGAAGCCAAATTGAAAAAGTGGGAAAGCCCTGTGGCCAGGAGCTTTGGCGCACTTATTCAAACTTTGACAAACCATAACTTCGAAAATATATTGGTTTCTCCGAGTCGGGAATGATTAGCATTCTATTTGACGCTGTATCACTTCCAAACTGATGCGAAATCAGTTTGAACCAGAGAAATAGAGGGATTTCCCTCTATTTCTCTGGTTTGAACTGATTCGCATCAATCGCATCACTTTGGAAGTGATACAGCGTCAAATAGAAAGCTAGGAATGGATTCCTATTTAATTTAATTTATTTTATGATGCAGTTCTATCATAAGAATCCATTGATATCATTCCCAACTGTGAGAAACTAATACTTTCGAGATATGCGATTTGTCAAAGTTTGAACAAGAGCTCCAAAAGCTCCTGTCCACAGGGCTTGAACCAATTTTTTTTCATGAATCCGATTCAAACTAAATATTGGAAAATGACAAACAAACGAAGATTTAATTTATTTATTATTTAACTTATGTAGAAAGTAGATGTAGAAGTGTAGAACGACGAACGACACCGTAATTGGCCGGTCTTTTGCGTGATTCCCCCAATATTTGACATGACATTCTATTCGATTCACACTTCACAGGTTGTCGATTATACAACTGATTTCAATAACATAACCTATCCTATAAGATAGCGTAGTTCAAATTCTAAATATTATAGTTAATTATCTAGACTTCGGATCTTTTAATCTGTGAACTTATCAGAATATTACTCACGAAATATTCCAACTCCAGTATTTCAACGGAAAGGATAGTTTTCAACTAGTTTCATATTTATTTTATTCAAATTATTAAGTTAACCTAATCGAGTGTTGCAGTACCATGTCTACAAGGAGTTTCTCTAATTTGGGGCCCTTAGTTGGAGCTATAGATGAAGGTACTTCAAGTGCAAGATTCATCTTGTTTAAAGCTGGCACTGTTGAAGAAGTAGCATCATACCAAGAAGAATTGTCATCTATATATCCTCAGGAAGGATGGGTGGAGCAAGATCCAATGAGAATTTTAGAAATAGTTAGAAATTGTATTAATAAAACCGTTGATCAACTGATCTCTAAAGGAGGACAGGTGGGGGATATTGTGGCTGTCGGTATAACGAATCAAAGGGAATCCACGATAATGTGGGATAGAATTACCGGCGAACCTTTCCACAACTCTATCGTGTGGTTGGATGTAAGAACTTCCTCTACAATTGAACAACTTTTAGACAAAGTACCAAACAATTCGAGAAATAAACACTATTTGAAAGTATTGTGTGGGTTGCCTTTGAATCCATATTTTAGTGGTGTGAAAGCTAGGTGGTTGAAAGACAATATTCCTGCTGTGAAGAAAGCACTACAGTCAGGTATTGAGATATTCCCAATATTGTAGATTAAGCATGATAATTTTTTATAAAATAATGATTTAAGGTAATTGTATGTTTGGAACAATCGATACCTGGCTCATATGGAATTTAACCGGAGGAATACATGGTGGAAAACATGTAACAGACTGTACAAATGCATCCCGAACAATGCTTATGAACATAGATTCCTTGAAATGGGACCCTGTATTATTGAATTTTTTTGACCTTCCCGCTTCCATGCTTCCAACAATAAAATCAAGTTCGGAAGTATATGGTAACATTGCAGATGGACCCTTGGAAGGGGTGCCTATTTCTGGATGCTTGGGTGACCAACAAGCAGCTTTAGTTGGTCAAATGTGTTTAGCAAGAGGAGAAGTAAGTAATAGTGACATTTTTATGTGCATGTTCTGGGGAACATTATACAATATATTATTTATCTAACGATAACTTGAGAACGGAAAGAGATGGCGACTTGTAATTTTTAGGGTAGGTTGCGCATCCGAACGCGATATTTGAGTTTGTTAATAGGCATAATCAGCCAAGCGGTTTTAGAGTTATACTCATCTAAAATTTGGTTGTTATTTCCTCAATAACTTGAAAAATACGAATCCGATCCAATAAAAACTCGGTAAGTACTTGTAGAATGCCGACGCGCTAATTTCCTGAATATCGTACCCTAAAATTACTTGAGACGTGAATTTTTTCATATATGTATTATTAGATGTTCAACGAATTTCAATTCTGATAGAATACATATCGCACGTGTATTTCAAAAGTGACACAAGTCAAAAAATGAGGATTCTGAGATTTTTGCTGTATTCCGTTTTGTGATCATCTCAGATAGTGAGAATTTGTGTTCTCAGTTCAACGCTCACCTCTCACTTTCAGATGAAAGTGTTCCTTTTTAAAAGTGAGCGTTGAACTGAGAACACATATTCTCACTTTCTGAGATGATCACAAAACGGAAACAGCAAAAATCTCAGAATCCTCATTTTTTGACTTGTGTCACTTTTGAAATACACGTGCGATATGTCACAATTAAAAATTCTGTGATCTTAGTCGATTCTCCCATTACTCAAGTCTGTCATTAAAATGTTACGAAATGTATTCGTATCTTATAAAAGCAGAGAAAACGGTCTATATCGATGGTAAATTCTATTAAGAGTATCCAATATAGGTGAATAGGCAATATAACTTGCGCGCAAAAGCTCCTGTCTTCACGTCAGTGCTTGAACCAATTTTCATTTCAAATATTCTCCATCCAAGAGTCAACCCACTGGTTAATATCTATCAATTATCACTTTATCTAGGGACTTGTTTTTGGCGCTCTTGTTCCTCGGAACAGAGTGCTTCTCAATTTGCCCAAATGTCTGTAATTTCCGAATTTTTGGCTGAAAATGGTCTTAAACGATTTGGTTTGACTCACTGATCAAGAATCCATGGTCAAAATCGATTCTGTCCGGCCGTTAACACGATAACTCTCGAACGAAATGAGATAGACAATTGAAATTTTCACAGTAGGTTCGAGGGATAAATATCTCGGTTAAGTTCGTTACTGGACAAAATCGGCCTGATCGTTTCGGAGTAACGAAAAAAAAAATATTTTTTTTTACATTACAACTTTTGAATTAAATTTTTTGTAAGATGCAATTTTATCATAAGAATCCAATGATATCATTTTCAACTTTAACAAGCTAATACTTTCGGAGATATGATTTTTCAAAATTTCAATTATACATCGTAGTTCTATGTATTCACTGTCTGTGTTCACTCTTCATCATAAACGTCATCTTATCTAGCTATTAGTCATGTCAATTCGTAGTTTGAAAACAAGTATCCGATTCTTGAATTTGTGAATATATAAAAGACTGTTTTGAAACCGAAAATAATAAGGACTGGTTGCATATTGAATAATTTATGTATAAATTCGGGATGATGCTTCAGAAGATTTAGAATTGGATCATTTTAATGATGTAGTCTATGAAAACAATAGGAAAGAAGAACATAATGGAATCATCAAAACAAATTGCTGTTTGTTGACCACTGAGGTTAATATTACATTTTACTTCCTTAAGTAGTAAGACATGAACCAATATACAGTATTTTCATAATGTTGCTACTTAATATATTTTGAACTATTAAAATAATTTGTTCGTAAACCTCTACCTACTCAAATATCAGGAATAAATGGACAATCTGCTATGTTTGTCTCCAGCCTTGCTCTAGACATTTCGATGATACTTTCCTTAGATATTTCTAGTTGTGAATACTATGCACTGGGTGTAAGTTGCAACAACCCATTCCACGAGGTTGAATCATTGCAGATTGCTCATTTAATTCTGATAAATAAATTTAATGACAATTTTTGAAGCATTGTACATTGCTCTATTTTTTGGCGCTATTGTTTGAAACATTTTTTTAAACGACACATTTTTAAAATTTTAATTTCTTTCATGATGTAGTTCTATCATAAGAATCCATTGATATAATTCCCAACTCTGAGAAACCAATACCTTCGGAGATATAATTTGTCCGTTTGAACAGGAGCGCCAAAAAGCTCCTGTCCACAGGACTTGACCAATTTTTCAACATCAATTAAGTAACGGTTTGTGGTTCTGTAGGCAAAAGCCACTTATGGAACAGGCTGTTTTCTATTGTACAACACTGGAACTACCAAAGTGGAGAGTTCCCATGGTTTATTGACTACTGTGGGCTATAAATTGGGACCAAATAAGCCTGCAGTTTATGCCTTGGAAGGTTCGGTTGCAATTGCTGGAGCAGCTTTAAATTGGCTTAGAGATAATTTAAATATTTTGGACGACTTCAAGGACGTTGAAAGAATAGGTAAAGAAGCAGAGTCTGTTCAGTCCGGGCAGGTTTATTTTGTACCTGCATTTAGTGGCTTATATGCACCTTATTGGCAAGCAGATGCAAGAGGGTAGGTTTTTAATATAGTGCATTCCTTGTATTTCTCATGTTTTTGATACTCAGAAATTATAGTTTATAAATTAATTTCAGGATAATCGCAGGTATAACAGAGGATACCACATCAAATCATATCATAAGAGCCACGTTGGAAGCAGTTTGTTTTCAAGTAAGGGATATTTTGGATGCAATGTGTAAGGATTGCCGGATACCTCTGAAGAGATTGAAGGTATGTTGAATGCAAAAATTGAATATAAATATTGCTTAAAATTTCGGTAGTTAATTTTACTGTTTAAAATGAAAACAAAATGATATATCAAAAATATAAAAAAGCACTGACTTGAAGTCAGTACTCTTAGGCGCTCGTGTTCGCATTGGCTAATTTGAATTAAATGATGAGGGTTCAACAGATAGAACGAGCTGGAGATCCAACCCTCTGGTAGTGGACACCATTCACTGTAGGGTCATAAATTAACAATGCTGTGTCTAAGCTGGCATAAGGATAGAGTAACAAAGTTGACAAAGAACTGACTCTTCTTAGTCACACAAGCTCCTAGGAGCTTTAGAGGGATGGCTATCGATACAGTCTGGCTATTAGTTTTAACGTAGATCGAAATAAAGAAAATAATGCGGTTGTGGGACCCCCGTTGGGAACGCAATTTCTTACGCCTATTCTCCAAATCTGAACTTAATTTAATATAGATCTTCGTAATATAGTTATTTATATAAATTGGCCCCAGGGCCACGATATAGACAACTCAACTCGGGAATAACGCTATTTCCTCGAAACTATCTTGTCGGTGCACATAATTGCCACGAAATATCTCTTAAAACCTCGCAACATCGGCTCAGCACCAAATCCATAAGCCATACCACCCAAAAAGAGCAACTTCTCCTCTGCGCATGCGCAATCTACTCGGGGCTGAAAGGCCTCTCAAAATCACACACCTCACACAAAGCTCTGATTCTTCAACACCATTGGTTCAGGAGATATCGCAGCTTCAATCCACGCATGCGCGGACACTTCTAAGGGGATTCTATGGAGGAATAGCATCCTGCACCTCCAAACCCCAATTCTCTCAGACGAGAACTCCAGCAGTTAAATCTTGTGCCACAAAGGACACGATAGACATTCTTTCCAGCTGATTTTGACAGTGTTTTACAGTTCAAACTATTCATATAATTCTGGTTTCAATATTTACGAAATTTTTGGAAACATTTATGTGTGTTGCAGTGTGGCGTCACAGTTTCAACGCCAAAATACAAATCTTTCAAAACCCATGAAATATTTTTTAAATGATTTCTTCTCTTCATAAGAATCGATACCTATGGGATTAATGCTTCTGATATGATAACTGATAGTTGTGGTATTGTTGACTGCACTGGTCTGATGATGCCCTAAGGGCGAAATATGTCACCAAACATCACTTTTATTAAATATAAATGATATTGTAAATTTGGAGTTTTGTTTCACAAAGTTATTATCAAGTCAGTATCTTTCAGAAATATGGATGAATTTTTCGATTTAACTAATGCTTCTATCACAGGTAGATGGTGGCATGACAGCAAATGCACTACTCATGCAACTGCAGGCCGATTTAGCTGGAATAACAGTGGTAAAATCTGCTGTACTTCAGAGCACCGCCCTTGGAGCTGCTATGGCCGCGGGTGCAGCAGTAGGTCATTGGAATGTGCAAGCTGGTACGATCAATGTACCCTCCAGGAATTGGTATCCGATATTCACAGATGATGAACGAGATGTGAAATATAACAAATGGAAAATGGCCATTGAAAGATCGTTAGGATGGGACAATTAAAAAGTATTATGATTTCATATAGTTATTCATAAAATTGTTACAGTATTTTATTTGTTATATACAATATATAATTTATTTATGATTTCTTTAAAACATGAAGAATTTTTGACTGAATTTCTTTGTTTCACCTTCAATTGGGGCTTGATGATTATTACCAGTAATGAAGGAAACATGGTTTTATGTTGATTAGTTTTTATTTGATGAAAATTCATCATAATGATAGGATGATATTAATAAAATATTATTCCAATTTCAACATATTCATTTGATATTGTTTAACCAATACTATGGCATCAAGACAACTTAAACTCAATGTGGGCAAGGTACATTTCGCGAGGCCCTCTGATGGTGCAAGTTGAAGGCAATATGAGCATCGTGGGCAGTGGCCCACACCGCCCACAACTTACGCCGCCTATGGCTAGCTGCCAATTTAAAAGCTACCATTTTTGACACATGACAACTAAAAACTATGCCATTAATAAAAAATTCTTGAAAAACACTGGCGTTATACCAGAAGCTTTTGCACGCATGTTCTATTGTCTATTCACCAATCTTCGCGAAATATTGCTTACTGCGAAAAACTTTTAGAATGAATAAAATAGTGAACCTATTGCTCAACGGGGTTTTCGAACCCGGATCTCCTGTGAAGCGGCTATACAGGACATCATGCAGTTCTGAGATTTACATGATTTGAATATCAGATAATTTGAACATATAGAACTGCCAGATAATCGCCGAATGCTCAAACCTACTGTTGGTTAACCTCATTGTTTTACCAGGTTAATGATTATTCGAATGACCAGATGTTTCGTAATCTGATTGTTTTATCGAAGTGATGAGTTTTTGTTTTTATTTTGAGACACAACTGTTGAAGATTATTAATTTCGATGATTAATGTCGTTGTGAATGCACAACGGATGAAAACAGGGCATACCAAAAACGACAAATGTCGTTTGTGGTTTTTGTTTAGAGTGGGATTAAATCCGAAATTTCGGCTGCAAGCACCAACGAGGCCACTTCTAGGATGTTTAACCTTCGGCATTCGAAATCTGGAATTTGTCCCACTGAATCACCCTTGTTTTCTACACTAAAAGTGTTGGCATAGATGGATAGTTTCCGCGGTTTACTTGTTTCAATAACCCCTAGAAAAAATTAATACCATCAATGGTCATTGTCTTAAAACCGATAAATTCTGTTCTGAAAGGAAGTGAACGATAAATCGCTCTAGAATGGTCGACCTTAACCAATAAATTCCAATCTCGAACAAAGCTTGTCTTCTGTAAAAGTATTATTTTTCAAGGATTCTCTCTAGGCGCAAATATTCAAGTTTTACAAGCAAGCTCCTTTGTTGAGAAAAAGCCAAATATACGTTTCTTAAAACGTAACGTCATACGATATACGTACCACCTGTAAAAAGACAAACCTCCTTTATATTGGGTGTAAATATATTATTCCCAGTAGGGTTTACTAATTCTATACAACCAAAAACTTTTTTGAAGTGGTGTTAGTTCGTAACATCCGTAACATTTGTTTGTTGGGTAATATTTTATTCTTATTATATTTATATTTTTCTGAATGTTCTAAACGCGTAGGGGTGTTAGACGGAGATTACACGGTCAATCTGGTATCAGTCTTGCAGTTGCATCACATCAATCATGGATTTAATATCAGATTGACGGGAAACTGCATCAGTCTCATATCGCGATTAAGGTCACGGACTGAACTGATGCGAGATTGATGGCAGATTGACCGTATAACCTCCGTCTAACTTGTGTTTTTACTCTATCAATTATGGTTGGAAGTAATTAATTAATAGCTCAAAGTGGAATTGCTTTTACAATTGAAAATTATATTAAAATATTTTTCTATCCTCTATGGTCAAGTTGACTCTATATTGAGACGAAATATCTTTATTTTCTTGAATGCTTTTGCTTAGGTTCAAATAATTGTATTTATATTTAAAATAAATATTTGTTAGAATATTCAATAATAACCATTTGTCATAATTTACAGCTATTGAAGTTGAATGATATTTTCAAGAAAGAAAGACATTTTTTTTCGGGTTCAATAAAACAGTTGAACAACAATGTTGCTATGTACATTTATTCCTTTTTCGATTTCTTTGTTTTACAAGATTTCTTTGTTTTGCATGATATCATCTTGCATAATCTTATGATTATTTTCACAGATTTATAAATAATAAATATGGATAAGAATAATACTGAAAATATCAGAGCTACGACATCAATAAGTAAATACTGGTACCAAGGTATATCCATTGAAGGACTTCGGAGGTGCGCAGCTCCCTTGTGTCTTATAACGTATTCTATCCACCATATAGCTTTTTTCAAACCATTCATGGGTGCATCATTCATCAGTTTTTCTATTTTGATGACGTTTTCTTTGTAGCTAAAATGAAAACATAATTGATAAGTCCAAAATTTTGTCTGGCACCAGTGCCACCCTACAAATCTGATCTAGACTCAACAGTTCATTCAGACTCCAAAAGCCATTTTACAAGAGGAATACATTTCAATTGCAAGCTAGGGGATAGCGGATATGCATGTTTCGATTTTCAAATATCGTGAGGTTTCATTAGGAAAAGAGTTTTCATTTTCAACATATGCACTTCTTGGACATATGTTTGTCGTTATTTGTTTTTGAGTTGTTTCAGTTTTTACTCATATCTGAATAGTTTTTTCTACAGAAGCAAATTTTATGAAAAATTTCGGACCGGAACTTCAGACCGCGCTTTATTAGGTTAATGTTCCACCTTGGAGGAAAATTGTTCCGCTTAGATTATGACAATAAACTATGAGTATTAGAGTAACATAGGTTAACACAACTGTTCTTGGACGCATGTTCTATAGCGAAGAGCGTGCCATCATTTTTGCACATATGTCTTTAATTTTCGAACTTTTTTTTATCGAAAATGGTCTCGAACGATTAGGTTCGCCGTACTGATGAAGAATTCGAGGTCCTATTCGATTCTGTCCGGCCGTCCGTTGCCACGATAAGAGATTGCGAGTTATACCATCAGAAATGTAGTAGTTATTCCTCTATAACTGAAAAAACACATTCGATTGAATTGAAACTTGATTGTACAATATCACGACGCACAAATTCACCAGAAAAAAAAATATTTCTTCTTCAAAAAAAAAAATATATTTCTTAAAAAGAAATGAAAACTTTTCTTCCAAAATTTAATATTTGAGAAACTATTTGTTAGATTCCACTGGAATTCCGCACAAACCTTCAAGCCGAATTTTACTTTCCTAATATGCATTTTCAAAAGTACATATCCGATTTCAGGAGTTTTTGTGCGCATGTTCCTTTGTACAAAGTCGTGTTCAAATTTAGAACTCGGCTATAAGATCAGGTTTTGAAAGCTCTCGCAAAATTTCTGCGATATCGGACGAATAGTCTCTGAGATACAGAATTTTTTTCAATGATTTTTTTTTATTTTCTAGTGATAAGATCCTCACGAAATTTGCGCGTTGGCATTCTACAACTAATTACTATCTTTGAATTGGATCGGTCGAAATGCATTTTCTGAGTTATTGTGGAAGTAACAACAAAATTTCAGAATAACTTTAAAACCGTTTGGACGATTATGCCTATTAACGTACTTGAATGTCTCATTGGGATGCGCAACCTACCCTGAAAATTGCAAGTCGCGATATATTTCCGTACGAAAGTTATCGTGGCAACGGTCACCCATCCAGCTACTGAACTCACTCAAGGCTGCTCCTGATCTCCAACAATATAGATCTGGTCGTATTCAAATTTGAAAGCTGTAAAGTTAGGTTCTGAAGACTCTCGCAGAATTTCAGTGATATCAGACGGATAGTTTCTGAGACATGGAATTTTTTTCAATGATTTTTTTTTTAATTTTCTTGTCGATCGATCCTCACAAAATTTCGCAAAAATTTACCAATATTACCATGTTTGAATTGGATCGGATTCGCATTTTTTGAGTTATTGAGGAAGTAACAACAAAATTGAAGATGGATATAATTTCAAAATGGTTCGGCCGATTTATGCATATGAACGAATTTAAATATTGCATTCGGATGCACAACCTACCCTAAAAATTGCGAGTCACTATGTCTTTCCGTTCTCAAGTTATCGTGAGATACATAATACTTTTTAATATATTATTTTTTAATTATCTGGTGAAACGATTCTCACAAAATTTCACATACAGCTTTATGTCGGTATTCTACAAGTAGTCACCAAGTTTCAATTCGATCGGATCTGTATTATTTGAAAACAAAATTAGTACTCGGAAACCGTTTGGCAGATATATATATATATATATATATATATATATATATATATATATATATATATATATTCTTTTGACTAAGGGCCGGTTTCTGAGAAATATAACATGTGGTTTATCTTCCGTTTATCTGTTCAATGCAATAGAATTAAGTACATAAACGGAAGATAAACTCCATTCAAATGCGTCAGAAATCGGCCCTGAGAGCTGTATATGTGTTAGCAGAGGTTGGTGTAACGGGGTACCATACAATTCGACGTATGATACAAGAGCTTAGGGAAAAACCTCAGCAAAAAAACCCTGTCTCCCCGTGAGTGTCGTGATTTGTAACTATTGTTCACAAAATTTACTGCAATTTAAAAATATTGATAGGCATTTATTTCTTCAATATGGACTCCTTCGTCAAAAAACGGAGAGGTTTCTCCAAGGTACCCGAAACTCCTGAAAAATGAAAAGACAAGAGGAGAAGAACGAACAAATTATAAATACTACATAACCTTTCAAAAGTCTCCTCTCACAAATATAATTCTCTGTAGGCGCATGGGTTCTCTTGGAGAAGAATCACCTCCGCTAGTTTTCAAAAATATTCCTTCTTGTTCAGAAATCCCTTCAATATTTGAATTCGAAAAGGAAAATTTTGCTCGTAAGGCCAGGAGGGTCTCTTTCAAAACCAGGTCTGACAGTCCAAGCGATGATTATTCAGAACTTCAGATGTTTGAAGACCGCTACAGGGCCCTTATTTAGGGCTATCATCTCCCATAGATAGATGTTTTACTTTGTATCGTATAAAATAATGGAAAAATGAGCCGGAAAAATTTACGATGTCAGATTATGCCCATTAACGAACTTGTTCGTCGCATTTGGACGCGTCACATATTCTGAGAATTTCAAGCCGTTATCTCTTTCCGTTCTCAAATTAACGTGGCAATGGCCGGACAGAATCAAATTTGACCTCGGATTCTTCATCAGTGAGTCGAACCTAATCGTTTGAGACTAATTTCGGCAAAAAATTTCAAAATTAGATACATTTGGGCAAAATGATAGCACGCTATTCCCCAGAACATGAGCGCCAAAACTATGTATAAAGTTCCTTTGAAATTCGAATAGTCTCACGAATGTAGAAATGAAATTTCGAAAAAGGGTCCATTCGAGGCAGGCTTCTCTTCCACAGAAAGCCTGTGGACCCTTTAAATTTCATAAATAGTTATCTTTTTGGCGCTCTAGTTCCTCGGAACTGAGTGCTTATCAATTTGCCCAAATGTCTGTAATTTTCGAATATTTCGATGAAAATGGTCTTAAACGATTTGATTCGACTCACTGATCAAGAATCCGTGGTCGAAATTCATTCTGTCCGGCCGTCCGGTCCGTCCGGCCGGCCGTAGGCACGATAACTCTCGAACGGAATGAGCTAGAGAGTTGAAATTTTCAGAGTAGGTTTGGGGGATAAATATCTCGGCTAAGTTAGTTATTGGGCAAAATCGAACAGATGGTTTCGGAGTAACAAAAAAACAAATTCCAAATTAAATTTTTTTTAATAAGAAGTTTTAACATAAGAATCCATTCATATCATTTTTAACTCTAACAAGCTAATACTTTCGGAGATATGATTTTTCAAAATTTCAATGTAAATCGTATTTCACAGATTGATATAATTATTCTATGTATGAATTGTCATAATGCCAACTTGACAGAAGGGAATATTGTAACTTCAAAAATATTGGGGTTGAAATACTCGTATTTTAGCGATGCAACGAGGACCTCACCCGAAAATGTTTGAAAATATTACGTAAATATTGAAAGCATAATTCTGTAGTTCGAGAGAGGAAAAAATTTGGTGAACGTAGATCAGGAAATTTTTGATCGATTACAAGGTAAATTTTTTATTATTACTTATCTTCTTTCATACATGTTTTATGGAATACCTACTATTTGTAGGTACCTGTTTTGGGCAATTGTCATACGAAACTTGTTTTTTTGGCGCTCTAGTTCCTCGGAACAGAGTGCTTATCAATTTGCCCAAGTGTCTGTAATTTTGGAATTTTTGGACGAAAATGGTCTCAAACGATTTGGTTCGACTCAATGATCAAGAATCCGAGTGCGAAACCGATTCTGTCCGGCCGGCCGACTGGCCGTAGGCACGATAACTCTCGAACGAAAGGAGTTAGCGGATTGAAAATTGCAAGGTGGTTTTGGAGCGTAAATATCTCAGACAAGTTCGTTAATGGGCGAAATCCATCAAGGGGTTTCGGAGTTATGGCCGATTTTAGTAAAAATATTTTTTATGAATAATTCCGAAACCGATCTCTCGATCTATCTGAAATTTAGCATCAAATTGTAGAATCATGACCTTTATACGCATGTGAAGTTTTGTATTGACCAGATTACCGCAAAGTGTCAAAAAAAAAAATTTGAAAATGTGGTGCAGTTCTCATTCTCATGATTGCTCATTTAATCTTGATAAATAAACTATTATTTGAATTGAATTTCCTTTATGATGCAGTTCTATCATATGAATACATTGATATAATTCCCAACTCTGAGAAACCAATACTTTCGGAGATATAATTTGTCTGTTTGAACTAGAGCGCCAGAAAGCTCCTGTCCACAGGGCTTGAACCCATTTTTGAAACTTCCATTCGAAATGTTCAAAATAAGTTCATCAAGAAACTTTCATATTGAGAAAACTAAAAAAAATAATTTTTATTACCTGCTGTTGGTCATAATTTCATTAATAGCTGACTTCAAATTATCCACGGTCAGATCGTCGAAGTCGATGGTGATTCCAAAACCATATTTTACAGCAGTGTCTACATTCATAGTCTGATCTGAATGAGAAGGCATTCCAATAATAGGTACATGATAGTTTATGGTTTCTTCCATTGATTGAAGACCACCTTGTGTCATGAACAACTTCACGTTTGGATGAGCTGAACATGGGAAAGAATATCACTTAATTAATTCTTTTTTTATTCGATCATTATTGTGATTTATTATTATAATCAAAGGGAAATCATCTGATGCTTGAAATTCCAACTCAATTCTCATGCAGCATTAAAAAATATTCCACTAATGAAACACTGAACTTCAACTTTGTTTTTATCTAGTATCCATCAATAATTGTTTCCACTATTAGATTATACTTAATTTGATCATAAACCATTCTTGAAATATTTTTTTTTCCGCTCGGGAGGAAAAACCTTTTATAGGCCCGCCCTAAGAGTTGTTGATTGTTAACACATTAAAAAAAACCTCTCGCGCGTTCCTTGGATCAGTTCTCTCGTTTCTTGAGCACCAACTTTCCCGAAAACCCAAATTTCAATAAACCATACAGGAGAGAACATTTTCTCTTGGTGCGTACTTTTTGAAACGCACTGTATATATTCGAAATCAGGAGAGAAAGACCACGCCAAAAATAAAAAAAATAAAGAGTGTTTCATTTGAAAAAATGAAGTCGCACTCAATATCTTGTCCACCCTGTATATATTTCAATTCGTGAAAATATCCTGAAAAAAATCAGTTGATTTCGTACAACTTTTGTAGGGAACATTTTATTGTATTTCCATTCTTAACAAAGTTAAATGGGGGGTCAAATTATACAGGGTGAGTCTTTGACCACTGCATTAATTTTAACCAAAGATTCCTCTCATCAAATGAAACACTTTTTTCATTAAACATTTTACCAAATTCAGCTCAGGTAAAAATATACAGGCTGTTGAAATTTTGAAATAAAATCAGTTTTTATTTTGTAGCTTTGACATCCGTTTTTCGAATAAAATGAATGTTGGCGTAAAGTTTCCTATAACTCTGATTCATATTTTCCAAATATTAGTTATTTTCTACTTCTACTGGTTCTCTAGTTATGGACTCGTGGATTCATAAAACTAAACGAAATTAGCATAAAGAATTCATATAAAGTTTTTCTTGAGTCATTTCAAGAATATTCCATCGTTTTAGAACATTATATTATTCTTCATCATTTCTCCTTAAACGCACCGTTTTCGAGATATTCTTCATTGAATGTTTTGAAATGGAAAACTCCAGAAATTTCACTACTTTTATGGATCCGTCCCTGAGCGTTGGAATCCCGAATCAAGCTGTAAACCACGTTACCATGCCTTATTCTCGTCCGCCAACAATGTCATAGATAATTTATATGCGGGAGTGTATTGGCACATTGTGAAATCTTTAAACGCTTGTAACTTTTTACCTGAGCCGAATCTGGAAAAATGGTAAATGAAAAAAGTGTATCATTTGATGAGAGGAATCTTTGGTTAAAATTAATGCAGTGGTCAAAGACTCACCCTGTATTGGGAAACCCGGTACAACTTAAAGACTGAAGAAATGATCGGAAATCATGGAACTTGCTTAACTCACCTAATACTGCCGTTTGAGGTAACCATTTATGTATGAAAACATTCTTTGGTTGTCTAGGGAGTTTGTCAGTTTCCCATTTCCACAGTACGTTGTAAGGTATTTGTTCAAAGGCGTCGATGTACTTTTCTATCAAATCTTCCGGCAGATGGGAGCTTAGTACATTAGATCCTAAACTGAAATATATTACACCATTTTTCGAATTGTCCAAAAATTTCTTGACGTCCTAGAACAAATACAAATTAGAAAGATGTGCTGAGAGATAATATTAAGTAATCATTAAAGGATACTGTGGGAGGTATACTCATTATTAAAAGGTTTTTTCTGGGTTTTTCCCTCCCAAACTCTGAGAAATTTCTATAAAAAATAAAAATTAATTATTTTGTGATTTGCTTCTGCGTAAGAAACACAAGATATTTGTCAGAAGCAATCAATCGAACAATGTTGCCTAACAAATAACAACGAAACAACATCAACGAAGAAACAACTATATCGTAACGTTTCGGAGTCTAAATCAGACTCCTTCATCAGACGCTTAATGAAAATCTTTAGAATTATTTCGTTGATAGTTATTGTGAAATTCAAGAATTTTTATTTTATAGATATTTTTCAGAGTTTGGGAGAGAAAACCCAGAAAAAACCTTTTAATAGATAATATTAAGTTACAACTCTTATGATTATACAGGGTGTTTGGTAATTCGACGTGATACTATGATATACTATAGAGTACTAGACGTCATTTGCAACGAATTGAGTCGAGTGAACCATGGGCCGAAAATCTCTGGTTATGAAGATATGGCGATTTTTCAACGTTTGGGAAATATTCTGCTTTGTTATCGAAAATAATTAATTTTGTAAAAACTACTTGACTCTAAATATTCAATGAATATTTTTTTTGAAGCTGAAGAGATGGTTATCATTTCATGCGAAAAAGTATTCACTAAAAAATTAGATAACCCGAGTGTAAGGGGTCATAAATGGCATCAACTATTTGTCTCATAAAATCTTGATGAAACAATTGAGAATTACTCGAAAAAAGTATTAAGAACTTGGTGTACAAATTCTGTAAAAAACTTCCTTGTTTCATTAGCTTCCCAAATAAGTACATATGTCAATAATTCCTTCACAAAATCGAAAAATATGGCTGGAAAACCAATGAGGTGTATATTATTCCAGGGACACTACCCATACCACAATGAAATATCAGCATTTTTTCTTTTTGCGCGTATGTTCTGGGGAACATATGGCGTTATCATTTTGCCCAAATGTCTGTAATTTTCGAATTTTTCGCCGAAAATGGTCTCAATCGATTGAGTTCGACTTCCTGACTAAAAATTCGAGGTCAAATTTGATTCTGCCCGGCCGTTGCCACGATAACTTGAGAACGGAAAGAGATAGCGACTTGAAATTTTCAGGGTAGGTGACGCATCCCAATAGGACGGACAAGTTGGTTAATGGGCATAATCAGCCCAACGGTTTCCGAGTAATAATTTTGTCTACAACCTATACTAATCCGATCGAATTGAAACTTGGTGAGTAGTTGTAGAATATAAACCTAAGAACGTTTGTAAAATTTTGTGAACATCGTATTGCTAGGAAATTCAAAAAAAATTATTAAAACATATTATTCACGTCACCATAACCTAAGAACGGAAAGAGAAAGCGACTTGAAATTTTCAGGTAAGGTTGACAATCTTAATGCGCCATTTGAGTTAGTTTATAGGCATAATCAGCAAAACGGTTTTGGAGTTATACCCATCTGAAATTTGTTTGATATTTCCTCAATAACTCGAAAAATACAAATCCGAACCAATTCAAACATGGTTGTTAGTTGTAGAATGGCAACGCGAAAATTCTTGCAAAATTTTGTGAGCATTGTATAACAAGGAAATTTTAAAAAAATTATTGAATAAAATTCTATATATCAGAAACTATTCGTCCGATATCGCTGAAATTTTGCGAGAGCCTTCAAAACCTAGCTCTTTTACCAAGTTCTAAGTTTGAACATGATCGCATCTATATTATTGGAGATCTGAGCAGCTTTGTGTGAGTAGCTGGATGGGTGAGCGTTGCCTCGACAACTCTCGAACGAAAGGAGATAGGGACTTGCAATTTTCAGGATAGGTTCACTGAAAGAAAAATATAATAACAGCAATGAGAAAATTCATATACTATATGCCTCAACAAAACTTTCTATTTCTCACAGTTCACCTTGATTTACTACGATTCAGTTAATAATGGCTATATGATTTAATCCTTCATAACAGGAATAATGCCGTTTTACAGCCAGTATTGAAGTGATTATACTATAGTCGTACTTTTATATTACTGGTTTTGAAACTTTGTCTCACTACCGTAGTAAACTTAAATAACTGCGTTTGTGAATTGTAACTCCGTATTACTATCATAGTAATCTGGTATATCTGCACTTGTAACTTTGTTTTACAACCATAGTAATATTGTGTAACTGCATTTTACTGGTCTAGTAAACCTAGTTTACCGCTCTCGTAATATCATCTTACTGTCTTTATCAGCTTAAGTTGCAATTTGAGTTATTTTTTAACCGCCATATTACAAACTGAGCTCATCTGACAGAAAACAATGGCCAATTTAATACTGTGTCTGTACTTTTAATAAATTTCTAATTTATTATTAAGACAAGCAATAAATTGGCCAAATTTTTGTGCTATACGTTGGCTCAGTCAGTAACATGGCAGTTAAATGAATTAACTAAAGTGCACAAGTTAACAAAGGCAATCAGAAGAGATTAACCATATTATGAAGAGAATAAATTACATAATATATCTGATAGTTTCTCTAATGATAAAATTGAGTGTCGAAAGTTCAAACCTACCTGCGAAAGATATCAACTCAAATTTACAAATTGAGAATTCATCATATTGATTACCTAATAAGCCCAGCAGGACTGACATCAAGGAAACACTCGGCATGAAGCAATTCGTTGAACTCATAGTGTATTCAAATGAGCTAAATTGATACAACTATCTCTGGAACTTCATTTAATTATCTTTGTCGAATTATTCATAACTAGATCTCAATTATACCTTACCTGCAAATTATACAATTTCTTTTATAAATTGTAATGGTCTATAATTCTATTTTTTGAAGCAGTATTTTATTCATTTCATATGGAGAACATATTATCTCCACTGTCTCCTGCCAGAATTATATTGGGTGGATATACATATACAAATAAAAAAATAGAAGCATAACAAGACATTTTATTGTTAGTAATAATCACATTCTGTGCTTTGAATTAGTAGATATACATACACTGAGAGCAAATACTGGTCGAAATATTTCAAATATAAAGGGCTTTTCATCACAATACCATACTAAAAGGCGAACAAATAGATTATAACAGATAAACAAAAACTGAGATTAAACTTACTCGTATCACGAAAAAAAGATATTCGATTTGAATGAGAAATTAACTGCACACTTTCTCAAATATTGGTGAAAAAAATATATTCAAAAAAACAATATTATAGAGCAAACAAAACACATTCCAATGATATGGAGCAATGGATTCAACAGAAGAACAATAATGTTCTATTTAAAAAAAAAGTTGACCTAATCAATCAATAATTAATTATTCAGAATTTCGAATAAAATTTAATTATCAATCTGATGAGATCAATAGAAACTATTAAATGATTACATACTAGCATTCATTCGAATGATGAATTATTCATTCCGAACGCATGGACGCCATTGTTTCAAGATCCAACGGCCAATATTCTTCTGTTCCATGTGTGCAGGAAGATTGATTGTAGATACACAAAACAAAAACGGTGATATTTCAATGCACGAACTAAACACCTTCAAACTACACTATGATGATGCTTGTTGATTAATATCATGAATAAACTAGGATTCATATTTCACAAATTAGTTTAATCGCGTTATCAGGTTGTCTCAAGTCGAATAGACAAACGATGAGTTTGAGTGGATGCTAGGAATCGGGAGGCGCGCAACCCTGCATTCGAGCATAATCGTTTATATTCGACTGGTTTAATGAATCAACATTAACTGCCGTAGTAAATTTATGGAACTAAATTATCTCGCATAGTATCGCTAAATTATTATGGCTATTGGATGCCGGTTAGAAAACTTTGGTTTACCGTGGCAATTCCACATTTGAATGATATAATAAAACACTTTCATTGGTGTAATAAGAAAAGCGTAGTAAGATCTGTTCAATAACTATAGCAACTCAATTTACTATGTCTATAGTGCAATTTTAACCGAATAGTAAGAAATGTATCAACCCTAGTAAGAATATTTTTGGTAAACCTTTCTCATTGAATCATTTCTTTCAGTGTTGCATATCTGAATGGAAAAGTTAAGTTCGCTGTTGGCCATAATCGGCCCAACGGTTTCGGAGTTATATCCATCTGGAATATTATTTCCTCGATAACTCAAAAAATATAGACTCGATCGAGTTGAAGTTTGATACAGTTGTAGAATATTGACATGAAGACGTGTGTAAATTTTTTTGGGAACCGTACCACTAGAAAATTTTTAGAAAATTACGGAAAAATATTATGTATCTCATGATTCCTTGAGAACGGAAAGAAATAGCGACTTCCAGTTTTCAGGGTAGATTACGTATCTGGATACGACATTTAAGTTTGTTAACTAGCATAATCGGCCAAATGGTTTTGGAGTTATATCAATTTAAAATTTGGTTGTTATTTCCTCAATAGCTCAAAAAATACAAATCCGATCCAATTGAATATGGTTATTAGTTGTAGAATGCCAACGCGAAAAATTCTTTCAAAATTTCGTGAGGATCGTAAGCACTAGAAAATTTTTAGTCGGAAGCTTTTGCTCGTATGTTCTCTTGTCCATTCTCCTTTATTGGACACTCTTAATCGAATTTACCATGGTGAATTCTATTGTCTGTTCTCCGAATCTACCATGGTAAATTCGATTAAGAGTGTTCCACTGACAATGACTCTTTCGTATTGAAAAACGGTTTATATGAGCTGCCTGTGGCTAAATACTTTGATTAATCGATTGAAGTTTTCTTCAGTTATTTTCACCTTGAAGGATACATAGGTACCTATTTGTCCGGGAATTTGACATCGAGTCTTTCGCATGAGACAAAAATATGTGGGATTAAACATTTTTTTAATTCATTTTTTTGAATAGCTAACTCTTTTCTATTCATTGTTTGCTACTTGCGAGGCTGGTTCCAGAATCCTGTCATTATATTTTTTATTTTTTTATTTTATTTATTTGTTATATCTCGGCATTTTTTCTCATTTTAAAAACTGGTTGGGCTGATTTGACAGTATAGACAATATAAACATGAACATAGACAGAGGTGATAAGTGTTCACATTTCTAATTCAATCTATGCGATCTACATCAGCATTCATTAAATTATTTACAGACACGTCAAAAATAAAAAACTGTTGACAACTTTGTTGGTTGACTGTAAAATAGTAGAACAGTGCACCTTGATCGTTGTAATATTTCGATATTTCGGTAATACCTTCACCACTATAGATCCGATCGAGTTCAAATCTAGAACAAGTTGTTTGGGACCATTTTCGGCCAAATATTTGAAAATTGAAGATATTTGGATGAATTGATAGGCACTCTGCTCAGGTAAACAAGCGCGCCCAAAGTTACCGAAATTATACGTGTCCCATACGTAAAATAAACATCATATCGCCACCAGAAGATGTCAGGTGATAAAAAATCACCAAAATTCGACGTCTTAAAGACGTCATCCTGCTACTTGCGGTACTGTTAATTTTTATTCAACATTAAATAGTGGCCGACACCATTATATGTATATATATATGTACAGGGCCCGAGGCCGCCAAACCGACACGGGCAAGGAGGTGATGGGGTACCATTAGCATTCGGGTATCACACTTCCTGTTGTTAAACTGTCCTTCGGGTCTTCTGATGGGAGTTAGGGATGGTTTAAGCCAGGGGTGAATTTTCTTATTATGCAAATAATTTAAAAACCAGTTGAGATAGAGCGATGAAATTTGATGGTTTGAGTAAACAGCTCGAGTACATTGAAACCCTGGTGAAATAAGTTTTTGTAATCCCCACTAAAAAAAATGATAGGGGGTGGGGGTACTTTTTGAAATAAATGATTTTTTCCACGGTTACGTACTAATAATAAATCAGAATCCAAAACTGCAATCTTTTAATTTTCATTTGGTGTATCGTTGACACTTGGGGCTCAAGCGGTTACAAAGATGTTATCAAAAGAAAAGAACACACAACATTTTCGAAAATGGGTTAGGGCACTACATACAGATCGGCGTTTTCCAGCTTCCCATTACCATATTGAATTTTTTTCTCTTGCGAGTGTCGTTTAGGGACCATAGTCTCCATATTTTCAAGATATTAAGAAGTATACATGGGTTCCAAAAAAGGCTAGTCATCTCATAACTTCAAAATTTTCAATGTGATATCCTGTATACTTTGACATTTTTTAATTCTACGACTAACTTGCGTTAAAATGGGTTGTTTAATTCAAAAATGACAAATTATACGAGGTATCACATTGAAAATTTGTAAGTTATGAGATGATTAGCCTTTTTTGGAACACCATGTATACTTCTTAATATCTTGAAAATATGGAGACTAAGCTCCCTAACGACACCCGCAATAGAAAAAAAATCATAATATGCTAATGGGAAGCTGGAAAACGCCGATCTGTATTTAGTACCCTGCCCCGTTATCGAAAATGTTGTGTATTCGTGACATTCTTTTGACAACATCTTTGTAACCGCTTGAGCCCCAAGTGTCAACGATACACCAAATGAAAGGTAAAAGATCGCAGTTTTGGAATCTGATTTATTATTAGTACGTTACCGTTGAAAAAATCATTTATTTTAAAAAGAACCCCCCCCCCCTACTATTTGTTTTAGTGGGGGTTACAAAAACTTATTTCACTTTCACCAGGGTTTCAAAGCACTCGAGTTGCTTACTGAAACCGTCAAATTGCATTGCCCTATCTCAACTGGTCTCTAAAAGATTTGCAAAATGAGTAAACTCACCCCTCGCTTAAACCATTCCTAACTTCCATCAGACAGTTAACAACAGCAAGTGTGACACCCTAATGGTACCCTATCACCTCCTTGTCCGTATCGGTGTGGCAGTTTGGAGCTGAGGCAAAGCCTATAACTAGCTCTAAAATATTGACTAGGTAATTAATTGACAGTACAGAAAACAAAGTGAAAATACATGCGATATAACAAAGAAAGGAAGAGAGAACAACAGCAATAGAAGTAAGTAATAATGAAAAATGGCGATACCGTTGTTAATAAATCAACAAGTCTAGAGCGTTCCTGCCAAAAGGGTCCTTCATAATGGCTCCGTATAATTAATATACTTATGCATATATTTCACAAGTCAAATAGACCCCAGGGGGTTCATTGATTTGCCGAGAAAGCAAGAACAGACGCGTTTCTGGCCTCTTGGCCTTCATCAGTACTCTGTAGCTTCTCAACAAATACAACTAAACTGACCCGGGTTAAGCCTCTCAAAGCTGGCTTGGTCGATCATACCTAATCGCACACGCCACCTATGAGACAAAACACGGAAATCAGCCTTTCCCCACCAGTGAATATTTGAAGCGTGAAATCATATGCCACCTTTCGCTCTATATTAATCGAGAAACGAGTCCCGCAGAGCTCAGACACAGTATCTTCCCAATGGCCATGAACGCTGTTTAGTGTTTTCAAAAACAATAATGAAAAATGGCGATACCGTTCTTGCTTTCTCGGCAAATCAATGAACCCCCTGGGGTCTATTTGACTTGTGAAATATATGCATAAGTATATTAATTATACGAAGCCATTATGAAGGACCCTATTGGCAGGAACGCTCTGGATTTGTTGATTTAATAGAAGTAAGACACAAACACGAGTGAAATATCTCTTATACTTACTGGTTCAAGCGACTTTTTGACTTTTACTCTTCTTACACTTCCAAGCTCTACGACATTAGGAAGAACAGGCATTATCTTATGAAAAACGGGGTTCCTGTTGAGCAATATCACACTGACATTACGTTCAATATCTCCAAGATACGGCATGTTTTCTCCAAAAGTATCCTTGATTGTCCTATCTTCCCTAGGAAGAACAACCAAATGATAATACACACGAACATACACGGAATATAACGTGGATAAGATTCTGTCTCCGAATGAAAGCTCCCTTCCAATAGGCAGGTTATGATCTGGCGAAAAAATTGGATGCGATGGATTTCCTATGGCATCCAAAGCCACAATGGGCGCCCCTAAGGAAGTACTGCCAATCAACGGGCAATTGAACCTGGCAGAAAAAGCTGATGCAGTCGGAAACAGCCATTCAGCTATCACAACGTCGAATTGCTGATTTCCCTTGATTAACTCCTGCACGTTTTCAGATTCCAGTATCTTCCTGTGTAATTGGGAAAAAACTGCAGTAGCCATCACGTCCTTGATGAATGGCATGACGAAGCTTGGCTTTTGGAGAATATATTTCATGTATTCTTTCGGTATTGAATTTCTCACCGCTAAAGAAACTCCGCTTGTATCTATCTCAGTCAGATTTGTTAAAGATTTGTCCTTGAGGGGGTGGGATGCGATAACAGTCACTTTGTGTCCTCGAAGAGAAAGTTCTTTCCAGATTGGTTGGAAGGCCGATTGATGACTCACAGATGGAAACGTTGTAACGAAGAGGATATTCGCGTTTTCCACCGGTCTCAGTATCAAGAAAATCAACAACGCGAATGGAATCATTTTGAAGAAATAACTACAGTAAACAAATACACCAAAAATGTTTTGCACAAAGAAGCACTACTGAAGTTACATGAATTGAATTATTGTTCATATATAGAAAATCGAAATGTACACCTGTTAGTAAGCTGATTAAATTGATAAGATATGGTACTCATTGAATTATAATTTTGAGTTAGACAAGACGAGAAGATAATTGTTCAAAATTTTATCTATGAATTAATTTTTACTAATCACTGTTAGGGAATAAAATATTTGTAGCCTTGCCAATGAAACGATGCCCAGTCACTGAAATATATCGCAGTATCGACTCAAATCTAAAACTAAATTTAACACCGATTAGAACACATCAAATCAGGTACTTGATTACTCGCTAGCTCAATGAAATCTTGTCATATGACCTAATAGATTCTTTCACCTACCATTTTGGATACACAACAGGACTGATCAAATAAAGTGATTTGAAGGTCGATGACTCGAGTATCTTATACAGTAATTAAAGGCAATACTGCAATCATGTTGAATGATATAAAAATTCAAATCGCACAATTTTGATGATGATAATTTTCTACATTTTTGCACGCCCAATTCAATTCAATTAATTTTTTTATTAAACTGTGTCTACTTAATTCATATTTACAACATGATGGTACCTAAATATCGTGGAAATAAACCTATGGTTTGCGCATGACGATAAAAGATGAGACGAGAGCTTCATTCATCTGATAACTCTTTTCTCATAATATATTTTTGCGCACGTGTTGCCATAATTTTTTTTTTCGACTTTTTTTCAAATAGTAGGAGCTCTATTTACTTCATAACTTCTGTTCAATTTTCGAATATGCAATGAACTTCGAAAATTATGCAAAATATCAAGTATGCTATATTTTTTAAATTTTAATTTCAAGCCCTATCGAAATATGCAAAAATATATGGGGCGCCCCATTTGAAAAATATATTTTCATGCCGAGATCAGATAAAATATCAGTTTCCAGAAAATTTAATTAACCTCATTGAATTCTACGTAAAAGTAGCTACAGCAATATTTCGAAAATGTACATTTTCGAAAACATCCTCTAATTATGTTGCGGTGATTGATAACGACATGCAGTTTTCACCTATAAGTTTCTCATGAAAATTGGCCATCAGACACCAACATCAGTTTCCGTCTATCTATATAATACAGAAATAGGACTTTACCTTCAAAATTGTCCATTTTGGCCCACCCTGTACTAAATTTTAGACAGATCGAAAGAGTTGTTTCGGAAATATGCAAAAAAAGGCTTAAATTCAAAATGGCCATAACCACTCGGCGGATTTTACCCATTAACGAACTCAACCCAGATATTTATGCTCTAAACCTATCCTGTAAGTTTCAACTCTCTAACTAATTTCGTTCGAGAGTTATCGTGCTTATAAGGGCGGACAGAATTGGATTTGACGTGTTTATGGCGGAACAAGCTCGCAAAAATGCGTATACGGACGTCGTAAAGTTAGTACTAATACTTATACGCATTCATTGAGTCCACTTATTGCGAGTTTATTGATCCGAGATCCACCCTGAATAGTCTAGTCAACAAGTGCATTTTAGGTCAAATAAATTTTTTGCGTATTCTCCGAAAGTTATGATTGAGATGTCATTCGATTCGGCATGGTATGTAGTCAGTTTTTGAGAAATTCTAAGGCCGCTCGCAAAAATTGCAATATTTATAAACAATTAAGTTTAAAAAAAAGAAGGGGCTTTGGATTTTCGTCAATATTTCAAATACTATCTGGGAGAATTCAAATTTGATAAAAGATTCAAGAAGAGAAGGAAATTTCCTGAAAAAATGTCCCAACTGACGGATTAAGGACCAATATTTATAATTTTCCCAGGGGCCAGGGGGTTGAAAATACTCCCGAAAACGGGTACTCCGGCTTGCGTAAGCCTCGCCCCCTTTCGGAACTTTCATGAATAAATATTATTTAAACTTATTAAATATGAGAGTAAAAAATTTAAAAAATTCAGGCGTCTGCGGGAAAGATTATAATGAACAATAATCCGTTGTCCAAAATTGTTTATCGCCACTTTTGAATTAGTTATCCATTAGTTAATTTTTTTTAGCACAAACATTAACATTGCAAGTGCGATAATTGTTGAACTATTAATCTGATAATTTTTTCCTTTCGTGGAGCTATTTTTCAAAGGTCTTGGAATAGTTTGTTATTAACAATTTACTCAAGTGAAAATTATAAAGCTTCAATTATGTTTCAAAAGAAAATTGTAAATTATCTCATAAACAACGCATTGGTTTACAACAATTCTTTAAACAATAGCAGATAATAATTATTAAAAATCATTTTTGGCTAGTTTCTGATCTTAAGAAAACGGATCAATAGTAATATTATAAATTTTAATGCTTGTGGCTTTTACTTGATGCAAATCCATATTAACTCAATGAAAAATTATATACGATTTACACTTATTTATTCAAAATTGTGACGCGTTTCGTCGACACAGCGACTTCATCAGACTACATCATACAGTATGATGTAGTCTGATGAAGTCGCTGTGTCGACGAAACGCGTCACAATTTTGAATAAATAAGTGTAAATCGTATATAATTTTTCATTGAGTAATATTATAAATTGAAGCTTTATAATTTTTCACTTAAGTAAATTGTTCATAACAAAACGAAAATCGACAATTTTAAAATTTTCCAATAGAAATCTATTATAAGACCTTTAGAAAATAGCTCCACAAAAGGAAAACATTCTCAGATTAATAGTTTAACAATGATCGTTCTTGCAATGTTACTGTTCGTGCTACAAAAAATTGTTAATTAACTAATGGATAATTCATTGAAAAATCACGATAAACTTTTTTGGACCACGGATTATTGTTCATTGATCTATGCTGCAGGTGCCTGAATTTTTTCAATTTTTTATTTTTATATTTAATAAGTTTAAATAATATTTATTCATCAAAGGTACGAGGCTTGCGCAAGCCGGAGTATCCGTTTTCGGGCGTATTTTGAACCCTCTAGGAAAATTATGAATATTGGTCCTACAATTCCAGCAGTTAGGATTCTTTTTTAGGAAATTTCCTCCTCTATTTGAATCTTTTTTCAAATTTAAATTATCACAAACAGTTTTTGAGATATCGGTGAAAACCTAAACCTTCTTCTTTCTTTTCACATAATCGTTTACAACTATTGCAATTTTTGAGAGCAGCCTTAGCATTTTCTCAAAAACCATCTGCATGGCATTCCGAATCGAATGACACCTCAATCAAAATTTTCGGAGAATACGCAAACATATTGACCTAAAAGAACTTGTTGACTAGACTAGAATGGAAATTGCAGGGACTGAAATTCGAGTTAAACTGTCATACTTACAGCATCTGAAGATTGCTCAACTTTTATAGACCTAGCACATCCGAGCTCTATAATCGCTGGCACTACAGGCATGACTTTATGGAACACAGGGTTTCTGTTGAGCAGTAGTAAGCTCAGGTTTCTTTCAATTTCTCCGATGTAAGGCATGCCGTTCCCAAAATACTTCTTCACAGTTTTATCTTCTCTTGGAAGCACAATTATGTGGTGAAACAACCGTACATAAATTGAAAATATTGCGGACAATATTCTATCTTTAAACGACAATTCCCTTCCTATTGGCAGGTTGTGGTCAGGCGAAGATATGGGATGAGAAGGATTCCCTACAGTATCTAGAGCGGGAATAGGAGCACCAAGTGACGTGACACCAATAAGGGGGCAGTTGAATTTCGCCGCGAATGCTCCCAGGGTTGGAAATAACCATTCAGAGATAACAAGATCAAATTTCTGGTCGCCATTAATAAGGCTCCTTATTTCTGGGTTTTTGAAAAGGCCTTCATGTAAACTTGAAAACGTCTGACTGAACGCAATGTCTTTCAAGAACACGTTAAAAAAATTTGGTTTGTGAAGCATGAATCTCATAGAATCTTCCGGTACACTTCTGATTATCTCGTACAAATATCCAAGATCAATTTCGGTCAGATTGGTTAAAGTTTCATCCTTTAATGGGTTCGGGGAAATAGCGGTGACCTTGTGACCTCTCAGCGATAGCTCCTTCCATATTGGCTGGAATACCACCTGGTGACTGACTGAAGGAATAGTTGACACAAAAAGGATGTTAGCATTTCGCACAGGTTGCACGTAACTATAAAGAAATATCATCCACAGCAACATTATCGAGTATGCGGACTACACATATAAACCTCTATAATGGGTTGGTAGTTTATGTAGTGTTTGTATATAAATACATTGGTGCTTGATATACAATGGCATTATTGTATGATTAAGATATGATAGAAATTTTTCTTTTCAAATATTTATGTTGATTATTTTGAAGCGTAAATGAACCCATGATTTGCCAATTCGAGTTGTATGGAGTCTGATGTCTGTAGATGTGTTGAAATGAAAGGTCACTGTTCCATCAGGGTCATTTCAAATGACGGATTGCCATATCGTGCATGTTCGAGAAAGTCTGTTTCATTAGTTAGAGTAGGTGCATTTCACCACCTCATTTGAAGAATTTTGAGAAGGTAATCAGACAAAATTTCATTGACTTTTCATGATCAATTTATTCCATTTAACGAAAATGGAATAATTTCAGCTTTATTCGATGTATAATTGTCTACCTACTGATAACATACAGTGCGACAAATACTTCTTTGCGCGTATGTTCCGGGAAACATCGCGTTATCATTTTGGTCAAATGTAATTTTCGAATTTTTTGAAAAATTTCAATGGAGTTGGAATATTTCCGAAAAAATTGTTATAAAATGTGAAGGAATTTGACCGCCTGACCGGATAAATGCAAAGCAGGCAGATAATAGGGACGGGATATCATGGAATAACACCATGTACCCTTGTACACATTCCTGTTGCCGTAAATTTAATATTCAAAAGAAAAAAAATACCATAAAATAATATTTATCATAATATTGCGTTATCCCAAAGCGGGTAGCTCTCAAATAAACAATCTGGTACCAATTTGAGCTGTTTCTCACTGTCGAGCGGCATTTAAAAAGCTTTTATTTCTATTGAATTTAGCAACGTAAATATGTGAATACGCAGTTTGCTCCTTTCTTTTACTAACAGAAGTAGATAAGTTTGTATTTCAGAAAACAAGTTTTTGATGTTCTCTGGGTTTCTTGCAAATGGTCAGTTCTACGGACGGAATAATCATTACGCCTTACCAGCGACGGGCCCCTGAGGGGTGGGGGGAGGGGGTCTTTCCAATATTGAAAGGAGTTGGCAAATTTTCAGAGCAGTTGGAAAAATTTTAAAGCAGCTGGAGAAATTTTAAAGCAGCAAAATCCATCGAGTGGTTTCGGAGTTATGGCCGATTTTAGTAAAAACTTTTTTTTATGAATATTTCCGAAACCGATCGCTCGATCTATCTGAAATTTAGCATCAAATTGTAGAATCATGACCTTTATACGCATGTGAAGTTTTGTATTGAACAGATAACCGCAAAGTGTAAAAAAAAAAATTGAAAATTACAAGAAAAAATTTCTACAATAGCTTTCGA
Organism: Halyzia sedecimguttata; assembly: GCA_937662695.2. Taxonomy (NCBI): domain Eukaryota; kingdom Metazoa; phylum Arthropoda; class Insecta; order Coleoptera; family Coccinellidae; genus Halyzia; species Halyzia sedecimguttata. The sequence goes on along the minus strand of OW569411.2, from coordinate 10,525,529 downwards.
ACGGAGTGAGCTAGGCAGTTGAAATTTTCAGAGTAGGTTAGGGAGATGAATATCTCGGTTATGTTTGTTATTGGGCAAAATAGGCCAAATGGTTTCGGCGTAACGAAAAAAAAATTTTTTTTTAAGTAACAAATTTCAAATTCAATTTTTATTCAATTCAGTTTTACCATAAAAATGCATTGATATCATTTTCAACTCCAACAAGCTAATACTTTCGGAGATATGATTTTTCTAAATTTCAATAATGAATCGTACTTCTATGTTTTCATAGAATGCTATAATTATTCTATCTAACCTTTATTATATGATCTGTGTTCATACTCGTACATGTCATTCTGTTCTATAAGAGAGAGTCAAATTCATTTCAGCTATTTTAATTTGATTTCTTCCATGGTGCAGTTCTCATTCTCAGATCGCCCATTTAATCTTGATAAATAAACTATTATTTGAATTGAATTTCCTTTATGATGCAGTTTTATCATAAGAATACATTGATATAATTCCCAACTCTGAGAAACCAATACTATCGGAGATATAATTTGTCTGTTTGAACTAGAGCGCCAGAAAGCTCCTGTCCACAGGGCTTGAACCAATTATTTATTCTTGAGAAAAATATTTAAAGCTGCTTTTCCGGCGCCATCTTTAGGGGGCACCCCCTACTTTTTTAGCAACTATTTATATACACCCAGTGGACAAACCTGGATTTTCCGTCCTTCAAACTGGACCCTGTATAATCATAAAATATATCATACTTACAGAATTCAGCACACTATTTCCTCTCTTGAATAAACCTCCCAGTTCTTTCACGTTTGGTAGAACAGGCATGATATTATGAAATATAGGATTCCTGTTCAGCAGCAACAGGCTCACATTACGTTCTATGTCTCCGATGAAAGGCATGTCTGGACCAAAAATCCTCTTCACTGTTTCATCTTCCTTTGGAAGAATCACGTAATAGTGGTATATTTTCGCATAAACAAAAAAAATTGAAGAAAGTAGTCTTGATTTAAACGAAAGTTTCTTGGTTAACGGTAGTCTGTGATCTGGTGCAACCACTGGATGAGCAGGATTACCAATGGTGTCAAAGCCAGGAATTGATACACCAAAGGAGGATATTCCTATCAGAGGACATTGAAATTTGGCTGCCAGAGCTGCTGCTGTAGGATATAACCATTCCACAATCACCACATCGAATTCAACACCGCTCCTTATCAATTTTTGTAGTTCGGGACTTTCAAGACCAATTTCATAAGCGAATGATAGAGCTTTGCTTATGAACAAATCCTTGCGGAATGCCCCCAGAAAATCTGTGTTATGGAAAAGGAATTTTATGTCTTCTTTTGGTAAATTATTCTTGAGTTCATACATGAATCCCAGATCGATTTCCGTTAAATTAGTCAGGGTCTTGTCGTTGAGGATATTAACTGCTACAGCCGTTACATTATGTCCTTGGAGTGACAGTTGCCTCCAAATCTGTTGATATATCACCTGATGACTGAATGAAGGCACAGGCGCGAAGAAAAGGATGTTAGCATTTTTTGCCGGAGATATACTCAACATCAACAACCCTGCACAAAGACTCATGAAACTCATACTGCGCTCCAAATATATCTAATATATAATCACCGACAAAAAAATTAAGTTCAAATTCTTGATGAAAAAGAACTAATAAAAACTAGGGAAGATAACACTTTTCTCAACTGTTCTTGACATTTGGGAGCACCCGCTGCATTTGTTGTATATGCATGTTTCAACTTTTATCAACGAGGTGGATTAAATAAGTACCAACTCACTGGAAACAAAAGATTATAAATCTGTATAAACCTTTATATAGGTATTACTTTCTATTTATAGATTCAAATATACTGCTCTACTTTCTTAAGAAATTTTTTTGTTGAAACAAGCGGTAGGTATTCATTACAGGTTACAGATTACCATTACAGTGTGTCCCAACCTCAGATCAATAAGTATAAACTGTTTACCTATTGATCTGAGATCCCAGCCAAATGGAGCATGTGATAAATCTTTAGAAATTATTTCTGATTAACTACTCATCACAAATGCCATTTATTGTGGGCTTGTTCCGTTAGGAACAGTGTGCTATCATGCATTTTGCCGGTTGTCTGTATTTTGGAATTTTTTGCCGAAAATGGTCTCAAACGATTGAGTTCGACTCATTGATGAATAATTCGGGGTCAAATGCAATTGTGTAACAATGAGTTAGAGAGTTTGAATTTGCAGGATAGTATTAGAGCGTAAATATCTCGGTTATGAGTTCGTTAATGGGCGAAATCCACCAAGCGGTTTCGGAGTTATAGCCATATTTAGTTAAAACATTTATTATGAATATTTCCGAAACCGATCACTTGATCTATCTGAAAGTTAGCATCAGATTGTAGAATTATGACCTTTACGCATGCGAAGTTTTTTGTTGATCGGATGACTATAAACTGGAAAAAATATGAAATAATTTGAAAATTTTGTTTTCACGATAACTCGAAAAATATTGATCCAATTGAATTGAAACTCGATACCTAGATATGCAAAATTTCGACGCATAGACTTGAGCATAATTTCGTGAAGATAGCATGACTAGAAAAAAATGTTCAACTATTTGTTGTTGCTTCCGAAACCAAATATAGGATTGGGTTTAATTTTGGCATTTCGATGACCAATAATGAACAGATCACTAGGAGCCAGAAAAAAAATTAATAATTTAGAAAATCCAAACTGGGAGAATTTTTTCAGTTGTGGAAAATCACATCTGGTAAAAAACATTCGACCTCGGTTCATTCACGTGTTTTATCTGAATATTGCGATCGCTGGTATACAAGGGCTACTAATTTAAATATGGACAGGTATATACGGTGGCGATTCAATAAATGGGTGAACGATGTGTGGAATTTTAAATTGTTTTTCAAGAACTTTCTGAAAGTGTAGGGACTGGGAAGGAACTCGAGAGCCATTTACCCACCTCATGTCAATTAAGTGAGTGTACAAGCCAGTTTCAAGGAAATAGCGTAGTGGTCCTTGGGCCAATTTTTGCGCGTATGTTCTGGGAAATATCGCGTTATCATTTTGCTCAAATGTCTGTAATTTTTGAATGTTTTGCTGAAAATGGTCTTAACGATTGGGTTCGACTCCCCGATGCAGAATTCGAAGTCAAATTTGATTCTGTCTTGCCGGCCGTTGCCACGATAACTTGAGAACGGAAAGGGCTAGCAACTTGAATATTTGAGGGTAGGCGGCGCATTCCAATACGATGGACAAGTTCGTTAATGGGCATAATCGGCTGAGTGGTTTCCGAGTAATGATTTTGTTTTCAACCAATATAAATCCGATCGAATTGAAATTTGGGGAATAGTTGTATAATATAAACCTAAGCACGTTTGTGAAATTTTGTAAGAATCGTCGCATCAGAAAATTTTAAAAAAATTATTAAAAAATATTATTTGTCACGATAACCTGAGAACGGAAAGAGATAGCGACTTCAAATTTTCAGGTTAGGTTGTGCATCTGAATGCGCCATTTGAGTTTGTTTATAAGCATAATCGGCCGATCGGTTTTGGAGTTATATCCATCTGAAATTTGGTTTTTATTTCCTCAATAACTCGAAAAATACAGAACCGATAAAATTCAAACATGGTTATTGTTATTATTTGTAAGCGTTGTAGCAAAACTCCGTACGTAAGAAAATTTTCAAATGATCCTGTCCTGTTCACTTTAACCGTCTAACCTACTCCTAACCATGTATAACACAGTATGTTTCTTTGATCCAATTTAAACATCGTTAAATTATGGGAGAAAAAAATAAATTACTTTCCTTCATCTTTATTTATAATCATCATTAAATTCATCTACAAATAAATTTTCGATGTCTTCCTCTACTTTTCTTTTTTTTATTACAGGCTCCATAGAAATGCTCACATCGTTACAATGGCTGTTGTTCTTTTCAGAATTGTCATCCACCACGAAATTCTCCTCTTCTTGTTTTGTCACAATTACATAATCGTCTTCTATTAAAGGTGTTTCCACCTCTTCTTTTCGTGGAAAATTTGTTATTGATGTTGAAACATCTTCTTCAATCACAAACTTCTTATCTTCCACATTTGTGGCTATGGAAATATCTTCTTCAATCACAAACTTCTCCTCTTCCAAATTTGTTGAAATTTTAATATGTTCTTCTTCGAAGTCACCCCCTTCAGTTTGACACTCGATCTTTGCTGCAGGCACCAGAACGTTATTTTGAATTATTCTAATATTATTGTTTCCTGGATTGCCATCACTATTAGCGGAATATTGGAGATTGTGAAAAACTTTTTCCATATTTCTCAAACCTTTCAAGCAAGTTGATGATATATTAAGATTTTCATTAGTGCAACCAGTCATAAATATACTATTAATGACTTCACCAAATGTTTCAAAAACAGTAGAATTATCGTGCTCAAATACTGAACATAGTATTTCATATAATAATTCCTGACACTGTCTATTATTAAAAGGAGCTTTTATATTTCCACTTTGAAGCATCAGAATATTTTCAATTAGGAAGGAAATTATTTTTCCTAAAATATCGTAATCAAGTGAACTATCATTCATCAAAATTAGTAAACCTTCAAGGGAAGTTATACAAGCTTCCAGTTGATCTTTTGTCTTTGATGAGGTTATCTGCACTTCAGTGTTTTTGGAAGTGATACTATTAAGTATCATGTTCTGTTTGGTTTTAGAAGATTTACCTTTCATATTAGTATGAACTTTAAGCGTAACACCTTCTTCAACGGGGGTATTATTTTCAATTATCTGAGAAACCAATACATTTTGCAAAGGTTTTTCTAATCCATGTCCAATTAGTAATAACTCCAACAGTATTCCATACAAATACTCTTGGAATACACAGAAATTCTTATAACATTTGCAGGTTTTACTCTTGTTAAAAATATTTCGTAATATTTCTGAAACAAATGGATAAAAGGGAGCCATCCTCCCTTTCAATGACAGAATCAAAGCACTGAGAACTTGCATTATTTTTGTTTGAATCTCCATTAAATTGAAGGACAAATATTCTGACTCAATAGATGTTTGTTTAGAACATATATGAACCGATAATCCTCTCTGTAAAACACTCAAAATTTCTTGAGGATATTCTATAATACCAGTACCTTCTCTGAGGAATATTAAAAGCCATTCTAAGCCATTCTTTATGATTAAGGTTCTATATTGTAATCGCAAGTAGGAATTATCACCCAGAGGTGGATCGCTTGTTGTAAATGGTTCTATATCTTTCACATCAAATCTTTCAATCTCCAAGTGATGCTCGAAGATGGCATCCAGACACTGATGACATGTAACACATAATCGTCTTAAGCTGAGAGTCAAGTTGTTCATACAACTAGTTGTGTTATTGCCAATAGTAGGAATTTTTTGGCTGTAGAAAAATGCTAGAGCTGAGTCTGTCACCAATTCTTCTGACGATGATACCAAAAAACTCAATAGGTAGTCTTCAATTTTTCTCTTATGTTGTTTACAGAAACTTGAATAGTACTTCAAACATAAAATAAGACATTCAAGTGAAGCTGTTTTGATATACAAATCTGTTTTACTATTCAAAGAGATATCCAGAATGGGACTTAGGAACTCCAACCCCAATTTTCTACTGAACTCGGAATGTTTTTGTGAGCATTCAATTATACTTCTAAGGGCCTTCAAGTATATCTCCTTATTTTGACTATTTTCATAATTGGTTAGAGAACATTTCACCCAAAATGATCCATGTTCAGATAATACATTTGAAGAAATTTTTTCAATGCATTCAGTAATCAATTGTAAACCATCTAACCTTGTGGAGGATGCACTCAATAATTTATTTAAATGTGCAACAAAAGATTTTTGATATTCTTCATTACTCAGAAAATTTCGTATGCAGCTTACTGTTATCGATTTCGACTTGCTGTCTTTATATAAAGTCAGTGTTTGATCAAACAAATTTTCTGTAAACATTTTAAGTTTTACTGATCTTTTTTAGTTTACAACTAATTTAGAGGTTAACTCGCATGACATTCGTTGAAAATGAGGTTAATTTTTACTACCGCTACACCACAGAATCTTATTATGAATAAAATTCATAGAGAAATATAAATGTTTTGTTTAGCTTGCCCTTGGGGCAAATATATTACAAGATTTTCATGTAGATTTGAATTTTAAGGCAGTTTCTCCATTTTAAATTATCGGGTTGTCTTTATGAAATGCATCTTATTATTAGTAAAGAATCCATGTGAGCGACAGCTGATATCTGTTGATATTACTTGATATCTACATCATTCATTCATTTTTTTCGGTGTTTTTGGATTATTTTAATATTTTTCGTTGAATTTAGTAGTGGATTTCATTGAAATCCCTATTTACAATACTTTTTCCTGCATGTCCTACCTATACAATGGAATTGTGATTTAGGCACCCATAAAAGATATTATTATTTATTATTGTTGTTATTGATATCAGCTATTTATGTAAGTGGAAACCACATTCGAAATCATTCCTTTTTAATTTTTACATGAATATATAATTTCCTTAAACAGAAAATAGCAATTTTCGTAGTTTTGATTAACACATATATGGAAACACATAATACCAGTCCTACGAAGGCAATCACATCGAGAAGAAGATACTGATACCACGGTATATCTAATGAAGGACTGCGGAGATGTCTTGCACCTTTATGTCTTATCACATATTCTATCCACCAGACAGCTTTTTCCAGCCCCTCCATCGGGAAATCATTAATGAGCTTCCCAATTTTGACAGAATTCTCTTTGTAACTGAAAATAAAAAATTTTCGAAATAATAATTCTTAATTTTCAAAGAGGCGAATTAATATGATAATTTCTAAGAAATTAACATTCTTTAGCACTCTTGTTCCGCGGAACAGAGTGCTCATCAATTTGCCAAATGTCTGTAATTTTCTAATTTTTGGCTGAAAATGGTCTTGAACGATTTGGTTCAAGCACTCACTGATCAAGAATCGTGGTCAAAATCTGCAGAACATGTGGTTTCACAGGACGGTACCACTTGTCATACTGCCCATGACACAATGACTTTATTGAAAACAAAATTCGTTGATTCGATCATTTCAAGAAAAGGACCGATACATTATTCGCCTCGTTCTTGCTATTTAACTCCATTGGGCTTCTTTCTTTGGGTTTACATTAAGTTATTGTTTTAACATACGACTTCATTCCTGCCAGCGTTTCCGTGGTGGACATTCAAATGATGTTTTGTTCCATAACTAATGGTATCCATTGTACTTTATATTAAAATAAAATTTTCAATATTTTTCAAATAAATTATGTGTTTTATTTACAAAATAAAATGGAGCGCTCTTAATGAAAAACCCGTTACATTGGCCAGGTATTCTATAAGTAATACCACAGCCCCCTATATCTACTAGCCTGGAAGATGATAAAATGGCAACACCGCTCTGAGTCGTACGCCAGGCGATTCAGTGGAAGGTTTGTTATTGCAAATGGATGATTATTTCTGATTCTGGAGTTAACCATTATTGTTTTTCGCGGGCATTTCGTGGTATTTTTGTGTACAACGGTGTGAGATGTGAATTAATGCATTGCAGTGATAAATATGGTCGGATATTTGCATGTTCTGTGATTAAGCTGCAGTGAAATTTCCTTTGGATTATTTCTACTTTGAGATGAGTACATTTCAGTTAGACTATAGACAACAAGATGGACTAGAAATATGAGTGAAATAGAACTTTCATTTCTTCCGATTTTATAAAACATTTTGATGACCTTTCTAATAATTTTTCAACAAAATTTCAACAAAAATTGATACAGCTGGATGGGAGATCAAGAAGCTCAAAGATTCTATTTATTTTTATAAATGTATTCAATTTCCAAAAGTCTGCATCTGTAGATGCTTCAGTTGAAACAATAAGGACCTTATTCATCTTGAATTATTCATTAAGAATGTTCAGATTTCCTGCAGTGATTTGAAATGGATTCTTGCTTTCGATCTTACCCCGAGCAGATGGTCTCATAGTTGAGACATGCTACAGAAATATAATTAATGGGGATTCTCAATTTGTTTTATCAACATTTTTACACAGTTCAGATCAAAAAATAATTTAATGCGAACTTACTCTTTATAGCATTGAATTGATATTCTGAATTCACAGAGACTTCTAGTTGAGGTTTACATTCGTAAATCATTCTAAATTCACTTTGTTCTGTTTTCGCAAATTCAATTTTGAAAAATTTTGTAGAAAATACTAATTACAATGTTATTGTCCACCGAATGGAAATAAACAGAGAAGTTTGTAGATAGCAGTAACTCACCATTATATAGTAAGATCCAAAACAAAACAAACTCTAAGATTATCACAATTTTCATTAGCCTACCTCATTAGTCTTATAATAGTTATGTTTAGGAATATATATTTATTTTGAGAATTTCATTCAAGTTTATAATTTGTTTGCCAAAAGTTAACCCTACACCTTCTCGTGGTTCTTGCTGAACAATGAATTTACAACTACCTATAGGTTTCTATTTCAACTTGATCTCAATAATATTGTGCAGAATGAAATGTAGTTATTCAATTTATTGAAAAAGTAGGGTCTCATATTGTTTATTCATCCAGTGATTCCAAGCAAGAAAACCTATTCAATGAGTTCTCTAGAGTTTTAAATTGGAAATATACGATATCCAGCGCTACCGCATTGAAGAAGTATGCCTCTGAGAGACGATAAATTGCGGCGTTGTCGGACTGTGTTCCAGGCTATCTCTATAGTGGGCTGTGGTAATACCTATACACCATTAACCGTTACTCATTTTTATCTCACCTTATATTAGTCATAATTTCATGTATGGCTGATGTAAGCCCTTCAACGCTCAGATCCTCTAATTCAATACGTATGCCAAAACCATATTTAACAGCCGTATCCACGTTCATAGTTTGGTCGTATAGGAATGGTATACCAATCACCGGTACATGGTGATTTATTGTTTCTTCCATGGATTGCAGACCCCCTTGAGTGATGAACAGTTTAACGTTTGGATGAGCTAGAACAAAGATGTGTTGATCACATTAGGCTTTGAAATTTTGAAAACGGAACCGAGTGACCCAAAATTTCGATAATTTAATTCCATATCCAATCGGAATATTTTGTCTAATCTGAAAAAGTGAATCCTACAATCGTGGGCATATGAAACCTATACATAAATTGAACGAGGATATTCATAAAAATGCTACAACTTTAAGCAAAAGTTAGTTATTTTCTTTCCAAAATGGACAAATTATTCCTTAAAGTCAAAAAGACACCCGTTGAAATATATAGTCGACTCTCGATAAATTGACACTCGTTAATTTGAATCTCTTGATAATTTGAAATGTTTTTCCAGACCCTTGAAAAATACTCAATAAATTGAAAAAAATCAATATTAATTGGTCCCCTATGTAATTCGAAGTTGAACGAATGGTATCTTGCCCGCCAACATTCAATAATTTGAAGTCCGGGCTACCGCACTCTGAATTTTTTATCATGCTCAGACCTGTCGATTCTTTACATAAATGCAGTTCGCTATTCTCATTCCAGTTTATATTCAAAGTTGAAACGTTAATTTTTGATTTGTGTTATTAAACTGATTTCAAGAAAGACAAAGTGCCTTTCCATAAGTGGAAAAAAGCATGCGATTGAAGCTGTGGATGGACAAATATTTGAAATAATACATACCTAAATCACGAATTTTGATCGAACTCTTGATTATTTCAATTTTCACTCAAGAGGGAGTCAGGGACTGCAAGACATACTACCTTTATATATTCTATGTTCTCTGGTTTGAGGTTTTCTCTATATTATAGTTCTAGCTGAATCCGACAGACGTTGTCATACGATAAATAGACAATATTATCTCAAACCAATCAGAACTGGACCAGCGCATTCGCCATTTTGCGCGGTCAGTTCTAGGTATGTTCCATAAGGAACATACATGGTACAAACTAACATCGATATTTATATACAGGGTAAATCATTAAGTTTTACATAAAGTTTAACCATAGATTAGTTGGTCGTATAATTATTGCCTATGTCTATGCCCTGTACATATAGGGTGTAAAGTTGCACTGCAAACTTAAGGTCTATTGTGCCCCCCCCATCAGAGCTGTCGATGTCATTACCATCCACAGCTAGCCTTCCAGTTTCAGAGTTCTGATGAACTTCAGTATTTATAACCTGAAGAAATTGACTAACAGACAAGTCATGTTATCGTTTTACTATGCTTATTTTTGCTCTAGAGTCAAGTACGGCATAATTTTTTGGGGTCGTTTTTCTTTTGCTGTCAGGGTTTTTCGATTGCAGCAGAGAGCACTGAGGACGATTATTGGCGCTCGGAGATATGCATCATGTGCGGGCATATTCAGAGAGCTGAAAATTCTAACGGTGCCTTGTCTATTCATTATGGAGGTCTTACTGTTTGTGCGACAAAATCCACATAATTTTGTAGCTAACAACGCTCATCATGATTACTCTACAGGTATGGGGACCGATATGCTTTTCCACTGCACAACCTATCCACAACAGAAAGCAATCCAAGCTATGTTGGTATTCATTTGTTCAACAAATTATCTGCTGGTCTGAGAAATATTGAGGATATAAAATTGTATCAGAGAAAATTGAATGATTTTTTCATTGAAAAATGTTACTATAACGTGGATAGCTACTTGACGGATCATATTTAGTTTTCCTTGTGTACCTACAAATGTATGTATCTGCATATGTAAGGCTTTATCTGTATGTGTGCATATTCATTTCGAGAGTTCTATAGTTGTTGGTTGTTCATTCTATTGTATTGTTGGACCTAACGTGTCCTATGTCATTGTATATGGTCTCATGGATTAAGAAACTTTACTTTACTTTACTTTAGTGATTTTTTTGCAAAAAATCAAGTTCATGAAATGATTCCTTCAGGGTGTACAATTTTAAAGTCACTGAATATATTATTTATTACTCACATAGTAACGACGATTGAGGAATCCACGTTTGGATAAAAACATTATTTGGCTTTCCAGGCAATTCATCCGATTCCCATTTCCAAACGACATTATATGGTAGCGCTGCGAACGTTTTAATGAGAATTTCTTTGGTTTCGTGCGGTAGGTCACGGCTGAGTGTGTTGGATCCCAAACTGAAGTAAACAACACCATTCTTACTTCGGTCCAAAAATTCCTTCAGTTCCTAAAAAAATAGTTCTGATTAGGTTGGTCAGAGTACCTACGTAATTACATCTACATTCGATTCGATGCCTCAAGAATATGGCTTAAAAACGTTTATTGAAAACAGTCCTCGGCAAATATGTTTGTCCTAAATCTCTAGAACCGATTTGAACCGTCCCTACTGCGAACTAACACAAGCCTACCATGCATAACTTTAATGGTTAAATAGAGAAGGCACTTGGATTGACGCATTTTATACCGACTTGATATTTCAGTGGTTGATAAAGCTATACGCCCTACCTTCTCAAGTAAAATTGGGTAAATTTAGGGGAGTACCTTGTACAAAATCGGTGCGCATCACTCCATCGAAGACTCATTGCATCCAAGGTTCACTCCATCGAAAATGACGCCCACTTACTCCTGATTTTAGTTATCGACTTTAAGAACAAATAAAAACAACATTTTTACTTCTATTTCAGAATTTTGCTGGGAAGAACTGAATTTAAAATATAAATATATTAATATACCTACCTTTTTCCTTCATTTCGAGCATCCTTCTCGTATAATACATTTCTAATTTCGTTCTCGTAATATATTTCTAACTCAGTATAAAAAGGTTATATCTTTATATAAATTTCTTTATTACGAATGAGAAGTAATAGAGAAACCAATTAAACATAAATAAAGTTCTAGAGTGTAACAAAATATCCTACTCTTTTAATTGATGAACATTTCAACTTACTTCGATAGATTAACTAAAATCATATTTATATGTCATTAAGAGTATTAGATAATGAATACAGCATATTATTCAGATTTCAATTTTATTTCGAATCAGCATATTATACTCGAGTAAACATTATATATTCATATTTACATTAGCTTCACTGGAAGATGTTTTGTACTTGACAAATTTCTGCACATTACAAAACTCAACTTATAGCGCATAGGGACAAAGATTTTCCATAATGGTTCACTAATTGAAAATTGTCGAACACATTCATTCTTATTATTATTATTTCAAATTTTAGGTTAGACCAGGGGTCAGCAACCTTTTTTGAGAAAAAATTACAATTTACAAAATTTAATGGGCCGAAAAATTTTTCTTGCCAACAATATATAGTACTTTCATAAATTAAGTTATTTGATAAGAAAAGTAATCTATTTATTCATAAGAATAAATAATATTTGCGTATGGAACTAAAGAGCCCCAGCTTCACATCCAAAGAGCCGCCTTCTTCGTTAAAATGCGAACCCCGAATTTTTTTAAAATGGACGTATGGGCTTCTGATATGTCGTTTGAAAATCACGTCATTCTCTATTCAAAAATGTTATCACTTTCATGTTCATTGCAAAACTCAAAATAGAAAAATATAAAATCATGTGATTACCGAAATTCATTAAAATATTCCCTCGAATATTCCAAAATCTTATTGCAATAATACTAAACTTATATTACTTCAAGATTTGATTGAAAAAAACTCAATATGTCTTGAGATATTTAGAAAAAACTGAAAAAGAGGCCTTTAAATTGCTCCCCCTAACCTCCCACATCCCCCAACCTCGGACAATTTTGGTATTTTGTACAGGGCATTCCGCTTAACAACTGTGATAAATTTCAACTTTTTCACATGTTTGCCATTATTTTGGCTAATTTGACTAAGCTATTAAGGAGACAGAAAAATCAGTAGATAGTAACGGAAAATAACTACATTCAGTCCCACTTTTGGCGTCTGACGCACGTTGCAGAAACAATGTTTTACATTTCAGTTTGTTTATTTTTTACTGAGGATTCACCACCCACGTTGAGAAAAGTAAGAGTTAAAAATTTATATCAGATTTGAAATTTGGTCCAAATATGCTCTCATTGTTTTTTGAGTGACAGTAATAGTTGCAAGTGTTAAGAGAACCTTTTCTGAATTGAAAATAATATCTACAATTTTCTGCAGTCCACATGTCACAAAACTGATTATTTGAATTGGTCATGAAAGGGTTTACTACAGTATAAAATTATCAGAAATTATTGAATATTTTGCAGTACAAAAAGTGCGACAAAATTGATTAGGTTACTAGGTGAAGAATGATTCATTCGTTTTGTATCTCTACATAATTCTGTATGTTTACTGAACTATCATTAAAGTGTAATGAAACATTCCCTTTATTATGTTTACTTTCAGTCATCTAAAATGCAGGCAAAAAACCTTGGAATTAAATGCATGCTGTCATTGTAAAGGGTGGCAAATATAATTTTTGCTCGGAGCGGCTTAGAAGCTGGAACGGACCTGCGGTATAACAGACAATGCGGACTATTTCCACTAGATCAGAGGAGCATATGAGACCATGTTCCTTACCGGCACCTTCTTCTAAAGAAGTATTTAGGATGGCAGCTGTTCTGCTTTGGATTGAGGCTTTTTTTAAACAGGTGATTTTCTCTTAGGGTTTCAGTTGCTTACAAAAAACAGAGATCCGTCACTTGTAGTTTTTCCCAGGGTTCAGTTCTGGGACCCTTGTTATTTTTGATTTACACTGCTGATCTCCTCCACCTCTTACGTTCGTCTTGTTCTCAGTTGTCTGACGACATTAAGATATATACTAATACCATCCCCAAATCTGATTGATCTGGTGATTGGTTGATCCCATTGAATCTAGAATAGTGTTGTGCTCTTCACATCGAAATGCACAATCCAAGGCACACATACTTCTTGAGCGACTTCAACTCACTCCGACTGATTTTCATGAGGACCTTGGAATGCCTATCACATCGGACCTGATTTGGTCGAAGTAAGTGGAAAGATTACAGCCAAAGCAAGAAGCTTGGTTTTCATGGTTTTCAAATGTTCAAAGATCTATACTTATACTACTATACTTATATCCGCCCTATTCTTGAATTCACCGGACCTGCCTGATGTCCCATCCTCAAGTCAGATATAGGATATAGATCAATTAGAAGCAGCTCAAAGATGGACCACTCGTATAACTTACCTACTGTTGAAGCCTTCTTCGACCACAACACAAATAACTTAAGGGGAAACATGTATAAATTGCGTGTCATAACAGCCCCCGTCAAACACTTTTTATCTAATAGAATATTCTTCACAACTGGAACAACTTACTGGCTCACGTGGTGGGAGTTCCAAGTATAGATATGTTCAAGAACAGGATCGACCAAGAGAGGAGAGCTCAGTTCGTTATCTGACCGGTGTTTTGTCTTACTACCGTGACACTTCTTATTCTTTCTCACTGTTTTCATTTTTTTGTTTCGGTTTTATTGTTCAGAATATATACAAAATTTGATTTTGTATTTTGAGCTTTCACAGGCCTTGCCCCAGCTGTGCCAATTCAATTAATAATAATAATATTCGTAATAAACAGAATTGAAAAATGTGCTGTTGCGCCTCATGTTTTGACACTCAGCCATTCAGTTTCAGAAGATGAAAAAGAATTACTGAAAAGCAATTGGTAACAGGGTCCACTTTAGAGCATTCATTATTGTACAAGGGGTACGAGAGAGCCGTGAACTATGATCTACTGTGCTCCCCTTTCAGGGGCTAACCAAGTTTTTCCCGGTTTGCAGCTCCACATGTGGTTTCAGAGTTCTGATGAAGTCCAGTGTATGGAATGGCTTCAGGGAGGATATTTCTCCATCCTATATGATTTCATGGCCTAGGCACTTTTTGTCTTGGGTTCCAATGGCAAGGAACGAGGGGATTTTACTAGGTTTTCAGGAGTATATTCCTCCTCTGAATCTGAATTCGTCGTTTTCTGCTAATCCCAATCTCAAAAGGTGCCTTCTGCGATGACAGTACCATTTTATGGTACTTTCCTTGAAAGCATGGGATGCGGATTTCCTTCCACAGTTTTCCTTCCTGCTTAGCATTTTTGTGAAGCGCCTAACAAATCTAAATCTCTTTATAATATTTCCATCTATAGGAAAATCTGCCGATGGGATGTATTTGGTGAGAGATGTCCAAGCTCTGTAGTTTTTGGGCGCATGTTCTAGGGGAACATCGTCCTATCATTTCGTCCAAATGTCTGTAATTTTCGAATTTCGAGCTGAAAATTGGCTAATAGACTAATTCGGACTCCCTGATCACGAATCCGGTGTCAGATTCTTGGGTGCCGTCCGGCCGGCCGGCCGGCCGGTTTCCCGGCCGTAAGCACGATAACAGGAGCACCGAAGGTCCTATCGACTTCAAACTTTCAGGGTAGGTTTCTGATCAAAATGCGACGGTTAAGTTCGTTAACGGGCAAAATCGGCCGGACGGTTTAGGAGTTATAGACATTTAAAATTTTGAGGTTATTTCCCTGATATTTCAGGAACTAAAGAAGATGTTGAATCAAAACTTGGTAGTCAGTTCGAGGATATAAACGCGCAACTTTTGGCGAAATTCTGTTATGATCGAAATGTTGGTAATTTTTAAAAAAATATTTCTTGTAATTTTTTCGAAAAAAAAATTTTTTTTTCGTGAACTATTCATCAGATTGCAACAAAAACTTGTACTAACGTCAATTGTAGTATTTTGCAACATTGTGCAAAATTTTGGCTCTATACGATTTCAAGTTCTGGAGATATAAGACAAAATGTGTCAAATTTCCTGGGTCTCTCTCAGTATTTTCATCGATTATTATATAATAATCAATAATATTAAGGTATTCAACATGATACTGCTTTTTTTCTTTACTGGTCAGTACGGGCCACAAGGAAGATGAACATGCGCCCAATAGCTCCTGTCCACAGGGCTTGAACCAATTTTTTTTTATTTTGAGTGTGGCTTCTTGAGCTACTTCGTCTATAACCAGGGGAAGAGGCGTAAACTTGAGGGCATATAATGGATCAAAAGGAAAGCATACCTGCTGAATATTGATCATATCCCAATTAATAGTTCATTATTCCCAATGTTGAATTGGGATAATGGAAGTCCAGATATAAATAGACGAATAAGAAGATAATAATAAATGATGGAATAGCTCATGAAAGAGGAAACGTTGTTTCCGAAACGTGCGCCAGGCGACAAGAGTACTAGTGGACGAGAGTGAAGGTACTCGCTGTATATCATGTCCAACTCAAGTTACTTACGTTGTAACCTATTTAGGTACTTACGGGATTCAACGGTACTATTTTCTTGAAGGATCTCACTCCCCCTAATTCGACAATAGCTGGTACCACTGGCATTATTTTGTGGAAAACTGGATTTCTGTTCAAGAGTAACACACTAACGTTCCGAGAAATATCTCCAAGGTAAGGCATGTGCGCACCAAAAAATTTTTTAACACTGGCATCGATTCTTGGTAAAGCCACCCAATGATACAAAACTCTGGAGAAAACCGAATACGAAGTGGACAAAATCCTGTCGTAAAACGACAATTCTCGCCCTAAAGGCAAATTATGATCAGGCGAATATACAGGATGATGCGGGTTTCCGACAGTATCCAGAAGGGTCAGAGGTGCACCTAGAGAGGTCATACCAACTAACGGACAGTTGAAACGAACCGCAAAAGCACCAGCTAGCGGATAAATCCACTCTGCTACCACGACATCGAATTTATGGTCCCCATTTATGATCTCCTGCACAGCAGGCTTCTTCAAGATCCTCTCGTGTAACTCGATAACCAAGTCTATTCCTATTATCTCCTTCAGGAACACCTGAAGGATAGTGGGTTTTTGAAACATATATTCGCTGTACTCCTTCGGAATCTCGTGACGTAAGTTAAACATGGAGCTGAGATCGACCTCAGTGAGGTTGGTCAACGATTTGTCCTTCAGAGGACTCAAAGCTAGCGCCGTTACATTGTGGCCTCTCAAAGACAGCTCCCTCCACACAGGTTGGAACACTACCTGGTGACTGTAAGAGGGAAAGGTGGTGACGAACAATATATTCGCGTTTTCGACCGGATACAGGACTGCCGTAAACAGAAGCAATGCACACCAAATCATCCTAGATCGATTTCTTCACATACGCACTGTTACGATACTGAACTTCACATCGAACTATCCCATTCAAGCATTCTTAAGAAATAAAAATGATAAGATAAAGATAAGGTATTGAATTGTTTCGATAGATAGGTACTTCAAAGTGATTCATCTGTTCACAGGTGCATAAGTTGCTAAATCATCAGATTTCAGCTGGTTTTATGCAATCGCACTCAGCACTTTCACATTTTTGAAATTTCGCAGGAATATGTTTCGGAAATATTTTTCTCTATTTCAGTATCGTAATGAGTCCATTCCAGCACTAAAAACAGTGCTGGAATGAACTCATTCCCGCATTGTTTCTAGTTATATTTTTCGTTTTGTGGTAGTCAGCACTGACATTCGATTCTATCAAATTTCAACACACGTCAATTGTCAATATATATAATATAATCTATTTATAGCGAAATAATTGTTGAGAGGAAAAGTTTTATCTTCATTAAAATAATAAGGTAGATACTAGAGATATCCTTCTTGCTAATTTTGAAACATTCATGCTATAAGGAAACTGTTTTGAATCTGATCTCCATGCCCTACCTACGATTCAACTTCAAATTCCGTAATCTGTCAACTTTCGTAACAGTTACAGCAACTGCCAAGATACAATACAAAAGTCACTAGAATGTATAATCCCAATTTTTTATAAAATTTCAACAGTATTTCACAAAACTTGTCTGAAATAGAGAAAATATCGTCTAA
Source organism: Halyzia sedecimguttata (assembly GCA_937662695.2). NCBI lineage: Eukaryota > Metazoa > Arthropoda > Insecta > Coleoptera > Coccinellidae > Halyzia > Halyzia sedecimguttata. Next base: position 10,507,638 of record OW569411.2, on the reverse strand, counting down.
TACTCGTCGCAGAAGGCAATTCCAACACTCATGCCTTCGAAAACTCGCTCCTTCGTCCTTCAATATACTGGTGTATTAAAGTTTCTAGTTTCTAATGTGATTTACCTTGTTCTCGATAAAGATGATAATCTAGAAACATCGTTAAATACGTTAAATGAGGTTGCGATTCAAATTTATCCTTAACTGAGGACATCAGTTAGGACTTAACGGAGATTTAAACACTTAACAATGCTTTCAGATTCAGTTCATTTTTCATACAACCATCGAATTAAATCCACAATTAAGCTAATCGAAGCTTTGTGAAACCCAATGTCAAACATGTCATAATGTTTAAGTGTCGTATGACCACAGAAAACTATAAATCCGCTGGCCCACAGAAACAGCACTGTTAATTTTGGACCCAACAGTGAATGGTGGCAATTACCATGACTAGAAAATTTCTTTTCCCCGGGATTGAACTCGGGACCCGGCCCCTGAGTCAGACGCTCTACCACTGCTTTTTAAGATTTTTTTGATAGAGCGATAATAATGCACGATGTACGACAAATTAATGAAGCAAATAGTTCTAGAGGGAATGCCATGTTAATGCACAATCAAATTACACATAATTCAAGTTTGGTAATGTATTAATTATGAAGAATATGATCTGTCACCGGTTACAAATAACTTCGGTAAGTTGTGTTCAACGTAGAAATAACCTTATTACTCAGCGAATACAACTCTGTGCCGTCGAAAGCGAATCCATTGGGTTCGAATATCGACGTTTTATTCCTTTCCAGAATTCTTGAGGAATTGATAGATTCCCTGAAATTCCAGATGCCGACTGCGTTGAGGGGAACAAGCGAGTAATATAAATCCCCGTTTGCATTGAAAATCATGCCATCACATTGAGACTGTCTTCTTCCTATCAGGGTCACATCCTTACGCCACTGGTCTCCTCTACATTCTTCCTCGTTCTTCAGGACGTTTGTACTAATTCTGTAGAAGTTGAATGACGTGACAGCTGAGTAGAATACCATTTTTTCGTTACTGAAAATTATAACCATTATTTCAGATACATTTGGACATTTGGAGGGATGAATATTTTTAATTCTCAATAATTTTCTGCAGTATACCGGGTGTCCCAGAAATTAAGGTCTAGACGGAAGCGGTTGTCATAATAGTAATAGTAAGAAAAATACTTAAATAAGCACTCAGTTCCGAGGAACTAGAGCGCCAAAAATTACGTATTTTCAAAATATAGGCATTTCAAACAAAATCGAAAAAAGCTTCCCTCTGTGATGGTGTTTGAACTGCAGCTACTACTAATGTTTTTGGCGCTCTTGTTCCTCGGAACAGAGTGCTAATCATCAATTTGCCAAATGTCTGGCAGTTTTCAAATTTTCGGCTGAAAATGGTCTTAAACGATTTGGTTCGACTCACTGATCAAGAATCCGTGGTCGAAATCGATTCTGTCCGGCCGTCCGGCCGTCCCTTAACACGATAACTCGCGAACGAAAGGAGTTGGAGAATTGAAATTTGCAGGATAGGTTTGGGGCGTAAATATCTCGGACGAGTTCGTTAACGGGCGAAATTCATGAAGCGGTTTCATTTTTGGTGAATATTTCCGAAACCGATTACTCGATCTATCTGAAATTTATCATCAAATTGTATAATCATGACCTTTAGACGCATGTGAAGTTTTGTATTGACCAAGTTACCGTAAAGCGCCAAAAAAAAAAATTTTGAAAATTTTAAAATTTTGTTTCTACAATAACTCTCGAACTGAATGAGCTAGGCAGTTGAAATTTTCAGAGTAGGTTAGGGAGATGAACATCTCGGTTTGGTTCGCTATTGGGCAGAATAGGCCGGATGGTTTCGGAGTATCGAAAAAAAAAATTTTTAACGAATTTCAAAATAATTTTTTTTCAAGATGCAGTTTCACCATAAAAATCCATTGATATAATTTTCAACTCCAACAAGCAAATACTTTCGGAGATATGATTTTTAGAAATTTCAATAATGAATCGTACTTCTATGTTTTCACATAATGCTATATTTATTATATCTATGATTTATTATATGTTCTGTGTTCATACTCGTACATGTCATCCTGTTCTATAAGAGAGAAATAAATTCATTTCAGCTATTGTAATTTGATTTCTTCCATGGTGCAGTTCTCATTCTCAGATTGCTCATTTAATGTTGATAAATAAACTATTATTTGAATTGAATTTCTTTTATGATGCAGTTCTATCACAAGAATACATTGATATAATTCTAAATTCTGAGAAACCAATACTTTCGGAGATATAATTTGTCTGTTTGAACAAGAGCGCTAGAAAGCTCCTGTCCACAGGGCTTGAACCAATTTTTTCATTTTATTTTTATCGAATCTTGAAGGCGAATAAGTTTAGTATTATTATAATAATAAGATTTGGGAATATTTGAGAGAATATTATAATGATTTTCGGTAATCACATGATTTAATTTTTTTCTATTTAGAGCTTTGCAATAAACATGAAAGGATTCGCATTTTTACGAAGAAGAATGACATATTTGAATTTGTTGTATTTCGGGATTTTCCATAAATATGTACAGTAACCAAGATAATGAATTCATTCCATTTGGCCAAAGATTCCTCTCATCAAATGAAACACTTTTTTCATTTACCATTTTTCCAGATTCGGCTCAGGTAAAAAGTTACAAGCGTTTGAAGATTTCACAATGTGCTAATACACTCCCGCATATAAATTATCTATGACATTGTTGGCGGGCGAGAATAAGGCATGGTAACGTGGTTTACAGCTTGATTCGGGATTCCAACGCTCAGGGACGGATCCATAAAATAGTGAAATTTCTGGAGTTTTCCATTTTAAAACATTCAATGAAGAATATCTCGAAAACGGTGCGTTTAATAAGAAATGATGAAGAATAATATAATGTTCTAAAACGATGGAATATTCTTGAAATGACTCAAGAAAAACTTTATATGCTTTCTTTATGCTAATTTCGTTTAGTTTTATGAATCCACGAGTCCATAACTAGAAAACCAGTAGAAGTAGAAAATAACTCATATTTGGAAAATATGTATCATAGTTATAGGAAACTTTACGCCAACATTCATTTTATTCGAAAAAAGGATGTCAAAGCTACAAAATAAAACTGATTTTTTTTCAAAATTTCAACAGCCTGTATCTTTTTACCTGAGCTGAATTTGTTAAATGAAAAAAGTGTTTCATTTGATGAGAGGGATCTTTGGTTAAAATTAATGCAGTGGTCAAAGACTCACCCTGTATAGTTGTCATTGCCGAATAGTTCTCTCACGAGTTTCTCCTTTGAGAAGTTATAGTTATGGTGTGTCTATTGTTAATTGATTATAATTGTTGATCATGATGACAAAAGTTAAGTTCGCTCGATGAACACGTGATATAATATCTACTCATAGAAATGATGTAAATTCGTAAGTATTGGTAACGAAATAACGAAAAGCAATTATTTTAATTTCCGGTGGGATCTAAATTTGAACAAAAAGATGGAAAAATCAACTCAAACAACTATACAAACCTTATATTTCAAATGAGAAGTAGAATATAGCATAAAATTCGATTTACCTCTTATGAGAAATTTTCGGTGATAAAGAAATCCCATCAATTGGTTCTAGTTTACTCATAACAACTCCGTTGAGCAGCCAATCAGAAGCCTCTAGGTCTGAATACATAGATTTATCTCTTACTTTCCAAGATTTCTTGGCCTTTCGAGAAAACACTATTAATCCTGGATCAATAACACTTGAATCTGATATGTAAGCGAAAGTACCATCAGTTTCATCTATGACGATATCATTCAAGAATGCACCTCTTGAGAGACAAACTTCCTCCGGAAAGATGTGGGTGTACAGTCTCCTACCTGGAAGGGGTTAATTCATTTCTCAATATGGTGAATAAGTAGAATTGGAGAATACATATTGACAACAAGCAATTTATTTTTATTATTCTTAATTATTATTGATACTTGAAAAGAGTTAAGGTCTTACACCTATAAATTAAACAAAAATAATTTGAAAATTATGAGCACACTCAACAACAAAACAACAACAAAACAACAACAAAAATGGTTCAAGCACTGACGTGAAGTCAAGAGCTTTTGTGCGTATGTTATATTGTTCATTCTCCTGTATTGGACACTCTCAATCGAATTTACCATAGTAAACTCGATTAAGAGAGGAGAATGACAATATAACATTCGCGCAAAAGCTCAATTGGATCAAGTCTATATTTTTTGAGTTATCAAGGGAATAATATTCCAGGTGGGTATAACTCCGAAACCGTTAGACCGATTATTCTCGAAAACGAACTCAACCCTCCCATTCAAATGCGCAACCTACCCTGAAAATTGCGAGTCCCTATATCCTTTCGTTCTGAACTCACACAAGGCTGCTCAGATCTCCAACACTATAGATCCGATCATGTTCGAACTTAGAACTTGGTAGTAGGGTTAGGTTCTGAAGGCTGTCGCAAAATTTCAGCCATGTCGGACGAATAGTTTCTGATAAATAGAATTTATGTCAATGCCATAACCATCTACTGATAGTACCCAAATCTTTTTGTAGGGAATTTTTGGAATGCGCGTAATTACACCGTTGAGTGTCATCGGTAAACATAGCACATGGATATATGATGAGTGGTAGGTCACTTGTGTGCAGAAGAAACAGAACGGGACCGATAATAGAACCCTGTGGAACACCACCGAAGGCAGGATTCCATATTGGTTTACAACGAGTTTGTTCGTTGTTTGTTGTTAATATTTGTTCAATTGCTGTGAACGGCGCCAAATAGATAAATTTGGAGTATTTTGAACTCAAATTCAAACATCTTTGGCACGATTTTTTCTTGGAAATTGCGTAAACTCACTTCGGTGGTCATGCGGACCATAACCTGTACGGAGTCCGCGTCAAGTTACCCCATAGAACTTTAGATAGTAAACTTAAATGATTTTGCAACACCGTTGTAGTGTTGAATGTTCTACGATGTTTTGTAATATACTTCTATACAGTTTTGATTATATTCAACAAGTGACCTCCTTATCGCACATATGATTTTTGTGTACTCGAATCTCGCTTGTTTCCAAATTGGTTATATCATACTTTAATAAGGTGTACCTAACCAACTATTATCTTATAATCAAATTTTAATGTCTTGATAAATGATAAGTATTTCAGGTTGTTTGTGAATTGAGCGAATTCACGTGCAATTCAAACAATTTGAAATGCAGGTTATTTATCTGAAATAGATGAATTGATCTCACATGATCGCTTTTAGTCTATTAATATTTCTCTATTTACCCCCACTAGTGAATAAAACTTTTAAATTATCTGGTATCCTTATCATCAATACATTTATTTTCATATTGCTTCGATTCTGCACAATCATTCTAAGGATTTCACTCATATATATGCAGGAACATAATTTCATCTAGAAACACATATTCAATTAATAATTTTCAACAGTTGTCATAACTCTCATCACTTTCAATTATTTGATTCCAACAATTTATTTTGTCGATTTATTTTTGATCACTGAAAATTATCATTTTGGCTTGAATAATGGCTTCTGCAAAACTTTTTTGTCAATTACAAATCGCGTACAGGCTCACGCCTCTACTATTAATGTTTATACATGTAGCTGAACAGAATAAACTATAGTATTATTATTAACTAGTTGAATCATAAGTTTGTAGTATGTGTGGAAGTTCATGGTAAGATAAATTGTTATCCGCAATCAAACTTTAGTATTTTCATAAATTTATTACTTCATAGTGAAATATCAATTAATTATGCAAAATACGAGAACTTTCTTATACATAATTCCAATTTAGCTCCAACAGTTCAACGCCAATTTTCAAATGTAATGAACTACGGAACCATAGACAAGATATAATAATATGTACGGCACTAAAAACAAATAAACGGAGGCTTGGACATAGAAATACAAGATAAATCAGAATATAACCTAATAATTAATACATTTATGTGCCTGCCTCGGTTAAATTGGAGTAAATGAGAGGTTTGGGTTTTGATAACATCGATATGCTTTGTGAAACCCAAATTCCGTTAATCGTGTAGAATCTCTGAACGCTTATAACTTTTTACCTGAGCCGAATCTAGAAAAATGGAAAATGAAAAAAGTGTTTCATTTTATTAGAGGAATCTATGGTTAAAATTAATGTACAACTCAAAGACCCACCCTGTACATTTCAATAATTATCACCTACCTTCCTCGTATAAATCGAACAGAACTAGTTTACATGGACAATTTGTGAAATTTCTCTGTCTCTCTCCATCAATGACCCAGAGTACACCCTGATTGTCAATCTCAACTTGTTGCACACTTTGCAACGTCGAACAATTTTTAGGATCAACGTTTTCCTCCCAATTAGGAAAAGGTTTGACGGTAGCATTTTTCCAGTTGTTCTTTTTTGCTGTTGCTACAGTTACCGGTATTCCAGGTTTGTACAGAGGTATAGCAAAATACATGTCATCCTTGAATATTTTCAGTCCCTTGATCTCTCCATTTTCTGGGATATATCTCTTAGTTTTTAAGGCGTGTTGATAAACTTCTTTATTCGGCCAGGTGAAATTCAGTATTTGCCATTTATACTTCAATATGAACTGTTCATGTTTTATACAGAAAATACGGGGAAACGATAAGAACAGTAAAAAAATTACCGGTAGCATTGTAGAAACAGTGAAACTAATGAACATTGGCATGTCATGGTTATCCAAGTCGGAATCCGCGGAGTAATTTCAAGAACTTGAAATAATTGCATATTATTCAGTTGCGAATATTCAAATCGTGGCTATTACGATATCATTTACGTCAATTTTTTTTAACGTTGACTTTTAACAACATGTTGAATTTTCTCGAAGGATTCGGATTCTTTTCAACTCGTTATCAAGTCTACATAGTCAATGAGTATTTATGAATTTTCATGGAGTGTGAATGTGAAATGAGCCATTATGGGTGAGATAGTAGTGAATCCAAAGGGGATATCTTACTGGAGATAACCAGTCTGAATGACCACTCAACCGGTCCTTTCGAAATTTTACGCAGATATCTGGCGTATTATTATTGCGCGTATGTTCTGGGGAACATCGCGTTATCATTTTGCACAAATGTCTGTAACTTTCGATTTTTTTTACGAAAATGGTCTCAAACGATTCGGTTCGACTCCCCAATGAAGAATTCGAGGTAAAATTTGATTCTGTCTGGCCGGCAGTCCGGCCGTCTGGCTGTTGCCACGATAACTTGAGAACGGAAAGAGCTAGCGACTTGAAATTTTCAGGGTAGGTAGCGCATCTCAATACGACGGATAAGTTCGTTAATGGGCATAATCGGCCCAATGGTTTCCGAGTAATAATTTTGTTTTCAACCAATATAGATCCGATCGAATTGAAACTTGGTGAATAATTGTAGAATATAAATCTAAGAACGTTTGTGGAATTTTGTGAGAATCGTATCGCTAGAAAATTATTAAAAAATATTTTTGTTGTCACGATAACCTGAGAACGGAAAGAGATAGCGGCTTGAAGATTTGAGGTTAGGTTGTGCATCTGAATACGAAATTTAGTTTGTTTATAAGCATAATCGGCCAAATGGTTTTAGAGTTATAGCCATCTGAAATTTGGTTGTTTTTTCTCCTCATTAACTCGAAAAATACTAAACCGATTGAATTGAAACATGGTTATTAGTTGTAGAATGCCAACGCGAAAATTCTTGCAAAATTACGTGAGGATAGTATTGGTAGAAAATTTTTAAAAAATCTTTGAAAATTGAAAAAAAAGATTCTATATATCAGTAACTATCCGTCTGAAATTGCTGAAATTTTGCAAGAGCCTTAAGAACCTAACTCTACTGCCAAGCTTCAAGTTTCAACACGATCGGTTTAATATTGTTGGAGATTCGAGCAGCCTTGTGTGAGTTCAGTAGATGGGTGACAGTTACCTCGATAACTTTCGAACGAAAGGAGATAGGGACTTGCAATTTTCAGGGTAGGTTGTGTATCCGAATGGGAGAGTTAAGTTCATTTTTGGGCATAATCGGTTTAACGGTTTCCGAGTTATACCCACCTGGAATATTATTTCCTTGATAACTCAAAAAATAAAGATTCGATCGAATTGAAGCTTGGTAACCAGTAGCAGAAAATCAACATAAAGAAGTGTTTAAGATTTTGTAAGAACCGTACCCCTAGAAAATTTGAAAAAAATGAAGAAAAAAATTTTTTTGCAAGAACCGTACCCTAGTAAAAAAATCACGAAAAAAAAATTCATCGAATTTACCATGGTAAGTTATGTTGTTCATTCTCCTGTATTGGATGCTTAATTCGAAATTACCATGGTAAATTCGAATTAAGTGTCTGCGCGTATGTTCTATTGTCCATTCTTCTGTATTGGAAACCCTTCATCGAATTTACCATGATAAATTATGTTGTCCATTCTCCTGAATTGGATACTCTTATTTCGAATTTACCATGGTAAATTCGAATTAAGTATCCAATACACGAGAATGAACAATATAATTTACCATGTTAAATTCGATGAAGGGTGTCATATTGGGACCTACCCTGAAAATTTCAAGTCGCTATCTCTATCTTTTTTCAAGTTTGACCTTGAATTCTTCATCAGGAAGTTGAACCCAATCGTTCGTAACCATTTTCGGCAAAATTTCGAAAATTACAGACATTTCGGCAAAATGATAACGCGATGTACCCCAGAACATGCGGTCGAAAAGATAAATAGGTATATCATAGGTGATAATTTTATGAATATTCACAGATACATACCTAATATGAAACTGCGGATGGCAGATTGATACTTAAAAACCATTTACCATAATTGCATATTGAATAATTAATTCAATTTTCTCAGCCGAGAAAGTGTAATTGGGAAAGTATATACGCATAATAATTTGCGGAGTTAATGCAAAATGAATAAATCAGGAATTCATTTTTTAATGTGTTAATGATGCCTACTTTAATTTGAATTTGAAAGAAAAATATGTTTTTCATTATCAAATATTTTCCATAAATAAAAAACTTCATTATAAGATATATTATTATTATTATTGTACTGATCCTCCTGGGTCTTCCACAAGGAGACCCCTCATAAGCTCTAAGAGCTTGCCCTGAGTTAGGAGAACCAGTTGTGTTCTGTGTAGGCTTTGTTACTGTGTCCTTACGCCACCTTAGGCACAGCACTGTTAATTTTTGACCCAACAGCGAATGGTGGCGATTACCGTGACTAGAAAATTTCTTTCCCAGCCTCGGAATTGAACTTGGGGCTTCCGCTCCCAAGTCAATTACTCTACCACTGAGCCAATCGCACAATTGCACAGGTATTTCGGATATGTCACACAACAATTCATTTCTTTACATAATAAATTCACATAACTGATTCACATACCTAATCTTAATAATTTATAGAAATATGGATCATCCGGAGAAATATATATAAGTGGAAAGGTTTAACTGGTAATTCCGCAAAAAGAGCAGACAAAAAACCATTCTGCTGATACCTGCCGACACGTGTTTCTGCTAGTTGGCTTCTTCAGCAGAAACACGTGTCGGCAGGTACCAGCAGAATGGTTTTTTGTCTGTTATTTTTGCGGAATTACCCGTTAAACCTTCCCACTCAATAATTTATATTTATGAATTTTTCATAATTACTCACGCATTCAGTTTGCAGTTGATGACTGATGATATTCGACAGAAAGGATTCCCATCAGCAATATCATTGAGTATTCAAATACTCATCAGTATACGAATACTCAATGGAAATATGTAATTTTTAAAAATACAGGGTGTTTCATAATATATGGGCAGGACTTCAGGATGTGATAGCTCGTGCTACAATATGAAAAAAAGTTTCTATTGAATCACTTGTTTTGTTACTTGTTCTATCGTTTGAATAAATTTTGTTTAATTAGTAAGAAAAAAAAAGTTCTAATAATTGACCATGTGTTTCATCATATAAGTTGATTTGTGTCGAAAATGGTCGACTTGGGCGTAGAAGTTGCCCCATGAAAACCTTCACCAACTATGACTTGAAAAAAATCTTTTCCGCACAAAACATAGCTTATTATGAATAAGAAATGCTTACAAAAACTGTTTTCTGTAGTTAAAACGGTTCCAGAGATGTTCGCAAAAAACGAATTTTTTTTTCGATTTCAATCTCGAAAATTTTGCATTTTAGAGGGTCAGTTAATAGAAACTTTTTTTCATATATTTGGATGACCTATCACATCCTGAAGTCTTGCGCATGTATTATGAAACACCCTGTATATTGTATTGATTTGTAATTAATATTCATTCAATTCAATTTGATCGAATATGTCACATCGTCAATACATATAGCTCTTGGTTCCAGTAAAATACCTGAAAATCCTAAACTTAACTTCACCTGTAAATTCTAATTTCATTCGCGGGTCTATAAACTGATAAATTCTATTCGAAATGACGTATAAAAATCCCTTCTCGTCCATCGCAAAAGTGTCCGGCCATATCATCTTCTCATCGTCCTTATGAATTATCTCAGACGTTGCAATAGGTTCTTTGATATGCCATTTCCCTATGCCGTTCAGAGGAAGAAGGGTATAATACAGATTTCCGTCACTATCGATCATCAAACCATCACTCTGCGCTTCTTTCTGACCGATCAAAACTACCCTTCTGCGCCACTGGTCACTCTTAGCAAACGACTCGTTCCTCAGGACACTCGTGTCTATCGAATATAGGTTGAGTCCGGTTAGAGCACAGAAGAATAGTTGTTTATTTTTGTTGTGGGATAAAGGCGACAAAGCGATGCCGTCTATCGGAGCCAAATTATTGAACGGCACTCCGTTCACTACGAAATCTGCAGCTTTGAATTCGGCAAACATTCTTGGATCCCTGAGTTTCCAGGACTTGTCTTTTTTGAGGGAGTACACCACCAGTCCTGGATCTATTACACTGTTGTCGGTTATGTAGGCAAAGCCGCCTCCAACATCGTCGAGGACAATATCGTTTAGGAATCCTCCTTTGGATAAGGCTATCTCGTTGGGAAACATATACCTGTAAGGAAGAGCCGTATGAATAAAAACATAAAACTGACGATGATTAAAACTATAGCGAGACCGCAACTCACCTATGGTTCGACAGCGTGGGGCTTTGCAGCCAAAAGCCACATCAAGAAGATACAGTCGACAGAAGACATATTAATAAGAAGAGCAATGGACGTACCATGGTTTGTTAGAAATAGACAAATCCACAGAGACTTAGAATGGGAGCCGATCACAACTTTCATGAAGAAAAAAGCCGAGAAGATATTTGAAAAAGCCAACCTACATACCAATGAGGAACTGAGAAGACTTGTAAACTACGACCCAATAGAAGAGCCAGAAATATGAAGCCCTACTACGAAAGGCCGAGAGATCAACTACTTGAAGAACGAAATTAAGTTAGGCAACTTAATTTCAAAATAAACCGAAAGGAGAAAAGATGCCCCTTCATCTAACATGGTGAAGGGAGACCATTAAACACAAACACGACCTAGATCGTGTGGGAAACTTCCAAGGAAGAGAGGTAACTGGTTTATAGGCGAAATGCCCGGAACCCGATCACAGGAGTTTTAGTGGGTAATCGCCTTCAGGAGAAGGACGGAGTCCCACACTGTTCCACTCAAAGTGGTTCGTCCATAAAGGATTTCTCCTGTTAAAGAAAAAAAAAAACATATACCTGTGTACCATTCTGCCTTGGTTCTTGAGGTCTAGGATTAGGAGTTTTGCTGGACACTCCGTCTCTTCGTTCATTCTAACACCGTCAATGACCCACATGTATCCCTGTCTGTCGATCTCCATACTTTGGACGCTTTGTAAGGCTGCACAGTCCCTGTTGATGTTCATCTCCCAGTTAGGGTAAGGTTTCAGTAGCTCATTGCTTCTGGTGCCACCGTCAATCATGGAAACGAAGGCTAAAGTAGCTGGGATCCCCGGTCGGAACCGTGGTATGGAAACGAAGATTTTTCCACCGTATATCTTCATACCGGTCGGCGCATTATTCTCAGGGATATAGTGAACGTTGTTGACGGCATAATTGTAGGACCAGAAGGTTGGCCACGTGTAATTCAGGAACTGCCACTGGTGTATCACTTCGAACTTTGATGGTGTTTGGTTGACGAGGAAATGACTGTCGTTCGGAAAGGCACAATAGTTGAGTAAAAGGTAACTGAAGTAGTTGCAGACGTTTCTCATCGTAACGCCTTGGACGGAATACTGAAACTTATCGATAACTGCCCCGGAGTTACGAGACAGCGGAGAAAGTTCCGGTCGGGATCATTTTTCGCGATTGCGTTAATTCCGGTTAAGAGTACTTATTTCAGATTATCAGAAAAATCCTATAGAGAAATCGAGATTCCGTGTATTCGTAATAGCAACAAGGTGAGATTTTCATTTCGGTTCATTAGTTTCAAATGTACAGGGTGATTCCAAATTGGACGTGAATCTTGGAGGAGGTGTTAGTATGACTCGTTTGCTGTCCTTTGAGCCATACTTATTGATAACCGAAAATCAACAGTATTCTTGTGATTTTAAAGAGATTTTTCAGCTTATTTAATTTTTCGTAAATTTCTTCTTGAACAAATTTTATTATTATTATACTGATCCTCCTAGGTCTTCCCCAAGGAGACCCCTCATAAGCTCTCGAAGAGCTTGAGCAAATTATATGTTACCCCGTTACACTAATCTCTGCTAACACTTTTTTCATACACATATATGCTTGTAGTAGCTTGGAATAAATGTCTGCACCATATCGCTGCTGCCGTCACTACAATCTAGTACCTACTCTTTTGACAAATGTGAAAGAAAACGTGAATTTGGTTGCAATATATGGAGCTAAAATAAAGGTGAAATGGAAGAAATGCAGGCTATAGTTTTGGCTGCAGCAGCAAAATAAGCTCTTTGATGGTATAGCATCGTATTCATAGGTATATTATTTCACTGATGGATTACATTTTCGCCAAGGAAGATTTTGGGGTCCTTCTCTTTCCAACTCTATGACAAGAAGCTTCATAATAAACTTTCCTCTCGGCTCCTTCGTAGATTCGGTTCTTATTTAAATACACCATCCCTTAATTTTGCATAGATACAAATAGGTAGGTATACCGATTTAGTGCATACCTACATATTGTCTATCTTGAAAACGATCAAATCCTCTGCGAGGTGACCATTTAATGTGTCTGAACAAACCATTCCTCTATATTTGGGAATAAAAGCTTAAAATGTATCAAAAATTGACAAATTCATATACCGATTCATTTCCGATTTTCAACTTTGCCATAATCGACACCATCTACAGCTTCATCTAATCAAATACGAAGACATAACAAGTCACAGAGAAGTTCCACAAAAGTTCATCATCATTGAGCGAACATTCGTAACAGGTCTGCAGAGGTGGATGCTAGACTTTCTAAAATCAGTCTTCACTCTCCAAGTAATCTTTATCCCCTCTTTCTTTTCCTTTATCGTCTCCAAATTAGTTTCATGGGGATGACCTGCCCTTCTGGAACCTCCAAGATCTAGATCCCTTATAATTCCTGGGGCGGAGTCGAAATGAGGCCTCGCCCCACACTTGGCGTAGGTTTACTTCACGGTTCGGTTAGTGAAAACACCGCTAGAGGGCTCTGGGAAACGGCATGCTTCTCCGATGAATTGGTCGATCTATATTTTTGTGTATCTATTGATATCTGGAGGTTGCTTTGCTTTCAATGCCAACATATCATATTATAATGTTTCATTTGGTGATTTATTTATACAGGGACACAGGGTGTCTCGGAAACCATAAACTGACTCATATCGAACGATTTTGGAGTTATGGCCATCTGAAATTTGGTTGTTTTTTTCTACTCATTAACTCGAAAAATACTAAACCGATTGAATTGAATCATGGTTATTAGTTTTAGAATGTCAACGCGAAAATTCTTACAAAATTTCGTGAGGATAGTATTTGTAGAAAATTTTTGAGAAATCATTGAAAATAAAAAAAAAATTCTATATATCAGTAAAGATTCGTCTGAAATTGCTGAAATTTTGCAAGAGCCTTTAGAACCCAACTCTACTGCCAAGTTTTAAGATTTAACACGATCGGTTAAATATTGTTGGAGATTCGAGCAGCCTTGTGTGAGTTCAGTAGATGGGTGACCGTTGCCTCGATAACTTTCGAACAAAAGGAGATAGGGACTTGCAATTTTCAGGGTAGGTTGCTCATCCGAATGGAAGAATTAAGTTCGTTTTTGGGCATAATCGGTCTAACGGTTTCCGAGTTACCCACCTGGAATATTATTTCCTCGATAACTCATAAAATAAACATTCGATCGAATTGAAGCTTGATAACTATTAGTAGAAAATCAACATAAAGACGTGTTTAAAATTTTGTAAGAACCGTACCCCTAGATAATTTGAAAAAAATGACGAAAACATTTTTTGTAAGAACCGTACCCCTAGAAAATTTCAAAAAAATTACGAAAAAAAATTGGTTCAAGACCTGACGTGGAGTCAGGAGCTTTTGCGCGTATGTTCTATTGTCCATTCTCCTGTATTGGACACGCTTAATCGAATTTACCATGGTAAATTATGTTGTCCATTCTCCTGTATTGGACACTCTTAATTCGAATTTACTATGGTAAATTATGTTGTCCATTCTCCTGTATTGGACACTCTTAATTCGAATTTACCATGGTAAATTCGAATTAATTAATTAATTATATTGAGTATAATATGAGTAGGTTAAGAAATAATTACCCTGTATATGCGATGCCTATGTCTTTTAAGACACACTTAAAACAGATAACCGATGGATCAAGAAGTGAACATGTAAGGATTAACACACAATTTTTCAACAAAGGTTATCACCAAACACCTCTATATCATAGCAACTTAATTCAAGAAAAGTTCGCAATAATATCATTTCATGACAGAACTTTTGTAGAATGAAATAAGGCACTTTTTACTCTTCTGAGACTTATAGAGCCGTCAATAATAAAATGATCCCATGGGTTTTGCTTTTCTATCTAATATTAGATCAGAGGGCACGAGCTTCCTGCAAACATATTTCTGTCAACATTTCATTCTTGTACCATTCTCTTGGATTGCTTGGAAATGTGTCGATATATTTCTTTCTATGTCGACTGACTCATTTACGACTGTTTAAATACAGAGAATAAAGCGATTCTGCACCTTTATCGTAATGACATCGTTTACGAACAGTGTATTCGTAATTCTGAAAAGTTGAAAACGTCATAAAGGTTTGTATGCAAATATATATAAATTATTTTGATTGAGAGCTTTAGATGTATTAGCAGAGCTTAGTCTAACGGGTTACCATACAATTCGACGTGTCATACAAGAGCATAGAGAAAACCTCAGCAAAAAATCCAGGTTCACGTGAGTTTTTTGTAAAAATTGAATTTGTTTACAGAAGTAGCTGAGATTTCAAATATTGATAGGCATTTCTTTCTTCAATATGGATTCATTGGTCAAAAAACTGAGAGGTTTTACCAAGGTACCTGAAACTTAACCTGAAAAATTGGTTCAAGCACTGACGTGAAGTCAGAAGCTTTTGCGCGTATGTTCTATTGTCCATTCTTCTGTATTGGACACCCTTAATCGAATTTAACATGGTAAATTATGTTGTCCATTCTCCTGTATTGGACACTCTTAATTTGAATTTACCATGGTAAATTCGAATTAAGTGTCCAATACAGGAGAATGGACAACATAATTAACCATGTTAAATTCGATTAAGGGTGTCCAATACAGAAGAATGGACAATAGAACATACGCGCAAAAGCTTCTGACTTCACGTCAGTGCTTGAACCAATTTTTTTTTCGTGATTTTTTTTAAATTTTCTAGGGGTGCGGTTCTTAAAAATTTTTTTTTCGTCATTTTTTTCAAATTTTCTAGTGGTACGGTTCTTACAAAATTTTAAACACGTCTTTATGTTGATTTTCTACAACTAGTTACCAAGCTTCAATTCAATCGAATATTTATTTTTTGAGTTATCAAGGAAATAATATTCCAGGTGGATATAACTCGGAAACCGTTAAACCGATTATGCCCAAAAACGAACTCAACTCTCCCTTTCGGATACGCAACCTACCCTGAAAATTGCAAGTCCCTATCTCCTTTCGTTCGAAAGTTATCGAGGCAACGGTCACCCATCTACTGAACTCACACAAGAATGCTCGAATCTCCAACAATATTCAACCGATCGTGTTAAAACTTGAAACTTGGCAAAAGAGTTAGGTTATGAACGCTCTTGCAAAATTTCAGCAATTTAACCAAATAGTTACTGATATATAGAATTTTTTTTTTTATTTTCAATGATTTATTAAAAATTTTCTATAAATGCTATCCTCACCAAATTTTGCAAACATTTTCGCGTTGGCATTCTACAACTAATAACCATGCTTGAATTCAATCGGTTCAGTATTTTTCGAGTTAATGAGGAACAAAAAACCACCAAATTTCAGAAAATTTCAGATCGCTATAACTCTAAAACCGTTTGACCGATTATGCTCATAAGCAAACTCAAATGTCGCATTCAAATGCACAACCTAACCTGAAATTTTCAAGCCGCTATCTCTTTCCGTTCTCAGGTTATCGTGACAACAAAAATATTTTTTTATAATTTTTTTAAAATTTTCTAGCCATACGATTCGCCCAAAATTTCACAAACGTGCTAAGTTTCATATTCTACATCTACTCACCAAGTTTCAGTTCGATCGGATTTATATGGGTTGAAAACAAAATTATTACTCGGAAACCACTGGGCCGATTATGCCCATTAACGAACTTGTCCGTCGTATTGCGATGCGCAACCTACCCTGAAAATTTCAAGTCGCTAGCTCTTTTCGTTCTCAAATTATCGTGGCAACGGACGGCCGGACGGCCGGACGGCCGGACGGCCGGCCGGCCGGCCGGACAGAATCAAATTTGACCTCGAATTCTTCATTGGGGAGTCGAACTGAATCGTTTGAGACCAATTTCGTCAAAAAATTCGAAAGTTACAGACATTTGGGCAAAACTATAACGCGATGTTCCCCAGAACATACGCGCAAAAATGAATAGACAGGAGGAAAAAAACGAACAAATTGAAAATAATACATAACATTTCAGAAGTCCCCTCTCACAAGTTACTCCTCTGTAGCTGCATGAATCTCTTGAAGAAGAATCGCTAGTTTTCAAAGATATTCACTCTTGTTCTTAGAAATCCCTTCAATATTTGAATTCAAAAAGGAAAATATCGTTGCGCGTAAGGCTAGGAGGGTCTCTTTCATAACCAGGTCTATCTAATCCAAGCGATGATTTTTCAGAACTTCAGATGTTCGAAGACCGCTACAGGACCCATATGTAGGGCTATCATCTCCCATAGACACATGCTTTAGTTTCTATTGTATACAATAATGAAAAATGGGTTCAAGCCCTGTGGACAGGAGCTTTCTGGCGCTCTAGTTCAAACAGACAAATTATATCTCCGGAAGTATTTGTTTCTCAGAGTTGAGAATTATATTAATGTATTCTTATGATAGAAGTGCATCATAAAGGAAATTCAATTCAAATAATAGTTATTTTATAAAGATTAAATGAGCAATCTGAGAATGAGAACTGCACCATGGAAGGAATCAAATTAAAATAGCTGAAATGAATCTGACTCTCTCTTATAGAACAGGATGACATGCACGAGTATGAACACAGAGCATATAATAAAGCTTAGATAGAATAATTATATCATTCTGTGAAAACATAGAAGTACGATTCATTATTGAAATTTCGAAAAATCATATCTCCGAAAGTATTAGCTTGTTGGAGTTAAAAATGATATCAATGGATTTTTATGGTGAAACTGCATCTTAAATAGAAATTGAATTTGAAATTTGTTCCTCAAAAAAAAATTTTTTTTCGTTATTCCGAAACCATCTGGCCTATTTTGCCCAATAACGAACTTAACCGAGATATTCATCTCCCTAACCTACTCTGAGAACATAAATATCTCGGTTAAGTTAATAATTGGGCAAATTCTAATGGCCAAACGGTTTCGGACTAACAAAAAAAATTTTTTTTACATTAAAACTTTTGAATTACTTTTTTTAAGATGCAGTTTCATCATAAGAATCCATTGATATCATTTTGAACTCTAACAAGCTAATACATTCGGAGATATGATTAATCAAAATTTCAATAATACATCGTTGTTCTATGTACCTATTCACAGAATGCGAATTCTAACTGTCTGTGTTCACTGTTCATAAATGTCATCTAGCTATTAGAGAAATGTCAATTCGTAGTTTGAATAGATTTTCTGCTGGAAAACAAGTATCCGATTCTTGAATTTGTAAATATGTACAAGACTGTTTTGAAACCGAAAATAATATTGACTGGTTGTATATTGAATAATTTATGTGTAAATTCGGGATGATGTTTCGGAAGATTTAGAATTGGATCATTTTAATGATGTAGTTTATGAAGGCAATAGGAAAGAAGAACATACCTGATGGAAACATCAAAAGAAATTACTGTTCGTTGACCACTGAGGTAAATATTACCTTTTACTTCCTTAAGTAGTGAGACATTTTCCTATATACAGTATTTTCATAATGTTGCTAGCAAAAAAATGCTGAAATATGGATCTACATTTGTGTATCAAATATTTTTTCTTGAGTTAAGGTTCATAATACAGAATGAATGTGTTAGTGGTATGAACTATTAAATTATGAAAAGATAATAATTTGTTCGTCAGCCTCTGCCCACTGAAATATCAGGAATAAATGGACAATCTGCTATGATTGTCTCCAGCCTTGATCTAGACATTTCGATGATACTTTCCTATTCTTTTTTTTATCCGCTCGAGAGGAAAAACCTTTTATAGGCCCCCCCTGAGAGGTCTACGACAAACAATTCCTTGAACAGTATATCTGGCTTTATGGCGTGGATCTGCCGAGTTGTGTACTTTCCTTATTATTTTAAATGATAATTTTTGAAGTATCAAAGCATTGAAGATCGCTCAATTAATCTAGATAAATAAACTATTATTTGAATTGAACTTCCTTTATGATGTAGTTCTATCATAAGAATCCATTGATATAATTCCCAACTCTGAGAAACCATTACTTCGGAGATATGATTTGTCAAAGTTTGAACAAGAGTGCCAATGCTCCTGCCACAGGACTTGAACCAATATTTTTTTATGTGGTCATCACACATTACGCTCGTTGTTGATTTCAAACCCACATTTTCTCTGTTCGAGTTCATCATAGACGATGTCACTTCGAATTTGAAAATGTAAGAACAATTTCACCTCCGACCTTCTCGCTTTGGTAATGGGTATACTCGACAACAAAATAAAAACACCCATGGGAGTTGAAAGGAACATATTTGGCCCCAGACGTGCCCCTCATTTGTTTTCTTGCTAGAACAAATATTTATTTACTACGGGGTTATGGGATGTCCCAGTAATTTAGTGTTATTACCAGGATATCATGTTTATTAGTTTTTTTATATAGACTTTTTTTGGCGTTCTAGTTCCTCGGAACTGAGTGCTTATCAATTTGCCCAAATGTCTGTAATTTTCGAATATTTCGATGAAAATGGTCTTAAACGATTTGGTTCGACTCACTGATCAAGAATCCGTGGTTGAAATTCATTCTGTCCGGCCAGTCCGGCCGTCCGGTCCGGCCGTAGGCACAATAACTCTCGAACGGAATGAGCTAGAGAGTTGAAATTTTCAGAGTAGGTTTGGGGGATGAATATCTCGGCTGAGTTCGTTACTGGGCAAAATCGGACAGAAGGTTTCGGAGTAATAAAAAAAAATTTTCTTTTTACGAAACAAATTCCAAATAAATTTTTTTTTAATAAGCAGTTTTATCATAAGAATCCATTCATATCATTTTTAACTCTAACAAGCTAATACTTTCGGAGATATGACTTTTCAAAATTTCAATGTAAATCGTATTTCACAGGTTGATATAATTATTCTATGTATATTCTATGTATGAATTGCCATAAAGTCAACTTGACAGAAGGGAATATTGTAACTTCAAGAATATTGGGGTTGAAATACTCGTATTTTAGCGATGCAACGGGGACCTCACCCGAAAATGTTTGAAAATATTACGTAAATATTGAAAGCATAATTCCAAAGTTCGAGAGAGGAGAAAATTTTGTGAACGTAGATCAGGAAATTTTTGTTCGATTACAAGGTAATTTATTATTTTATACATGTTTTATGGAATACCTACTATTTGTAGGTACTTTAAACCTGTTTTGGGCAATTGTCATACGAAACTTGTTTTTTTGGCGCTCTAGTTCCTCGGAACAGATTGCTTATCAATTTGCCCAAGTGTCTGTAAATTTGGAATTTTTGGCTGAAAATGGTCTCAAATGATTTGATTCGACTCACTGATCAAGAATCCGAGTGCGAAATCGATTCTGTCCGGCCGGCCGACTGGCCATAGGCACGATAACTCTCGAACAAAAGGAGTTAGCGGATTGAAAATTGCAAGGTGGTTTTGGAGCGTAAATATCTCGGACAAGTTCGTTAATGGGCGTTAACCATCAAGGGGTTTCGGAGTTATGGCCGATTTTAGTAAAAATATTTTTTATGAATATTTCCGAAACCGATCACTCGATCTATCTGAAATTTAGCACCAGACTGTAGAAGACAGTAGAATCATGACCTTTATACGCATGTGAAGTTTTGTATTGACCAGATTACCGCAAAGTGTCAAAAAAATAATTTGAAAATGTGGTACAGTTCTCATTCTCATGATTGCTCATTTAATCTTCATAAATAAACTATTATTTGAATTGAATTTCCTTTTTGATGCAGTTCTATCATAATAATACATTGATATAATTCCCAACTCTGAGAAACCAATACCAGATATAATTTGTCTGTTTGAACTAGAGCGCCAGAAAGCTACTGTCCACAGGGCTTGAACCCATTTTTATTGGTTTATTGTTGAATATTTGTAGGATTGCAGAATAATTCCATCCTTTCTCGAATTAAAACTTAATGCGCGACGAACAAGGCCGAAGCTTATAACTTTACCGCAAACCCTCGTACTTTCAGTAGAAGTGCATAATGCATATTCTTGCTACAATTCGAACGCAGTGACCCTGAAGAATAAATAATTTCATCAAAACTTCATTTGTTTAATTATTGCGTTCCACCCTCCATTATTGGACACTTTTTATCGAATTTACCATGGTGACTTCTATTGTCTGTTCTCCTGTATTGGATACTCCTAATCGAATTTACCATGGTAAATTCGATTAAGAGTGTCCAGTAAAGGAGAATGGACAAGAGAAAATACGCGCAAAAGCTTCTGACTTCACGTCAGTGCTTGAACCAATATCTTTTTCAATGATTTTTTAAAAATGTTCTAGTGCTACGATCCTCAAGAATTTTTGCTAAAATTTTCGCGTTGGCATTCTACAAACTAATAACTATGATTGAATTGGATCAGATTTGTGTTTTTTGAGTTATTGAGGAAATAACAACCAAATTTCAGATTGATATAACTCCAAAACCATTTGGCCGATTATGCTAGTTAACGAACTCTAATGTTGCATTCAGATGCGCAATCTACCCTGAAAACTGCAAGTTGCTATTTCTTTCCGTTCTCAGAAATCATGAGATAAATAATAATATTTCAAAAATGTTCTAGTGGTACGGTCCTTACAAAATTTTACACAGGTCTTCATGTCAATATTCTACAACTAGTTACCAAGCTTCAATTCGATAGAATCTATATTTTTGGAGTTATCGGGGAAATAATATTCCAGATGGGCATAGCTCCGAAACCGTTGGGCCGCTTATGTCCAACAGCGAACTCAACTAGCCCATTCATACGTGCAACCTATCCTGAAAATTGCAAGTCCCTATCTCTTTTCGTTCGAGAGTTGTCGAGGCAACGGTCACCCATCCAGCAACTGAACTCACATAAGGCTGCGCGGATCTCCAACAATATATATCCGTTCAAACTTGAAACTTGGTAGTAGAGTTAGGTTCTGAAGGCTCTCGCATAATTTCAGCTATGTCGGAGGAATAGTTTCTGATATATAGATTTTTTTCAATAATTTTCTATGATTTTTTAAAAATTATCTAGTGATACGATCCTCACGAAATTTTTCGCGTGGCCATTCTACAACTAATGACCATGTTTGAATTGGATCGGTTTTGTACTTTTGGAGTTATTGAGGAAATAACAACCAAATTTCAGATGGGTATAACTCCAAAACCGTTTTGCCGATTATGTCTATAAACAATCTCAGATGGCCCATTCAGATTCTCCACCTAACCTCAAAATTTGAAGTTGCTATCTCTTTCCGTTCTCAAGTTATCGTGGCAACGGCCGGCCAGTGAGTTGAAACTAGTCGTTTGAGACCATTTTCAGCAAACGAAATGAATCAAATTTGACCTCGAATTCTTCATCAGTGAGTTGAATCTAGTCGTTTGATACCATTTTCAGCATAAAATCCTAAAATCACAGACAATTGACCAAGATAACGCGACGTTCCCCAGAACATACGCGCAAAAATGTTTTCTTCAAAAATTTTTCATTTCAGAAACTATCCGTCTGAATCCGCTCATACATTCGACCCGCCATTTTACAATCGAGTACCGAATTTCAGCTCGATCGTCTTTGTATGAGTCGTGAATAGACAATGGAACATGCGCACAAAAGCCGTCGTATTGGGATGCGCCACCTACCCTGAAAATTTCAAGTCGCTATCTCTTTCCGTTCTCAAGTTATCGTGGCAACGGCCGGCCGGACAGAATCAAATTTGACCTCGAATTCTTGATCAGGGAGTCAAACCCAATCGTTTGAGACCAATTTCAGCGAAAAATTCGAAAATTACAGACATTTGGGCAAAATGATAACGTGATGTTCCCAGTGACGTAACGTTCCTCAGCTAGCCCCCCCCCCCCCCCAATGATTGTCGCCGGGCCCCACTCCTCCTTCAGCTCCTATCACAATACGCAATTTCGTTTTAAATTTGAATGAAACATACTTGAAGACAAAGAAAAACTTCATTTTCGAAAAACTTTAAGAAAGAAAGATTTTTCACAGTCGATAAGTTTTCAACTTTCAAAAACGAGAGGTTGATAACAATCAACGTCTAAAATGCGAAGAAATAAAAATATTTGAAATCTCAAAAATCGCATAAGCAACAAAATGTAACATTCTAAGATGTGAATAGCAAAATAATTGACAACTATTTCGGAGGCCGATTGAATTTGTCCAATGTAATATTTGAGAGTTAGTTGTGAAACGAAGAACATAACTTAAAAAAAAAACAAATTTTAACAAAATTGTTTTCAAAGTTTCAGGTGATAACTTTGCCCTGGGGGGTGTACGTTACGCCACTGGATGTTCCCCAGAACATACGCGCAAAAAGTTTTCAGCTGATAATCAGATGTCTGCACGGTCTCTCTTCGGATCCTTCACTACCTATAGTTATGGAGTAGACTGACCATAGATTAGACTCTAATCTATGAGACTGACTGACATTAAACTCAACCGTGAACTGTCGTATCTAGTTGAAGATATATATCTGCACATTTTTCACCTCGAATTTTCGGTCCACGATAACATGGCCTACTGTTATATGAATCAATTAATCACGCTTCGCGTAATCCCAATAAGCCCCCTAGGATCCGATTATACGGCTCTTTGCCTATTAGGATTGACTCCCCCATCTCGCCAAATGGGGGTTGGGGATATGGAAGTATTCCGAATATGTTTATGTGATACTTCAGTCCGCATTCCTTATGCCGGATTATGAGTTGAGGCGAAAGAGTACCCCGAAATCATATTATGAATTTCGTTGCTGCAGTTGCGTTGCCCTCTAACTGGAATGCAATCCGACATCGGCCGTGAAAATGGAGAGAAAATGTGAAAATATTTTCGATATCTTCTTCCAAGTTTGGTTTATTATCTTCTCAAATAATAATAATTCAGAATTGTGCAGCTAATAAATGTTTCTAAATTCTTCTTTAAATTATCAATTAATTTTTTTCTTTTCCCGATCCTTTTCTGAAGTACGTGGATTTAAGATTTCTAGGGCCCTACGTCTAAAAGCTTTGGAGGCCCCTCGTCCTCCTTTTTAATTTTCTTCCAAAGTTACAAAACCTTATGGATAAAACATAAGGTATATCAAAACAAAATTCACGAAATAATTGAAAATAAGTATTAAACTGAGGAAACTATTACATATAATGAGAGTAAATGAGGTACAAAACGCAAATTAAATCTTCTTCCCACAAAAAAGGGAGTTAATGATAAGAATAATTCACTGATTATATTCTAAAAATTTCCCCGCTCATGGACTGCATCACAGAGGCATTCAAGTATTTTAGAAAGGAACGCAAGCCCCATATCAGGTGACACTTTCAATAGAAGAACGCACAGAAAATATGAAAGAGAATCTGTGAGCCAAAAAGTGATGCCACGCTAATGTTGATTTTCTACAAAATAAGGGAAGCCAGCGTCGCCAGCCACTTGAATCACTTGAGGTTGGATTCATTGGCTTCTTAGTTCTGATCGTTCAACATTCAACAATTCGTAATTCAAATATTATTAGCGTTCAACAAGTTACAAGTTATCATTGAAGGATACTGTGGGAGGTATATTCATTATTAAATGGTTTCTTTCTGGGTTTTCCCTCCCAAAGTCTGAAAAATATCTATAAAATAAAAAATGTATTATTTTGTGATTTGCTTCTGTGTAAAGAACACAAGAGATTTGTCAGAAGTAATCAATCGAACAATGTTGCCTAAGGAACAATAACGAAACAACATCAACGATGAAACAAATATTTCGTAACGTTTCGGAGTCTATATCAGACTCCTTCGTCAGCACTCAACGAGAATCTTAAGGAGTCTGATATGGACTCCAAAACGGAAAGGATTATAAGTTACTTATAATTTTTCATTGTTTGTTTTTTATATTATATGGAATATTTCCGATTTAGGCAAATCCTGGAATCTTGGGTACCCTATAATCCCTGTAT
Organism: Halyzia sedecimguttata; assembly: GCA_937662695.2. Lineage (NCBI taxonomy): Eukaryota > Metazoa > Arthropoda > Insecta > Coleoptera > Coccinellidae > Halyzia > Halyzia sedecimguttata. The sequence continues at coordinate 10,482,555 of OW569411.2, read as the reverse complement.
ATTATATCTAGATAAAAATATCGTTTATCTTTCAATCAAACCTAAATATGTGGGTCTCAATTCTTTGAAATACATTAGTACCATATTTAACTAGTCTCGCTATCTCTTTTCGTTCGAAAGATATCGTGGCAACGGACGGCCGGCCGGACAGAATCGATTTCGACCTAAAATTCTTCATTCGTGAGTCGAACCTAATCAGTAAAAAATTCGAAAATTACAGATATTTGGGCAAATTGATAGGAGGTACTCGGTTCAGGTTAAAAAGCTCCCCAAAAACGGAATATCCTTTAGGAAAGTATTGATTGTATCAACATTATGCCAAATCATTTGAAACTTTTTGTTTTCCGCCGTAATCGAAGTGATATGAACGGATTTTTCAAAAATGGAGTGCACTTCACTACGAAAAAGATTGAAACCACTCGAAAATGTTCACCCGAATATCAACATTTTTCCTACCCGGCACTCAAAATTTTTCAATAATTCCAGTAAACCTTGATGTCACACATGTCACGTTCTGATTCCAATGTCGAATCAGGATAACTTCAGTTCCTCTTCACGTAGAATACCTATAAAGCTAATATTTGGGATGCAAAATTTCAGCTAATAGTTCATATTCATGTATTAAAAATCTAAAATGTTTAAATTCCCCTAAATTATTAATCCGTATCCAATTTATCTCTTATAGTTCCGGAGAAAAGCATCGACGGCAAACTTAAGTAATTTTGCGGGGTAGGTTTAGGGCATACATTCTCGGTTAGGTTCGATAATGAGCAAAATCCGCAGATTAGTTTCGGAGTTATAGCTATCTGAATTGTTTCCCCCAATAACCCGAAAAAAACCTGATCTAATCAAATTGAAACTCGGTAGTTAGTTGAAATAGTTGAGCTAAATACTGTGAATAGAAAATTTCGAAAAACTTATTAAAAAAAATTCTGTATCTCAAAAACTGTCTGTCAGATATCGCTGAAAATTCTCAAGATCATTCAAAAACCTTATTTTACAACCAAGATCCTAATTTAAACTTGATATACAAGTTGGTCAGAATTATGTACATTAATTTCAAGAGCTAATTGTACGTCGAAAAATAAGGGAAGGTTCTTCTTTATGAACCTTTTTTTCTAAAACTGAATAATACGGGAGTTAACACCTTTTTTTGAAGGAGTGAAGGAGTTCTTATTTTTTCAAATATCTTCCAGACAGTTTTTAATGACGATTCACTGGATAATACTGGTAGTGATTACAAGACATTAGTACAATTTATATCATGTTACCACCGATTCCATCCCTTATGAATACGGGGTGGTTTTGGAGGGTGATTGAGGGTTATTACATAATTTTTTTTAATTCTTAATTATTCGAATGAATTATTTTAAAAATTGTTTCTTTTTTCTTTTCTACGCAAAAAATTTTCACTTGTTGGAATTCGATAGATATCACCGTTTTCCATCTATTCAAACTCAAAGCTATACATGTAGTTTACTGTAATCGTTACATTTCTACAATACATCAAATAGACTTCGTAATTGACAATTGTTTTAGCATTAATAGAAACCAATTTATGGAAAACTGAAATAAAAACCGTTCAGAAGATATTTGTAGAAGTAATGTTTGCAATTCTCTCCTTCAAAGGGGGGTAACTTATTATTCAGTTTTAGATGAAGTGGGAAAGCTCTGTGGACAGGGGCTTTGGTGCTCTTGTCAAACTACTAGCTAGTTATTATCTAAACTTCTACAAAGACAAAGATATTTGTCAGAAGCAATAAATCAAACAATGTTGCCTAACAAAGAATAACGACACAACATGAAGCAATTCACAAAATAATAAATTTTTATATTACAGACATTTTTCAGAGTTTGGGAGAGAAAACTCAGAAGGAAACCTTTTATTGATCTTGTATTGGTATTGTTGAAAATATTGGAAAAATATTATTATTTTTTCTAGAAGCAAAGCAGCCTTGGTCGAGTTCAGTACCTGGATGGGTGACTATCCTGGCAATAAATTCGAACAAGCGCGCCACAGCAGAAATACCTCACGTCAGGGCTTCTCAAACTTTTCGACCATACCTCGCATTAGCAAGAGTAACACCCTCTCATTGGACTGCCATACACGAGCAAAATTTAAACCCGATAATAATTGATGATCGAAATCTTGTAAACTAATTTTCCTGTTTGTAATCCATACCACCTGCGGGACAGCTTCATCAATCTTCAGCCGCGACTGTACTCAGTAGACAGACCTCGTGACAAGGCTGTTGGAATACATTTAGGAGTTTTGGGGGTGTTAATCCAGCACGTAATTCCTTTGTTACCCATTTTAACTCTTTAATCACAATTTCATGCTTTGTCATACTTATTAACGTTCAGCCTGCCATTGCCGGACCCCAGTCTGAAGCGCTAACAATGCCAAGATGAACAAGTGTTCGACCTTCCTTGCGTCGGAGTCGTGACTCCCCTATTAATATTTGCGCGATTTGAATTCACTGGAACACATTAATCTCGGATAGATTTGACAAGTGGAGACGGTCAATGGGTTAGTCGGAGGGATGGAGTAACCTGTTTTGGAAGTTTCACCCTTAAAAAAAAAATTAAATGCACTCAACTCATGCGAAATCAGGAGCTTTAGAGCGGGCGTTCAATAAACGATCAATATATTTTATTGATTTCTGATTTGTAACAGGGTACATCTGAAGTGTTGAAAAAGCTTTCGTGCGCAAGTTCCATTGTCTATTCACGACTCATACAAAGACGATCGAGCTGAAATTAGGTACTCGATTTTAAAATGGCGGAATGAGAGAAATTTTAGCGGATTCGGACGGATGGTTTTTGAAATATGAAATTTTTGAAGAAAACATTTTTACACGTTTGTTCTGGGGAACATTGCGTTATCATATAGCACAAATGTCTGTAATCATCGAATTTTTTGCCAAAAATGGTCTCAAACGACTAGGTTCAACTCACTGATGAAGAATTCGAGGTCAAATTTGATTCTGTCTGGCCGGCCGTTGCCACGATAACTTGAGAACGGAAAGAGATAGCAACTTGAAATTTTCAGGGTAGGTGGCGCATCGAAATACGACGGACAAGTTCGTTAATGGGCATAATCGGCCCAAAGGTTTCTGAGTAATAATTTTGTCATCAACCAATACAGATCGTAACATTTTTTAAAAATATTATATATGCCACCATAACCTGAGAACGGAAACAGATAGCGACTTGAAATTTTCAGGTTAACTTGTGCATCTGAATGCGACATTTGAGATTGTTCATAGGCATAATCAGCAAAACGGTTTTGGAGTTATACCCATCTAAAATTTGGTTCTTATTTCCTCAATAACTCGAAAAATACAAAACCGATCGAATTCAAACATGGTCATCAGTTGTAGAATGCCAACGCGAAAATTCTTGCGAAATTTCGTGTGGATCTTATCAATAGAAAATTTTTACAAAATCGTCCACAATCGCTGAAATTTTGCGAGAGCCTTATTCAAAACCTAACTCTACTGCCAAGTTCTAAGTTTGAACACGATCGGATTTATATTGGTGAAGATCCGAACAGCCTTGTGTGAGTTCAATAACTGGATGGGTGGCCGTTGTCTCGATAACTTTCGAACGAAAGGGGATAGGGACTTGCAATTTTGAGGGTAGGTTGTACATCCGAATGGGAGAGTTAAGTTCGTTTTTGGGCCATCGGTTGGTCCATCGGTTTCGGAGTTATACAGGGTGAGTCTTTGACCACTGCATTAATTTCAACCAAAGATTCCTCTCATCAAATGAAACACTTTTTTCATTTAACATTTTTCCAAATTCAGCTCAACAAAAAAGAAACAGGCTGTTGAAATTTTGGAAAAAAATCAGTTTTTATTTTTTAGCTTTGACATCCTTTTTTCGAATAAAATGAATGTTGGCGTACAGTTTCCTATAACTATGATACATATTTTCCAAATATTAGTTATTTTCTACTTCTACTGGTTTTCTAGTTATGGACTCATGGATTCATAAAACTAAACGAAATTAGCATAAAGAAAGCATATAAAGTTTTTCTTGAGTCATTTCAAGAATATTCGATGGTTTTAGAACATTATATTATTCTTCATCATTTCTCCTTAAACGCACCGTTTTCGAGATATTCTTCATTGAATGTTTTAAAATGGAAAACTTCAGAAATTTCACTACTTTTATGGATCCGTCCCTGAGCGTTGGAATCCCGAATCAAGCTGTAAACCACGTTACCATGCCTTATTCTCGTCCGCCAACAATGTCATAGATAATATATAAGCGGGAGTGTATTAGCACATTGTGAAATCTTTAAACGCTTGTAACTTTTTACCTGAGCCGAATCTGGAAAAATGGTAAATGAAAAAAGTGTTTCATTTGATGAGAGGAATCTTTGGTTAAAATTAATGCAGTGGTTAAACACTCACCCTGTATATACCCACCTGGAATATTATTTCCTCGATAACTCAAAAAATATAGACTCGATCGAATTGAAGCTTGGTAACTAATTCTAGAATATCGACATAAAGATGTGTATTAAATCTTGTGACAACCGTACCCATAGAAAATGTTAAAAAAAAAAATTGGTTCAAGCATTGACGTGAAGTCAGCACCTTTTGCGCGCAGATTGTATTGTACATCCTCATGTATTGGATACCCTTATCAGCAGAAAATTTTCAATGGGGTTGGAATATTTCCGAAAACAATTTCGTAGAATAGAATTTGAACGCCAGACTGGATAAATGCAAAGCACGCAGATAATAGGGACGGTATAACATGGAATAACACCATGTATCCTTGTACACATTTCTGTTGCCGTAAATTCAATAGTTTTCGGCAAAATGTGTGTAGCCAGAAGAAAATAATATTGTATTAGTAGCGCAGTATTTGACCACATTAATTATTTATTCTCTTTCATGTTATCCCAAAGCGAGCAGCTCTCTAGATGTTTTAGTTTCGGAAAACAAGTTTTGATGTTTTTGCTGGGTTTCTTTCAAATGGGCAGTTCTACGGAAGGAATGACTATTACGCATTGCCAGGGTTGGGCCTAAGGGGGGGTTGGGGGGGTTGGGGATCCCCCCCATTGTTGAACGGAGTTGGCAAATTTTCAAAGCAGTTAGAAACATTTTGAAGCAGGGGCCAATAAAAGGGGTTTGTGTTCCTTTTTTGGCAAGTGTGTTGGCCTCCTCATTTTCCTAATTCCCACGTGACCAGGAACCCAGACCAAGGCCTATTACTACTACTTTTCTACTAGTTTTCTTCGGCACTCCCATATTAGCTTAGACTCGAGTACATGGGAGCTCAGAGCTTTAATAGCAGCTTGACTGTCAGGGTAGATTGCTATATCACATCTCCGATAGTTTCTTTCTAAGTTCATTTCCACGCATCTCTATTGCAAGTACTTCTGCCTGGAAGACGCTTTGATTAGACGCTTACATGATAGATGTATTTATGTATTGTCTCAGATATCCATTATCTTCAAGACATTTTTTAATTATTGCAAATTTCAAGAGTAGAACAAAAAAGCTAAGTTCTATCGTGTTTTGATTATGTATGTGTCCGCTTTCTGAAGGAACATAAAAACCCAGAAAAAAATTATTGTAATTAGTTGGCCTTTCGCATAAAGTAGATAGAGTTTGTATGCGCACCAATGTTCTTGTTTTATTTCACTTTAAATACCCAAATTTTAGTCATCTTCACGTTATTGTTAATATGGTCGTCTCACACTAAAACATTCAGATTCAATCCATCTTACTCAAACCTCCCATACCCATAGGGTTAGAACCTACATTCAATAGGATCGAACACATACACTCCCTCGTCATTCTGCTCGCTGGTCCAAGTCAAGACCAATATTTATTCAAGAGAGACCGACATGTCGTCGTGGCTGTTCATCCAGCTTGCCCTCGATGCAATATTCCCGTCGCCTCTGGTCCACAACTGAAGGAACACGTGATATCTTGCTATGAGCACGGGAAAGCTTCATTTGAGTTCCGGTAGAATGAGGACGATATTTTTCGAAGTTTGCACTGGTTAAGAAAATATTTGGTCTGATTGAAACGTGTCTCAATTGCAAATTGGAAAATACAGGGTGTATAAGTGATATCGAACAATTTAAAACTAGTCTGATGCGGTTTTGTCACAGTTAAAGGCTGGTTAATGCTGGCTGGTAACTTTAACTTAACAGTTAACTTAAAATTGGGTTCAAGCCCTGTGGACAGGAGCATTCTGGCGCTGTAGTTCAAACAGACAACTTATATCTCCGAAAGTATTGGTTTCTCAGAGTTGGGAATTATATCAATGTATTCTTATGATAGAACTGCATCATAAAGGAAATTCAATTCAAATAATAGTTTATTTATCAAGATTAAATGAGCAATCTGAGAATGAGAACTGCACCATGGAAGAAATCGAATTAAATCGAGTTATTGTAGAAATTTTTTTTTTAATTTTGAAATTTTTTTTGACACTTTGCGGTAATCTGGTCAATACAAAACTTCACATGCGTACAAAGGTCATGATTCTTCAATTTGATGCTAAATTTCAGATAGATCGAGTGATCGGTTTCGGAAATATTCATAAAAAATATATTTACTAAAATCGGCCATAACTCCGAAACCGCTTGATGGATTTCTCCCATTAACGAGCTCGTCCGAGATGTTTACGCTCCAAACCCACCTTGCAAATTTCAATCCGCTAACTCCTTTCGTTCGAGAGTTATCGTGCCTACGGCTGGCCGGCCGGACAGAATCGATTTCGACCTCAGATTCTTGATCAGTGAGTCGAACCAAATCGTTTAAGACCATTTTCATCGAAAAATTCGAAAATTACAGACATTTGGGCAAATTCATAAGCACTCAGTTCCGAGGAACTAGAGCGCCAACCAGTTTCGTATGACAATTGCCCAAAACAGGTTTAAAGTACCTACAAATAGTAGATTTTTCATAAAACATGTATCAAATAAGAGTAATAAGGAAAAATTACCTTGTAATCGATCAAAAATTTCCTGATTTACGTTCACCAAATTTTCTCCTCTCTCGAACTGCAGAATTATGCTTTCAATATTTACATTCTATTTGCATTCTATGTCTATGGATGAAAAGCAGTCTCACTACTCTCAGATCTCTTACTTCATGTTCCGTTCCGAAATGTAAGACTTTTCTGAGAAAAACTAATTTCGGAGCAAACAACTGAGATTTTTCTCACTTCGCTCACATTTCGGAATACACTTTATTTTCATAATTCTTCGATTGATTAGATAATGTCATGTCTCAGGATAATAAGTTTACATTATGACAATTCATACATAGATTAATTATATCACTCTGTGATATACGATTTATCATTGAAATTTTGAAAAATCATATCTCCGAAAGTGTTAGCTTGTTAGAGTTAAAAATGATATTATTGGATTCTTATGGTAAAACTGATTATTGAAAAAAAATTAATTTGGAATTGGTTCTGTAAAAAAAAAAAATTTTTTTTTGTTACTCCGAAACCATCTGTCCGATTGTGCCCAGTAACGAACTTAGCCGAGATATTTATCTCCCAAACCTACTCTGAAAATTTCAACTGTCTAGCTCATTCCGTTCGAGAGTTATCGTGCCTACGGCCGGCCGGACAGAATGAATTTCGACCACGGATTCTTGATCAGTGAGTCGAACCAAATCGTTTAAGACCATTTTCATCGAAATATTCGAAAATTACAGACATTTGGGCAAATTGATAATCACTCAGTTCCGAGGAACTAGAGTGCCAAAAATTGAAACAGAGATTTCTACGAATATTGTTTGCTATGTCAGACAAACAACCAGAAACATTCTCACACGGTATAAAGAGCATACGGGATATAAAGAGCATACGGGAAACAACCTCATCGACAAATCTGCTTTTGCAAATCACGTTTTGACAACCGGCCACTCAATTTCAGTAAATTGTTGGAAAATTCCAATAAATAGTACCTAGGAACAACCATACTTGAGTGTAGTAGTTGATAGCATGCTTTATTCACGCGTCGTCTCAGAAGATGGAAACATCGTTTCGGAAACATATGTCAGACGAGAAAATTTGTAGGCGAGAAGATCGTAGTTAAAAGTATAATGAATTTTATATTAATGTAATTAGTAAGAAAGGACTCTTCATTCCCTTCTGTCATTTCAACGCGGAATCGAAAAATTATTGTGGTCACTTCGAACCCGGATCGGATCAAGAATTCATCTCGTCACTATATCGATGATTCCATCTGATGATAAATCAGTAGAAACAAGTGCGATATCTAATTTGATTTCTATATATCTCAATAAAATGTCAGGTCTATTGTTCACCGCCCCTAAAGAAAGTCATCCCCGACGTGTGTTAGGGGATTAGGGGGTCGCGTATCGGGGCCGCAGTTTCAGACGTGCAGCATATTGTTGATCTCCCCGAGGGAGAGCAATATGTTACCCTCATATTGCGAGTCGTGGCTTAGGAACGACGTGGGAGGTGTGTGTGCACTGGATCCGATGGAAAATATTGCCATTCGCGAAAAACAATATCTTCTCGGTATATATACAGGGTGAGTCTTTGACCACTGCATTAATTTTAACCAAAGATTCCTCTCATCAAATGAAACACTTTTTTCATTTACCATTTTTCCAGATTCGGCTCATGTAAAAAGTTACAAGCGTTTAAAGATTTCACAATGTGCTAATACACTCCCGCATATATATTATCTATGACATTGTTGGCGGACGAGAATAAAGCATGGTAACGTGGTTTACAGCTTGATTCGGGATTCCAACGCTCAGGGATGGATCCATAAAAGTAGTTAAATTTCTGGAGTTTTCCATTTTAAAACATTCAATGAAGAATATCTCGAAAACGGTGCGTTTAAGGAGAAATGACGAAGAATAATATAATGTTCTAAAACGATGGAATATTCTTGAAATGGCTCAAAAAAAGCGTTATATGCTTTCTTTATGCTAATTTCGTTTAGTTTTATGAATCCACGAGTCCATAACTAGAAAACCAGTAGAAGTAGAAAATAACTAATAGTTGGAAAATATGTATTATAGATATAGGAAACTTTACGCCAACATTCATTTTATTCGAAAAAAGGATGTCAAAGCTACAAAATAAAAACTGATTTTTTTTCAAAATTTCAACAGCCTGTATCTTTTTACCTGAGCTGAATTTGGAAAAATGTTAAATGAAAAAGTGTTTCATTTGATGAAAGGAATCTTTGGTTAAAATTAATGCAGTGGTCAAAGACTCACCCTGTATATAACCTACAGATGGATGAACTGGAGATAAATATCGCGATTAATTCCATAGAACCAGACTGTTTTTCAACTGCCGACAACTCAATGAATTTAACTTGTATGGGTTGACATTATGCCCTTAGTCATAAACCTTTAAATTAGTGATGTAACCGTAAAAAAACCCAATCACTCTTTAAAACATTACCTTGTTTATTTCGATCATACAGAATATCTCTAGCTTCGTGTTTAATCATACTCCTTGTTAATAGTTGTGAACCAATGAAATGACTGTGCTTTATTTGTCACCTGATAGTTTGTTAATTTTTTTTATATTGATTTATTTCTTTGTTATCAATTTTTAAAATGAAAGAAATGGTGGTCGGGATATCTCTTAACAGTTTGTGTGATTTTTCGTGAAGATATACGTCAAGTTGACGGTGCGTAATATTTAAATATGGTTTCGTGATGTTGAAATTGGTGTTGGTAAATTAACTCACGTGATGATTTCAATTTATTTCAAGATGCAGTTTCACCATAAAAATCTATTGATATCATTTTCAACCCTAACAAGCTAATACTTTCGGAGATATGCTTTTTCGAAATTTCAATAATCAATCGTAATTCTATGTTTTCACATAATGCTATAATTATACTATCTATGAATTATTATATGATCTATGTTCATACTCATACATGTCATTCTGTTCTATAAGAGAGAGTCAAATTCATGTCATCTTATTTTCCTATGAGAGATAATAATGATCGTATGATGAGATACATAATGAAATTGGGTTCAGAATATCTCCATTAAAAACAAAACTTCATTATTGTCTAAGTTTTAATTGATATAATATAATTTTCAGAGTATATTTGAGGAATGAATATCTCGGATAAGTTCGTTATTGGGGAGAATCGGTCTGTTTGAATTTAATTTCTTTCATGATGCAGTTCTATCGTAAGAATCCATTTATATTATTCCCAGAGACCAATAATTTCGGAGATATGATTTGTCAAAGTTTGAACAAGAGCGACAAAGCTCCCACAGGGCTTGAACCATTTTTTTTAATGAAGTGAGTTAAGTATATAAATTGCATTCACATATATTTATCCTAGTTCTGAACTAGACCTATAGAATGCTTCTGATACATGTAGGTATCAGACCTAACCTAACCTAACCTAAGTATGTAACGACATAAATAAAGATCATCTTTTGCATCAATATTATCAGTTATTGTGCTCATTAACACTCAAATTCGCGTGGCCAGATCTAACAAAGTATATCTTCATATCTCCACCTTTCTAAAGTCGGAATAAACTTTCTATTCGAGTTGCGTCGTTTCCCTGCAAATATTTGGCGACTTTAGCCCGGAAAAGTTACAATTCGACATCGGAGGATTACTTTTTGTCAAAGATTCCCAAGTTCAGAGAAATCTCAGGATCCTGAAGTTAACCATCGGATCGTTTGATCAGCGAAGCATACATTTTCAATTTCGCAGAGGGAGAAATAAGATCAAAGGATATTTGCTTTCAGTAATATCTTTTTTGGCGCGCTTGTTTTATGCAAAGGAGTAGGATCTCGTATAGGTATTTAGATGAATTTGTGACTATCTACGTATGAGGATGTGAAATAATCGAAACATATTCTAATATTGAAAAATTGGTTCAAGCACTGACGTGAAGTCAACAGCTTTTGCGCGCATTGTCTATTCACGCCTCATACGTCGAGTCGATCGAGCATAGTTTCTGAAATATAACATTTTTCAGGATTGGTGGTTGAGAAAAATTAAAATTTAAGCTTAAACCGACAAACTTACTGTTAATAATGTTTTATTCACCTCTATTGGACACTCTTTACGGACGAATTTACCATCAATATAGACCGATTTCTCAGCTTTTATGATATGAATACATTTCGTACTATTTTAATGACAGACTTGAGTAATGAGAGAATCGCACACAGAATTTTTTTCAATAATTTTGATCGATTTTTTAAAAATTTTCTAGTGATACGATGGTCACGAAATTTTGCAAGAATTTGGGCGTTGGCATTATGCAACTAATAACCACGTTTGAATTCAATCGGTTTTGTATTTTTCGAGTTATTGAAGAAATAACAACCAACTTTCAGATAGGTATAACTACAAAACTATAACTATTGAGCCAATTATGCCTATAAAGAAACTGAAATGTGGCATTCAGATGCACAACCTAACTTGAAAATTTCAAGTCGCTATTTCTTTCCGTTCTCAAGTAATCTTGGCAACGGCTGGCCTGCCGGACGGACAGAATCGAATTTGACCTCGAATTCTTCATTAGGGAGTTGAATCCAATCGTTTGAGACCATTTTCGGCAAAAAATTCGAAAATTACAGATATTTGGGCAAAATGTCTGAACATACGAGCAAAAATAAATACACGTGATATCTTACAACAGCCCCCCCCCTCGTGATGTTTCGTGATTTTTGCCAACACCCCCCCTCCCCCTTTCGAGCCTCACGTGATAATGGACGATCCATTGGAGGTTTGTACGGAATATGACATAGGTATAGTTTCTGTTTTCGAAGAAATATTTTTTTTTTAATATTTTCAGATTTCTAGTGATATGACCTTCAAGAAATTTAACAAAATTTGTTTTCTAGGGCAGGAGGTATTTTATATCATGAGTGACGAATTAATAAGTAAATATGACATGTCTCTTATCGGTAGATAAGATGACATGTATGCACACACATCATGAAATTCATAACGTTAATTTTCTATTACAGCATTCTGTGAAATCATATAGAACTACGATTTAATATTGGGTTTTGAAAAATCATATCTGCGAAATTATTAGTTTGTTAGAGTGAGAATGATATCAATGGATTTTTATCATGAAAATGCACCTTTAAAAATTGAATTTGTGATTTGAAAAAAAATTTTTTTCGTTACTCCGAAAGCACCAGGTCCAATAACGAATTTAACTGAGATATTTATCTCCCAAACCTACTCTGAAAATTTCAACTGTCTAGCTCATTCCGTTCGAGAGTTATCGTGTTAACGGCCAGACGGTCGGACATAATCGATTTTGACCACGGATTCTTGATCAGTGAGTCGAGCCAAAAAGTTTAAGACCATTTTCAGCCAGAAATTCGAAAATTACAGACATTTGTGCATCAGCACTCTGCTCCGAGGAACAAGAGTGCCAAGAAGACGGCTTGAAGGCATGAATACACAAAAGAACATGCACACAAAAGTTCCTGACTTCACGTCAGTGTTTTTTAAGAGTTTCTATAATTTCAGAAAGTTGTGGTAGTGTTAAATGTTTAGTCATAACCTAACCTAACTGTCACCCAATGTATTTGCCAATTCATTAGAGCTGCCTATGTTTAGTATGTTTCACCTCAAAATCCTAAAGAACTACCCATTATATTGATACGAAAAATTGGGAAACTCCAAAATAAAATAGAAGCAAAAGCAAAATTATTCACGTGGTATATTGGTTGAATAGGATCCAGCAGCCGAAACACAAAGTTAATTAAAAATGATAACGATAACATGGAAGAGAAGGTACCCTCATTGTCCGTCCTTTTCGAAGCGATGCTTATTCTCCCCATTTTCCAGGTCCCTTCCTCTCACTTTGTAGTCATATCGAGCTTTCTTTGGCGTTTTCTTCATTCTAGCACCCTGGTTTTGAAACCGAATCGGCAGGACAAGATTTAATTATTTTCGGATGAAAAGTTCTTTCAGCGTACCATGTCAAAGGCAATTGAAAATACAGCCCGAAGAATTAAATTCGATATTCAAATTGAATACCACGATGGATTCGGATTTTTATGCGAGATTCAGAAATTATAACTCGCAACAGAAGTTGCGAATTGATATCGAAAATATGAGAGGAATTCAAGAGGAAAAATTATAAAATTGGTTCAAGCACTGACGTGAAGTCAGGAGCTTTTGCGCGCATGTTCTATTATCTACTCACCTCTATCATGGACACTCTACTACGATATATACCGTTTTCTCATTTTTTATAACACATGAATTCATTTAATACAATTTTAATGACAGACTTCAGTAGAGAATCGTCTATGATCACAGAATTTTTAATTCTGACATATTTATTCTATTGGAATTGGAATATGAAAAACCTTACGTTTCAAGTAACTCTAGACTATACGATATTCACGAAAATTCGCGAAAGTTAGTGGGTCGGAATTCTACAAGTAATCATTGAGATTTAATTGGATAATAATAACAAAATTTCAGTGAGTATAACTCCAAAACAATTTGGCTGATTATGCCAATTAACGAACTTAAATGTCGCATTCGGATGCGTAACCTACCCTGAAAATTGCAAGTCGATATCTCTTTCCGTTTCAAGTTATCGTGAGATACATAATATTTTTTCGTATTTTTTCTTTAATTTTCTAGTGATACAGTTCTGACAAAATTTCACACACTTCTTTATATCTAGTTACCAAGCTTCAATTCGATCGGGTCTGTATTTTTTGAGTTATCGAGAAAATAATATTACAGATGGATATAACCCCGAAACCGTTAGGCCGATTATGCCCAACAACGAACTTAACTGTTTCATTCGGATGCGCAACATACCCTGAAAATTGCAAGACGAAATTTATCGTGGGTACGGACACCAATCCAGCTACTGAACTGATCGTGTTCACATTTGGAACTTGGCTGTAACGTCAGGTTTTGAGGGCTCTCGAAAATTTCAACGATGTCGGACGAATAGTTTCTGATACCTATATATAGAATTTTTTTCAGAGATTTTTAAAAAATGTTCTAGTGGGGATCGTTCACATAATAATAACAACCAAATTTCAGATAGGTATAATTCCTAAACCGTTTTGCCTATTAACAAACTCAAATGTCGCATTCAGATGCACAACCTACCCAAAAAATTGCAATTCGTTATCTCTTTCCGTTCTCAGGTTATCATGACATAAATAATATTTTTTAATAATTTTTATTGGTTGAAAACAAAATGATTACTCGGAAACCATTTGGCCGATTATGTCCATTACCGAACCTGTCCGCCATATCGAGACGCGCCACCTACCCTGAAAATTTCAAGACGCTATCTCTTTATGTTATCAAGTTATCGTGGCAATGGCCGGACAGAATCAAATTTGACCTCGAATTCTTCATCAGGGAGTCGAACCCAATCGTTTGAGACCATTTTCGGTAAAAAAAATCGAAAATTACAGACATTTGGGCAAAATGATAACGCGATGTTCCCCAGAACTTGCGCGTATAAAGCACTGCCTCAAGTTCTTAAGAGCTTGCGTGAGAATCAGTTATGTTCTGTTTACGCGTTGTTAGTGTGTATTTACGCCACTTAAGGCGGGTTTATACTGCAAATAAAATAAAATAAGAAACAAATTAGAATAGAATAAGAAATTTCAAAATGTACATTTCAACGATAGCGTTCATACAGGAAATAAGATAAAATAAGAGATACGATAAGAACAATTAAAGATGGCGATCTTTAATCTTCATTTCTTATTTTATTTTGTTTGAAAAATGATAATGCACATGCTCAGAGAGTGAAATTGTCAAAAGCTGCGATTCGAAGAGTTTATTTATATTTCTTATTTTTTTTTAAGATCATGTGTATAAACCATTCGTTTTAGCCCTCAATCCTTATTTTATTTTATTTCGTTTCTTATTTTAGTTTATTTATTTTAGAGAATTTCTGTTCTAGTCTGGAGGTTGATCTCGTGGTCTTCGGTTCTGACATCCACAACTCGAGAAAACTCATTTACTCATTCTATTCTTATGATTTGGTTGTAAATGCAGTATTTATAACAAAAATATTCCACTATACTTCACTATCAAAATATACATTTCCACTTGATTTCAATTCAATAGGCATCCAATTTTTTCTACTCTAAGATTACTTAGACCAATTTCAGCAATACATTCTTTCGATGGTTTGTTCCAAAATAGGCATTTGTGCAAATTGATAGGCACTCGGCACGTCAAAATCTGAAATGAAGAATATGCAAACACACAATTGCCAATAGTATTGTTTAAAATAAAAATTCTCGCGCTGCATATCCCCCACGGTGGCTGAAGCTGGAAACCTCACTCGAACGATAAAAAATCGCCGATTCGACCGAAATTCAAACATTTCTTATACAACACGTGTACTCGATGAGGTAGCGGCTGAAAAAATTGAGCCACATATTTCCGAGGGGTGGAAACGCAGCGGGGCGCATAAAAAGACATTCATATAAATTTCCGGGAAAGCTATCGGAATCGCTGATTTTCCGTTTCAGCGAGAAACTGCGAGGAAAATGGAAATGGGGGAGACTGAGATCATCCCTGTGTCGTTGGTACGTGGATAAGGCTTCGAGGCAGCGTTGAGTTCTAGAATATATCTAATATATCTATAGTATAGGACACTCCACTATGTTCCCAGTTGTTTGGTTTTCACAGCAACGTTGGTATTTTTTTGGGAGGTGGGTAATGGTTGAGGTAAGGGTTGGGATGAGAAAAAAACATACTTCAATATAGCAACAAAGTGACATTATACATATATCAGAAAACAAACAAACCGATAAAAACTAGTAACAAAACTAAATTTCCTTGAATATATATAAAAAGAAAAGTATTATAATTCTTTGTCAACTTTCAAGAAGAAAAAGAAAAAAATTTATTCACAAAATTAAATATAAATGCCCACGTTTTGGCGCTCTTGTTCCTCGGAATCGTATAACTAGAAAATTAAAAAAAATATATTAAAAAATATTACTTATGCCATGATGACCTGAGAACGGAAAGAGATAGCGACTTGAAACTTTCAGGTTAGGTTGTGCATCTGAATGCGACACTTGAGCTTGTTTATAGGCAAAATAGGTCAAACGGTTTTGGAGTTATACCCATCTGACATTTGGTTGTTATTTCATCAATAACTCAAAAAATACGAAACCGATCCAATTCAAACATGGTTACCAGTTGTAGACTGCCAACGCAAAAATTCTCACGAAATTTCGTGAGAATCGTATCACTAGAAAATTTTAAAAAAATCATTGAAAAAAATTCTATATATAACTATTCGTCCGACATCGCTGAAATTATGCGAGAGCCTTCAGAACCTAACTCTTCTGCCAAGTTCCAAGTTTAAATACGATCGGATCTATATTGTTGGAGATCCGAGCAGCCTTGTGTGAGTTCAGTAGCTGGTTGGGTGACCGTTGCCTCGAGAACTTTCGAACGAAAGCAGATAGGGACTTGCAATTTTCAGGGTAGGTTGCGCATCCGAATGGGAGAGTTAATTTCGTTTTTGGGCATAATCAGTCCAACGGTTTCGGAGTTATACCCACTTAGATAACTCTAGAAATATAGACTCGATTGAATTAAAGCATAGTAACTATAGTAGTAGAATATCGACATAAAGACGTGTGTAAAATTTTGTGAGAACCGTACCCCTAAAAAAATTTAAAAAAGTATAAAAATAAAATTGGTTCAAGCACTGACATGAAGCCAGGAGCTTCTGCATGCATGTTCTATAGTCCATTCTCCTGTATTGGACACTTTTAATCGAATTTACCATAATAAATTCGATTAAGAGTGTCCAATACAAGAGAATAGAACATGTGCTAAAAAGCTCCTGACCACGTCAGTGCTTGAAACAATTTTATTTTGAATCTTCTTCCAGAATATAAAAATGAAATATTATATATGTCGAATATTCTTCTTGCACAATGCATTGAGTTCACGAAATTTATAAAAGAATTTGTGATTTGTAAAAAAAATTGCACATTCTTCTTTATAACAACCTAAAGAGTGGATGAATTAGCCTCTTGATGTCACAGTATTATAAAGCAATTTATTTGTTGCTTCCCTATGGAGTAGTTTACAGAAATATTCTTCCACCAATTATGTTCAGTTGCACAGGTAAGAATTGATTATTTCGTAAAAAATAATATAATTTTTTGCCCAAATATCTCTAATTTTTTAATTTTTTGCCGAAAATAATCTCGAACGATTAGGTTCAACTCACTCATGAAGAATTCGTGGTCAAATTCGATTCTGTCCGGCCGGCCGTTGCCACGATAATTTTCGAACGGAAAGAGATAGTTATTTGAAATTTTCAGGGTAGGTAGCGTATCCAAATGCTTCGGTTAATATCGTTAATAGTCATAATCGGTCAAACGATTTCGGAGTTGAACTTCTCTTTTCCCAATAACTCAAACATTCCTGATCCGATCAAATTGAAACTTGGTTGCCAGTTGTAGGGAGCCGACACGAAGACTTCTGCATTTCGTGAGGAACGTGTCACTAGAAAAGATAAAAAAATTATTGAAATGTTTTCTGTTTCTCAGAAACTATCTATCAGCCATACGGTTTTGGAGTAATACACATGCAGCTGGAATCTCTTGTTGTTATTTCCTCAATAATAAAATCCGATCCAATTTAAACTTGGTAATTAATTGTAGAAGTCTAACGCGCGGAATTTCTTTGGAATTACATCACCAGAAAATGGAACTAAAATTCTGTATCACAGAAACTTTAGTCGAATTTAAGCGGGTATCCAAAACACAGTGGTTAAGACCAATCCCTTTCAATCATAACCGACTAGCTATGATAGCAAGGGATTGGTCTTAATCACTCTTTTTGTTACTCGCTTAAATTTTACTTATGTATACCTAACTGTATTCTTGTAATTTTGTATTTATTTCTCAATAACTCAAAGAATACAGATCCGATCCAATTTAAACTTGGTAAATACTTGTAGAATGCCGACGCAAAATTTTTCGCGAAATTTCGTAATAATCACATCACTAAAACAAAATTAAAATAAAAAAAATAAAATATCAAACAAAAATGTAAATATTAAAAAAAATTCTTTTCTGTCGAATTTCATTTTCCCAATATTTCTCAAAATACATATCCAATCGAAGTGAAATCTATTAGTCTGTTAAAAAAGACGGTTTCAAAGTTCATGCAGTATTTCGTGAGGGTGTGTGAGGCGTGAATAGACAGAAGAACATGCGCGCAAAAGCTCCAGACTTCACGTCAGTACTTTTTAAGAATTTCTAAATTTATATCATTGATATTGTAACCATAGCATGCTTCAAAATAGTTATTCTGTTGGCAAAAATTCAACTGTAAGAAATTATCTCTTCTCAAGTCACTGGGTAGGTACATTTCATGGATTGATCATAACCAAATCTTTTTCGAAGTCAGAGCAAAGAGTTAATTCGATGCAATGAAGATAAAAATCGATAGAATATTATGCAGCTTAGTCGTTGGCTCATTTCATCTCTGCCCTCTTTCTTTACACACCGTACCAGTTTAATATCTAACTGGGGTGTAGTCATCTATCAGATCCAAACAGACAAGAGTTTTATTAAAAGTTAGAGAGAGCAGCACGTCAATGGGATGTTGAAATATACGTAGGGAACCAGGGGTGAAGAGAGATGGGGGAGCGGCAGGTCGGGGGCGAAGAAGCGAGAATGCCTGCTTAGACATACGAGACGCGTCAATCTGATCTAAGGCTGGATTGGTCCTTTTGTTGCTCGACTGATCCGATGTTATGAAGTTTTGCTTTTCATTGGGGGATTGGACGTTTCGAATTCGACTCATTGAACTCGCGAAAAGCGAAAAATGCGGACGATGCGAAAGGAATGCTGGATGTTGCGAATTCGTGACTGATGTGTCACTTAGATTTGTTTCGATTGACGAAAGAGAAGATTAGTTGTTCTGGTTTGGGTAACTATACTCTTGTCCACTACAAATAATTTGGTCGTCTGACATATATATACAGGGTGAGTCTTTGGCCACTGCATTAATTTTAACCAAAGATTCCTCTCATCAAATGAAACACGTTTTTCATTTACCATTTTCCAGATTCGGCTCAATTAAAAAGTTACAAGCGTTTAAAGTTTTCACAATGTGCTAATACACTCCCGCATATAAATTATCTATGACATTGTTGGCGGACGAGAATAAGGCATGGTAACGTGGTTTACAGCTTGATTCGGGATTCCAACGGTCAGGGACGGATCCATAAAAGTAGTGAAATTTCTGGAGTTTTCCATTTTAAAACATTCAATGAAGAATATCTCGAAAACGGTGCGTTTAAGGAGAAATGATGCAGAATAATATAATGTTCTAAAATGATGGAATATTCTTGAAATGACTCAAGAAAAACTTTATATGCTTTCTTTATGCTAATTTTGTTTAGTTTTATGAATCCACGACTCCATAACTAGAAAACCAGTAGAAGTAGAAAATAACTAATATTTGGAAAATATGTATCATAGTTATAGGAAACTTTACGCCAACATTCATTTTATTCGAAAAAAGGATGTCAAAGCTACAAAATAAAAACTGATTTTTTCAAAATTTCAACAGCCTGTATCTTTTTGCCTGAGCTGAATTTAGAAAAATGTTAAATGAAAAAAGTGTTTCATTTGATGAGAGGAATCTTTGGTTAAAATTAATTCAGTGGTCAAAGACTCACCCTGTATATGTTTCAGGATGTTCACATCTTGAGATGTTACGTTACAAAAGCATGCAATCTATTACCTACTCTACTTAAATATGTGCTGACACCCAGGCAACACAGCCACCTCCCAAAGATATCTCAGCGAGCGTTTTCCAGGATATTGTTACACCTTTTGTGATACTGCTGAGAGGTCGCCAAGAGCTCTATATTACTTCCAAATGTCCGCTACAGGAGATAAGCCCAGTAACATCTCAGAAATATAACATTGGGATGTTCCCAAACAGCTCGCCCTAGGGTATAGTTTGAGAGGTTCGCTGTAATATCGCTGGGAGGTCACCAAGAGCTCTATATCTCCTCCAAATGTCCGCCACAGAGGATGAGCCCAGCACTCTTCAGATATATCACATTGGGAAGTTCACAAACAGATCGCCCTGGGGAATAGTTTGAGACGTTCGCTGTGATATCACTGGGAGGTCACCAAGAACTCTATATATCCTCCATAGATCCACCACAGTAGATGAGCCCAATAAATTCCCAGAGATATCGCATAGGGAAGTTCTAAAATTACTCACTCTAGGGAATACATTGAGAAGTTCACTGCGATATTGCTGGAAGTCGCCAAGAGCTCTATATCTCCTAGAGAAGTCTACCACAGGGAATGAGTCCAGGAACATCTCAGAGATATCTCGGCAAGCCTTTTCCAGGATACTGAGAGGCCTTTTTGGAGGTCACCAAGAGCTCTATGTCACCTCCAAATGTCTGCTACAGAAGATAAGCTCAGTAACATCTCAGAGATATCACAATGGGAAGTTCCCAAACAGCTCATCCTGGGGAATAGTTTGAGAGATTCGCTGTGATATCCCTGGTCAAGTCACCAAGAGCTCTATACCTCTTTCAAATGTCTACCACAGGGGATGAGCCCAGTAACATCTCAGATCACATCACGAAGTTTTCATACTACTCACCACGAGGAATATTTCGAGAAGTTCACTGCGATGTCGCTGGGAGATCACCAGTAACTCTATATCTCCTCAAAATGTCCGCCACAGAGGATGAACCCAATAACATCTCAGCGATATCGCACAGGGAAGTTTACCCTGAGGAATAATTTAAGAGGAGCACTGCGATATCTCCTCGAAATGTCTGCCACATGGGATGAGCCCAGTAACATCTCATAGTAACATAACATATGAAAGTTCTCAAACTACTCACCCTGAGGATTATTTCGAGAAGTTCACTGCGATATCGCTGAGACGTCACCAAGAGCTCTATATTTCCTCCAAATGTCTGCCTACGGCCTACTATACAGGGTGAGTCTTTAACCACTGCATTAATTTTATCCAAAGATTCCTCTCATCAAATGAAACACTTTTTTCATTTAACATTTTTCCAAATTCAGCTCAGGTAAAAAGATACAGGCTGTTGAAATTTTGAAAAAAAATCAGTTTTTATTTTGTAGCTTTGACATCCTTTTTTCGAATAAAATGAATGTTGGCGTAAAGTTTCCTATAACTATGATACATATTTTCCAAATATTAGTTATTTTCTACTTCTAATGGTTTTCTAGTTATGGACTCGTGGATTCATAAAACTAAACGAAATTAGCATAAAGAAAGCATATAAAGTTTTTCTTGAGTCATTTCAAGAATATTCCATCGTTTTAGAACATTATATTATTCTTCATCATTTCTCCTTAAACGCACAGTTTTCGAGATATTCTTCATTGAATGTTTTAAAATGGAAAACTCCAGAAATTTCACTACTTTTATGGATCCGTCCCTGAGCGTTGGAATCCCGAATCAAGCTGTAAACCACGTTACCATACCTTATTCTCGTCCGCCAACAATGTCATAGATAGTTTATATGCGGGAGTGTATTAGCACATTGTGAAATCTTTAAACGCTTGTAACTTTTTACCTGAGCCGAATCTGGAAAAATGGTAAATGAAAAAAGTGTGTTATTTGATGAGAGGAATCTTTGGTTAAAATTAATGCAGTGGTCAAAGACTCACCCTGTATATACTGGCCTGGAAGGTGATTAACTGGCAGCATGGCCTAGAGAAGTACACTATACGATATTCCGCCATGTATGCCGTTTTGTTTACAACGTTTACATGGAATCGAGGCTTTCATTTCATAAAAGATCTTGATGACCTCATTAAAAATTAGGTACTTATTCAACAAAAAATGATACATCTTTTTGCGCGCATGTTCTGGGGAACATTGCGTTATCATTTTGCCGAAATGTATTTAATTTTCGAATATTTTGCCGAAAATGGTCTTAAAAGATTGGGTTCGACTCCATGATGAAGAATTGGAGGTCAAATTTGATTTTGTCCGGCTGGCCGTTGCCACGATCACGGTAAGAGCGACTTGAAATTCTCAGGGTAGGTGGTGCGTCCCAATACGACGGACAGGATCGTTAATGGGCATAATCGGCCCAACGGTTTCCGAGTTATAATGTTGTTTTCAACCAATACAAATCCGCTCGGATTGAAAATCGTTGCGTAATTGTAGAATACAAACTTAAAGACGTCTGTGAAATTTTGTGAGAATCGTATCAGTCGAAAATTAACAAAAAAAATTATTGAAAAGTATTATTTTTGTCATGATAACCTGAGAACGGAAAAAGATATCGACTTTAAAAAATTAAAAGAAATTTGAAAGCTTGAAGTAATGTTCAGAAGTATGAAAGGATTGATTGAAAATCAATATACATATTCTTAAAAAGCACTGACCTGAAGTCAGGAGATTATGCGCGCATGTTCTATAGAATAATGGGAGCCTTAACACGTGAAAACATGCATTGGGCATCAACTGAATTCAAATTTGAAAAAAAATTAAAGAACTCCAAAAATACAGAGCCAATCGAGCTGAAATCCGGTACTCTATTGTATAATGACTGCTTGAAACTGCATAGTTTCAGCGGAATCTGACACATACGAAAATTTACTTTTTATTCTTTTTTTTTCTTCTAGTTATCAGACCATCCCGAAATTCTGCTAACATTTGCGAGTCGACATTCTTCAACTAATTAACAAGTTTAAATTAGATCGAATCTCTATTTTTTATGTTATTGAGGAAATAACATTTCAGAGGGATATAATTCTGAAACTTTTCAGCCGATTTTGCCCATTAACACACCAGCGTATTTGCATTCTCAACCCACCCTGAAAATTGTCTATCGCTATCTCTTTTAATTCGAGAGTTATCGTGCAAACGGCCGATCGGACAGAATCAAATTTGACCTCGAATTCTTCATCAGTCATAATCGTTTGAGACCATTTTCGGCAAAAAAATTGAAAATTACAGGCATTGGGACAAAATGAGATTTCAACATGTCCTAATGCATAATGAAGTTTTCCTATTGCAGATTTTAGTTCTGAATAGCACTTCCTGATACTTTGTCTCTGCTTCTTCAAATTTGTTTTCGGCATTATCAATTTCAAAGCGAAGAGTTCTTTATTATTCGAAGATAATGATCTGTGATAATATCTTGTCTGAGATGGAACATTAAAATTATTTTGAGAGTAAAAATTGCAACGTCTCAGAGAATTGTTTTGACATTGATGATATTTCAGGAGTGCCAACCTGCCTCAGTTTTAGTTACAACAACTTGATAGACCTAAATCATGGCCAATCGAAAGACTTCATAAAAGTGAATGGAGTATACATTCACAAATTTTACAGGTGAAAATCAAATCACCAGATTAGAGATGCGTCTCTTCCGCGAACTGTCAACTCCCATGGCAACAAAAATATACGAAAGTAATCATTTTCTGGGTTTTCTCTCCCAAAAATATAAAATGAAAAATTAATTATTTTGTGATTTGCTTCTGCGTAGGAACACAAGATATAAGTCAGAAGCAATCAATCGAACAATGTTGCCTAACAGATAACGAAATAACATCAACGAAGAAACAACTATATCGTAACGTTTCGGAGTCTATATCAGACTCCTTCGTCAGACACTTAACGAAAATCTTCAGAATTATTTTTTGTTGATAGTTATTCTGAAATTCGATAATTGTCACAAATTAATTAATTTTTTATTTTATAGATATTTTTCAGAGTTTGGGAGAGAAAACAAGGAAAGAAACCATTCAATGAAAAATATACGAAATCTATATGTTTCGGCGCACGAAATAGAAATATTATCGTTAATAAGGGTCTAAAAAAGTGATTGATAAATGAGGCATTATGTCCGACCAACAGCTCCCTCCGCATTTTAGTTTCCGACTCATTTCATCTGATTAATATCATGCAGTTCAGTGAGTGTGATGAATCCTGCCACTGCTACCAACAATGCAACGGTGATATTTTTATTTAGACATGACGATGATGGTTCGGCTACCATTCGAATAATGGATCGTTCTGATGCGCTCGACTGTGCCAAATTTGCGTTTTAGCCTCGTGTTTTATTGGCCGCCATCGCCCGCATTTTTGACCACATGACAGATATTTACAAATAATATATTGTTCGTGAAGGTTAGGAATGGTGATTTGTATATCTGTGTTATTTGTTTCGATTCTGTGTTAGATTTTGTTTCGAAATACTGGTACGCTATACGAGGTTTGAAACCCATGAAAATATACCATTTAACAAAAAAAGGGGAAAGCCCTGTGACAGGAGCTTTGGCGCTCTTGTTCAATTTTGGACAAACCATATCTCCGAAAGTATTGGTTTCTCAGAGTTGGGAATGATATCAATGGTTTCTTGTAATAGAATTGCTCTTAATCGAATTCACCATGGTAAATTCGATTAAGAGTGTCCAATACAGGAGAACAGACGATAGAATTCACCATGGTAAATTCGATTAAAAGTGTCCAATACAGGAGAATGGACAATAGAACATACGCGCAATAGCTCCTGACTTCACGTCAGTGCTTGAACAATTTTTTTTTCGTGAAGTCAGGATAGAAAGCAATGATGAAAAAATTAACACATTATTGTCTACCTTCAATTCTTCTTTAGGAGAAGAATACATAATTCTTCTAGAAAAATATTACTGGAATTAATGTCATATTTAAATAATCAAAGTTAAGAAAATTATAAGTTTAGTTACTAACATATTGAATGAAATTCAATTGAATTCCAGTAATATTCAATTACTTATTCTTAACCAATAAATGCCCATTGATAGATATAATGGTGTTGAGGTGAAACATAAAGATATATTCTCATTAGTGATAGAAAAACTGGCCCAAAAATCCTCTCTACCCATCACGAGATCTAATATCGACAAATGAGCCTCTCACCTTACAAGATCAGAAAGTGTGGTTAATTTAAAGTTAAGTTTTGAAGCCTTCAGCAAAATTGCAGCGATATCATATTAAAAATAATACATAACCTTTCTTTCAAAAGTCCCCTCTCACAAATATACTCCTCTGGAGGCACATGGATCTCTTGAAGAAGAATCGCCTTCTCTATTTCTCAAAGATATTCACAAGATACTCTTGTTCATAGAAATCCCTTCAATATTTAGTTGTCTCCTCCTAAGGAGGATCTCTTTCAAAACCAGGTCTGACTACTAATGTAGGTGAAATAACACGATTTTCCTAAGAACATACGCGCAAAAATATGTCATCATGACATTCATGCTTTTGAAGGTTCTCGCAAAAATACGATGATTCGCATCCAGCTACCGAACTCACAAAAGGCTGCTCGGTTCTCCAACAATACGGATCCGATCGTGTTCAAACTTGGAACCCTGCAGTAGAGTTAGGTTCTGAAGGCTCTTCCAAAATTTCCGCCATGCCGGACGAATAGTTTATGATATATAGAATTTTTTTCAATTATTTTCGATAATTTTTTTGAAATTTTCTAGTTATACCACTCTCACCAAATTCCGCAAGAATTTTCGCGTTGGTATTCTACAACTAATAACCATGTTTGAATTATATCGGTTTCGTCTTTTTCGAGTTGTTGAGGAAATAACAACCAAATTTCAGATGGGTATAATTCCAAAACCGTTTGGCCGATTATACCTGTAGACAAATTCAAATGTCGCATTCAGATGCACAACCTAACCTGAAAATTTCAAGCCGCTATCTCCTTCCGTTCTCAGGTTATCGTGTCATAAATAATATTTTTTAATAATTTTTTTAAAATTTTCTAGTGGCACGATTCTCACAAAATTTCACAGACGTGCTTAGGCTCATATTTTTCAACTATTCACCGAGTTTAAATTCGATCGGATGTATTTTGGTTGAAAACAATATTATTACTCGGAAACCATTGGGCCGATTAAAGCCATTAATGAACTTGTCCGTCATATTGAGATGCTCCACCTACCCTGAAAATTTCAAATCGCTAGCTCTTTCCGTTCTCAAGTTATCGTGGCAACGGCCGAACGGCCGGACGGCACCACAGAATTAAATTTCACATTTGGGCAAAATGATAACGCGATGTTTCCCAGAACATACGCGCAAAAAGCCGCAACTGCCAGAATCTCAAAAGTCAATCGTGTCATTAAGGCCAAATAATAATCATTTAGCGTTTATGACGCGATCAACTGAAATTCACAATTTCTGTTGAAATAAAGACTGAATAACCAATATTCAGCCTTAATGAACCGATTGAAGATTTACGATTGAGGTTCTGACAGTTAGCAGTTGCGTCTTCCTTCTTCCGGAGAAGCAATATATATTTTCTTGGTGTACTTTCAGGTGGATACAGAAGCGTAAATGAAAATGAAACGGCCCTACCCCCTCACCCCGCTCTACGAAAACTTAAAATTCCAGTTCTGAGTTCTAATTTATTCAAGACAGCGAATTTAACGTATTTCTAAACTGCGGTTTTTTTCATCACGAGAACCGTCATCGCAAGCGCGGAAGGTACCCATACTTAATTCTTCCCAAGCTGGGGGTATTAGAAGGCATTCCAGTCGGTAGCCGCTGAGGGAAATACGGCGCCTTGTCAGGGCCGCAATAAAGCCTTTATTATCCTTTATAAACAGGTGAAATCTCTGGCGCGCAGACGATATACTCCCTCTGCCGCGGCTTTACGATTGTCGTTGAGAAATTCGAATGGCCCCAAGTGACGAAAACAACAATATCAAGGAACTACATTTCGGGAAGGGTTGGAATCATCCTTGAGAACAGACCGTCAGGCAGCGACACATGGGCGTAAGTTTTCGGAGGGAAACTTCTTTATTAGAACGTCGAGAATTGGAGAGGAACGGATCCACTCATTTGCCACTCGATACTTTTGCCTTCTGTTCAGACTGCAGGCACAACCTACTATAATGGAAAGCCTGGAACGAGATTAAATGGCAATATGGTATAGAGAACTAAGCGACGATACTCCGACATGATTGTTTACTTTAATACCGCTTGAATAATTATATTTTTTGGGAAATTACTGTGAAGTATTATTCAATAAATGCAATACAAGAATAAACAGTGATTTCTATTTTGTCTATTTTATCTAACGTTTTTTTTTTTCAACTAGTGCTTATTTCGTGAATGGTAACCCTTAGCTCATGTCTGATTTGACAGATAATTAGTTTTATCCTTCCGCTGAACGAATATGGTTGCGTATACGCTTGAACAACGCTGGGAAATATTGCGACATTACTTTGAAAATCATGGTAATGTTGCAGAATGTGGTGCGAAAATTGCGTACGGATTTTGGAAGAAGGGAAGCACCGTCAGATCCGTGTGTTCGTTATCTGGTGAAAAAAGTGAAAGAAACTGGCTTCCTCATCGATAAACCAAAGCGTGAAAAGCCAAAAACAGTGCGTACACCCGAGAATATTGCTGCTGTGGCAGAAAGTGTGCGTGAAGCGCCATCAACATCAATTCACCGTCGTTCTCAAGAATTAAACATTTCGGAGAAAGGTTGGAGACGGATGTTGGACACGAATTTTGCATAAAGACCTTGGTATGACGCCATACAAAGTCCAATTGGTTCCGGAGTTGAAGCCAATTGACCATCCAATTCGTTTTTGCTTCGCTAAGTGGGCCTGCGATCGACTAACAGAAGATGCCGATTTTGCCAAAAAAATCATCTCTTCAGACGAAGCTCATTTTGATCTTGGCGGGTATGTAAACAAGCAGAATTGTCGCATTTGGGGCACAGAAAACCTGCACGCATACATTGAAAAGCCGATACACCCAAAACGAGTCACTGTTTGGTGGGATTTTGGTCCAGGAGGCATAATTGGGCCATTTTTCTTCGAAAATGAGTAAGGAGTGGCCGTTACAGTCAATGACGATCCTTATCGGGCAATTTTGAACGAATTTTTGTTCACAAAAATTGAAGAGGAGGATATTGGCAAAATTTGGTTTCAACAGGGCGGCGCTACGTGCCACACAGCCGAAGCTACACTCGATGTTTTGCGCCCTGTTTTTGAAGATCGCATTATCAGCCGCAGAGCAGATGTCGTTTGGCCACCTCGGAGCTGCGATTTGACACCGTTGGAATATTATTTGTGGAGCGCCGTTAAAGATAAGTGTTACGCCGACAAGCCAGAGACAATTGAAGCTTTAAAGGACAATATTCGTGAAGCCATTGGTGAAATACACCTGCACACAATCGATAATGTGCTTAAAAATTAGAACGATCGTGTAGGCTACTGCATGTCTAGCCGAGGCAGCCATTTGAATGAAATTATTTTCCATTATTAACCGTAAGGATTGTACTTTCAAATAAAAAAAGAAATTTGAGTAAATATTCAGTAGTTTTCTTTTCATTGCATTTAAAAAAAAAAAAGTTATTTGGCGGACCCTTTACTTAGGTTGATCAGGTACTCCTGCATCAGGCTGATCTTATTGGGGACGAAAATGTGTTTCTGTATAACAGCCATAGACTTAATACAATATTATTTAGGTCTATGTTAGTAGCAATTCAGTTATTATTATTCATATTCAAGCATTTTTCAAAAAATGAAGTGCTGAAGAATTTATAAGTTAGGGCCACATTTTTGGCGCTCTTGTTCCTCGGAACAGAGTGCTTATCAATTTGCGCAAATGTCTGTAATTTTCGAATTTTTGGCTGCAAATGGTCTTAAACGATTTGGTTCGACTCACTGATCAAGAATACGTGGTCGAAATCGATTCTGTCCGGCCGTTCGTTAACATGATAATTGTCAAGCTCTCAACAAAATCACCCTTTACCTTACAATGGTATTCAAATTGCCAATTGATAGCGTATTTGCCTATATTAAAGAATATGAAGAGATCCTTTGAATGTCGACTGTGAAGATTTATTGACGGCTCCTTTCGGGATATTGAAACGCTCAAGGGAGTTTAACGTGTCTCTAAATTCAGGGTTCCCCGTAAATCGTTTAAGTAAATCCCTTTATTTTGTTTGATCGTTGTTCGTACTGGGACATTATGTGAACGGAAGGTTTTTACAGCAACATCAGTATCGATAGCATCCACCACCATCCTAGACTCGATATACTGCAACACAGTCGTATTCGAACATTTCGAGAATAGGTCTCTTGCATGAATTTTTTTTATTATTGGAATCGATTATTATCAGAATACTGATAAAGTTCAACAGCCGTCAAAAATTTTAATTTTCAACGAGAAAACGATCATTCAAATTTGGTTGCACTTAATGCCTGTTCAAACGATCGAAACTTGGCGCCCGTCCGTGACGTCACCCGTCATACCTACTAGTGTAACACAGCACCCTATAAAAGGCTCTTTGTCGGCATTGGCTGTAACAAACAGATGGTACATTTTGATTACGTCAGCCGTCATAGCAACGATTCAGAAGCGTTTCACCTCATTTGAATTTGCTTCTTGATTTAACGATTTTCAATGCCGAAATATTCAAATTTTATAAATTTTGAAAGTGGATGAGCGATGAGGGCATACATGATGATCTGGTA
Organism: Halyzia sedecimguttata; assembly: GCA_937662695.2. Classification (NCBI taxonomy): domain Eukaryota; kingdom Metazoa; phylum Arthropoda; class Insecta; order Coleoptera; family Coccinellidae; genus Halyzia; species Halyzia sedecimguttata. The sequence goes on along the minus strand of OW569411.2, from coordinate 10,453,017 downwards.
TTGAGGTAGATTCATAAGAACATAAACATATGGGATTTCGTGTTACATGCAAGAGACAAGAGACCTATTCCACACAAAGGTTCAATAGCGGTTTCCTTCGCTCATTGTGTGCTTTTTTCCTTAAACGAAGCATATCAATCAGCCCAATTATTTGTAATTTTAGAAATTTTGGTTAAAAACTGGTTCAAGCAGTGACGTGAAGTCAGGAGCTTTTCTGCGCATGTTCTATTGTCTACTCACCTCTATTTGACACTCTTGATCGAATTCAGTATCTAGATATACCGTTTTCTCTGCTACCATAAAATTTGATTACATTTCAGTACCGAGAGAATCGTCTATGATCACAGAATTTTTTAATTCGGACATATGTCTATTGGAATTGAAATACGAAAAAACTTACCCCTCAAGTAAACTCCAGAATACGATATTCACGAAATTTCGCGAAAATTAGTGGGTCGCCATTCTTCAATTAATGTTTTTACTAAAAACGGCCATAACTGCGAAACCGCGTGGTGGATTTCGCTCGTTGGCGAAATATTTCGAGATATTTACGCTCTTAACCTACCCTGCAAATTTCAATCCTCTAACTCCTTTCGTTCGAGAGTTATGGTGCCTACGGCCGGCCGGACCGGCCGGACAGAATTGATTTCGACCACGGATTCTTGATCGGTGAGTCGGACCAAATCGTTTAAGAGCATTTTCATCGAAAAATTCGAAAATTACAGACATTTGGGCAAATTGATAAGCACTCTGTTCCGAGGAACAAGAGCGCCAAAAAATTTGAAATTACAGACGTTTGTGCAAAATGATAGCTCGGCCCCTAGAACATGCGCGCAAAAATCACAATACATTTATTATTTCGATATCTCATCATCCTTTCCCTAATATTTCGCATATTCTGAAACAATTATTTGCACTAGCGACGCTAACAGAGTTCTTTCAGAATGAGCTTATGCGACGTTGCCTTTCTCCGTGCATGGCTTGTATTTAAGAAGGCTGTGGTAAGACCGTACGATAAAATAAGACCCTCAGAGTTTCATCCAGCATGTCGTCGTTTCCTAAGATTCCTTTGCCTCGGTCTGAGTGACCTGAGGGGGCGTAAGTTCCGTCCCCGCGGCCGTCCCCAGACTTGGGGATGGCATCTCGCCCTTCTGTCCATTAAAATTCTCGGGGCGAGCGACTCGCACCGTAACAGCGCACAACTGGCGACATTATTCACATGTAAATGGCGACACGCGTAGCTGCGATCGTAAAGGAGGTTGATGAGGAAGGATGGGCCCACGGTATTAATTTTTGAGATGAAATTTCTGCTCAAAACGTCCCTATTCCGAATTCTAGCCAGATGAGACGTGTGAAATAGGTGACGCGGTGGATTTTTGCCATATTTGAGGAAATGTCTGATAGCAGGTGACGGATTTAAACTACTAGACTCTTGTTATGTAATGATTTCTAGTGGAGAATGATATAATAAAATAGATGAGACAACACCTCCTAAAAGGAAGGCCAATCAACTCTCCATCACTTTTTACAATATGGCGGTAAAGGTGGATGAAAGTTCAATTGACAGCTGTGTTGTTTGTCAATAGTGAATGCTTAAAGCTGTATCCCGAAATGTGATCATCTCTTGAAGTGAAAATTTGATTTCAAGTGGAGATTCGTACTATTCTTATGTCCAAATTACCGAGGAATAATAAAAGGTAGAACAGAAAATGAAATACATGTCATAGAAGAGCAGAAAGGATTCATGGCAGGAAGAAAAATTGTAAAAAATAAGTTTTAGGTAACTTTTATTAATATAGGTAAAAACGAATAAATGCATTTAAATAAATTTTTTTTTACTGGATTTAGTTAACTTGGAAATTTTTCACCGACGTAAATAGTTAATAACAATGTGAGGATTAATAATTTTTAAATTCTGCCGACGGGAATCTGCTCTGTACTCTTTGAAAAATAGCTCCACGAAGCGAAAAAAATTTGAGATTCGTAGTTTAACAATTATCTCACTTGCAATGTTAATATCCAAGCTCTGATAAATTGTCAATTAACTAATGAATAACTTAATGAAAAATTGTGATAAAATTTTTTTGCCGACGGAATATTATTCGTTATTTTATCCTCCAAGTGCCTGAATTTTTTTGAATTAAAATTTTAATATTTAATATGTATGAATAACATTTTTTGTTAAAGCAATCGAAGGGGGCGTTGCTTACAGATACAGGAATAGCCGTTTTCGGACTAATTTTCAGCCCTCTGTAAAAATTATTAACATTCATCCTACACTTCCGAGAGTTGGGCCTTTTTTTGGGAAATTTCCTCCTCTTTTCGAATCATTTTTCAAATTTGCAATATCTCGAATAATTTCTGAGATATAAGCAAAAAACGAAACCCCCTTTTTTTTTAGTTAATTGTTTATAACTTTTGTAATTTTTGCATCTTGAGTTTTGTCAAAAACTTTCTAAATGGGATTACAAATCGAATGAGCCCTCAAACATATTTTTCCGACTCTTCGAAAAAATTTTGACCTAAAAGGCACTTGTTGACTAGACTATTCATTCTAAATATCCATGTCAAAGCTACATAGGAAAAACTGATTTTTTCGGCAATTTCAACTGCCTGTATCTTTTTATCTGAGCCGAATCTGGAAAAAAGGTAAATGAAAATATGTTTCATTTTATAGGAAGAATATATTGTTGAAATTAATGTACAACTCAAAGCCTCACCCAGTATATCACTTGGATTGAACTACGAAATACCCGATCTTTTATCTTTCACATTATTGGATCCAACTACAATCAAAGATTAGGATATCGGAAATATTCAAATAGATTACGGACCACTACACAAGTGTGTTTGCCGAGAGCAAATAATGTATATTACATCACAGTCCGCTCCCCAATATGAAATTATATGGGGTTAAAGCGGTCCTCTGTTTTAGGTACGCCAACAGGATCCGATCCCTTATGAAATTCATCAAAGGGATCTGCCTTGTGTGAAATCGGGCACAGCCCGCTGATCCTCTCTGACAAAACTGGCAGTAATTGCGATTTTATTGCGAATATCAGTCCACCTCACCGACAAATTTCTATAAATAAAAATTGATTTTCAGAATACATCAGTTATGAAGAATGTTATGAATTTCTCTGTATGTTATTTGTGTGTATTAATTTGACGATTTTGTTCAGTATGTTGCCATTCTAGTTTTTAGTGTGAAAAAAATCTAGGCTATTGTATAGTAATAGATCAGTACTGAAGCCTTTAAAAATGGTAAAAAGTGAGAAATAAAGGGTTTTCCAATAACAGGTGTTATTTTGATATACAAAGAACAATGCCATTTTTCAATATAAATGATCGGATGTTTATTTCATTATAAAGAAGAAGCTATGCCGTTAATAGTGGAAAATAACATCAGGCAAATGACCACCACGACCACGCTTACAGGACCATATCCTTTTAATGAAATTTTCCATAATCAAATCGCAAAGTGGCTGCCCTTTGTCCTCGATAGCCTCACGAATTCCATCTTTGAGGTCTGGAATCGACGCTGGGCTATTGGCGTAGACCTTCTCTTTCACGTGGCCGCAAAGGAAGAAGTCGCAAGGTGTTAAATCACAAGATCTCGGTGGCCCATTGTGATCACCACTTCGAGGTAACGTAAACGTTGTCCAGATCAATACCTTCCAATTCCGGCCATAAAAAATCATTAATCATCTCTCGATAGCGCAATCCATTCACCGTAACTGTTGCTCCAGCCTCATTTTCGAAAAAGTAAGGTCCAATGACTCCGCCAGACCATAAACCGCACCAAACAGTCACACGTTGAGGATAGAGAGGCTTTTCAACAATAACTCTTGGGTTTTCCGAGCCCCAGATGCGAAAATTTTGCTTGTTGACGGAGCCACCGAGGTGGAAATGGGCCTCATCACTCAAGATGATTTTTCGATGGAATTCCGGATCATTTTCATGCATTTCAACGACCCAATCAGCAAAGACACGACGTTGTTGATGATCGGCCGGCTTGAGTTCTTGTGTTAACTGAACTTTATAAGCCTTAAGACCCAAATCTTTATGCAAAATACGGTGTAATGACCTTTGTGGAATGCCTAATTCCAAAGAACGACGAGGAATGGACAAACCTGGGTTTCCTTCAACACTTTCGGCTACAGCAGCAATATTCTCGGCCGTTCTTGAGCGACGAGCACGGGTTTTATTCTTCACATAAGTAACTTGTCCCAACAGCTCGAATTTTTCCACCAATTTCTTCATTGCGATCCGACAAGATGCTTCACGACGACCCAAAAATGTTCGAGTTTTACGAACCGTCTCTGCCAATTTCACCATTTTTATAGTGAATTTTAATAATTTCAGTGCGTTCTTGAAGCGTGTATCGTTCCATTTTTATTAATGGCGTAGTTTCTACTTATCAAATGTCAAAAAATGACAGCTTCAAAAGTGACATCTACCGAAATAGCGGGCTATTCAAAATATCACCTCTAATTGGAAAACCCTTCATAATAGTAGGCTGAAACCCATTGGAAAAAACGGTTCATCTCGATTTCCGGCAAAACTAAAAGTCCTATGGAAAAAATTCAAAAGCAAAGTTGTAGGTAATAAAAAGATCTACAACTTTTGTACTCAAACATTCTTCACATAACCTCAGAATTTATGTGAAAAATTCAAATAACCAAGTTTTTGTTTTTTTATTTTTATCTTGTTGTTTTTTTTTGGAAACTTGGTGAAAATTAACCTTTTTATGTCCCAAACACACTGTAATTTTTGTTATTTAAAATATTTATTTTTTCACCTTATTTTGACTTAATATCGAAAAAGCAGCCTAATTTTCAAACGAAAATTCTCACGTCATAATATCTGCTTTTTAAGAAAGTCGGTGCATGGGCGTTTCGTTCGCTGAAATCTCTACTTTCTGATGGTAAAAAGAAATGTACAGTACTATGGTAATTTTTCTCACAAAATGGTAAGTTAATATTTAATAAGACATCTACAATATTTTGAGAAAGTTTTAGAATCTTCTCTAAATTATATTGAGATAATTTATATACCTGAGTGACCTACGGAAAATTTTAGCCCATCAAAAGGTATTTTATGGAGAAGTGGTGAAAGGGCTAGGAGGGTCCGGGCCTTACTACCTGTTATTTTGTAACATTTTCTGAGAAAGTTTAACATAGTAATGTATTTTTTTTACACCATCAGAAAGTAGATATCTCAGGGTGAGAATTTCCGTTAAGAAATTAGGCTGCTTTTTCGAAATTGAGTCAAAATAAAGTGAAAAAATAAGTATTTGAAATAGAAATAATTAGAGTGTGTTTGTTTAAAAGGTTCGTTTTCAGCAAGTTTCGAAAAAAAAAACAATTTTTTGTAAAAGATAAAAATAAATAAAACAAAAACTTGAATTTTTCACATAAATTTTGGGGTTATGTGAAAAAATTGTGAATACGAAAGTTGTGAATCTTTGTATTACCTACAACTTCGCCATTCAACTCTTTTCCTTAGAAATTGTAATTTTGCCGGAAATCGAGATGGACCATTTTTACCCTTAAAAAGTCACCCCCTGTCCACTTCCCGAATTCAGATCACCCGTAAATTATTTTTCCTTTATTTTTGGTCATATTCTCTTCCTTTTCCAATGGGTTTCATCCTAATATTATTTTTTTTGCGACCCTGGTCTGAAGTGTTTTTTGCGCCCTCGTCCCCGGGCGCTGCAAAAGTTTGTAATTTTCGAATTTTCAGCAGAAGATGCTCAACGATTCCATTTGACTAACTGATGAAGCATGATTGATTAAATTCAATCAGAAATCTTCCGAAAGAAGGAACTTATACCCCTCATACGCGATCAAACAATTGGCGCAAATACTGTTTGGGCAAACAATTCGACCATCTACGGGACGGTTCGCTTGTTTGCGCAACTGCTTGAATACAATCTGTCGGATTGAAATATTTTGAGAAAATCCTCCCCGTTTGACCATGTATCGCAATGAAGAAGGATATGAAAAGGCAGATGAACTTGCGAAAAGGGCTTCCAGGGTAACACCTGCTGGACCAGAACCCTTCTGAGAGCTTGGAAAATACCACTACAGTGCAGCAGTCCAACAAGCGGAGCTAAATAACATAATAGATCTTTGGAGAAATACTTCAGGACTTGCACAGGCGATCAAATTCCTGACATGATTCTAGAGCTAGAAATACGGAAAAAAATCATATCAACTTTTCAGCCTTTTCATCATGTCTCCCAAAATTTGAATCACGATATTCTGCTATACTATTTCGCGTGTGAAAAAGTATAGAGAGAATCTGTATATTTTGAATAGAAAATTGTACCTATTCCTTTGTGTAAAATTTGTACACATAATAAAAATTTATCAGACAAAAGGCAGGGTTATTTTTGCTATACGAGCAGAACCAGTTGATGAACTAATGAATACAACAATGCTAGTTTATTTTTGTTGTTTCAACAGTATTTATTCTTGTTCCTTCTTAGTAAACTATAATTTATCATTATGAAATATAGCTCAGTAAGAAGCAAACTGTTGATAGTCCAAAATGGACTATCAACAGAAATGCACCATTATTTCATTTTCGTAATTAATTAATTGACAGATAGCTACGAGCCCACATAAAAACGACATAATGGCAAGGCAACAATGACATACGACCCTTATAAACAGTTGCGTTCAGTTTATGTGTTGCCAATTTAATACGTTCGGCATTCCAAATATTTGTAATATCTTCTATTTATTATATATAATGGGTCTCGTGATATGTTATTTCTAGGGGAAAATACCTCATTTCACAAAGCATTTCTATACATTTATGTTTTCAGCCAAATATATATTCGATAAATCCTATAATGGCAAGAGTACGAGACCAATCTGGAGTGTACTGAAGTCACTCCCAAATTTGAGTTATGGTATAATTTTCCAAAATATTTGTCAATTTTACAGAATTTCCTATTCCAAATATTGCGATTAAAAAATCGCGACTTGTGTTATCATATAAATCTTGCAATCATGAAAATTATCGATAATTTTGAAGCTCTCGTGGTATTATACCTGAAAATTTTTAAATTGAGCCTTCATGTCATTCCAAATTTTATAGAAATATTGCATCGGCGAAAAAGTTCCCGGTGTCACACAAAGATGGCGCAAAAAAAGGATTGAATGATTTGTTTGATAGGAAGACTTACTTTTCACAGCTAGCTATCAAAATGTTATGATGGTCTGATGTTTTTTGTGTAATTAACATTAATATCAGCAAGATTAATTCTGGAGGAAAAACTTTATTTCTATTCAACGTGACATAACCTTCTTATATTACAAGTACATTTTCTCTCTCACACATTACTTCTCCACCCTTCATTAGGATCATAGAATCTAACATATGTCAATAGCTTGACATATAATAATAAAACTGAACTACTATTCAAAAACCAAATGATATACAATATAGACTTAGATTAACGAGGTATTACCATATACTGAATTTATTTAATACAACAATGTTTGCTTCAAAAATTTCAGTGGTTGTAGTAAAACAACTTTTTGCGCGCATGTTCTAGAGAACAGCGTGCTATCATTTTGCCCAAATGTATGTAGCTTTCGAATTTTTGCTGAAAATGGTCTCAAACGATTAGGTTCGACTCAGTGATGAAGAATTCGAGGTTAAATTTGCCGGGTGCCATTGCCACGATAACTTGCGACGTCCAAATGCGACGGACAAGTTCGTTAATGGGCATAATCGGCCCAATGGTTTCCGAGTACTAATTTTGTCTACATTCAATACAGATCCGATTGAATTGGTAGTAAGTTGTAGAATACTGACGTTAGTGAAAATCGAATCGCTAGAAAATTGAAGAAAATATATTATTTATCTCACGATAACTTGAGAAGGAAAGAGATAGCAACTTGCAATTTTTGAGATAGGTTGCGCATTCGAATACGACATTTGAGTTTTTCAATAGCCCTAATTGGCCAAACGGTTTTTGAGTTATACCCATCTGAAATTTGGTTATTATGTCCTCGATAAAAAAAAATACGAATCCAATTCAATTCAAACCTGGTAATTAGTTGTACAATGCCGACGCGAAAATATTTGCAAAATTTTGTGAGGATCCTATCATTGGAAAATTAAAAAAAAAATCATTGAAAAAAAATTCTATACATCAGAAACTATTCGTCCAAAATCACTGAATTTGCGAAAGCCCGCAATACCTAAAATTACAGCCAAGTTCCAAGTTTGAACACGATCAGATCTATTTTGCTGGAGATCCGAGCAGCCTTGGCTGAGTTCAGTAGCTGGATGGGCAACCGTTGCCTCGAAAACTTTCGAATGGAAAAAATAGCGCAATTTTCAGGGTAGCATCCGAATGAGCGAGTTAAGTTCATTGTCTGGCATAATCGGCCCAACGGTTTCGGAGTTATACCCATCTAGAATATTATTTTCTCGACAACTCAAAAAATACAGACCCGATCGAATTGAAACTTGGTAGCTAGTAGTAGATGTAGAATACTGACACGAAGACGATTGTCATAAAGATGTATGTGAAATTTTGTGAGGACCGTATCACTAGAAAATTTTTTAAAAAATATGAAAGAATATCATGTACCTCACGATAACTTGAGAACGGAAAGTGATAGCGACTTTCAATATTCCGGGTAGCTTCCGCTTAACTAAGTATATTGGAGTTATACTCATCTCAAAATATACAAATCTGATCCAATTAATACTTGGTAATTACTTGTAGAAAACTGACGCACTAATTTTTGCTGAATATCGTAACCTGAAATCACTTGAGGCATAAGTTTTTTCAGATATTTTTAAATATTCAACGAATTCTAATTCCAATAGAATCGTATATATCAGAATTAAAAATTATGTGATCATATACGATACTCTCATTACTCAAATCTGTCATTAAAATGGTACAAAATGTAATCATATCTTATAAAAGCTGAGAAAAAGGTCTATATCGATTGTAAATTCGATTAAGCGTGTCCAATGAGGTGAGATACGTGAAATAATGCATTGCATTTTGATAGATGGAAAAACAGTGTAAAAATTTCAGTCAGGGTTAATTTGTGAACCTGTTCACTATTTTTTGGATAATTTCTCATTTTTCTATTCAACATATCCTTAAGACCTATTCGTTTAAATAATAATGATAACGGTCCTGCCATAGTGGCCATTTGTGTGATATTGTTTTTCATTATTAATGGAAACATTAAATCATTATAATATGAAACCTATAAATACGTTCGTCACCTTATGGATCGAACAGATTTCAGAAGATCTATGTTGATCAATATATTGCTGGTTATTGACCTTCATTCAAAGTCCTACAGTTTCCAATTTAGTGATTTTCATTAACTTTTGCTTACCTATCACTATTTGTCTATACACTTTATTCGAGATCCGTTACTTGTTGCGGCTCTCAATAAACAATTGATAAGATAAAGTAGGATATATTATTTACTTGCACAGGTGTATTTTCCATGTCGACACCTGAGTATAATAAGGGAAATATTTTTATTTATATGTTCAATGTAGATAGAGAGATATACAGGATGTTCTGAGTAGGTTTTTCTGAACAAATAAGAAATAAGTAGCTTCTAAATACCAATAATATTTGAATCTTGATCTCGGCTGTACAATAACGCATTGAGGACTCTTGCAAAATTTCAGGGATATAGTTTCCGAGATACAGATTCTTTTTGCGCGCATGTTCTGGGCGTGCTATCATTTTGCCCAAATTTTTGGCTGAAAATGATATCAAAGAATTAGGTTCGACTCACTGATGAAGAATTCGAGGTCAAATTTGATTCTGTCCGGCCGTTGCCATGATAGCTTAGGAACGGAAAGAGATAGCAACTTGAAATTTTCGGGATAGGTGGCACGTCCAAATGCGACAAACAAGTTCGTTAATGGGCATAATCGACAAAGGTGTTGGAGTTATATTTAAAATGTTGTTGTTATTTCCTCAATAACTCAAAAACTAAGGAACCAATCCAATTCAAATAGGGCAATTAGTTGTAGAATGTCAACTCCCAAATTCTTGCGAAATTTTGGAGGATCACTAGAAAACTAGCGCGCTTGAGCTTAAGCGTGAGTGATTTTGAAATGTTCAACATAATTTCATAATTCATTTCGAGGTGAATAATTTGAAAGTACGAAGATTAGTATGAATTTTTCTTCTCATTCCATATTTCGCTCTTTCGAATATAACATGCCATTTCAGATACTTTTAAGGTAGGGGTAATGCAATGGCATCATAGGTTACATCAATCGAAATCAAAATCAAAATTTATAAATTTGAATTCAATAAAAATTGGTTCAACCATTGACGTTAGGTCAGGAGTTTTTGCGCGCATGTTCTATTGCCTACTCACGTTTATTTATCTACTACGAATTTAGCATCGATATACAGTGTGCGTCAAAATTATGGAACAAATTCATTTTCTCAGAAGAAAAATATTTAGCAACAAAATCCTGAAACAGGTCAATTTTTGTTCCACTTTTACCAAATTTTTATGTATTTTTGAAGGATTTTTGATGCATCCTGTACCATCCCCATCAACCCTCTAAATTTTTCTAATATGGAAAGTGGGTCCTGTGGTACTTTTTTGGCTAGGTCTTTGTATCTTCTTTACAGGCCTGCAGAAATTTTCAAGAAAACATTTTTCTTTTTTGAAAAATAGTTAGTTCAAAGAGGTTTTCAGTATGTGCACTTTGTCATGGCTCATTTACTTTGAGACGATGGTACCTGATGAAATTTGTCACCCAATGAAAGTCGACCACTACAGTTTTATTCATGCACAACTTTCAACCCCTACGAACCCTTTTATGGAGAAAAAAAAATGAGGGGCGTGAGGGGGTTGAAAGTTGTGCATCAACACCATGAAAAAGTGCACATACTGAAAACATCTTTGAACTAACTATTTAAAAAAAAAAATGTTTTCTTGAAAATTTCTGCACGCCTGTAAAGAAGATACAAAGACCTTGCCAAAAAAGTACCACAGGACCCACTTTGCCTATTCAAAAAATTTAGAGGGTTCATGGGGATGGCACAGGGTGCAACAAAAATCCTTCAAAAATACATAAAAATTTTGTAACAGGGAAACAAAAATTGTATACTGTATACTGTTTGCTCAGCTTTTATAATATATGAATACATTTCATACCATTTTAATTACAGACTTCAGTACCGAGAGAATCGTCTAAGATCTCAGAATTTCTAATACTGACATATGTATTCTATTAGAATTGAAATACGAAAAAACTTACGCCTCAAGTAATTCCAGGATACGAATTAGTGCGTCGGGATTCTACAAGTAATTACCGAGTTTGTATATTTTGAGTTATAGAGGAAATAACACAAAATTTCAGATGCGTATAACTCCAAAGCCAGTTGAGCCGAATATCCTAATCAATCATCAACTTAAATGTCGTATTTAGATGCGCAACCTACCCTGAAAATTGCAAGTCGCTATCTCTTTCCGTTCTCAAGTTATCGTGAGATACATAATATTTTTTCTTCAATTTTCTATAGCGATTCGATTCTCACAAACGACAGTATTCTACAACTTACTACCAATTCGATCGGATCTGTATTTTTTGAGTTATCGAGGCGATTCTCACGAAATTTCACAAACGTCTTTGTGTCAATATTCTACAACTAGCTACCAAGTTTTAATTCGAACGGATCTGTATCGGTTGATGACAAAATTATTACTCGGAAACCGTTGGACCGATTATGCCCATTAACGAACTTGTGCGTCGTATTTGGATGCGCCACGCACCCTGAAAATTACAAATCGCTATCTTTTTCTGTTCTCAAGTTATCGTGGCAACGGCTGGCCGGACAGAACCTCGAATTCTTCATCAGTGAGTTGAACCTAATCGATCGAGAGCATTTTCGGATAAAAATTCGAAAGTTACAGATATTTGGATAAAATAGTAACACGCTGTTCCCCATGCGCGCAAAAATGAAATATTATTCCCGACAAACTAACAAAGATTGTCATTCAAGATGGATGCAGCTAACAGAAAGTGGAATCGAGTATTCGAGGATGGTTTCCAAAAATCAAATGACGGAAAATTGGTGCGTATACAGACAGCATTGCATCAATGTCAATAATATGGAATGGAAACCAGAGAGAAATGAAAAAGGTATTACTCAATATGAACTCATTATGGAACAAAGCCTCGAATTATTCTTTTCTATGAACTCTATGGACATTTCTCTTTTTGTGTTCAAAGTCACAAATGTCATTATTGCTATCGATAGTATTACCATAACCTTCAAAAAATTCTCCATTCAACCATCCCCCCATGAATTCATGTATGGCATTTAAATCTAAATTCCTGTATGATGTACAAATGCTGTGTTTGGTCAAAAACCACATTTTTCCCTTTGAAGCTATGTCATTGTAATGAAAGCAAGAAAAAGAAAAATACTTTTCCAGAACTGGTTTGGGCACAATGGATGGACGAAACTTTTCAACCAGCATCGATCGTTAAAAAATCAAAACTCCGAGTGAACTCTGTGCAAGTTTTTTTCTATCATAACGGAAGACATAAGGAAATCCCACAAATTCGAATAATATATGATCATGGAAATCTTCTCGACGCCTTAGTGACTGTCAAATATAATGGAAATTGTCATATCGCCAGAGTGTATGGGAATAATGCCCCTAAATTTAAAGGATTTCCCACACTGTTTTATGTTCGTCTTGAGAAGTCTGGAGCATTTGTCCATGTACCATTAAGAAGAGTCTTCTTGACCTCAGATCAAGCAAGGATTGTATTGGCACAGAGAAAAAAAGATTTATGTTGAAAATTGTACTTGAATTAATAAACGATACAATCCACCCACCATTTTTTGACTCTTGAATGGTCAGAAGATATATAATATACCGGTCCACAAAAGTAAAGGAAGTTTAGAAATTTTGTAACCGTTTCTAAAGTTGCCGATTCCACATACACCTCAAGAACTCAGACGGCTTTTACCGTAAGGCTTGTTACACATGCATATACGGTTCCATTCGGTTCGGTTCGTCTTCGGTTTCAACCGAAAACGAATGAAGGCCTTTCACACATATACGTTTCATATTAGGTTTTATGTTATCTTCCGAAACGGGCTCACAATTCCAATTTTTTCGCGACGTCAGATTCATCAAAGCCATTCAAAATTGAACACATACATCTTTGAATGCATCCTACGTCTTTAATTGATCTTTATATTTTTCGGAAGTTGTGTCTCTCAGGACTGGTTTAGATTTACAGCAGAAATCAGTCGATCCACATTTGGTACACCATCATTTTCTCATGAATACTGAGATAGCAACAATATCCCGAATATATGTATGTTTATATTTCTTTATTTGAACAATTCGGGAAAAATTGAAAGATATCTGCTCGATTTGAGGTTAAAACCACAGAACGAGATAGAAAACATATGTAAATATTTATTACTTTATGGTTAAAACCGAAACTAAACCGTATTTGTGTGAACGCCCCGGTTGATCTGTATTCCTTACACACGAATCCAAACCTGATAGAAACCTATTCGTGCCGAGGGAGTATTCGATGCTGTACGGTTTCTATTCGGTACCGAATCTAAACCTCAGCACCGTTTCACACTTGTCGCCAGCGACCGAATTGAAACCGAAAACGAAACGAACCGAAAGGAACCGTATGCATGTGAAACAAGCCTAACTCTATAGAAATTGATCAAGGCTACTTCAACAACCTGATCGAAAGTTTGCAAAGGCGTTGGTTGCTAGGCTGTGGTTGATGTTCGAGGAGGCCATACTCTTCACTGAACTTTTTTTTTTTTTATTTTTTGGGTGAACTGATTTTGCACTACGAAAACTGAAAATAAATTTTCGCCTGAAACCGTTAAACTCATGAAGAAATGGGCAAAAGAATGAGTTAGATAAATGAGTAAAATTTAGATTCCTCATATTTAAAAAATTTGTGAAAAAAAATGTTTTTAAACAGTCTAAAAATTTATGAACTTCCATAACTTTTGTGTAGCAGTGTATAATACTCCTTGTAGTGAAAAGATTGTCCAGGGAGAGAGATATTTGGAACGGCGAGTACCTACGCCAGCGTTATTTTCTATTTTGGCCACAAGGCACCACAAACCACATGCGTTTAAATATTAATCTCATAATATTATATATAATGTCCGTGGTACGCGGTATAAAATTTCATTATTTATTTTCAATTCTTCATACGTGAGAAAAAGAACTGTGAAAATCAATTTTGGCGCTCTTGTTCCTCGGAACAGAGTGCTTATCAATTTGCCCGAATGTCTGTAATTTTCGAATTTTTAGCTGAAAATGGTCTCAAACGATTTGGTTCGACTGACTGATCAAGAATCCGTGGTCGAAATCGATTCTGTCCGGCCAGCCGGCCGTCCGTTAACGCGATAACTCCCGAACGAAAGGAGTGAGAGGATTGAAATTTGCAGGGGGTAGGTTTGTAAAGTAAAGATCTCGGACGAGTTCGTTGACGGACGAAATCCACCAAGTGGTTTCGGAGTTATGGCCGTTTTTAGTAAAAACATTCTTATGAATATTTCCGTAACCGATGACTCGATCTATCTGAAATTTTGCATTAAATTGTAGAATAATGACCTCTATACGCATGCAAAGCTTTGTATTGATCGGATTGCCGTAAAATGTCAAAAAAAAAATTTTAATTCTGATATTTTCTTTCAACAATAACTCTCGAACAGAATGAGCTAGGCAGTTGAAATTTTCAGAGTAGGTTTGGAAGATAAATATCTCGATTAAATTCGTTATTGGGCAAAATAGGCCAGATGATTTCGGAGTACCGAAAAAAAAATTCCTGTTCTATAAGAGAGAGAGAGTCAAATTCATTTCAGCTATTTGAATTTGATTTCTTTCATGGTGCAGTTCTCATTCTCAGATTGCTCATTTAATCTTGATAAAGGACAACAAATCTTGTCCAAGTTTGAACAAGAGTGCCAAAGCTCGTGTCCACAGGGCTTGAACCATTTTTTTAGGTACCTAATTTAGTAAGTAATTTAAGAATGTACTGCGAACCACGGATGGTTTTTCTCTAAACTTTTGGAGGAAATTCATGAATCTGTAAGAAATCAAAAAATTCTTGATTACTCTTGAGATTTTCATTAGCATCGATTCATTAGAAGGGATGAAAAGTGAAGGTCGAAATACAAGAAATACTAAACATTTTCTACGGTGAGTCAGATGTGTATTAATTTATTATTTCGTTTACCACCATATTATAATCAATGATAAATACTTCGCGGGTTATGACGCTAAAAAGCTCTCAGATGAATAAAAAATAATATTGAATCTCTTGGTTGCGAAGTAATGTACGTCTCCTTTGCGATTTATTTACTCTGCGTAAATGATCACAGACACGCCTTGACCAAAATCCGCCATGCTCATTCCCAGTGTAATATATCAATTCAATAATAAGTTTATTATTTATTACTCATTCCGAAACCTAGACCACGTGGGTTAACCGCATGCCGAAATAATCGGTTGAAATTCAAAACTATCAGAAGTAAGCCGCTGGCTCCTGACCTCCCTTGAATTATGATCCACTAATGGCCAGCGCACGCGGCATATATAATAGAATAGCAAGTCCCTTTCAGAGACATTAATATACAAGTATAACTCACTCCTATTTTGTAACTATATGAATACGTGACAGACTGATTATGTGAACATTTCTGGCAGTATTTTAGAAGTCATTGATTTTTGCGCCCTCGTACTATACCGCTGGCATTTCTCCTGTAACTGTAACCTGTAACCGTCGATTTTGAGAGGAATCAACGATTTTCTATTTAACTAGCGGAGTCCGTAGTCAAATTTGGACCACCTAAGATCGAATTGAGAACGGTTCCTTTATTGAGCATTCAATAGATTGGGTTGTTGTCCTTATTGAAAGGTTTCTGGGTTTTTCTCTCCCAAACTCTGAAAAATATCTATAAAATAAAAATTAATTATTTTGTGCTTTGCTTTTGCGTAAGAAACACAAGATATTTGTCAGAAGCAAACAATTGAACAATGTTGCCTAACAAACAACTATATCAGACTCCTTCGTCAGACGCTTAATGAAAATCTTTAGAATTATTTTGTTGATAGTTATTGTGAAATTCAAGAATTGTCACATTGACAGTATTTAAAAATCATAGCTAACATAGTTTTACTTTGCATAGAAATTTCCAAGTTCCAACTCCTTTTTCAATAAATTTAGCCAAAAATGGTCAATACCAATTGAGCAATTTGCATAATTGCATTCTCTGTTCAATGAAATACAAGTTGACTCCTTAAGTTTCCTTTTAATATAATCAGGTTCTGTCATTAGAATCTTTGTATTACTCCAATCCATCATGTGATCTCCTTGGATTGTACATACATGTTCTGCTATTTTTGATTTCTGTATGTCTCTATTTCTCAAGTTATTCTTATGCTCTGACTGTCTTACTTCTAGTGGTTTTGATGTTCCTCCTGTGTATGATTTACCACAAATACAAGGAATATTATATACACAGTTTTTTGATTTTTGTTTTTCATTTATGGGTTTTGTTTTCGTTAATAAAGATCTAAGATCATTTGAAGACGGTTCTTATATTGAACTTAGAACCGATTCTTCTAATTTTTTCAGAAAGGCTACGAACATAAGGGATCACATTCAACAGATTGGGTTGCTGTTCTTGTTGATAATTCTGTTGTACTTGTTGATTATTTTGTTGTTCTTAATTATTTGCTCTCCTATCTAAATTCATGATACATGTATTTATGAATTGCCTCGGATATCCATTTTCTTCAAGAAATTTTTTGATTCCTCAAGACACTCGAATAATTTGATGGGAAGCTCTTCTATCTATATGCATATAGTATTTATGAATAATGGTCCCGAATGTCCATTTTCTCCACAAATTTTTCGATTAAATCAATTAGATTAGATCTGTTATTAAAAGATTAAAACACTTTATGATAGAGCTAATCTAATTTGTTCTACTCTTGAAAATCGAAATAATGAAACTGATTTCATCCAATAAATTTTTGAATATCTTGGATATGCGAGACAATTCATGAACACAAATATCATGAATTTAGATAGAAGAGTTTACTAAATGAGATTAGCATAAAATATGCGAGACAATTCATGAATACAAATATCATGAATTTAGATAGAAGAATTTACTAAATGAGATTAGCATAAACAAATATCATGAATTTAGATAGAAGAGTTTACTAAATGAGATTAGCATAAACAAACCGGATAAAGTATATCTTAAGTCATTTGAACAATGTCGAAAGAAATTTTTTTTGAGGTTAGGATTTTGCCCCGGCGTACGTGGTGAACACTTTGAACATACTTCATAAACATTCATATTTTTTTTTCTACATTTTGTATTACATTTAAGTTTTTGATATTGTACCAAATTTCGCTAATCACTTGATTTAATTTTTTTTTAATTTGATTTTTGCAATAAAGATGAATTCGATGACATTTCTGAATAGAGAACGATGTATCACAAGCCCATACCTATTTGAAAAATTGGGGGTTGTACCTGTCTTTCGAAGGTAGGGTTTGCATTTTTACGAAGAAGAATGACAATTTAAAATTTAAATTGACGTGTTTCGGGATTTTCCATAAACATGTACAGTAACTAAGATAATGAATTTATTTTATTCGGCCTTTCCACACTGCATAGCGGAAACAGCAAGGGAAACAATGACTCAGATATTATATTGAATTAGGATCAAGTGGAAGTGTCTGATTGGTAAATAATTATCATTATTATCAAATCAGAAGAATTCATTGAGTAAATAAGATTCCTCATTGAATTTCATCAGATGATAAAGCTTTTCGATAATATGTGTTTAATTCTATAGATATAAAACACAATGAAAAGGGGTTATGTTTCAAAGATGGAAACAGAGAGCAGGAGTGTATCAGCACATTGTGGAATTTTTAAACTTTTTACCTGAGCCGAATCTGGAAAAATGGTAAATGGAAGAAGCGTGTTATTTGGTGAGAGGAATCTATGTTTAGAATTAATGTACAACTAAAAGACCCAACCTGAATATTTATCATCAAATGAATTAGCGAGGTTAAGCACCTTTGATCACGTGAGTACTTTCGTGATTGTTTTAAGGTGTTTTGAGTAGATGGTGATATTTATGAAGTTCAAATACCTGAAAAAAATCAACTCTAACCCTATACGCGCCCTCAGCGTATGAATAATAAGTTCATAAGCGAGAAGAAGCTAATAAACTTCATGTTTTTACGACCCTGCCCGTGGCTCGGTGTACCGTTCGATATAAACACATATTTCACGGGGCTAATCCCGGTGGGCTTAGTTCTTCCTTCTGTTGACGGACGGATTAAGTCGGTGGCGAAGCGTGGCGCACCGTCGTTCGTCGTTTAATGCTGCCGCCACCCACCGTGTGGCCCATTGTTGGTCCCGCCGCTCCGGATTCATCTCCATGAATATATGGAATATTGAGTATGGGACTCCGCGGGCGTCACCCTGATTCTCACGTCCCCGCCGTTTGCTGCGTCAAAGTTTCTTGTGCTGTTCGTTGATTCGTAGAGTCTCTTGATTTCGCCTACAAGAACAACGACATTTCCCGGTGCTGAAACCAGTGTGTACACGATATTATAAGAACTCAGTTCATAAGTTCTCGATTACATAATGCCTAAGTTGGTGCAAGACGATTCCTTGGGGTTGAGGTTCTCCAGGTCAATGTCACAAGACAATCTTGACACTAGGGCTTCACGCGAGAGCGAGATTTTTCTCGTCTCGTCTCGTTCTCGTCTCGGAAAAAGCGAGACGAGACGAGACGAGACATTTTCAAAAATATTATAAGCGATACCCAGACCACATACAGCGCAACACGAGAATCTCGTTTTAGGTCTCGTTAAATTTTTTGCATGAAGTTTTATATACGACTCGACTTTTTTCAACACCCACAGAAAACAATTGAATATGAAGAGTTTCCACTATGATTACCAATATATTTTGTCTATATTACGCATCGATCGTTCTAGAAATACAAGATTATTAATTCATTATAACCTTGCGATAATTGAGATTATTTTTCAAGAAAGAATAAAATCTTTTTTCTTTCTCAAGTTATCGTGGCAACGGCCGGCCTGCCGGACAGAATCTAATTTGTCCTCCTATTCTTCATCAGGGAGTCGAACCCAATCGGTTGAGAC
The DNA here is from genome assembly GCA_937662695.2 of Halyzia sedecimguttata. Classification (NCBI taxonomy): domain Eukaryota; kingdom Metazoa; phylum Arthropoda; class Insecta; order Coleoptera; family Coccinellidae; genus Halyzia; species Halyzia sedecimguttata. The sequence continues at coordinate 10,433,772 of OW569411.2, read as the reverse complement.
CATTTTCAGCAAAAAATTCGGAAATAATAGACATTTGGGCAAAATGATAACGCGATGTCCCCCAGAACATACGCGCAAAAATTAATTGGCAGTTCTGGTAATTTGATAGAACCAGGAGTTTACATATTTGCTTGCCTCATAGCTTCAATATTATCTGAATTGTCGCATTTTTTAAACGATTTTCTCTTGCAATATGCTATAGCGTAAACTTATTTTCAAATTACGTATTATTTGTTCCCTTGGCGGATCATGGGAAGCATAACCTGCACCTAAACCGAGTCAAGGTGCCTTTATAGAGCTCTGGTTTTGATAGTAAACTAAAGGGTTTTCCAATAAGAGGTGTTATTTTGAATAGCCCGCTATTTCGGCAGATGTCACTTCTGAAGCTATCATTTTTTGACTGTTGGCAAGTAGAAACTACGCCATTAATAAAAATGGAACGATACACGCTTCAAGAACGCATTGAAATTATTAAAATTCACTATAAAAATGGTGAAAATTTGGCAGAGACGGTTCGTAAAACTCGAACATTTTTGGGTCGTCGTGAAGCACCTTGTCAGACCGCAATAAAGAAATTGGTGGAATGATTCGAGCTGTTGGGACAAGTTAGTTATGTGAAGAATAAAACCCATGCACGACGCTCAAGAACAGCCGAGAATATTGCTGCTGTAGCCGAAAGTGTTCAAGAAGACCCAGGTTTGTCCATTCCTCGTCGTTCTTTGGAATTAGGCATTCCACAAACGTCATTACACCGTATTTTGCATAAAGATTTAGGTCTTAAGGCTTATAAAATTCAGTTGACACAAGAACTCAAGCCGGCCGATCATCAACAACGTCGTGTCTTTGCTGATTGGGTCGTTGAAATGCATGAAAATGATCCGAATTCCATCGAAAAATCATCTTGAGTGATGAGGCCCATTTCCACCTAGGTGGCTTCGTCAACAAGCAAAATTGTCGCGTCTGGGTCGGAAAACCCAAGAGTTATTGTTGAAAAGCCTCTCTATCCCCAACGTGTGACTGTTTGGTGCGGTTTATGGTCCAGCGGAGTCATTGGACCTTACGTTTTCGAAAATGAGGCTGGAGCAACAGTTACGGTGAATGGATTGCGCTATCGAGAGATGATTAATGATTTTTTATGGCCGGAATTGGATGGTATTGATCTGGACAACGTTAACTTTCAACAAGACGGCGCTACGTGCCACACAAGCAACGAAGCCATTGATCTTTTGCAGGAAAAGTTTCCGGACCGTGTTATCTCTCGAAGAGGTGATCACAATTGGCCACCGAGATCTTGTGACCTTGCGACTCCTTCCTTTGAGGCCACGTGAAAGAGAAGGTCTACGCCAATAGCCCAGCGTCGATTCAAGACCTCAAAGATGGAATTCGTGAGGCTATCGAGGACGTAGGGCAGCCACTTTGCGATTTGGTTATGGAAAATTTCATTAAAAGGATATGGTCCTTTAAGCGTGGTCGTGGTGGTCGTTTGCCTGATGTTATTTTCCACTATTAACGGCATAGCTTCTTCTTTATAATGAAATGAACATCCGATCATTTATATTGAAAAATGGCAGTTTTCTTTGAATATCAAAATAACACCTCTTATTGGAAAACCCTTTATAGTAATTTAGCAATGAATAAACCGACAAAACTGTCAGGTAATTTAATCTTGACATGTTACACTGCCAGCTATATTTCACTTTGAAATCCTAAAGCCATAATTAGATCACACTCACAACAAGGTATAACCATATACGACTGTTCCCAAGTCGCAGTGGTTAAGATCGGAGCTACTAGAACTCAGGGATCCGCGGTCTAGCTCCAGTGGAGATGGGAGTGGATTCCTAAAAAGGGAACCTAGTAAATGGGCGCCAGGTAAATTTAAGTCTCCCAGATACCCCTGCGTAATGTACTAATTCCTAAATTCACCAAAAGAATATTCACGCTAATAACAAACAGTTTATTCTAATAGCATACAACCCAGGTCTTTAGATCCAGCAAAATTTAACTATTATGAAACCCTGAATAAGGGTGGCGGAAATTGTACGTAGATATTATTCTTGGATTCAAATACGCGTCGCTTGAGCTCAGGCGCATTCACGTTTCTCCTCTATGATCATATACGATTACTACAAATCTTGTCCCAATTTCCGCTTTCCAATAACAATAACCTAGATAATTGATAACAATATATGTTCAAGTTATATATATAGTAGGTATAAGTTGATTCGGGATATGTTTTTCTATAACTTGCGTGCTACTCCTTGTGCCTGAACGTATTATTGCCTCGATGGTCTCGCAATACCGTTCTCCTTCCCTTTGTACTCGCCGTCTGCGACTTTTGACTGAATGTCCCCCAGCGCTGCTTACTGACCACCTTGTATATACTCGGGATCGGTAACACTGCGTTGGCTGTCTCACAGCGCTACTTATGGACCACCTTGTATATATCCGAATGCCTCAGTTACACTCTTCCTGATATAAAAAATCGTGCTGGCCTCAAAAACTCCTGCCACCATAAACTTCGGACTGCCACAAAAACTTCGGACTGCCACAAAAACTTCTATTCCTCTTGATATAAAAATCGTGCTGGCACACAAAAACTCCTGATGTTACAAAAAACCCCTGATGTTCGGGGTTGTCCTGCACACGTTTGCTTCGAAACCAAATCTGGCCGTGCCTCCACCAAATAATTCTTCAGGCATACAGCGATGTTCTGGATATAGAAATATAATTACGACCTGAATTGTTTCCACTAGACATGACGAGAATAAAACATCCAACACATACCTGTCAAAGTCGCCAAGATCGTTCACGTGTTCAACTCTTAGATTTGCAGAAAGGTCGTTATATCCTCTTTCGAGACGAGTGCAAGTTACCTGTTATCTTCCCAAATCAAACCAATGTAACGCTCACTCCTAATTCGATTTTCGAAACTATATCCAATTAAGAAGAAATCACCAATTCTTACGAAGTTCCGAAAATACGCCTAACCTACTGCTCCTCCTTTGAGTGTTCACCAAAATGGACGACCTCATGTCCCTGACTGGCGCAGACCCTCACAAATTTCAGACTGTCACAATTCAACAATATTGCCAAATTATTCGGTTCTTCGAATACACCAATTATTATTCAGCGTCGATTGGTACCACTGAGATCCAACCTCAAATTCGATGTCAACAAATACGACATAAATGACACTCGCCAACCAAACGTAAACAAACCCCTGCCTGAGTCAAAAATAAAACGTTACAAAGGCACCATCCTCATCATAACAACCGATTCGATGATTTCTCCAACTCAATAGATAGCTTAATATCCAGAAAGTATCAAGCCCTACCGTGAGAATCAGTGTTTACCTGTCAGCTCATACACGTCTAGGTGCAGCCTTGCGCACGTGTTCATCTTCATGCCCATTGTTATCTCCAACAAACAATTAGAATAATCCCGAACCACCCTAATTTAGGTGAAGGGTAGATATCGGAGGATGAATAGTTTTCTATAAAATAAATAATCGAGACCGACAAAGTGGAAATTGGTTACCTTTTCATCGCAAATTTGCCGATTTGTATTGGATATAAAATCAATATTACTGATAATTGCAAAATTGGTTACGATTATCTGATACCATATCTAAAGAGCAATGCAAAAGTATATGTTCGTACAAACCACTACAAATTTTACATACAATTTTTAAATGTATTCGTTACTATGTTCATATTCCCTACTTTTTCCTCTGTTAGATAAAACTTCTGATTTTGAAGAATCCTTTTATTTTGATTACTCGGTTTGCCAAAATATTTCATTCTATTGAATATTTTATTTTTATCCTTAATCTCCGGGAATAAATGTTTAACGCTATTTGTTAGATGATTTTTAATTCTTTACAATAATTTTCTTCGGATACTATGAAATACTGCGAATTACGTCCGAATGGGTGACACGAGGATCTATGTATAATTTTATTTTTTATTGTATCTGTATGGAATGGTTTCCTACTATTGAAAAATCATGCTTATTGTTTTTCCGCATTATTTTAAATCATTTCACCATCATATTCCATTTCTGTTGTTAATTGGACATTTGAATAAATGCTGTTGATGAAATCTACAAATATGTATCTAAACCAATATACGAATTTAAAAAAAAATAAGATTCCTTAATGAACAATTAGATCTCAATTTTTCTCCGTTACTCAATCTATTTAAACAGGTATTAAATTTATAAAAGTGAATGAATTATTATGAATATTTACAAAGTAACGTGCGTTCAAAAAATTCGTGGTCAAGTAGGCTATGGAACATAGTTCAGACATTGCAAGTTTCGAAAGTTATCGTTGCAAGGGTCACCCAACCAGGTACTGAACTGGCCCAACGCTGCTCGGTCTCCAATATTTTTCCAATATCTCCAACAACATAGATCTGATCGAGATCAAATTTGAAAGATGGCAGTAGAATTAGGTTTTGAAGACTCTCGTAAAATGTCAGCGATATCGGACGAATAGTTTCTGAGATACAGAATATTTTATATACAGGGTAAGTCTTTGATTTGTAAATTAATTTTAATTCAACCATAGATTCCTCTCATGAAGTAAGTCCAGATTCGGCTTAGGTAAAAAGATACAAGCTGTTGAAATTAAAAAAAAAATTGTTTTTATTTTGTAGCTTCGACAAACTATTTTCGAATGAAATAAATGTTGGTGTGAAGTTTCCTATAACTATTATACATATTCTTCAAATATCAGTTTGTTCCTTCTTCCAACGGTTTCTTAGTTATAGATTCGTCATTCGTCGATCAATAAAAGCATATCAAATTATCATCTAGAAAGCATATAAAATTTTTCTTGAACAATTTCAAGAATATACAGTCGTTTTAGAGAATTAAATCATTCCACATCCTTTCTCCTCAAACGCACCGTTTTCGAGATATTCTTCATTGAATGTTATAAAATCAGGAATTCCAGAAATTTTAGTACTTCCATGGATCCGCCCTTGAATGTTGGAATCTCAGATCAAGCTGTTATCCACGTTAAAGTACCTCTATCTCGATCACCATCAATGTCATAGATAATGGATAAGCAGGAGGGGTGTATTAGTACATTGTGAAATCTATATAAACGCTTGTAACTTTTTACCTGAGCCGAATCTGGAAAAATGGAAAATGAGAAGGTTATTTTATGAGAGATATCTATGGTTAAAATTAATGTACAACTTACAGACTCACCCTGTATAGTATTTTCAATTTTCTATTGATACGATCCTCACGAATGAGTCTTTGTGTCGGCATTCTACAACCAGTCACCAAGTTTCAATTGGTTCGGATCTGTAGGTATTGTTTGAGTTATGGGGAAAACAACATTTCAACTCCAAGGACGTTTGGCCAATTACTATGTCCATTAACGAATTTAACCATCGCATTCGGATGCGCAACTTACCCTGAAAATTAACCAGCAACAGATGGAATCAAATTCGACCTCGAATTCTTGATAAGTGAGTCGAACCTAATCGCATGTTGTTCCCTAGAAAGGCACGCAAAAAGAACTGGTAGATAGTAGGTACAAATGACTTCTTACTAAGTGCCAGTCATATCACTACAACATGTAATCGAAGTTCAGCATCACCGTGCGAATAATATTAATCCCTATTCACTTTAACATTGTCACAAGGTCCTTGGATCCTTTGACTCTTTTTATAGGAAAAAGTTCCGAGGGTGATTGACGATAAAATTATTCCCACACAGCGTGTTACTTGAAGGCAGTTGAAGTTTGATCAGATACGGAAAACTCTACAAAGTTTGCTCATGTAGGGGACCATGTAGATTTTATTGACTACCTAGGGAGGAAGCGTGCCGTCACAAGTGTTTTATCAAGATAAACTACCAATATAAAGTCACCGAAGCTGAAAACAATTGTTTCCAATAGCGACTTCCGAAGATGTTAAAGGCTGTGCCGAGTAGGTGGGAAAGTAATGCCTTGATTTATTCACATTAGTTTTGATGATCATCGGGTCACGTGTACTAGTTAAGATCGAAGAAATAAAAGAATTATTTTGAATTTTCCGATTGTTTGTATGTACCTACAAATAATACGATTGTTACATTTTATTGTTATTGTGGTGATGTGTTTGACTGTTTTAATATTTTTGATCAATTATTCTACTAATAATGTGGATAGAAGCTTTGACGCTCTTGTATTGCTTTCTCAGAATTGGGAATGATATCGATGGATTCTTATGTTACAACTACATCATAAAAGAAATTGAATTAAAAAAAGTATCATTAAAAAAAAACAAGATTGCCAAAATTATTGATCCGAAACCACCAGACCGATTCTACCCAATACCGAACTTATCCGTTATATTCATTCCTCAAATCCACTCTGAAAATTATATTATATCAATTGAAACTTGGCCAATATTCCAGTTTTGTTTTTACTGGGGATATTCTGAACACAATTTTATTAACTTACAAAAAATATATATTTCCATCATCATATGGCTTATCCCAGGGCATCATATTATCACCCAAAAATTATAATATCCTATAATCATCATGATTCTACGATAGCAGAGGTTATTTCATTGGTCATTTGACATTCAATCATACTTTATTATCTAGAACAGGAGGTATTTTATAGAATGAGTTACGAATTTTGAATAGCACCAGAAATAAATATGACATGTCTCTTATCGGTAGATAAGATGACATGTATGAACACAGATCATGAAATTCATAGGTACAAATAAGGACGTTAATTTTCGATTACAGCATTCTGTGAAATCATATAATTATGATTTATTATTGAAATTTTGAAAATCATATATCCGAAAGTATTAGCTTGTTAGAGTTGAAGATGATATTAATGGATTCTTATGATGAAACTGCAGAAATTGAATTTAAATTTGTAGAGTAAAAAAAAATTGTTTTCGTTACTCCGAAACCATCAGGCCAATATTTATCTCCCAAGCCTACCCTGAGAATTTCAACTGTTTAGCTCATTCTATTCGAGAGTTAACACCTTTTGTGCGCATGTTCTAGGAAACAGCGTGCTATCATTTTGCCAAATGTCTGTATTTTCAAATTTTTGGCCGAAAATGGTCTCAAACGATTGGGTTCGACTCCTTGATGAAGAATTCGAGGACAAATTTGATTGTGTCCGGTCGGCCGGCCGTCTGTTGCCAGGATAACTTGAGAACGGAAAGCGATATTGACTTGAAATGTTCAGGTAGGTGGCGCGTCCCAATAAGACGGACAAGTTCGTTAATGGGCATAATCGGCTCAATGGTTTCCGACTAATAATTTTGTTTTCAACCAATACAAATCCGATCGAATTGAAACTTAGTGAGTAGTTGTAGAATACAAATATAAAGACGTTTGTGAAATTTCGTGAAAATCGTATCACTAGAAAATTTTTAAAAAATTATTAAAAGATATTATTTGTGTCACGATAACCTGAGAAAGGAAAGAGATAGCGACTTGCAATATTAAGGTTCAGTTGTGCATCTGAATGCGACATTTAAGTTCGTTAGTAGGCATAATCGGCCCAACGGTTTTGGAATTATACCCATCTGAAATTCGGTTGTTATTTTCTCAATAACTCGAAAAATACGAAACCGATTCAATTCAAACGTGGTTATTAGTTGTTAAATGCAGACGCAAAAAATCGTGCAATATTTCGTGAGGATCGTATCACTTGAAAATTTTTGAAAAATCATTGAAAAAAATGTATATATCAGAAACCATTAATCCGACATCGCGGAAATTTTGCGAGAGCCTTCAGAACCTAACTCTACTGCCAACTTCCAAGTTGGAATACGATCGTATCTATACTATCGGAGATCCGAGCAGCCTTGTCTGAGTTCAGCAGCTGGGTGGGTTGCCTCCGTTGCCTCGATAACTTTCGAACGAATGGAGAATTGCAATTTTCAGGGTAGGTTGTGCATCCGAATGGAAGAGTTAAGTTCATTTTTGGGCATAATCGGCCCAACGGTGTCGGAGTTATACCCAACTGGAATATTATTTCTTAGTTCCTCGATAACTCAAAAAAATATAGACTCGATCGAATTAAGGGTAACTTGGTAACTAGTTGTAGAATATCGACATAAAGACCTGTGTAAAATTTCGTGAAAACCGTACCCCAAGAAAATTAAAAAAAAAATTTGGAAAAAAAAATTCGTCAGCAGCTTTTGCGCGTATGTTATACTACTCATTCTTCTGTATTGGAGACTCTTAATCGAATTTACCATGGTGAATTCGATTAAGAAGCTCCTGACTTCACGTCAGTGCTTGAACCAATTTTGTGTTCTATAGATATTTTTCAAAGTTGGGAAGAGAAAACCCATTAAGGAACCATTTAGTAAAGAATCATTATACCCCTAGATGTCAATAAAAATCCTACATGACATAAATCTTAATAAGTTTTCATTAAAGGATACTGTGGAAGGTGAATACATCACTAAATAGTTCAAAATTATATATTTTTTTTTATTTGTATATACATATTATTTCAGAGTTTGGGAGAGAAACCCCAGAAAGGAACCATTTAGTGATTAATTCACCTCCCAAACTATCCTTTAATGATTACTTAAACTACTGCACGTAACCACCACATTAAAATGATAAATATCACCAGACTTCGAGTTAAACATCGTCAAAATCCTACCATTTGGTGAATTCTGGGTAACATTCAATTTCATACATGCACCCTCAGTTTTTCATTTTGACTCTTCCTAGTGTAAGCAAATACATATTTTTGTACCTTTTCCCCCCCGAATCAAATTTCAATTAAATGTTCATCGTTGGATTATCCATCCTTCAACTCGAGTGGGGCAATGTTCCGCGCGGGGGGCGTCAGATGTTCCTCCCAAATATCCGAATAAATTCCAGACAGTCTTTCCGGATCCAGCGGGGCATCCCTCCGAATATCAATATTGAGATTTCGAGTGGCCATTCAGGCCCTCCGGGGAAACAATGCGTTATTTGATGCAAGAGAGGTTTGTGTGCTCCTCTTCTACAAGTGTTGTCTGTTTACTTTTACAATCGGGAATATTACATTTCGGCGATAATTAGAGATATTAAATCTGACATGGTTCTTTGGGCTCATTACGGGTGGGCTTTGAGGGGTTGCTGTCTCTGAAATAACGATGAAATTATTATATCCATGAAAATGTGGGCAATCTCACTCATTCAGATGGAACTTTAAAAAAAATCGGTTCAAGCCCTGTCGACAGGAGCTTTGGCGCTCTTGTTCAAACTTTGACAAATCATATCTCCGAAATTATTGGTCTCTGGGAATGGATATATAAATTGATTCTTATGACAGAACTTCATCATGAAAGAAATTAAACCGACCAATTCTCCCCAATAACGAACCTATCCGAGATATTAATTCCTGAAATCTACTATATCTATTAAAACTTAGCCAATATTGCAGTTTTGTTTTTACTGGAGTTATTGTGAACCCCATTTTATTATGTATCTTACCAAATAATATATTTCCATCATCATATGCATTTTCCACGGGCATTATATCACCTTAAAAAGTATAATATCATATCAACCTCATAATTCTACGATAGCTGAGGTTATTAATTTGGTCATTTTGCATTAAATCATAATTTGTTTTCTAGAACAGAAGGTGTATTTTATATCAAGAATATCGAACCAGAAATAATTTTGACATTTATCTCTCATAGGTAAATAAGCTGACGTGTCAGAACACAGATCATATGATAATTCATAGATATAATAATCAAGTACAGCATTCTGTGAAAACATAGAAGTACGATTCATTATAGAAATTTCGAAAAATCATATCTCCGAAAGTATTAGCTTGTTTATAGAGTTGAAAATGATATCAGTGGAATTTAATGGTGAAACTGCATCTTAAATAATATTTGATTTGACATTTTTAATGCAAAAGAAAAGTTTTTTTCGTTACTCCGAAACCATTAGGATTTTATCCAATAACCAACTTAACCAAGATATTTATCACCCAAACCTACTCTGAAAATTTCAACTGCCTAGCTCAACCCGATCAAAACAAAACTTCGCATGCATATAAAAGTCATTATTCTACAATTTGATGCTAAATTTCAGTCATGCCCGGTTTCGGAAATATTCATAAAAAATGTTTTTACTAAAAACGGCCATAACTCCGAAACTGCTTGGTGGATTCCGGATGTTACCAAACTCGTGCGTAATATTTACGCTCAAAACCTACCCTGCAAATTTCAATCCTCTAACTCCTTTCGTTCGAGAGTTATCGTGTTAACGGCCGGACGGACATAATCGATTTCGACCGCGGATTCTTGATCAGTGAGTCGAACCAAATCGTTTAAGACCATTTTCAGCCAAAAATTCGAAAATTACAGACATTTGGGCAATTTGATAAGCACTCTGTTCCGAGGAACAAGAGCGCCAAAAATTCTTGCCAAGCACTGACGTGAAATCAGGAGCTTTTGCGCACGTGCTCTCATGTCATACTCTCGCTGCATGAAGCTTCAAACCGAATACCTACTATTGATTTCAATTCGATTGAATCTGTATTTTTGGCGCTCTTGTTCCTCTGAACAGAGTGCTTATCAATTTGACCAAATGGCTGTAAGTTTCGAATTTTGGCTGAAAATAGTCTGATCAAGAATCCGTGATCAAAATCGATTCTGTCCGACGAGCCGTCCGTTAACACGATAACTCTCGAACGGAACGAGCTATAGAAAGTTGAAAATTTCAGCGTAGGTTTGGGAGATAAATAAATAAAATCGGCCAGGTGGTTTTGGAGTAACGAAAAACAAAATTTTTATTTTACATCACAAATTTAAAATATTTTTTTAAAATTCAGTTTCATCAGGAATCTACGGATATCATTCTCAATTCTAACAAACGGAGATATGATTTACCAAAATTTCAATAATTCATATATGTAAATCCAATAATATATAAGTGGAGTCATAGACCTACGTTTTGAATTATTCTATCTATGAATTATTATATGATCTGTGTTCATACATGTCATCTTATATTCTTATAATAGACATGTCAAATTTCAGGTTCAGGACCTGGATGGCGGACCGCTCTGGCTATTAATTTGAATAAGTGCGCCAAAGCAGACTGACATACCGTCAGTGCTTTCCCGACTATTTCGAAAACAGTCTTTCCTGACATATGTCTATTTTTTGACATAGAATAAACCATTTCTCAACTTAATTTCTGGACACCCTGTATAGCGCAGTCCTATTGGATTCCACTTTTCACGTCGAGAAATAATAAAGTTCTACCGGAAAAAGTGGGAACAACGCCTACCGTTAACAGTTTGGTATCAAAATTAACTTTTCAAGTTGAAAAATCAGGCAATTAGCAGATTAACAGTCGGCGTAACATTTTTCATGGCACGCTTGGTGCATACATCGTCCTTGCCGTGCTGACGCACCCCAACGAGAAAGAATGATCCCCATGTTTCCTTCTACCTCCTCCTTGATTGATGGTAAAACTTAATTAAATGCGAGTTCAGCCTAGCATTTCTTGAAGTCAGGTTGTAAAAATGAAATATGCCATTTTCTATGTTTTCTCGTGTAGTAGAACCTTTAAACACGCTGTGAATTTTATTCGGTGGCCTTTATATATCCTACACAATATACACAGCTTTATTTCTTTTTGCGTGCATGTTCTAGGGAACAACATGCTATCATTTTGCCCAAATGTCTGTAAAATGTTTACCGAAAATGGTCTCAAACGAGTAGGTTCGACTCAGGAATTCGAGATAAAATTCGATTCTCCCTTTCGAACGGAAAGATATAGCGACTTGCAATTTTCAGGGTAGGTTGTGAATCCGGATGCGACAGTCAATTAATAGGCATAATTGGCAAAAGTGGCAAAAGTGTCTGATATTTCAAATTTTAATATTTTTTTGAAAAAATAACAACAAAACTACAAGTGGGTATAACTCTGAAACCGTTTGGCCGATTATGTCCATTAACGTACTTAACCGTCACATCTGGAGGCGCAATAATTCCTGAAAATTGCAAGTCACTATCTCTTTCCGTTCGAGAGTTATAGTAGTATCGAAGGGGCGGCCGGACAAATTCGAATTCGGCCTCGAATTCTTCATCAATGAGTGGAACCGAAATTTAACGAAATTTGGGCAAAATTATAACACACTATTCCCTAGGCCCTAGAACATGAGCGCAGGAACGACAAATCGTGTTTCGCCGGAAGATTCGAAATATTACAACGATTGAGGATTTTGTGTACACTTGACAAACAAAGTTGTCAATTATGTTGTCCATTTTCCTGTATTGGACACTCTTAATTCGAATTTACCATGGTAAATTCGAATTAAGTGTCCAATACAGGAGTTGGACACCATAATTTACCATGGTAAATTCGATTAAGGGTGTCCAATTCAGAAGAATGGACGATAGAAAATACGCGCAAAAGCTTCTGACTTCACGTCAGTGCTTGAACCAATTTTTTTTTTCGTGATTTTTTGAAATTTTCTAGGGGTACGGTTCTTAAAAATTTTAAACACGTCTTTATGTTGATTTTCTACTACTAGTTACGAAGCTTCAATTCGATCGAATATTTATTTTTTGAGTTATCAAGGAAATAATATTCCAGGTGGGTATAACTCGGAACCCGTTAGACCAATTATGCCGAAAAACGAACTCAACACTCTCTTTCGGATACGCAACCTACCCTGAAAATTGCAAGTCTCTATCTATTTTCGTTCGAAAGTTATCGAGGCAACGGTCACCCATCTACTTAACTCACACAAGGCTGCTCGAATCTCCAACAATATTTAACCGATCGTGTTAAAACTTGAAACTTGGCAGTAGAGTTAAGTTCTAAAGGCTCTTGCAAAATTTCAGCAATTTCAGATGAATAGTTACTGCTATATAGATTTTTTTTTTATTTTCAATGATTTCTTAAAAATTTTCTACAAATACTATCCTCACGAAATTTTGCAATAACTTTCGCGTTGGCATTCTACAACTAATAACCATGTTTCAATTCAATCGGTTTAGTATTTTTCGAGTTAATGAAGAGAAAAAAAAACCAAATTTCAGATGTATATAACTCTAAAACCGTTTGGCCGATTATGCTTATAAACAAACTCAAATGTCGCGTTCTGATGCACATCCTAACCTGAAAACTTCAAGCCGCTATCTCTTTCTGTTCTCAAGTTATCGCGACAACAACAATATTTTTAATAATTTTCTAGTCATACGATTCGTACAAAATTTCACAAACGTGCTTAAGTTCATATTCTACAACTACTCACCAAGAAACCATTGGGCCGATTATGCCCATTAACGATCTTGTCCGTCGTATTTGGCTTCGCCACATACCCTGAAAATTTTAAGTCGCTAGCTCTTTCCGTTCTCAAGTTATCGTGGCAACCGGACGGCCGGTCGGATAGAATCAAATTTGACCTCGAATTCTTCAATGGGGAGTCGAACTAAATCGTTTGAGACCATTTTCGTCAAAAAATTCGAAAGTTACAGACATTTGGGCAAAATGATAACGCGATGTTCCCCAGAACATACGCGCAAAAACAATTTTTTTTATACAATTTCAACAGCCTGTATCTTTTTACCTCCGCCGAATTTGGAAAAATGGTAAATGAAAAAAGTGTTTTATTTGACGATAAGAATATATGGTTAAAATTAATGTACAACTTAAAGACTCGCCTTGTATACTCTCGTAATACAATATTGAAAATAAACCACTTCTATACAGTGTGGTTTTTATATCATGGCACTGAATGGATGGCCGATCTGGCTATAAATTCGAACAAGCGCGTCAAAAGCTCATAGCCGCAGTACTTTTCCAACTTGTTTTTGTATCGTAAAGTTTAAGTAAACAATCTCGATTCGAACCGTCCATACAAAGTATCAATCACGGTCTCTATTAAATATAATCCAATAGAGCGCATAATCGGGGTAATTGTTTCAAAGAGGCATTATCGACTCGTGCACCGTTTTATGCACAAACAGGGGGGGATCGAGCGGCGGTAGCTGGATACATGGCCCCGGCCCACCGTCCAGCCCGGGGGTCCTCTATTTCAATCCGCATCACACCGCCGGCAATTTGTAAATAGCCCCCGCACGTGCCCCAAATACCGGCAACCCCGTATTGAATGTTTTCTCGCCCGCGCCACGTGACCGGCCCTGTTGATTGCCTTTGCAGGCCCAGTCGGACGGATGGAAACGGTAAATCATCGGGAAACGGTGTCTGAGGTTTGACGATGGATCTCCCATGGACTATGATATTTACTTAGGCGTGAATCAACCGATTCAGGAATATGAGAAACTATTATTCGACAGACCGGTTTCAAACTAACGTGGGATAGAATCGAGATTAGCTGTCTTTTCGTACGCAAATGCTCAAGTGCATAGCTTTATGACATTTCGTAGTTGAACGTGAATTAATGGTCGCGTTATGGTTTGAAATCGTTGTTTTATTTTGAGTCTAAATTAGAAATGTTTTGTCCACTGATACAGCCAGGGGAGGGGCTTTGGGGCTGCAGCCCTCCTCAAAGATACCAACATTGTCAATTTTTTTTTGAGTTCATTGTCAAACGTCAAAACTTCCCCGATTGGTTTTTCAGTTCAGCCCCCCCCCCCCTAACAAAATTTCAGCCCCCCCCCCCCCATCCAAAATCTCAGCGCTCCCCCCATAACAAAACTGGCTGCGCAATTTACATTTATAACATACGAGTATGTTAAGTTGAAGATATTGTTCGATTGAGGTGAAAATCAACCTTACTGAAACCTTTAAATATTTTGATCTTTGATGTTGTACTGGGACTGATCCCTACATTACCTACACCGTGTCTGGAGAGATCGAGAGTTCCTGTTGGAGGAATCTATACTCATCACCTAGAAGGATACCTTAAATTTTCCCTGGAAACTCTAAGCTAAGTGTTTTCTTTGTGATCAAAGTATTTTTTGCGCGTATGTTCTGGGGAACATCGCGTTATCATTTTGCCCAAATGTCTGTAACTTTCGAATTTTTTTACGAAAATGGTCTCAAACGATTTGGGTCGACTCCCCAATGAAGAATTCGAGGTCAAATTTGATTCTGTCCGGCCGTTGCCACGATTACTTGAGGACGGAAAGAGCTAGCGACTTGAAATTTTTAGGGTAGGTGGCGCATCTCAGTACGACGGACAAGTTCGTTAATGGGCATAATCGGCCCAATGGTTTCCGAGTAATAATTTTGTTTTCAACCAATATAGATCTGATCAAATTGAAACTTGATGAGTAGTTGTAGAATATAAACCTTAGCACGTGTGTGAAATTTTGTGCGAATCGTATAGCTAGAAAATTATTAAAAAAATATTAAAAAATATTTTTGTTGTCACGATAACCTGAGAACGGAAAGAGATAGCGGCTTGAAGATTTCAAGTCAGGTTGTGCATCTGAATGCGACATTTGAGTTTGTTTATGATCATAATCGGCCAAACGGTTTTAGAGTTATAGCCATCTGAAATTTGGGTGTTTTTTGTTCCTCATTAACTCGAAAAATACTGAACGGATTGAATTGAAACATGGTTATTAGTTGTAGAATGCCAACGCGAAAATTCTTGCAAAATTTCGTGAGGATAGTATTCGTAGAAAATTTTTAAAAAATCATTGAAAATTTAAAAAAAAATTTATATAGCAGTAACTATTCGTCTGAAATTGCTGAAATTTCGCAAGAGCCTTTAGAACCTAACTCTACTGCCAAGTTTCAAGTTTCAACACGGTCGGTTAAATATTGTTGGAGATTCGAGCAGCCTTGTGCGAGTTCAGTAGATGGGTGACCGTTGCCTCGATAACTTTCGAAGGAAAGGAGATAGGGACTTGCAATTTTCAGGGTAGGTTGCGTATCCGAATGGTAGAGTTGAGTTCTTTTTTGGGCTTAATCGGTCAAACGGTTTCCGAGTTATACCCACCTGGAATATTGTTTCCTTGATAACTCAAAAAATAAATATTCGATCGAAAGGAAGCTTGGTAACTTGTAGTAGAAAATCAACATAAAGACGTGCTCAAAATTTTGTAAGAACCGTACCCCTAGAAAATTTGAAAAAAATGACAAAAAAAATTTTTTTAAGAACCGCACCCCTAGAAAATTTCAAAAAAATCACGAAAAAAAAAATGGTTCAAGCATTGACGTGAAGTCAGAAGCTTTTGCGCGTATGTTCTATTGTCCATTCTTCTGTATCACCCTTAATCGAATTTACCATGGTAAATTATGTTGTCCATTCTCCTGTATTGGACACCCTTAATCGAATTTACCATGGTAAATTCGAATTATGTGTCCAATACAGGAGAATGGACAACATAATTTACCATGGTAGATTCGATTAAGGGTTACAGTACTTGAACCAATTTTTTTATGATAAGACCTTTAAAATTCAGTTGTATCAATCATAACCCTATATCCCAGGAAGCATAATTGTATCGCTCCCAGCTAATCGGGCAGACATCTGAAGGGGGTCAGCATTACATGTTGAAACAATTATTAAAAAGACATTCTTAGAAATTCTTCGTCTAACATCGCTGACATTTTTAAAGAGTCTTCATAACATTAATTTACAGACAAGTTCTTAAACCCAATTGGATCTATATGCTTGTTTTTGCTGGAATGCAAGCAGGCATAGGCGAATCGACTACCTGGATGGGTGTTCGCTGTATTATAGACTGAAAGTGATCAGTTTTTAACTTTTCTTTATTGATTCAGTGTGAATTCGAAGAATAATTGTGACTAGGTAGCAGTCACCATGCCTCGTCGATGTTATGTGACTGGATGTGAAATAAAATGGTTATTTGTCGATTTTTAAATTTCCGAAAGACCCCAATTTGAAAATTAAATGAGTTTCCTCAATATCTCGCAAAAATTGGACTCTAAATGATCGGATACGATGTATGAGCACACATACTTTATTTGCAATCACACACGATCCAGTTCGTATTAAGATAGATCCATTTCATCAATGATTTTTGGCGCTCTAGTTCCTCGGAACTAAGTGCTTATCAATTAGCCCAAGTGTCTGTAATTTTTGGCTGAAAAAAAAAATATATATATATATATATATATATATATCTCAAACGATTTGGTTCGACTCACTGATCAAGAATCCGAGGTCGAAATCGATTCTGTCAGGCCGGTCCGGCCGGCCGGCCGGCCGTAGGCACGATAACTCTCGAACGAAAGGAGTTAGAGGATTGAAATTTGCAAGGTGGGTTTGGAGCGTAAATATCTCGGATAAGTTTGTCAATGGGCGGAATCCATAATGCGGTTTCGGAGTGTTATGGCCAATTTTAGTAAAAACATTTTTTATGAATATTTCCGAAAGGGATCACTCGATCTATCTGAAATTTAGCATCAAATTGTAGAATCATGACCTTCATAAACATGTGAAGTTTTGTATTGACCAGGTTACCGTAAAGTGTCAATAATTTTCTTTTTAATTTAAAAAAAATTTTTCTACAATAACTCTCGCACGGAATGAGCTAGGCACTTGAAATTTTCAGAGTAGGTTAGGGAGATGAATATCTCGGCTAAGTTCGTTATTGGCCGAAATGGGCCAGATGGTTTTGGAGTACCTAATGAAAAAAAAATTTTTTTTAAGTAACAAATTTCAAATTCAATTTTTATTTAAGATGCAGTTTCACCATAAAAATCCATTGATATCATTTTCAACTCCAACAAGCTAATACTTTCGGAGATATGATTTTTCTAAATTTCAATAATGAATCGTACTTCTATGTTTTCACAGAATGTTATAATTATTCTATCTAAGCTTTATTATATGATCTGTGTTCATACTCGTACATGTCATCCTGTTCTATAAGAGAGAGTCAAATTCATATCAGCTATTTTAATTTGATTTCTTCCATGGTGCAGTTCTCATTCGCAGATGGCTCATTTAATCTTGATAAATAAACTATTATTTGAATTGAATTTCCTTTATGATGCAGTTCTATCATAAGAATACATTGATATAATTCCCAACTCTGAGAAACCAATACTTTCGGAGATATAATTTGTCTATTTGAACTAGAGCGCCAGAAAGCTCCTGTCCACAGGGCTTGAACCCATTTTTCAATACACTTATTCTACACTTTGTTTACGTCTTTAAAACCGATAAATGTTTCTGTATATCCGTTTTATAAAATGACCGAAAAGCTGTATCATGTGGTGCTTGAAATTAAACAGTTAATAACTCGAAAACCATTCGAGATAGCTATAGTGAATGCTGCATATTATAAACGTAAACCTTTAAGATTCATTCGAAAATTTGATAATATACAGGGTGAAATAAGCGAGTTGATATCCAAAATCATAAATTGTTGCAAATATTTCAAAATAAGAGGTTCATTTGCATAATGTTTTTGTACAAAATTTCAAATATATTCCTGTGTACACTTCTAATGGGCACTCTTGGTGGAACACCCTGTAAAACGGATCCCTAATAACCATAAATTTCAGTGTTTTAAAAATCAGTGGAATAATATATAGATCATTACAGAGTGCGCTAAAGCTCCTGAACCGATCCGGAAAAAAATTTATTCTTCCAAAAAACAATCTCCCATCTCTATTTTTCAACCGATCTATCTGAACCTGTACTCTGCTTGAATTTGGAATTTCCGTTTCCCCATACCTTGTTTGTCAGAGAGATCTGGCTGACATGCAACTAGGGGTGAAATAGCATACGCAGGGGTAGGACGTTTGATTGATTTTCCTTTCCTTTATTTTCTGCCGTTCGGTTTTATTGGAAGATATTTTTGAGATGGCACGGCGGATGTTGTTAAAGTTTACGTCATGGTTATAGACATGAGAGTGATACCAACGTTCAATTCAATATGTCATGATGTCAATATGGAATGTTTGTCTTTCAACTGGGTCATCTGGTTTTTTATATTTCTCAATTGTTTGTTCGTAATAAACAGTCATACAGAACTAAAATCGATTATAGGTATATCATTGATGACTTATTCATTCCATCAAAATCGGAAATAATTGTTTTAATGGATTAATTTGTAGCCCAATAATATTAGACTAGATTTTCTCCCCTAGTGTAGTTGTGCTGAGGTGTTGGGAGGTGCAAATGTACCCCGAAAAAGGAGTATTTTTGCGGTTTTACGATAAAATCTTCTACAGGATTATGGGATAATATCGAAAACATAGTCATAATAAAAAGATTTTGCAACTTTAAATTCTTTATTGAATGAGGTTACACCCACATTTTTCGGATCACTCATCCTCACACATCAAAGTTGGACTAGTTTTCCATGTTTATGAAAAAATTGTGGTCTTAAATTTAGGTTCTACTCTATTAAACTTCTAATTGAAAAACCCTGTATATCCTTAAAATATGGAATTACCGTTACAAATATCTCCTTTTCATAATCATATTAGGGCTTTGCAGAATGGCAAATAGGGCGTATGCTCACTAATTCCTTCAAAATATTTACGGATTATTTTATCAACCCTATATATGCATATACAGACCCGAGAACACCTCTTCTCTTTTCAATATTAATCTCTTAAACTGAGAACATAGGAACAACTGAAAGTATCGTATGTTAGTTACAATGAGTATACAAACAATGACGTATTGTCAGTAGCTTTAGCTCTCAAGTTCATTGTCGACGGTTAAACGATATTTTTATCCAAATACATATAATATCGGGTACCCAAGATTTGAGGATTTGCGAGATAGGAAATATTCAGTTTTTTTCAATATGAAAAAATAATTTTGAAAATTCTCAATTGTCTGTTTCAAAGTTCAAAGGTTGGAAAACAGTTATTCAAATGCATTTTATCGACATTTAAAAGCATTCGTTGGTCAAGTATAATCAAATACGGCATATTGGACGTATTTTGAAATTGAAACAGATATTACAGATCAGAGATGCTGAAGTAGATTTTTTTGTTCTCTGCTGAATGAAGGTTTCATTTGAAATCGATATCTAAACGCAAAACTGGCTCAAAATGCTTAAAATAGGGTAGATACTTATATTGGACGTATTCTAATGAATTGAAAATAATATTTTCAGAATTCACTACATATATGAAAAATAATAACTGATGATTTGAATTTTTCAAACAGTTTTATGTTTTAAGATTGAATTTATTAATAATCTGTACCATTCATAGAAAATCATCGATTTCAATGATATCATAGAATTTTCTTGATATGCTTATGGTGGGTTTCACGAAGCTTTGACAGCTCTTAATTGCCACATTAGTGCGATTCTATGTCGATTTTCAGTTCATTTTTGATACAACCATCGAATTAAATCCAAAATTAAGCTAATCGAAGCTTCGTGAAATCCAATGTCAGAATTATATCACAGTTGAGATTCTTTATTTTACAACGAAGTTCTAGATTTATACTCGATTGTATTCATATTGTTGGAAATATTATGAAAATAGTTTTTTTTTCCTAGAAGCCCAGCTGCCTTGGGAGAGTTCAGACCTGGATGGATGACCGCTCTGGCTATAAATTTGAACAAGGACGCCAAGGCTCTTGACCTCAGTGCCTATCCAACAAGATCTGTATATTTTTTCGCATTTATCCATTTATTACCCAAATAATATATTACTCTCATTCAATTAACAAAACATAAATCAATCATACCCCAAATATCCAACAAAAAATTAATCCTCTTTGGTAACAGAAGAAATTTATCTCATACTCAACAAAGTAATGTTGTTACAGGAGCTATAATATTTATTTAATACTACTCATGACTGTGACCTGAAATACTCTTTCAACTTTGTCACAATATTTTTTACATCCCTTAGCAAATTATTGTAGTTATATGTCTGAAGATCTCTTCATTTGATCTCTGTGTCCGAGCAGTTAAGTAAAGTATATTATTGTCTCATAGTCTTGAATTTCGTTGATTGTATTGAATTTCGTTGATTGTATTGAATTTTACATTTATTTTCTGCCCTTGTTTCAATATTTCATAAATTTGCCCACATTGGCTCACATATTCCAATGGCAGCCACCATCTCAAGTCTTTTATAGACTCAAGAACTCATCTCCAGAATTCGCAGAAAGTACGTAAAGGGCAATGATAAAATCAACTATATAGTTTTTATTATCATAACAGAGATGAAGGTTTTTCTAGAGAATAAAAAACTCAATTATGCTATCTAAGCAAGTGATTCATTAGTTACTAGAAATTTGATTAACTGCAATATCTTTGACCTACTTTGTCAGATTCACTCAACTGGATTGTAAATCCATAGATTTGCATAGAAAAGTGACGTTTTGTACTGCGGTTTTTAGAAATACCTAATGTAGCTAATTTTCTGTGGAACCAGCTATATCGCTGATCCCACCTGATAAAATATATACACTTATGTAAAAGATGAATCGTGTGGTCGCAAACATTCATTAGTGAATATGCATTAGAAGAAGAAGAAGAATGTAAAAGATTGTTCTCAGAATAATTAAGTGTATTCGTGCATAAATATAATATCAAATTATAAATGCAAAAAAATATATCAAAACTATTCTAACGAATATATCGTTTTCTGCTCATTTTTCACTAATTCTATTTGCATAAAACATGTTTCTTCTCTGAGAAAATTATGTTTAGTTCAACTTCCAGCTGTATAATCAATTTCATTGATTCCGTCATTTCTCCTCAAGCTTAAAATGGTTCGTTCTTCCTTTCATTTATGACAGGAATATTCGCAAAACAACACAGCAGGTGCCACACAGGTTGCACGTGTCATAGACAATAGGATAATCTCCGACCATCAAACACAGCTCAAGAGGCATACAACCAACTCCCATCGGATTAAAATGATTCCCGTGATGCACATTTCAAAGGGAAGATACCTGCTGAGTTTGGTCGCGTGTCTAAGTTTAGTGCCATCTCTCATTTCATTTAAAGATAAAAAATAAGCACGTCGCACTGACAACAAATGAAACAGGGATTCAGAAAAGGACTCAATCGGGTATTTTTTTGTGTGAATCTACAGCTTGGAAGCGATATCATGCAATCAATTGAATACGTTCGGAGGGTAGAAATTGTGTTTGGTACTTATTTAATTCGAATATGGCTTGTTTATTTCAAATACTGGTCATTTGGAAAATTAACTGCTCGCCAAAAATCAAGCATGCTGAATGATAATTCTGTTGTTGTTGTTTCTGTTGTTTTGTAGGAACCCTGAGGAAGGAAACAAATTGTTCCGAAAGCTCGGATAATGAATAAAGAGTAAACTTCTACAGTTATATTGGTTGGACATCTCTAGTTATTCTCCATTATATAAATATACAGGGTGGGTGTTTAAGTTGTACATTAAATTCAACCATAGATTCCTCTCATCAAATAAAACACTTTTTTCATTTACCATTTTTCCAGATTCGGCACAAGAAAAAAGATACAGGCTGTTGAAGTTTGTTAAAAAATCAGTTTTTCTTTTGTAGCTTTGACATAGTTATTCAGAATTGAATGAATTTCGGTATGAAGTTTTTTTTAACTATGGCACATTATCTCCAATTAACAGTTTTCCCCTACATCTACTGGTTTCTTCGTTATAGACTCGCGAATTCCTAAAACTATGAGAAATTAGCATAATGAAAGCAGATTAAGGTTATCTTGGGTCATTTTTGAAATGCTGTATCCTTTGGGCAAATTAAATTATTCTTCATCATTTCTCCTAAAACGTACCGTTTTCGAGATGTTCTTCGTTTAAGGGCATAAAATATGAAAAGAATTAGAGAAATTTTCCTGCTTTCATCCCGGAAAATAATCACAGATGATCTGCTCGAATACAGGCCTAGACTTACGGTGGGTTTCACGAAGCTTTGACAGCTCTTAATTACCGAATTAGTGCGATTCTATGTCGATTTTCAGTTCATTTTTGATACAACCATCGAATTAAATCCACAATTATGCTAATCGAAGCTTCGTGAAACCCAATATAAGTATTGATTTCAAAGTTGACACTTATAGAAATTCAATTCAATCTCGATTGTTTCCAAATTGATTGGTTTTAATTACCATCTTAAATCGGGATAAGTTAATAACAAGTTATTCAAATAGTTCGCAGGGTAGTTATCTTTTGGGAAATAGATTAATAGGCTTACCGTGATCTGTATTCATCTATGTATCCCCAATAGTGAATATGAAACTTATAAATTATCTGTTATCCATGCCATCTGAACATTAATTTTCATACTGCTTTGATTCTGTGCAATCATTCTAAGGATTTCTCTAATATATGGAACATAATTTCATCAACTTAATTTTCAACAGATATAACTCACGTCACTACATAGTTGAATCTTATAAGTATCACTCCACCTATTCATCCCAATTATTCTTGACGAGAAATTCTTAGTGTGGATCTACGGAATTATGTAAACATGAAGAACCACCGGCGTAATATTCTAATGTTCTGTGCCTGCTTCTGTCACAGTATAATAAAATATTATTTTACTCTGTCTATACGCGGTCGTCACTTGCATTTGCATAGAGAACTTTTAGAGAACACAGATTTTTTTTCTCAATTCAATAGAGTAGAGGTTATAATAAATGTTGTTAGTTGGATATTGATATATTCGTTTATATGATGCGAATTAAAATATGTAAGGAATGTGAAAATTGGCGAAGAAGATATTGTGGATAATCTTATAGTGGATATTCAATGAAAATCTTAAAACCATTTCATAAGACTTCAGTGAGTATATAAGATTTCTCAGACAATTTCGTTGAATTTCGAGCATCAAATGATAAGGCTTTCATATAATTATGCGATATTAAATCCAGTAAGTGTTTATGTGTTCTACATTTAAAGACAGTTCAGGGGTGGCTTTGCACATTGCAAAATGTTTAAACGCTCATAACTTTTTGCCTGAGCCGAATCTGGAAAAATGGTAAATGAAAAAGGTGTTTCATTTGATGAGAGGGATCCATGGTTGAAATTAATGAGCAACTTAAAAATTCACCCTGTATACAAGTAAAAACAACATTCACTTTCAAACTAAATTTATCAAGGGTTTTTTCAACACATCAGTAAAATATAAAAAATAAAATATTTATTTTTTCGTCAATAATTAATTCAGAAAAAAAATTCTATAGAAATACAAATAAAACAACAGTTTTACAATTAGCAAAATGCAAAGTGATGAAAATGAGAAGAATATCCGCTGCTGCGGTAATATAGCTCAGATTGCTAGATGAACAGTCGAGCAGTGATAAACTCAATCAAATCGCACATAAACGATAT
This sequence comes from Halyzia sedecimguttata, assembly GCA_937662695.2. NCBI lineage: Eukaryota > Metazoa > Arthropoda > Insecta > Coleoptera > Coccinellidae > Halyzia > Halyzia sedecimguttata. Next base: position 10,409,532 of record OW569411.2, on the reverse strand, counting down.
GCGTTGAAAACGTACTCAAAACTATCACTAACTAGTTTTAAGCTAAAAAGAAACTAATGCTAACTTAATATTTAAGTTTCTATCTCGTGAGAATTGCAGGGAATCACACCACCACCACCACTTAAACCACAAAATCAGGGCCAACACGAGTGTGAATGATCCAAGAGTCAAGTCGCCAAGTAAAATATAATTAAAAAGCATATACATGCATTTTCTGTATTCAGTGTTGATTTTATGATTGTGTGAGAATTTTTTAATCAATTATAAAGAATTATATCATTTTTATTTCTTCACAGTTTTCTGTATTTCTCTAATTTCTTACAGTATTTCTTTACTGTTAAGCATTCAATAATCAAATTCCATATATACATTCATTATGTCCTTCTCGATAATACCTTCTATTTGCAGGATATCCCTGGACATCTTCGCTGTGCGTAGATATAAATTCTGTATTTCCATTGTCCCCAATCTCATATCTCCTCGATTCAGCCAAAACCAACATACAGAATAAAATTCCTATCAGAATTCCGTGAAAATCGAAACAAATCATGAGATGATTTGTCAGCGAGGGGAATTCAATGGCTAATCCATCATACGCCCAATAATGAATGGCATATTTTTGGGGTCCGATCACGCAATATTTCAGAAAATCATACCGTGAAACCAGGCGTAAAATAGGAATTAACACCATGTTGTTCAGAGGCGGTGATCGACGAACACGTGCTTTTTACCATAAAAGGCGAAGCGAGGCCCTGACACGAAGATACAGGGTGTTTCGTACAATATTACGAATTTTCCATAATTCTTTTGAGAGTAAGTTAATGACGAAATGTATAGTTTACATTAGAGGCATCTTTCTCGTAAAGAAGATATAACATTATATGCAATACAAAACTTTGAATTAAAATGAGTATTTAGGTTATATGTACTCAATCATTTGGTCAATACCCCAAGCATAAAATTATCATACAATGTTGATCTATTGGAATGTTTTAAAATGAGAATATAGTGAATTTTGTTATCATTGATTATGTTTTCGACGCGCTGTTCTATGAACAGAGTGCCTATCAATTCGTCCAAATGTCTGTAATTTTCGAATATTTGGCCAAGAATGGTATTAAACGATTAGTTTCGACTCACTGATCAAGAATCTGAGGTAGGAATTGATTCTGTCCGGCCGGCCGTCCGGCCGTCAGCACGATTACGCTCGAAGGCAATGAGGTGGATAGTTGAAAATTTCAGGCAGCTTTCTAGTCCAAATGCGCTGGCTATGTTCGTTAATGGGCAAAATCCACCGAGTGGTTTCAGAATTGTAGCCGTTTGAAATTTCATTTTCCCAATAACTCGAAAAACCCTAATCTGATCGAATCAAAGCACGGTATTCATTAGTTGAATAATACCGACGCATGTGAGGATCGCATGGCTGAAAAATTAAAATTTTTTTTTTTTAATTCCTTATCTCAAAAGCTATCCGTCAGATATCGTTGAAATTCTACGAGAGCCTTCAAAACCTTATTATACAGTAAAGTCCTAGGTTTGAGTTCCATCGGATCTATATTGGTGAAGATATTTCCAAAATTTCGTAATAAGTAATCATGGAAGTGTTTGCATATATGATTATTCTTAGTGTTCTGTGATGTCATATGTCATAGCGTTCTATGTTCGAGTTCATGTCATTTTCTGAAATGGAAGGGACATGTTGACAGACACACAAGTTTGAAAATGATGAGAAATAAATAACACAACTTGGTAATAGGATTAGGAATCATTTTCGCAAGCTACACCCAAAGATTGGAAAATGGTTAGATATCCAAAGACATTTTTCCCATGCGAAAGAAGAAATATGTATTTCAAAGTGACAATATCCGAAGGAAACTTCAACGATTTGGGAGTTTGGGAGAGAAAATCCAGAAAGGAACCATTTAGTAATGAATATTCCTTACCAATAGACCTTAAGGTCGTAGTACAAATGCAAGTAGGTACACATATCTGTACAGAAAAAGATGTCAATAATACTTACATTAAAGAACACAAGCTCTTTCAGCTTTACAAAATTCAAAATATTCTTGTTAGTTATGAGGCTCACTTTTTACAATGAAAGAATTAATTCTCCCATGTAGTAATCAATGCAATGCATTCATTAGCATCATGCACATATTATACATAGCATTATTCTGTGTCACAGTCAACGTCAATATTGACTGTGTCATGTAATGCATGTACTCAAATGCGTCCTTATGCTACCACAAACGCAGCACTGTATGTTTTTGACCCAACAGTTTAAACAGTAAAATTATGTATTTGAATAGACACCATACGCCACACAGCCCTGTTCAATTTCGAAGCAATCGTGGATAAATGTATTTTGTCGATCTTGTTCCTCGGAACAGAGTGCTCATCAATTTGCCCAAATGTCCGTAATTTTCGAATTTTTGGCTGAAAATGGTCTCAAACGATTCGGTTCGACTCACTGATCAAGAATCCGTGGTCGGAATCAATTCTGCTCCGCCGTCCGTTAACACGATAACTCTCGAACGAAAGGAGTTAGAGGATTGAAATTTGCAGGGTAGGTTTGGAGCGTAAATATCTCAGACGAGTTCGTTAACGGGTGAAATCCACCTAGCGGTTTCGGAGTTATGAGACTTTTTAGTAAAATTTTTTTTTATTAATATCTCCGAAACTGATCACTCGATCTATCTGAAATTTAGCATCACATTGTAAAGTAATGACCTTTATGGACACGCGAAGTTTAATTTGATCGGGTGGCCGTGAAGTGTAAAAATTTTTTTTTTAATTTTTATATTTTTTTTCTACAATAACTCTCGAACAGAATAAGCTAGGCAGTTGAAATTCACAGGGTAGGTTTGGGAGATAAATATCTCGGTTAGGTTCGTTATTGGGCAAAATAGGCCGAATGGTTTCGGAGTAACGAGAAAAACATTTTTTTTAACTTAAATTCAATTCAAATTAAATTTTTTTTAAGATTCAGTTTCACCATAAAAATCCATTGATATAATTTTCAACTCTAAACAAGTTAATACTTTCGGAGATATGATTTTTCGAAATTTCAAAAATGAATCGTACTTAATTAATGATACTTTTAGAAGCTTTTTTTTAAACGACACTTTTTTAAATTTAATTTCTTTCATGATGCAGTTCTATCATAAGAATCCATTGATATAATTCCCAACTCTGAGAAATCAATACTTTCGGAGATATAATTTCTCTGTTTGAACAAGAGCGCCAAAAAGCTCCTGTCCACAGGGCTTGAACCAATTTTTAAGTTAATGTTTAGATTTAGTTTAAAAGAAATTAATATAGAAGAAGCCTGATGTATTGGAAAGAATCCAAGTTACGAAAATTCAATTAAAATCTAATACATCAGAGAGTGTGTGTGTGTCCTAAAAAGAGGATATCAATGGTAACCAAAAAGAAAAGAAGGCAAATTCGAGTAACATCAAGCAGGAAAGTCGTATAATCTCCACATATATTTCATTTCGAATCTATAAGAATCAAATACTTATTTAAAAACAGAATTTTCATGGGAGAGTTTTGATGAATTGTTTGAAGAATCATAGAGGTCCTTCAACAATTCACAAGGTTGCTGCTATTATCAATACATGTTAATTTCAAACGAAAGGGGAACGTTGAAAATTTTCGATTTACAATGGAGAAAAAATGGTTGAATGAGATTACAATAAGTAGATATTTTTGACGTTATTATTTTCTAACGTAGGAACGTAAACAGAATTTGACAGATGATATCGCAAGAAAAGTACCAAACGAAAGTCGTATTTAAGCGAATAACCGGAGCAGTACGGTTAAGACCAATCCCTTGCTATTATAACCGATCGGTTATGTTTAGCAAGAGATTGGTCTTAACCGCTCTGCTCCGGTTACTCGCTTAAATTCGACTATTATCAATAGACATAACAGGGTCAGAGCATCTATAGACATGAAAATGAATATAAATGGTTTAAACTTGAACTTTGTATTCTATGCATCTTTGGCCAGTCTGTAAGTATCTATGATTTGTGTATAACATTTTCTCGCAAATACTAGTGTGTATTTCAGATGAATAAATAATTAAATGAAATTATGAATGGGATATAGTTTTTGGTACAGAATTGTTATGGTAAAATGATAAAATAATCATTGTTTTTCTACTCGAACACGTGCAATTTTTTTTTACGCTGCATTATATAACAGGTGACCCAAAGATGAAATCATCCTCTTCTATGACAAATTCCTAATGCGATTTCGCGTCAGGACTGAAAAATTATACGCAACTCAGTTACACGCGACACTGTGTCTAACTAGGTGCAGCTGTGTGCACTTAGGGTGCATCAGGGGTGTTCATAAGAAATGATATCAATGCGATGCGGTGATTTTCATGGGGATTAGAGATGGGGACATATTTAATTACCAAATGGTACGGAGAATGGCCCGTTTTAATTCAACTACAATGAGCATCAAGGGCATCTTTACGACTTTTTCTTGGGACAAGAGATAAGGATGGAGGCAATCGATCGTACCAACCAATTTTTGAAAACTTTTGAGGTCACTTCATTAATCATATCGAATAATAAGTTTTATTATTATCTCAATTAATAAAGTAAAAAAATGGATTCGTACAACGAAAACATTTTGTAGCACATTTTAAGTATTGATGTATACGGAATGCAATAATCAAATAAAAAATTCTAAAGGACTTATGTGACGTCAAATGCTCAAGCGCTCTCGTTCATTCAATACACTACCACTGAAATATTTGATTATACTGAAAATTCTAGTTTTCCGAGGAGACCCTTGATAACCTCCTAAAGAGCTTGTACGAGTTAGGATAATCAGGTATGTTGCATATAGTCTGTTTTACAGTGTTCTTACGCCACCTTAGGCACATCACTGTTAATTTTTGACTCAACAGTGAGTTGTGACCGCTATTGTCTGACTAGGTAATTTCTTTGCTAGCCAGGATTGAACTAGGAACCCCGCACGGTGCATAGTCCTACGCTCTACCACTAAGCTTACCCCGCTCAGAGATCTGTTATATCAAGAAAACTAAATGTTTCTTGGTTTCCCTCAGTACTTTAGATGCGTTCTGGTTTAAATATACAGTGTGGAAAAGCCAAATGGATTAATTTCATTATTCTGGTTAATGTACCAACATATTTATGTAGAATCCCGACACAAGTCAAATTCAAATTTTAAATTGTAATTTTTCTACGTAAAAATGAGAACCCTACCTTCAATCCCCTTCGAAAGACAGGTACAACCCCCAATTTTTCAAATAGGAAGTATAGACTTGTGATACATTGTTTGAAAGGTCTCTTGAAAAGTCACTCTCATGTTTATTGCAAATCGCAAAATAGAAAAAAAATCATGTGATTACCTTAATTTGGTACAATATCGACAACAAATCTTATTACAATGATACAAAACTTATTTGCTTTCAAGATATGGAAAGAAAATTAAAAAAACCATAACATTGTGTTTTCCAGATGGTACCATGTAAACTACGTAAAACAGTTTCTGTGGCAATGTTAATTTCTTTAGAACGCCTTCGCAAATTATTTTGTGCTGATAAGTTGTAGTTCATAAAATGTCGTATTTATGTTTAAATTTCATAAACGGAAATGAACAAAATAACAATTTTGCAACTGATTGGTTACGGAGATAACATCCGAACACAAAAAGAAGTAAGTTGCTGGCTTCATGAGAAATTTCCGAATTTGCCGCCAAGGGACAATAAGTAAAATAGAGAAGCTGTTCCGCTAGTTTGGGCATGTAAGGCAGATCAAAAACGCAGCAGCTGCGTCCTCACTGTGTGAGGATGTAAAATTAAATGCGATGCTTGACTTCGAAGAAAATCCACATAAATCGATTAGAGATCACAACATTTAATATCAGTCATAGGTACATCGATTCTAAACATATTAAAACAGAATAAAATGCATCCCCATAAAATGTTACCTAGAGCCAAGAGCTCTCAGTAGACGATTTTCATGGGAGAACTTATTGCGCGTATGTTCCGGGGAACATCGCGTTATCATTTTGCCCAAATGTCTGTAACTTTCGAATTTTTTGACGAAAATGGTCTCAAACGATTAAGTTCGACTCCCCAATGAAGAATTCGATGTCAAATTTGATTCGGTCCGTCCGGCCGTTGCCACGATAACTTGAGAACGAAAAGAGCTAGCGACTCGAAATTTTTAGGGTGGATGGCGCATCCCAATACGACGGACAAGTTCGTTAATGGGCATAATCGGCCCAGTGGTTTCCGAGTAATAATTTTGTTTTCAACCAATATGAATCTGATCGAATTGAAACTTGGTGAGTAGTTGTAGAATATGAACCTAAGCACGTTCGTGAAATTTTGTGCGAATCGTATGGCTGGGAAATTATTAAAAAATTATTAAAAAATATTTTTGTTGTCACGATAACTTGAGAACGGAGAGAGATAGCGGCTTCAAGTTTTCAGGTTAGGATGTGCACCAGAACGCGACATTTCAGTTTGATTATGAGCATAATCGGCCAAACGGTTTTAGAGTTATAGCCATCTGAAATTTTCTGAAATTTTGTGGTTTTTTGTTCCTCATTAACACGAAAAATACTGAGCCGATTGAATTCAAATATGGTTCTTAGTTGTAGAATACCAGCGCGGAAATGTTTGCAAAATTTGGTGTGGATAGCATTTGTAGAAAATTTCTAATAAATCATAGAAAAAAAAAAATTCTATATATCAGTAACTAATCGTTTGAAATTGCTGAAATTTTGCAAGAGCTACCTCTACTGCCAATTTTCAAGTTTTAATACGATCGGTTAAATATTGTTGGAGATTCGAGCATTCTTGTGTGAGTTCAGTAGATGGGTAACCGTTGCCTCGATAACTTTCGAACAAAAGGAGATAGAAACTTGCAATTTTCAGGGTAGGTTGCGTATCCAAAAGGGAGAGTTGGGTTTGATTTTGGGCATAATCGGTCTAACGGTTTCCGAGTTATACCCACCTGGAATATTATTTCCTTGATAACTCATAAAATAAATATTCGATCGAATTGAAGCTTGGTAGCTAGTAGTAGAAAATCAGCATAAAGACGTGTTTAAAATTTTTTTATTAAATATTTAAAACTGTAATTAGTTCTTTGAAATACCATTGAATGAAGAAATTCTTGTAAGTTAACAAAATATCTTTATTTGAACAATAAAAAAATATCATTTTATTAAAATGATAGTTTGACTATTCAATTGCTTATTTTCTTTATAATATTTTTGCTGTAAGTCAGTATAGCTTAGAACTTTCAAAGTTTCAATGTTTCTTGAATTATAGACTTTACAGAATAAAATAGGTAGGTATACTTCTAATAGCTTAGAACTTTCAAAGTAACTTCCAACAATATTAATTTAAATGATATTATAAATAAAAATTGGTTCAAGCACTGACGTGAAGTCAGAAGCTTTTGCGCGTATGTTCTATTGTCCATTCTTCTGTATTGGACACCCTTAATCGAATTTACCATGGTTAATTATGTCGTCCATTCTCCTGTATTGGACACTTAATTCGAATTTACCGTGGTAAATTCGAAGTAAGAGTGTCCAATACAGGAGAATGGACGACATAATTAACCATGGTAAATTCGATTAAGGGTGTCCAATACAGAAGAATGGACAATAGAACATACGCGCAAAAGTTCTGACTTCAGGTCAGTGCTTGAACCAATTTTTTTTTTACTTACTCTTCATCTAAATACCAATTTTCAACTCGATGAGTTTCGTAGTGTTGGAAATATTGGGAAAATAAAATTTCAAATGAGTAACGATAATATCTCCAAAACTAGCTACATAAAAAATCGAATTTTAATTAATTGATTATTTTTTCTAGCACGATGAATCGATTAATAAATAATCGATTTTTTACTAATTTGTCAATTAATTTCGAATTTAAATAATAAATATTATTGCGCGTATGTTCTGGGGAACATCGCGTTATCATTTTACCCAAATGTGAAATTTAATTCTGTGGTGCCGTCCGGCCGTTGCCACGATAACTTGAGAACGGAAAGAGCTAACGACTTGAAATGTTCAGGGTAGGTAGCGCATCCCAATACGACGGACAAGTTCGTTAATGGGTATAATCGGCCCAATGGTTTCCGAGTAATAATTTTGTTTTCAACCAAAATGAATCCGATCGAATTTAAACTTGGTGAATAGTTGTAGAATATAAACCTAAGAACGTTTGTGAAATTTTGTGAGAATCGTATCGCTAGAAAGTTATCCAAAAATTATTAAAAAAAATTAAATTAAATGAATGGGACATTTTAGTTCGTTTATAAGCATAATCGGCCAAACGGTTTTAGAGTTATAGCCATCTGAAATTTGGTTGTTTTTTGTTCCCCATTAGCTTGAAAAATACAAAACCGATTGAAATCAAACATGGTTATTAGTTGTAGAAATTCTTGGAGATTTTCGTGAGGATGGAATAACTAGAAAATTTCAAAAAAATTATTGAAAATAATTGAAAAAAAATTCTATATATCATAAACTATTCGTCCGGCATGGCTGAAATTTTGGAAGAGCCTTCAGAACATAACTCTACTGCAGAGTTCCAAGTTTGAACACGATCGGATCCATATTGTTGGAGAACCGAGCAGCATTTTGTGAGTTCGGTAGTTGGATGCGAATCGTCGTCTGATATGTTGTCTATGGTCATATTTTTGCGAGAACCTTCAAAAATATGAATATCATGATGACATATTTTTGCGCGTATGTTCTGTTGAAAATCGTGTTATTTCATCACAAATCTATAGGGAGATGATAGCCCTACATTAGCGGTCAGACCTGGTTTTGAAAGAGATCCTCCTTAGGAGGAGGCAACTAAATATTGATTTCTATGAACAAGAGTAACGTAACGTGCCAATCGTCCACTTATAGACGATTGTCGAGCATGAGAATCTACTTTTAATTTTCTAGGGGTGGGAGGCTAAACTGGCTTAATTCGGCAACAAAACTCCCTCCCAGGTTTTCACAATATATATATTAAAATTGAAAAATTACAATAGGTCAACCCTTTTTCACTCTACACAGTCTTATACTACTTAACTTAATAGAAAACATGATGTTTCAATTTCAAAGAAACCACTTCTAGATGGTCTTCCAATTCGAAGTAAAGTGTCTGCTATTTTCTCATCCAAAGGAAGTACTACGCTGATTCCCCCAATTTCAAGGGTAGTTGGTATATCTGGATGATTCCTCGGTACAAATTCAATTCCTGCCAAGGTATAATTTCAATCTCAGCCAAAGTACAATTTCTATCCAAGCCAAGGTATAATTCCAATCCCGGCCAAGGTAGAACTTCTATCAAGCCAAGGTACAATTTCTATCCAAGCCAAGGTACAATTACCATCCATGCCAAGGTGCTATTGGGGAAAACGGATAAAGGAATTATAATACGAAAAACTTTTACAACTCCTTCTCGGGTTTCTGAACTTAAATCTACAATTAATGAATCACACAAAATATCATAAATTAAACCTGAGAAGGAGTCCTGTTCAGAATATCGAACAACTTCTACCGAATTTACCAAATCTGAGATCGCTTCCACAAAATGGATGACACTGAAAAAACTATGATCTTTAAAATTCAATTTTCTTCCCTGGTGAGGATTCTGACCTATAATAATATTAAATTAAGCACTTACCGAGAATTTAAGCACAATTCTCGCCGATAATTCAATTTGTAAATCTAACGATACAAATGCTGTTATATGGAAATCTTTCGGAACACAAGAAGAACCCCAGCATTTTCATGAAACATGAAGATGCCGACGCTCTGGTTTACGCGCAGGCTCCCGGTAGCGTTCGACGCGTTGTAATTCAGGCTACGATCAAAACAGAGGCAGATCGTCCACTTGATTTATCCATAGACGTGCTATATCGTTGCATCTTTGAGAAATAGAGAAGGCGATTCTTCTTCAAGAGATCCATGTGCCTTCAGAGGAGTATATTTGTGAGAGGGGACTTTTGAAAGGTTATGTATTATTTTTAATATGATATCCCTGAAATTTTGCTGAAGGCTTCAAACCTTAACTTTAAATTAACCACACTTTCTGATCTTGTAAGGTGAGAACCTCATTTGTGGATATTAAATCTCGTGATGGGTAGAGAGGAATTTTAGGCCAGTTTTTCTATTACTAATGAGAATAAATCTTTATGTTTCACCTCATCACCTTTAGATCTATCAATGGACATTTATTGGTTAAGAATAAGTAATTGAATATTACTGGAATTTAATTGAATTTCATTCAATATGTTAGTAACAAAACTTATAATTTTCTTTACTTTGATTATTTAAACATGACATTAATTCCAGTGATATTTTTCAAGAATAATTATTATGTATTCTTCTGCTAAAGAAGAATTGAAGGTAGACAATAATGTGTTAATTTTTTCATCATTGCTTTCTATCCTGACTTCACGAAAAAAAATTGGTTCAAGCACTGACGTGAAGTCAGGAGCTTTTGCGCGTATGTTCTATTGTCCATTCTCCTGTATTGAACACTTTTAATCGAATTTACCATGGTGAATTCTATTGTCTATTCTCCTGTATTGGACAGCCTTAATCGAATTCACCATGGTAAATTCGATAAGGAGTGTCCAATACAGGAGAACAGGAGAATTGGGGTTGGATTTAAACATGATAATTAGCATACCTTTGAACATACAAATTACCTACTGGTTGATTCTATATGAAAATGAATGAATCTTTCCTCAGACCACTGTGTAGTGCCTAAGAATACAAAAGGGCAGCAAAGCTATAAATAATTCAGATTGTTCAAATGTCAACAGATCATCCGAGAAAGGATCCGTTTAAGTGGTATATAAGAGGGGGGTCTACCTGGCTGTCTCATATTAGCCATCGCGTTCATGAATTCATTTTATAACACATATATACCTAGCCATGAACGGATGACAGCCCACGTTTCAGATGGGTCTTACCGACATCTAATGACTGGTACTCGACCCTCTCGAGAGTTCTCTTGTGTACATTCGAAGAACCGTCGACCACCCTTTGATACCGCTTAAGTGGAGCTTCCCTCGGAGAATTTGCTGCCAAATGAAAAATTCAAAGGATTTATCGGCGTCCAACCCTATATGCTAAAATGTATGTGAAACAAGCCTTAGGCACTACATAGAGGCCTGAGGTAAGTTAATTTTTCATATGTCAAGACAGTTTAAAACAGTTGACAAATTTTATAGGCAAAGATGTGCCAACTATGATCTATAAATTCGTTATATTACCTTTATAATAAGATCATGAATGTGTGCCTTCTTCGTCTAACAAATAATTAGCATATCTTTGAACGTAAAAAATATCTGCGGGTTGAAACTGTATTTCCATATGAAAATCAATTTCACCTCAGACCTCTGTGCAGTGCCTAAGAATCCAAGAAGGCTGAGTAGCTATAAATAATTCGGATTGTTCAAATGTCAACAGATTGTCAGAGCAAGGCTCCACTTATGCGATATAAAAGGGTGGTCTACCTGGCTGTCTCATATTAGCCATCGCGTTCATGAATTCATTTTATAACACATATATACCTAGCCGTGAACAGATGACAGCCCACGTTTCAGATGGGTCTTACCGACATCTTATGACTGATACTAGACCCTCTCGAGAGTTCTCTTGTGTACTTTCGAAGAATCGTCGACCACCCTTTGATACCGCTTAAGTGGAGCTTCCCTCGGAGAATTTGCTGCCAAATGAAAAATACAAAGGATTTATTGGCGTCCAGCCCTATATGCTAAAATGTATGTGAAACAAGCCTTAGGCACTACATAGAGTCCTGAGGTAAGTTAATTTTTCATATGTCAAGACAGTTTAAAACAGTTGACAAATTTTATATGCGAAGATGTGCCAACTATTATCTATAAATTCGTGATATTACCTATATAATAAGATCATGAATGTGTGCCTTCTTCGCCTAACAAATAATTAGCATATCTTTGAACATAAAAAATATCTGCTGGTTGAAACTGTATTTCCATATGAAAATCAATTTTACCTCAGACCACTGTGCAGTGCCTAAGAATCCAAGAGGGCAGCGTAGCTATAAATAATTCGGATTGTTCAAATGTCAACAGATTGTCGGAGCAAGGCTCCACTTATGCGGTATAAAAGGTGGTCTACCTGGCTGTCTCATATTAGCCATCGCGTTCATGAATTCATTTTATAACACATATATACCTAGCCATGAACGGATGACAGCCCACGTTTCAGATGAGTCTTACCGACATCTTATGACTGATACTCGACCCTCTCGAGAGTTCTCTTGTGTACTTTCGAAGAATCGTCGACCACCCTTTGATACCGCTTAAGTGAAGCTTCCCTCGGAGAATTTGCTGCCAAATGAAAAATACAAAGGATTTATAGGCGTCCAGCCCTATACGCTAAAATGTATGTGAAACAAGCCTTAGGCACTACATAGAGGCCTGAGGTAAGTTAATTTTTCATATGTCAAGACAGTTTAAAACAGTTGTAAAATTTTATATGCAAAGATGTGCCAACTATGATCTATAAATTCGTGATATTACGTATATAATAAGATCATGAATGTGTGCTTTCTTCGCCTAACAAATAATTTGCATATCTTTGAACATAAAAATTATCTGCGCGATGAAACCGTATATCCATATGAAAATCAATTTTACCTCAGACCACTGTGCATTGCCTAAAAATCCAAGAGGGCTGCGTAGCTATAAATAATTCGGATTGTTCAAATGTCAACAGATTGTCGGAGCAAGGCTCCACTTATGCGGTATAAAAGGGTGGTCTACCTGGCTGTCTCATATTAGCCATCGCGTTCATGAATTCATTTTATAACACATATATACCTAGCCCTGAACGGATGACAGCCCACGTTTCAGATGGGTCTTACCGACATCTTATGACTGATACTCGACCCTCTCGAGAGTTCTCTTGTGTACTTTCGAAGAATCGTCGACCACCCTTTAATACCTGTTAAGTGAAGCTTCCCTCTGAGAATTTGCTGCCAAATGAAAAATACAAAGGATTTATAGGCGTAAAGCCCTATACGCTAAAATGTATGTGAAACAAGCCTTAGGCACTACATAGAGGCCTGAGGTAAGTTAATTTTTCATATCTCAAGACAGTTCAAAACAGTTGACAAATTTTATATGCAAAGATGTGCCAACTATGATCTATAAATTCGTGATATTACCCATATAATAAGATCATGAATGTGTGCCTTCTTTGCCTAACAAATAATTAGCATATCTTTGAACATAAAAAATATCTGCGGGTTGAAACTGTATTTCCATATGAAAATCAATTTTGCCTCAGACCACTGTCCAGTGCCTAAGAATCCAAGAGGGCAGCGTAGCTATAAATAATTCGGATTGTTCAAATGTCAACAGATTGTCGGAGCAAGGCTCCACTTATGCGGTATAAAAGGGTGGTCTACCTGGCTGTCTCATATTAGCCATCGCGTTCATGAATTCATTTTATAACACATATATACCTAGCCATGAACGGATGACAGCCCACGTTTCATCTATGGGTCTTACCGACATCTTAAGACTGATACTCGACCCTCTCGAGAGTTCTCTTGTGTACTTTCGAAGAATCGTCGACCACCCTTTGATACCGCTTAAGTGAAGCTTCCCTCGGAGAATTTGCTGCCAAATGAAAAATACAAAGGATTTATAGGCGTCCAGCCCTATACGCTAAAATGTATGTGAAACAAGCCTTAGGCACTACATAGAGGCCTGAGGTAAGTTAATTTTTCATATGTCAAGACAGTTTAAAACAGTTGACAAATTTTATATGTGAAGATGTGCCAACTATTATCTATAAATTCGTGATATTACGTATATAATAAGATCATGAATGTGTGCTTTCTTCGCCTAACAAATAATCAGCATATCTTTGAACATAAAAATTATCTGCGGGATGAAACCGTATTTCCATATGAAAATCAATTTTACCTCAGACCACCGTGCATTGCCTAAGAATCCAAGAGGGCTGCGTAGCTATAAATAATTCGGATTGTTCAAATGTCAACAGATTATCGGAGCAAGGCTCCACTTATGCGGTATAAAAGGGTGGTCTACCTGGCTGTCTCATATTAGCCATCGCGTTCATGAATTCATTTTATAACACATATATACCTAGCCATGAACGGATGACAGCCCACGTTTCAGATGGGTCTTACCGACATCTTATGACTGATACTCGACCCTCTCGAGAGTTCTCTTGTGTACTTTCGAAGAATCGTCGACCACCCTTTGATACCGCTTAAGTGAAGCTTCCCTCGGAGAATTTGCTGCCAAATGAAAAATACAAAGGATTCATAGGCGTCCAGCCCTATACGCTAAAATGTATGTGAAACAAGCCTTAGACACTACATGGAGGCCTGAGGTAAGTTAATTTTTCATATGTCAAGACAGTTCAAAACAGTTGACAAATTTTATATGCAAAGATGTGCCAACTATGATCTATAAATGCGTGATATTACCTATATAATAAGATCATGAATGTGTGCCTCCTTCGCCTAACAAATAATTAGCATATCTTTGAACATAAAAAATATCTGCCGGTTGAAACTGTATTTCCATATGAAAATCAATTTTACCTCAGACCACTGTGCAGTGCCTAAGAATCCAAGAGGGCAGCGTAGCTATAAATAATTCGGATTGTTCAAATGTCAACAGATTTTCGGAGCAAGGCTCCACTTATGCGGTATAAAAGGTGGTCTACCTGGCTGTCTCATATTAGCCATCGCGTTCATGAATTCATTTTATAACACATATATACCTAGCCATGAACGGATGAGAGCCCACGTTTCAGATGAGTCTTACCGACATCTCATGACTGATACTCGACCCTCTCGAGAGTTCTCTTGTGTACTTTCGAAGAATCGTCGACCACCCTTTGATACCGCTTAAGTGAAGCTTCCCTCGGAGAATTTGCTGCCAAATGAAAAATACAAAGGATTTATAGGCGTCCAGCCCTATACGCTAAAATGTATGTGAAACAAGCCTTAGGCACTCCATAGAGGCCTGAGGTAAGTTAATTTTTCATATGTCAAGACAGTTTAAAACAGTTGTAAAATTTTATATGCAAAGATGTGCCAACTATGATCTATAAATTCGTGATATTACGTATATAATAAGATCATGAATGTGTGCTTTCTTCGCCTAACAAATAATTAGCATATCTTTGAACATAAAAATTATCTGCGCGATGAAACCGTATTTCCATATGAAAATCAATTTTACCTCAGACCACTGTGCATTGCCTAAGAATATAAGAGGGCTGCGTAGCTATAAATAATTCGGATTGTTCAAATGTCAACAGATTATCGGAGCAAGGCTCCACTTATGCGGTATAAAAGGGTGGTCTACCTGGCTGTCTCATATTAGCCATCGCGTTCATGAATTCATTTTATAACACATATATACCAAGCCATGAACGGATGACAGCCCACGTTTCAGATGGGTCTTACCGACATCTTATGACTGATACTCGACCCTCTCGAGAGTTCTCTTGTGTACTTTCGAAGAATCGTCGACCACCCTTTAATACCTGTTAAGTGAAGCTTCCCTCGGAGAATTTGCTGCAAAATGAAAAATACAAAGGATTTATAGGCGTAAAGCCCTATACGCTAAAATGTATGTGTAACAAGCCTTAGGCACTACATAGAGGCCTGAGGTAAGTTAATTTTTCATATCTCAAGACAGTTCAAAACAGTTGACAAATTTTATATGCAAAGATGTGCCCACAATGATCTATAAATTCGTGATATTACCAATATAATAAGATCATGAATGTGTGCCTTCTTTGCCTAACAAATAATTAGCATATCTTTGAACATAAAAAATATCTGCGGGTTGAAACTGTATTTCCATATGAAAATCAATTTTACCTCAGACCACTGTCCAGTGCCTAAGAATCCAAGAGGGCAGCGTAGCTATAAATAATTCGGATTGTTCAAATGTCAACAGATTGTCGGATCAAGGCTCCACTTATGCGGTATAAAAGGGTGGTCTACCTGGCTGTCTCATATTAGCCATCGCGTTCATGAATTCATTTTATAACACATATATACCTAGCCATGAACGGATGACAGCCCACGTTTCAGATGGGTCTTACCGACATCTTAAGACTGATACTCGACCCTCTCGAGAGTTCTCTTGTGTACTTTCGAAGAATCGTCGACCACCCTTTGATACCGCTTAAGTGAAGCTTCCCTCGGAGAATTTGCTGCCAAATGAAAAATACAAAGGATTTATAGGCGTCCAGCCCTATACGCTAAAATGTATGTGAAACAAGCCTTAGGCACTACATAGAGGCCTGAGGTAAGTTAATTTTTCATATGTCAAGACAGTTTAAAACAGTTGACAAATTTTATATGTGAAGATGTGCCAACTATTATCTATAAATTCGTGATATTACGTATATAATAAGATCATGAATGTGTGCTTTCTTCGCCTAACAAATAATTAGCATATCTTTGAACATAAAAATTATCTGCGGGATGAAACCGTATTTCCATATGAAAATCAATTTTACCTCAGACCACCGTGCATTGCCTAAGAATCCAAGAGGGCTGCGTAGCTATAAATAATTCGGATTGTTCAAATGTCAACAGATTATCGGAGCAAGGCTCCACTTATGCGGTATAAAAGGGTGGTCTACCTGGCTGTCTCATATTAGCCATCGCGTTCATGAATTCATTTTATAACACATATATACCTAGCCATGAACGGATGACAGCCCACGTTTCAGATGGGTCTTACCGACATCTTATGACTGATACTCGACCCTCTCGAGAGTTCTCTTGTGTACTTTCGAAGAATCGTCGACCACCATTTGATACCGCTTAAGTGAAGCTTCCCTCGGAGAATTTGCTGCCAAATGAAAAATACAATGGATTCATAGGCGTCCAGCCCTATACGCTAAAATGTATGTGAAACAAGCCTTAGACACTACATGGAGGCCTGAGGTAAGTTAATTTTTCATATGTCAAGACAGTTCAAAACAGTTGACAAATTTTATATGCAAAGATGTGCCAACTATGATCTATAAATTCGTGATATTACCTATATAATAAGATCATGAATGTGTGCCTTCTTCACTTAATAAATAATTAGCATAACTTTGAACTTACAAAATATCTCCGGTTGGAAACTGTATATGAAAATCAATTAACCTCAGACCACTGTGCAGTGCCTAAGAATCCTAGAGGGCTGTATAGCTATATCATGAATTTGTACTTTTTCTCCCAATAAATAAGACAGTTCGTATTTTAGAACAAAATTGAAAGGAACAAACCAAAATGTTAGCATATATGAATAGAGTCATATATATTCATTTTTAAATGGTTTATTTCTGGGGTTTCTCCCTCCTAAAACTCTGAAAAATATCTATTAAATAAAAAATTATTATTTTGTGAAGCGGTTCTGCGTAAGAAACACAAGATATCCTTCAGAAGCAATAAATTGAACAATGTTGCCTAACAAACAATTACGAAACAACATCAACGATCAAACAACTAACTCTCGTTTCGAAGTCTGAATAATACAACAGAATTATTTTTTGTGACAATTCTAGAATTTCAGAATAGCTATATCAACAAAAAATAAATCTGAAAAGTTTCATTAAGTGTCTGACGAAGGAGTCTGATTTACCTCCGTATTCACACAGCATTCAATCTCCGTTAAGTCCTAACTGAGGTCCTCAGTTAAGGATAAATAGGAATCGCAACCTCAGTTAACGTGAAAATTAATTCTCGAATCTCAGAATAACAATCAACAAAATAGTTCTGAAGATTTTTTCGTTAAGCGTCTGAAGAAGGAGTCTGATATAGACTCCGAAACGTTACGATATACTTAGTTCACATATATGCAACTCTAATAATAAATAAGAAATTACAGCTTTCGACGGGGACATCGAGAAGGAGAGAGAACAAGTTGTCGGTCGCATAGGGAATCAGCGTTCACAAGAGCAACCCGTAGTCGGACCCGGCAACAGGAACAAGGCCGCACAAAGGGGGCGCTATAAGTGGACACCCGAGCAACACGAACAACTGTCTGTGTTATACCGAAAATCGAGACCTGAAAGAAGAGGATATAGTCGGATGTTACATGGTCAGTCTGGTATCATTCTCACATCAATCTAAAATCAGTATCACCATCAATCTGGATCATCAGTCCATCAATCTACACATATAGAACCAATTTCAGTCAATCTGACATCAATCCATGATTGATGTGATGCGAGACTGATACCAGATTGACCGTGTAATTTCCGTCATATGAAAAGACTGCATGGTCTGTGGTGTGAGAATCTACCATATCTCAACTTCATGACGCAGCAAAATCTGCCAGGTGAGCCATCTCAAAAAGAGGGGAATCATGTAACACCATCAAGATTCAGAGGGGATGGAAGAACGAGCTCAAGAACAGAGGAGAGATGCTTCAAACCAACAGAAATACTTGACGAATCAAAGGAGAGAAGGACAGTATTAGGGGCAAGTGAGAGATACCACAAATATCCAACACTTCTTATACCTGGATTGCGATCTGAAGAAGTCACAGCATCAGACATGGAGCAGGTGAGAGCTGCCACACTCCGAGTCGAAAATTCCGCATATTGCTAAGGACGAAACAGGTAGTAGATGTTCCAGAGCTACTCGTCAATAGAAGGGAAGCATTTGAGGTTGCAGTAGGAAATTCTAACTTAAGATCTAGCTGTGATGAATATTATAATCGACGATCACATAAAGGAGGACTGTTTGCTAGATGTCGTAGCTGCAGTGAGAGCTGCTACTTCCCTTCTGTGCCCACCTGGAAGAACAACAACAAAGGAGGACAAACATAGGTCAAGATTGAATAAGATAGACAAGAAGATAAGAAACGTAAGGCAGCAAGCCTCTTGGTACCAATGTAGCATAGATGTTATGAAAGGACAACTGAAGTCGAGCAAGAAAATAGAGGACATTATGGGTGAGCTGCGTGCATTGCATCGTACGATGAGCCGGCCCACAATCTATTGAAGCAGTTGTCACAAAAAATAAGATCACTTGCGGCGGCAAGGAAGAAGCTGATCAAGAGGCAAAAGTGGACAGAAGACAACAACACCTTCAAAGTTATTTCGACCCAAACAAGTAGAGGCAAAAAATCCACCATCACCGGATGTCGAACATTTCTGGAAAAATGTATACGGGGTATCAGCGGAAACCAGGGATACTCCAGCACTTCACAAATTCCAGATATATTATGTGATCAAAATCTGCAAAAGAACGAAGAGCTGACTGAAATAACAACGGAAGAGATTATACATGCCTTGAAGAACAAGCATGATTTAACAGCACCTGGACTGTATGGTGTTCAGAACTACTGGTGGCAGAACTTTCCAGCTACCCACCAACACCTTGCTTGATTATTCAGTAAGATAGTAATTCACCTTGAGCCAATTCCTTCATGGTTGGTAGAGGGCAGAACTGTACTAATACCGAAATCAGGTGATCTAGGAAAGCCAAGCAACTACAGCTCAACACGCTGTATAAAATTCTCACAAGTGTTCTTCAACATCGGATTCTGGAATCCATTGGACCAGTAGGGTATAAAATCCACGAACAAAGAGAAGCGAGGAAAGGAGTACAGGGGTGCAAGGACAACCTCCTCATAGACAAAGCATTTGTCAAGAAGCGAGACACTACAAACGCGAGCTAAATACATCATGGTTGGATTACGCGAAAGCATTAGACACATCGGCGCACAGCTTGATAATACAGCTTGATAATAATAGAGTTGGGGTCAAGTAGAATAGGGTACAAGGCCGGGCCACCAGGCAGAAGAGAACATCTGATCTCACACCTCCTCTACATGGGCGACTTGAAACAGTACGCTTCTTCCAAGGCAGCACTACAACAACGACTGAATATCGTTGTCAAATAGACCCTAGCAATAGGAATTTTATTCGGTCTGGACAAGTGTGCTGTTTTTCATCTAAGCAGAGGAAGAACTGAAAAAACAAAAGAAGACATCGACCTAGAACGGGGAATAAGCATTCGACACCTCGAAGAGGAAGAAACATACATACCTTAGGATGAAATAACGAGGTGCACTGGAGACAACCCAAATCAAGGATGCCTTAACAGCTAGCTACAAAAAGAAGATCTGAGATATATGGAAGTCACAGCTGTCCAGGAAAAATAAAGTATCAGCTACGAACAGCTTAGCAGTACCGATAATCATCTACTTATTCGGGATAGTTAACTGGACAGTGAATGAAATTCTCGAGCTTAACAGAACCACTCGTAAAGTGATTAACATGAATCGTAGCTTGCATCCCAACTGCTCGATTCAAAGGACATACCTTCCACGGACGCAGGGAGGCAGATATTTGCAAAGTTTGGAATACCAACACCACCAACGAACGTTGGAAATGGCAATAAGGATATTGAGAAAGGAAGACCTGCTTCTGAAAATGGTGGCTCATCATGAAATTAGGACCCAAGGAGCTTTCCTATTTAGGGCTGGTCAGAGAGCTTTGGAGAAGCTCAGTATAACTGGCATATCCATCGGTCATGAGCTAGAAGGAACACCTATTATGCCAACAGACCAAAGAAGAGTTCTCAGAGAGATAAGACAGGTACAACTGAAGACACTACTCAAAGATCACATGAGTAAACACCTTCACTCCATATTTTTCAGGAGTTTGAAAGATCAGGGCCAGGCGGAAGAATCATCCTTCGCCTTTTTGAATTTCGATGGGCTGAAGTCGGAAACGGAGGAATTCCTTATGGATTTTCAAGATGGGGTGATAAATACAAGATGGTATAAAAAGAACATCATGGAAGTGGACACCCCAACAACGTGCAGAACATGCCACAATTGTTATGCACATTATATCTGCTTGCAGAGTCCATGCTCCATCAGGATATATGGAAAGACACAATGTGGCACTCCGAATTCTCTACTTCCATCTGAGAGAGGTTTATGGTATAGACAACGAACCAGTGCTACCATATGTGCCTCTGGAGATTGAAGCAGTTGTTGAAAATGACAGTGCTCGCATCTACTGAAACTATACGATTCTAACAACTCGGCAGATCCACGCCATAAAGCCAGACATACTCTTGCTGGACAAAGAACAAAAGGAATTCTTTGTCGTCGAATTTTCCTCCCCCGCAGAAAATAATGTGCTGATGAAAGAAGAACAGAAGAGGGAAAATACAAGGATTTTATGTTCGAACTGGGGACCCTGTATCTAAGGCATAAGGTTAGGATGATCGTACTAATCATAGGATGCCTAGGCGGAATGAGGGCGAACTACGTGACCGAACACTATAAAATAACTACACTCTTGTCCACTACAGTTTTTTGTCGTCTGACATATGTTTCGGAAACAAAGTTTCCATCTTCAAAGACGAAGCGTTACTGTAACGCTTCGGAGAAGGAACGTGCGAGAGGTTGTTTAGTGAGTAACCAATCAACAACTGGATTCCCACATTCCTGAGAGAAGCGGACACTCTCATAGCGAGCCTACAAAAGGTTTTTCCTTATCAGGCGAAAAAAATATTGTCTGCAGTATTGAAACTATGAAAGTACCTCAACTTGAGTTCGGCGGGAGCAGAACATAAAATATACTCTTCATTCAACGGTGAGACAAAAATAAGAGATTTTCCATCCCATGAGTTATGTCAATTTTGTGGAGTAAAATTATCCCAGCTAATTTGTAGAGTTACGAGAGTTAACTCAGAGTAGAATACTCTGGTGTTTTCGAACGACAGTCTTAAAGTAAAATATACAAAAGTATTCGGTTTTCGAACCGCCGAAAAATATGAAAAAATAATAGTTAGTCACATACCACAATAAAAACTCCTTCTTCTCTGAAATACGACGATAATTCATTATACATTAATTTTCAACTTCACTTACCAGAGGTGGTATCTAAAACAAAATATGCAATTATATATCCATCAGAGTAAAATTCTTAATCATTGGTTTACCTGTATTGTATATTTTTTTAGTGAAATTTTCGATCAGGATTATCAGTTTCTTATTGGAATCTGGAATGAATCAAAGAATGACATAAAACAATAATTTACTTTCACGAACACAGACCATACATAGATACAAACACAGACGATATTTTTTATTTGAATTGAAAAAAATTGATATCTAATATAATATCATTAAAGCATACTCACGTGTTAATGGAGACTTCGTTAGTCTGTACAAAAGATCAACCTTGATCCATAATTCAAACTTTTCGGAAGATTTTGAGTTTTCACTTCGACTGAGATAAGGGGGTGCTGAAAATGACATTTTATTCAAAGTCTGATAAAACTACAGTAAAAATGTTATATTCAGCTGAATTGGATGCTTTTAGTCGAATTTGCCATCGATATAGTCAGTTTTCACAGCTTTTTAGTAAAATATGTATACTCTTCTTACCATTACAACAGAAACTCCTTCTTCTCTGAAATATGACGATGAAAATCAACTTGGAACTTCACTTCCCAGAGGTGGTATCTAAAACAGAATTATGCAATTATATATCCATCAAAGTAGAGTTCCTAATCAT
Organism: Halyzia sedecimguttata; assembly: GCA_937662695.2. Taxonomy (NCBI): domain Eukaryota; kingdom Metazoa; phylum Arthropoda; class Insecta; order Coleoptera; family Coccinellidae; genus Halyzia; species Halyzia sedecimguttata. The sequence continues at coordinate 10,386,921 of OW569411.2, read as the reverse complement.
TGGAGCACCTCTATTGTATATTTTTAAACAAATTTCCAACCGGGATTATCAGTTTCATTCGATTTCTTACTGGAATCTGGAATGAACCAAAGAATGACATAGAGCAATAATTTCCTTTCACGAACACAGACCATAAATTTCACACAGATACGGAAACAGGAATTATTATCGATTTAAATTGAAAAAAATTGATATAATATAATTCAAGAATTATCACGTGTTCGTAGACTTCGTTAGTCTGTACAAAAGATCAACCTCGATCCATAATTCAAAACTTTTCGGAAGGTTTTCAGTTTTCACATCGACCGAGATAAGAAGGAGCTGAAGATGACATTTTAACCAAAATCTGATAAAAGCACAGCTAATAATGTTATATTCAACTGAATTTGATACTTTTAGTCGAATTTGCCATCCATATAGTCCGTTTTCACAGTTTTTTAATAACATATGAATACTTTTCTTACCATTAGGTACAATAGAATCTCCTTGATCTCTGAAATACGACGATAAAAATGCTTTTGCAACTTCACTTCCCAGAGGTGGTATCTGAAACAGAAAATGCAATTATATATCCATCAAAGTAGAGTTCTTAATCATTGGATTACCTGTATTGTATGTTTTTAGTCAAATTTCCAACCAGGATTATCAGTTTCACTCGATTTCTTACTGGAGTCTGGAATGAATCAAAGAATGACATAGAGCAATAATTACCTTTCACGAACACAGACCATAAATTTCACACAGATCCAGACTCTTGCGTTATTTTCGATTTAAATTGAAAAAAATTGATATATCATTCGACAATTATCACGTGTTCAAAGATTTCGCTAGTATGTACAAAAGATCAACCTCGATCTATAATTCAAAACTTTTCGGGAGGTTTTCAGTTTTCACTTCGACCGATATAAGGAGTAACTGAAAATGACATTTTAACCAAAATCTGATAAAAGTACAGTTAATAATATTATATTCAGCTGAATTTGTAACTTTTAGTCGAATTTGCCATCGATATAGTTCGTCTTCACAGCTCTTTAATAAAATATGAATATATTTCTTACCATAACAATAGAAACTCCTTCTCTGAAATATGACGATGAAAATCAACTTGCAACTTCACTTCCCAGAGGTGATATCTAAAACAGAACTATGCAATTATATATCCATCAAAGTAGAGTTCCTAATCATTGGATTACCTATATTGTATATTTTCGAACAAATTTCCAACCAGGATTATCAGTTTCATTCGATTTCTTACTGGAATCTGGAATGAATCAAAGAATGACATAAAGCAATAATTTCCTTTCACGAACACAGACCATAAATTTCACACAGATACAGACACAGGCATTATTTTCGATTCAAATTGAAAAAAATTGATATAATATCATTCAAGAATTATCACATGTTCAAAGACTTCGTTAGTCTGAACAAAAGATCAACCTTGATCCATAATTCAAAACTTTTCGGAAGGTTTAGAGTTTCCACTTCCACCGAGATAAAGAGGAGCTGAAAATGACATTTTAACCCAAATCTGATTAAAGTAAATTTAATAATGTTATATTCAGCTGAATTGGATGCTTTTAGGCGAATTTGCCATCGATATAGTTCGTTTTCACAGCTTTTTAATAAGATATGAATACTTTTCTTACCATTACAATAGAAACTCCTTCTCTGAAATACGACGATGAAAACCAACTTGCAACTTCACTTCCCAGAGGTGATATCTAAAACAAAATATTATGCAATTATATATCCATCAAAGTAGAGTTCTTAATCATTGGATCACCTGTATTGTATATTTTTAATCAAATTTCCAACCAGGATTATCAGTACATTCGATTTCTTACTGGTGTCTGGAATGAATCAAAGAATGACATAGAGCAATAAATTCCTTTCACGAACACAGACCATAAATTTCACACAGATTCAGACATAGGCGTTATTTTTGATTTGAATTGAAAAAAATTGATATAATTTCATTCAAGAATTATCACGTGTTCAAAGAAGTCGTTAGTCTGTACAAAATATCTACCCCGATCCATAATTCAAAACATTTCGGAAGGTTTTCAGTTTTCACTTCGACTGAGATAAGGACCTGAAAATGATATTTTATCCAAAATATGATAAAGTACAGTTAATAATGTTATATTCTCCTAAATTGGACACTTTAAATCGAGTTTGCCATCGATATAGTCCATTACCACGGCTTTTTAATAAGATATGAATTCTTTTCTTACCATTGTAATAGAAACTCCTTCTTCTCTGAAATACGGCGATGAAAATCAACTTGTAGCTTTACTCTTCCCAGAGGTGATATCTAAAACAAAATATTATGCAATAATATATCCATTAAAGTAGAGTCCTTAATCAGTGGATTACCTATATTTTATATTTTTAATCAAATTTCCATTCAGTATCATCAGTTTCATTCGATTTCTCACTGGAATCTGGAATGAATCGAAGAATGACATAGAGCAATAATTTCCTTTCACGAACACAGACCATAAATTTCACACAGATACAGACACAGGAGATGACATTTTCCCCAAAATCTGTTAAAAGTACAGTTAATATTGTTATATTCTCCTGAATTGTATACTTTTAATCGAATTTGCCATCCATATAGTCCGTTTTCACAGCTTTTTAATAAGATATGAATACTTACTTACCATTACAATAGAAATTCCTTCTTCTCTGAAATACCACGATGAAAATCAATTTGCAACTTCACTTCCCAGAGGTGGTATCTGAAACAGAAAATGTAATTATATATCCATCAAAGTAGAGTTCTTAATCATTGGATTACCTGTATTGTATGTTTTTAATCAAATTTCCATTCAGGATTATCAGTTTCATTTGATTTCTTACTGGAATCTGGAATGAATCAAAGAATGACATAAAGCAATAATTTCCTTTCAGGAACACAGAACAAAAATTTCACACAGATACAGACACAGGAGCTATTTTTGATTTGAATTGAAAAATTCATATAATATCATTCAAGAATTATCTCGTGTTCAAAGACTTCGTTAGTCTGTACAAAGGATCAACCTCGATCCATAATTCAAAACTTTTTGGAAGGTTTTCAGTTTTCACTTTGAGATAAGGAGGAGCTGAAAATGACATTTCAACCAAAATATGATAAAAGTACAGTTAATAATGTTATATTCTCCTGAATTGGATACTTTTAGTCGAATTTGCCATCGATTTAGTCCGTTTCACAGCTTTTTAATAAGATAGGAATACATTTATTACCATTACAATAGAAACTCCTTCTTCTCTGAAATACGGCGATGAAAATAAACTTGCAACATCACTTCCCAGAGGTGATATCTAAAACAAAATATTATGCAATTATATATCCAACAAAGTAGAGTTCTTAATAATTGGATTACCTGTATTGTATATTTTTAATCAAATTTCCAACGATGATTATCAGTTTCATTCGATTTCTTACTGGGATCTGGAATGAATCAAAGAATGACATAAAGCAATACCTAATTTCCTATCACGAACACAGACCATAAATTTCACACAGATTCAGACATAGGCGTTATTCTTGATTTGAATGAAAAAAAATTGATATAATTTCATTCAAGAATTATCACGTGTTCAAAGAAGTCGTTAGTCTGTACAAAATATCTACCCCGATCCATAATTCAAAACATTTCGGAAGGTTTTCAGTTTTCACTTCGACTGAGATAAGGACCTGAAAATGATATTTTATAGACACAGGCGTTATTTTTATTTAAATTGAAAAAAATTGGTTCAAGCACTAACGTGAAGTCAGAAGCTTTTGCGCGTATGTTCTATTGTCCATTCTTCTGTATTGGACATCCTTAATCGAATTTTCCATAGTAAATTATGTTGTCCATTCTCCTGTATTGGACACCATGGTAAATTCGATTAAGGGTGTCCAATACAGAAGAATGGACAATAGAACATACGCGCAAAAGCTTCTGACTTCACGTCAGTGCTTGAACCAATTTATATTAATCATAGTTTTATTAATTGAAAATAAACAACAGAGATAATAGGTTTAAAAATAATCCACACAAATTAAAGTTTTAGAATAATCAACATTAAAATAAGTTCAAATTAAAATATTTTTCTTTCTTTCTTTCATTATCCAAATATTCTTTATTTTGATTAGCCAAATGAATGAACAACATATGAACTAAACTGTCTCAAAAGCACAGACACAGAAGGGATGTCATTGTAGATGCACAGATGGCGTTAATGTAATACATATTATGGAGATAATATTCTTTGGTAGTTGGCGCTCTTGTTCCTCGGAACAGAGTGTTTATCAATTTGCCCAAATGTCTGTAATTTTCGGATGAAAATGGTCTTAAACGATTTGGTTCGACTCACTGATCAAGAATCCGTGGTCGAAATCAATTCTGTCCGGCCGTAGACACGATAACTCTCGAACGAAAGGAGGTAGACGATTGAAATTTGCAGAGTAGGTTTGGAACGTAAATATCTCGGAAGAGATATCTGAAATTTAGCATCAAATTTTAGAATCAAGACCTTTATATGCATGCGAAATTTTGTATTGATTGGATTGCTGTAAAGTGGTAATTTTTTTTCTACAATAACTCTCGAACAGAATGAACTAGGCTGTTGAAATTTTCAGAGTAGGTTTGGGAGATAAATATCTCGATTAAGTTCGTTGGTGGTTTCAGAGTAAGGAAAAAAAAATTTTTTTTTACATTACAAATTTCAAATTCAATTTTTTTTAACTTGCAGTTTCACCATAAAAATCTATTGATGTCATTTTCAACTCTAACAAGCTAATACTTTTGGACATATGATTTTTCATTTCAATAATAAATCGTACTTCTATCTTTTCACAGAATACTATAATTATTCTATCTATGAATTATTATATGATCTGTGTTCATACAAAACTGAAATATTGGATAAATTTCAATTGATATAATATAATTTTCAGAGTGGATTTGAGGCATGAATATCTCAGTTAAGTTCGTGGTTTTTGGCGCTCTTGTTTGAATTTAATTTATTTCACTATGCAGTTGTAACCAATACTTTCGGAGATATGATTTGTCAAAGATTGAACAAGAGCGCCAAATCTCCTGGGCTTTCCCACTTTTTGATTCGATTTTTACCTGAAAAAAAATCGATTTTAATCTACCTATCCGAAACTATTGCCCAGTCCCATTCACGAACTCGACCGGCGCATGTCGATGTAAAACCTACCCTGCAAATTAATTATAAGACTATTTTCTTGATTCGAAAGTTCTCGTGTTTACGGACGGATGAATAGAATCGAATTCTACCACGGATTCGAATGGAATCGTTTGTGACCATTTTTGGCTAAAATTTGGACATTTACAAGCAACAGAGCAAAAAGAAATACTCTTATGTCTGTTAGTTTTGTAGTCAACTGAAACCGTCTGTAGCAAAACTATCATGTGACTGATGAACCCCACAATGCGAAACCCACATTCCTCCAGAATTCACTCTACCAAAAAATTCGGGTATGTTTATACAACCAAAAACAACTTGAGTACGTACAGCCCATCATCCGTTTCCGTCATGCAAACGTAATTTGTATTGTGTATGAAAAAGCATCAGGGACATCGCCATCGAAAACACTCATCAATGCCATGAAAATCAACGCTTAACGCACAGTGTGTTCGCCATAATGGAGATAACAAGGAGATGAAGGCCTGAGTGAGCTAGTTAACCGTGGGGTTCAATTGTACATTCACCTTTTAGAGGACCACATAGGCGGTTCTATTGAAATACTCGAATTTAGTTCGATGAGCATCCGGATGGACAAGTATGGGCCCATACATGGCCCATACAGGCTGAATATGAGAAAGGGGAAAATCTACATGTGCCTAGGTAAATGATACGAACGAAATATTCTGAATAGTTTTTGGCGCTCTAGTTCCTCGGAACTGAGTGCTTATCAATTTGCCCAAAGGTCTGTAATTTTCGAATATTTCGATGAATATGGTCTTAAACGATTCGGTTCGGCTCACTGATCATGAATCCGTGCTCGAAATTCATTCTGTCCGGTCGTAGGCACGATAACTCACGAACGGAATGAGCTAGAGAGTTGAAATTTTCAGAGTAGGTTTGGGGGATAAATATAGAATGCTCAGTTCTCTCAATTTATGACGGGACTGACAGAAGGGAATATTGTAACTTCAAAAATATTGGGGTTGAAATACTCGTATTTTAGCGTTGCAACGGGGACCTCACCCGAAAATGTTTGAAAATATTACGTAAATATTGAAAGCATAATTCTGAAGTTCGAGAGAGGAGAAAATTTGGTGAACGTAGATCAGGAAATTTTTGATCGATTACAAGGTAATTTTTTATTATTAGGTACTTATCTTCTTTCATACATGTTTTATGGAATACCTACTATTTGTAGGAACTTTAAACCTGTTTTGGGCAATTGTCATACGAAACTTGTTTTTTTGGCGCTCTAGTTCCTCGGAACAGAGTGCTTATCAATTTGCCCAAGTGTCTGTAATTTTGGAATTTTTGGCTGAAAATGGTCTCAAACGATTTGGTTCGACTCACTGATCAAGAATCCGAGTGCGAAATCGATTCTATCCAGCCGGCCGACCGGCCGTAGGCACGATAACTCTCGAACGAAAGGAGTTAGCGGATTAATAATTGCAAGGTGGTTTTGGAGCGTAAATATCTCGGACAAGTTCGTTAATGGGCGAAAGTCATCAAGGGGTTTCGGAGTTATGGCCGATTTTAGTAAAATTTTTTTTATGAATATTCTGAAACCGATCACTCGATCTATCTGAAATTTAGCATCAAATTGTAGAATCATGACCTTTATACACATGTGAAGTTTTGTATTGACCAGATTACCGCAAAGTGTAAAAAAAAAATTTGAAAATGTGGTGCAGTTCTCATTCTCATGATTGCTCATTTAATCTTGATAAATAAACTATTATTTAAATTGAATTTCCTTTATGATGCAGTTCTATCATTTGAATACATTGATATAATTCCCAACTCTGAGAAACCAATACCAGATATAATTTGTCTGTTTGAACTAGTTTTTAATAATCTCTTCAAGATTTCCTAGTCATACGATCCTTTTTGGCGCTCTAGTTCCTCGGAACTGAGTGCTTATCAATTTGCCCAAATGTCTGTAATTTTCGAATTTTTGGCTGAAAATGGTCTCAAACGATTTGGTTCGACTCACTGATCAAGAATCCGAGGTCGAAATCAATTCTGTCCGGCTGGCCGTAGGCACGATAACTCTCGAACGGAAGGAGTTAGTGGATTGAAATTTACAAGGTGGGTTTGGAGCGTAAATATCTCGGACAAGTTCATTAATGGGCGGAATCCATCAAGCGGTTTCAGAGTTATGGCCAATTTTAGTAAAAACATTTTTTATGAATATTTCCGAAACCGATCACTCGATCTATCTGAAATTTAGCATCAAATTGTAGAATCATGACCTTCATACGCATGTGAAGTTTTGTATTGACCAGATTACCGCAAAGTGTCAAAAGAAAAATTTGAAAACTAAAAAAAAAATGTCTACAATAACTTTCGAACGGAATGAGCTAGGCAGTTGAAATTTTCAGAGTAGGTTAGGGAGATGAACATCTCGGTTGAGTTCGTTATTGGGCGAAATAGGCCAAATGGTTTCGGTAACGAAAAAAAATATTTCTTTTTATGTAACAAATTTCAAATTAAATTTTTATTTAAGATGCAGTTTCACCATAAAAATCCATGATATCATTTTCAACTCCAACAGGCTAATACTTTCGGAGATATTTTTCTAAATTTCAATAATGAATCGTACTTCTATGTTTTCACAGAATGCTATAATTATTCTATCTAAGCTTTATTATATGATCTGTGTTCATACTCATACATGTCATCCTGTTCTATAAGAGAGAGTCAACTTCATTTCAGCAATTTTAATTTGATTTCTTCCATGGTGCAGTTCTCATTCTCAGATTGCTCATTTAATCTTGATAAATAAACTATTATTTGAATTGAATTTCCTTTATGATGCAGTTCTATCATATGAATACATTGATATAATTCCCAACTCTGAGAAACCAATACTTTCGATATAATTTGTCTGTTTGAACTAGAGCGCCAGGAAGCTCCTGTACACAGGGCTTGAACCCATTTTTATTGTGTAAAAGCCGCTTTACACTATGCAATATTGGTGCAATGCAAGAGCAATGCAATGTGAAATGACCCAATGGCGCATGCGTGACGGCAATTTTCTGATCAGCTGATGCAACTTTTAAAATTAGAGCAGGGGCTATTTTTCATGCAATTATTTGGCAATTCTGGTTTGTTTTTTAGTGACTTTAATGGAAGCCAACATGAATATGATATGATAAAATTCACTAGGTGTTTGACTTAAGCTATCATTCAAAACTTTTTCTCAGCTCTATCTAATTTCATCAATTTTATATGGTTGGAATTTCTTTTTATCACTCGATGAATTAAGCATGCAGGTATGGGTTCTCAAGTATGTTTAGTCTACAGAAACAGAACAAGTTTAATACTATTGTATGAAAAGCATGCTCGCTTATTATCAAGTCTGATGATTATCATAATAAAATAGCACGTTCGAGAGCACTGACTGATATTGCCCAAAACTTAAATAACTTTTTAGATAATCCTATTCAATAAAAGCTCGTAGAATGCCCAATTAACCATAACTTCTATTAATCGAATGACCCACCTCAGCCTACCTTTTATTTGTTGACATATTTTCTTCTTACATAAAACGCCGTTATAATAATTGGAATTTCCTCTGATCTCATAATCCAAGTTAATGTTGTCGCAATATAAAAGCTGTGATGAAAGTATAAATGCAAAAGTGCCTTAAGTTTTCTTTAAGTTGATCGTACAAGTCCTTGAAAATAGTATTGCACTTAAATTGCAGTATGGAATAATCATACTCATGCAATGCAATGCGTTGCATTGCTATTGCGTTGCATCAATATTGCCTAGTGTAAAGCGGCTTTAAGTGATATCCATACATGATTGATGACTGTCCTCACAACCTTGAACAGCTACAGAGCACTGTCATCTGAGCTTATGAGGGGTCACCTTGGGGAAAACCTAGGAGGATCAGTATAATAATATACAATACAATAATAATACTGTCATCTGACGTCACAACATGGCTGTCAAAATCGGTGAGAGGACAAACAAACACCTCTTCTATAAGATTTCGTGCATCGTTAAACTGGATTATAAGCAAAAATTGATTCAAGCACTGACGTGAAGTCAGGAGCTTTTGCGCGTATGTTCTATTTTCCGTTCTCCTTTATTGGACACTCTTAATCTACTCTTAATTTACCATGGTAAATTCGATTAAAAGTGTCAAATACAGGATAATGGACAATAGAACATACGCGCAAAAGCTCCTGACTTCACGTCAGCGCTTGAAACAATTTTTTTTCGTAATTTTTTGAAAATTTTTAGGTATTGGGTTCTCACAAAATTTCATACACGTTTTTATGTCGATATTCTGCAACTAGTTACCAAGCTTCAATTCGATCGAGCCTATATTTTTTGAGGAAATATTCCAGGTGGGTATACTTCTGAAACAGTTGGACCAATTATGCCCAAAAACGAACTCTCCCATTCGGATGGGCAGACCACCCTGAAAATTGCAATTCCCTATCCCCTTTCTTTCGATAGTTATCGAGGCCACGGTCACCCACCCAGCAACTGAACTCACACTGCTCAGATCACCGACAGTATAGATCCGATCGTGTTCAAACTTGGAACTTGGCAGTAGAGTTAGCTTCTGAAGGCTCTCGCAAAATCTTCGCGATGTCGGACGAATAGTTTCTGACATATAGAATTTTTTTAAATGATTTTTAAAAAATTTCTAGTGATACGATCCTCACGAAATTTTGCATGATTTTTTGCGTAGGCATTTTACAACTAATTACCACGTTTGAATTGAATTGGTTTTGTATTTTTCGAGTTATTTAGGAAATAACAACCAAATTTCGTATAACTCCAAAACCGTTTGTCGCATTCAGAAGCACACCCGAACCTAAAAACTGCAAGTCGCTATCTCCAGTTATCGAGGCAATGGACAGAATCAATTTTGTCCTCGAATTCTCCATCAGGGAGTCGAGCCCAATCGTTTGAGACCATTTTTGGCAAAAAAAATATAAAACTACAGATATTTGGGCAAAATGATAACGCGATGTTCCCCAGAACCATACGCGCAAAAAATAGAGTTTTCAGAAGACAATTGACATTTTTGTTTCATTGTGAAAACTTAGAATAATCTGTATTTTCCAGTATTTCCAGTTTAAATGGAACTGAAATGAAGGTGAATTGTACAGTTTTTCAGCTGCTGTGGAATTTTGGGATAACGGAACATATTTTTTGTTAATATTTCCTTTTTGGCGCTCTTGTTCCTCGGAACAGAGTGCTTATCATTTTGCCCAAATGACTGTAATATTCGAATTTTTGGCTGAACATGGTCTTAAACGATTTGGTTAGACTCACTGATCAAGAATCCGTGGTCAAAATCGATTCTATCCGGCCGGCAGTAACCACGATAACTCTCGAACGGGATGAGTAGTTGAAATTTTCAGAGCAAGTTAGGGAGATGAAAATCTCGGTTAAGTTCGTTATTGGGCAAAATTGGCCAGATTTAATTTGATTTCTTCCATGGTGCAGTTCTCATTATCATGATTGCTCATTTAATCTTGATAAATAAACTACCATTTGAATTGAACTTCCTTTATGATGCAGTCCTATCATATGAATACATTGATATAATTCCCAACTCTGAGAAACCAATACTTTCGGAGATATAATTTGTCTGTTTGAACTAGCGCCAGAAAGCTCCTGTCCACAGGGCTTGAACCCAATTTTTTAATTTAATTTATTTCATGAAGCATTTGTATCATAAGAATCCATTGATATCATTTCCAACTCTGAGAAACCAATACTTTCGGAGATATGATTTGTCAAAATTTAAACCAGCGCCAAAGCTCCTGTCCACAGGGCTTGAACCAATTTTTATACTAAACAATAGTTGAACTCTACGTAAACTTTTTTTTGTCCACGATTCCAAAGATCCCTTATCCGGGAAAAACCAAAATTACGTATTCAACCCAGTCGGAATCCGAACAATCCTGAATTCGGTTCAATATTCCACGGCGTCAAGAACCTCCGAGCACGGCTGCCGGAATCTCCGGAGGAATCCGGCAAAGTGCGGCAGGTGTTAAAATGCGACCGACGGAGATGACCCGCAAACACTTGTTCCTCGGCGAGATGTTCTGGTCGATTAGAATAGAGCACGGTCGGAGTAATGGAGTGTTCCACGCTCCACAAGCCGCAGACTGCGGAAATGACCGGAGAATTCGCAGAATAGGGCCGAATTCCCTGTTGGAAAATAATATTATTAAGTTATAGGACCAAAGACATCGATATTGAGGACAGCGTTTCTCGCCTCGATAGAAGTTAGCGATGTACACGATACATCGATGTTTCAGGGTTGTGTTCGAATATTAACTCCGTAGAGTAATATTTACTCCATAGCGTTCAAAAACTGAAAGGTTGAGTGAATTTTATTCTGTGACTGTCGTTCGAAAAGTTGGAGTATTCGACTCGGAGTTCATTTTACTCCTGTCAAAATTGACATAACTCATGGCACGGAAAATCTAGTATCTTCTTCTTCGATCGTGGGAAAAGTGACACTATTTTGATCTATTTTCTATGCGCAAAGCTGAACATTCCAGAATAGTGGGCAGTTGCTAAGCAATTAGAAAATAACAGTGCGGTAATATTCTTACCGCACTGCTGAAGCGTGCGGTAATGTTACAAATGGATTATTACAATAAAATGAAACAAAGTATGGTTTTAATTTTTATATTGATAAAGTTGTTATAAAAGAAATAAAAGAAACATCTAATTCATAACGATATCCTTGAACACAAATTGATTGTTGTTAATATTTACATTTATTGTACAGTTTCACAGTTTGTACAGTTTGTATATTGTACTGGAGGGCAACGAGAATTTATAGAGGTTGAAGCTGCATGGCTAATTGTTTGAAATAGATTCAGTGAACCTTTCTCAACAATCTAGAATCAAGTTTTCATAACAAAATAGTATATCTCCATAATAATTAATAAATATAAAAGTGTCCTCCAAATTCGATTGACGTATATCTTAGCTCACTCGAAATCAGTCAAAAATAATAACATAACCCTAAATCGACCTTAGACTATAGACTAAGAAATCGACCCTAAATCGGCCTTGTAATACGCACAACAGAAGTCATCTACGACATACGGAAATCTTTCGAAGTACACTGGTTTCAATTTTGATTTAAGGATAAATAGAAGTAGATTTTAATGTGGAAAGAACATGAAAAAATGCACTAATGATGATGGTACCCAATACTTGATGTCTCTATACTAACATTCTCTTTGAAATAAGGTTTCATTTCAAAGTTGAACTTCCATGTTAAAAAATTTCTGATTTCTACGACTTTTGGCTACTTTTCTAAAAAAATGGTACAATTATTGTCAATATAATTGTACAATATGTTGGTTGGTGCAAAAGATTGAATCGTATGAAGGTGATTTTGATGTTTGTGCAATATATTGCGCAACCTTACAATATCGCCCACACACGATCATTTATATTGCACAAACCTAAATATTGTACAAGAATATTATTAAGCGTGTATGGACTGCAAACTATTATTTGAATTGAATTTCCTTTATGATGCAGTTCTATCATAAGAATACATTGATATAATTCCCAACTCTGAGAAACCAATACTTTCGGAGATATAATTTGTCTGTTTGAACAAGAGCGCCAGAAAGCTCCTGTCCACAGGGCTTGAACCAATTTTTTTATAATAATGAAAAAATAAGTAATCATTAAAGGACACTTTGGTAGGTATATTCTTTATTAAAGGGTTCCTTTCTGGGTTTTCTCTCCCAAACTCTGAAAAATGAAAATTTTATAATTTTTTGAATTGCTTCTGCGTTAGATACACAAGCTATTTGTCAGAAGCAATATATACAACAATGTTGCCTAACAAACAATAAAGAAACTTCATCAACGATAAAACAACTACTATTACGTAACGTTTCGGAGACTATAGATCAGACTCCTTCGTCAGACACAAAGCGAAAATCTTATTTTATGTTGATAGCTATTCTGAAATTCTAGAATGAAACCTTTCAAAAATGAATAATTAGTCAACCAAAACTAGTCCGTTCCCCACATGTCATCTATCCCTCAAAACTCCCCTCCAAAACTATTAGAGATAACTTAGTGATAAAATGCATTGATCTGCAAGTTTGTTCCCAGACTCATTCAGGTTGTTAATTAGGGGTTTAATTTAGAGAATTTTCTCTTAACCCACCGACATACTGAGAAGGAATTTGAAATATTCCCAATCAATAGTTCCCGGAAATATGGAAAAAATCTGGAGCGCAATTTGGACATGACAAAAAACATCACAATTTTAATTCACCACGGAGAGTCCTACATTTTTAGCTATGAAAAAGGAAACCGGGATTACTCAGTAGGAAAACAGCTCTCATTCCTTCAAATTCAACAGATTGAAGAGGAGAGGAAACGAAGAACTTTTGCGCGTGTCTGATGGAATACAGATTACGTGTATAGCAACCGCCCCACCCATTATGTAGGGAGGCAGTGGTCTGTGCCACGTTGTCAATATACTGGGGAGCCGGAAAATTGTCCGGAAAATCGATTCAATTTAGTTCGATTAATGGGCTGTAGCGGATACTATTCGACAACTGGCTCTTAGATCTTACGTAGAATATTATTGTGTCCAGGAAAAAGGCCTAGAATCCGAAATCAGAAATCGGGATTGTTTTTTGATTTGATTTGTGCATTCTATAGTCTCTCCTTTCAGTTGAGAGGAGTATTCTATGACTGGATTCATAGTTATGTCGAGGGTAGAGTTGCGTCCGTCAGAGTCAACAACTCATAATCTAGAGGGTATATTAATCTGAGGATGGGGTGCCTCAAGGCTTTGGCTTGGGACCGCTTTTATTTCTATTATCCATCAAAGTTCTTACGGAAAATTTAAAAAAGATGTTCATTGATATGTCTTGTTCTTGTATTTAGAGCGATCTTTCGGTGATGATTTCTCATTAGCAGTTACTGAGGATACCGTGGAGGATTTTCAGAGGTTGTGCGATCTGTTAGTACAATACTTTGTTGAGTGGTGTCATGTTAATGCTATTATGATCAATGTATGAAAAACGGAATCCTTGTGCTTCTCAATCTCAATTGATGCACTTACAACTCGATATTTGGATCCTGTCATCTCATCAAAGGGCTGCACTAAGTTTTTGGCGCTCTTGTTCCTCGGAACAGAGTGTTTATCAATTTGCCCAAAAGTCTGTAATTTTTGAATGTTTGGCTAAAAATGGTTTCAAACGTTTTGGTTCGACTAACTTATCAAGAACCTGTGGTCAAAATCGATTCTGTCCGGCCGGTCGTCCGTTAACACGATAACTCTCGAACGGAATGAGCTAGACAGTTGAAATTTTCAGTGTAGGATTGGGGGATAAATATCTCGGTTTGGCCGATTATACCCATTAACGAACTTGTCCGTCGTATTGGGATGCGCCACCTACCCTGAAAATTTCAAGTCGCTAGCTCTTTCCGTTCTCAAGTTATCGTGGCAACGGCCGGACGGCCGGACGGCACCACAGAATTAAATTTCACATTCGGGCAAAATGATAACGCGATGTTCCCAGAACATACGCGCAAAAATTGGTTCAAGCCCTGTGGACAGGAGCTTTTTGGCGCTCTTGTTCAAACAGACAAATTATATCTACGAAAGTATTGGTTTCTCAGAGTTGGGAATTATATCAATGGATTCTTATGATAGAACGGCATCATGAAAGAAATTAAATTTAAAAATATGTTTCAGAAATTATCATTTAAACAAGGGCGCCAAATGGAATGTGTTGTTGCAACTTACACTCGGTGCATAGTTTTCACAACTCGAAATACCTAAGGAAAGTATAGGAACATGTCTTACTACTTATGGAAGTAAAATGTATTATTATCCTCAGTGGTCAATGAACAGTAATTTGTTTTAATGATTCCATTATGTTCTTCTTTTCTATTGCCTTCATAAACTACATCATTAAAATGATCCAATTCTAAATTTTCTGAAACATCATCCCGAATTTATATGTAAATTATTCAATATGCAACCAGTCAATATTATTTTCGGTTTCAAAACAGTCTTGTATTGACAAATTCAAGAACCGGATACTTGTTTTCAAACTACGAATTGACATGACTCTAATAGCTAGATAAGATGACGTTTATGAAGAGTGAACACAGACAGTGAATACATAGAACTACTATGTATTATTGAAATTTTGAAAAATTATATCTCCGAAAGTATCAGCTTGGATTCTTATGATAAAATTGCATCTTGGAAAAAATTGAATTCAAAAATTGTAATGTAAAAAAAAAAATTTTTGTTACTCCGAAACCCTCAGGCCGATTTTGCCCAATAACGAACTTAACCGAGATATTTATCCCTCGAACCTACTTTGAAAATTTCAAGTGTCTAGCTCATTCCGTTCGAGAGTTATCGTGTTAGGGCCGGACAGAATCGATTTTGACCATGGATTCTTGATCAGTGAGTCGAATCAAATCGTTTAAGACCATTTTCATCCAAAAATTCGAAAATTACAGACATTTGGGCAAATTGATAAGCACTCTGTTCCGAAGAACAAGAGCGTCAAAAAAATAATGCATCTGCTGCGCATTTCCCCAATTTTAGCGCTGTATCTACAAAGGTGACGACGGTAGATGACTACAAGCGACGTTACAAATGTGAAAAAATATTCGTAAAGTTGAAATATAAATGAAGAACGGCTGCAGTTAGGTATAAGGAATGCTGATGAAAGTTCATCTAAAATTAGCTGCTGAATCCTAAAAAACAATAAGAAATACGTAGTCATATTTGATGTGGACTTTGGCTAACACCAAAATTTCAGAACCATACGATTTTCCAATCTCTATATCATTTTGTGAATAGACAAAATAACATGCGCACAAGAGGTCCTGATTCCACTTCAGTGCTTTTTAAGATTTTTTTTACTGACTTCACGTCAGAGATATTTAGTTCATTTTGTTTCATTCAATTTCTGAATAACTTTAAATTTGTTAAGGAGATAAAATCGTATTTAAGTTTGCTGTAATATTTTATTTTTTATTTTATACATATCTACCTACTTATTATGGATTTTGTATAAGCTTGATTGCTTTCCCCATAATATTGTAGACTTTGTTTAGGATTGTTGTTATTTTTTGTTTTGTTCTTCGTGATTCATTTGAGATACTTGATTGTTGTTGGGTCTACTCAATGGTATATCTTTCTGCAATATTGATCTCAATACCAGTGTTGAAGACACTGTTCAGATACTGTAAATAATTATGTAGTTGTATGATAATTGAAACAAAAATTCAAAAACGTAGAGTACAAACCTTTCAGGGGGTGCTTTATGAATTATTCTGCTACACTACACCAAAAGTGAATTATTTTAGAAAATGCTCGGCTAAAAGGAATCACCCACACTATCTCTACCAAGGGTGTAAGCTGTATCAACCAGAATTTTCGTATTCAAAATTTACATTTTCATGTATTTTTTTTAACAATATAGGTTTACCAAAAAAATATCTGCTATACTTCACCCATCCAGCGTTTTCCTAGTCCTTATATTACCTCCGCTCACAATCCGGCAACCTCACAAACTCAATAAATATATTTGTTTTGCTCCACCCATACCCCAAATTATCTAGAGGGCGGAGTCAAAGGATCTACTTGCCGCTGTGCATCATTTCCGAGCTTCCCTCTCGACTTCGACCCCTATGGGGAGGACCTTTCAACCCCTGTGATATGTGCTGTCACCGCCAATCTATAGTAAAGGGACTTACGGACAGTTGTAAAGTTACAGCGTTGTTGGTCGTACATAAAAATATTTTGGTCGTCGAAGAAGCCCTATTTTTTTTTATATCGGCTGGGTTTCTGATCGATTTTGATTGTGCGTTTAGTGTACCGAAAGTGTTGTGCGTCAAAGTGATCCAAACTGAATTATTATTCGATGATGCTGGAGTTTTATCCGAATTTGAACTTAAATGGGACTGTTTTACCAGACCATGGGATATCAGTGCAAGATTGTAGTAGAGCAGGTAAAGCAGATTTTGGTGATATTTTGAGATGAAAGCTGTTGACATCAATAATCTGTGAGCGAGAAAAGAATTGTCCATAGAATAATATAGGAATTAAGATGATAACCATACGAAATATCACAATGATATTGATTAGAAATGAAAAAGTGAAATCTTCGAATACCAATAGATATTGACATCAATGTGCTATATAATCTACATGAAATACAATCAAGGATATGCCAAGGTAGATTTTCATCAAATCCTTGATTTTATATCAAATCCGATGGTTCAACCAAATATGTACTATGAACATAGGACAGATTTGTTCTATGCCATGGCCATGCTGTGTTCGATCAGTTTTGTGAAGCCTACCGTAATTGGGTTTTTGCACGGTAGATATTTTAATTTCATTTAAAGATTATTCCATTTGATGTAAATTAAGAACGCCAAAAACTGGAGCAATAGTGACTTGCATACTGTTGGTTTGAGGAAAACTATGCAAATATATAAGTATCCATCGCCTACTAGCTAGCTGGCGGATATGAGTGGTTGAAGGTGCCCTTGAAGACGTTGTGCGTATGCCGTTTTGAGGTATAGTTCCTCATCTAATAAAATTCCATCAAATCAAATCAACTGCAGTTGAAATCATAAATATAATGCCAAAATTCAGTTGTCCTATCTTTCGTAAGTCAATAAATAATAATTGCATAGCCGTTTTGATGAGCACTCAGGTGACTTCACTCATTTCACAACAAGTTGAATTTCAATAGAATCATTCAAGCGAAATATTCATAAATTGTGAACGAATCCATTGAATCATAAGCTATTAAAAAACGTTATTATCCGTGTCTATTACAGATCTTTAGGTTTTTTCCAGTTTATTAACTTAAATTGTTTTATTTGATTTGTAGTAATTTGACAGTCTTTGTTTTGCAAATCTATAGATTTTCACCATATTTTGTGGCAGCAGCAAAGTAACTTTATTCAGGTTATTATTTATTGGCCCCAAAATACTCATAATAATGGATCAAATTAATAGCAACTGGTAGTTTGTTTGCTTGTATAACCTGGGAAGCATCGAATCTTCAACTTATAGAAAAACCATGTGAACTATCTCAATTAAAGAGCCCCATATCTCATTGCTCTGTTATCTCCCCAATTTTTCAAATAGGAAGTATCGGTTTGTGATACCTCGATGGAAAGGTCTGGTCATTGTCTATTGATAAATGTTATCACTTTCATGTTTATTGCAAAAATCGAATTAGAAAACAATAAAATTTAATCAGCGAAATTTGGTACAATATCAAAAACTAAAATGGAATACAAAATGTAGCAGAAAAATTATGAATGTTAATGAAGTAGATGTTCAAAGTGTTCACCGCGAACTCCTTGGCAACATCCTAACCTCAAATAAAAAATTCTTCCAACATTATTCAACATCTCAGGAGTGATCTACCTTATTGCAAGCGTTATTCGATCTTTTAGGCCATTCAAATCAAGGGATTTAATTTTGTACACAATGCTCTTCATATATCCCCATAAAAAGATATCTAATAGATTAATATCAGGGAATCGCGCTGGCCAATCGATCGTTCCTCTCCTTCCGATTCACCGATTTGGAAATTGTCGAATAATTGTCGAGAATTTGTCGTGAAAGAAAAAAGTTTGTCGCGCGCTTCGTTTTTTTTATATGGGCTAAATCAATATTAGGTTCAAGGGGCCACACACAAATCACGTAACTTGGGTAATTGTATTTTTTTTTCAACCAGAAATGAGCTGAATAATTGTCGAACGACCAAAACATATTCGTCGTGACAGAAAAAAGTTTGTCGCACGCTTAGTTTTTCTTTATATGGGGTGCAAGAATTTCAATGAAACCTATTGCATTCATTGTCGAATAATTGTCGAGAATTTTTCGTGAAAGAAGAAAGTTTGTCGCTCGCTTCGTTTTTTTTGTTAGTTCTAAATTAATATTAGGTTGAAGGGGCCACACACAAATCGTAACTTGGTTAATTGTATTTTTTTTCGACCAGAAATGAGCTGAATAATTGTCGAACGACCAAAACATATTCGTCGTGACAGAAAAAAGTTTGTCGCACGCTTAATTTTTTTTATAAACTTTTTTCTGTCACGACAAATATGTTTTGGTCGTTCGACAATTATTTAGCTCCTTTCTGGTTAAAAAAAAATACAATTACTCAAGTTACGTGATTTGTGTGTGGCGCCTTTAACCAAACGGGGAAGCCAATACACTGGTCAGCACCTGAAGCCATCTTTAGCTCGAAGAAAATCTCCTGTAAAGAAAAGTCCAAGCAAGAAGACAAAACATACAAAGAGTCACTGTGGTATAATCCTCGAGGTTCGTAGCTTCATGAAAAGCATCAGTCGCTCATTGATTCATCAGAAACATAATTTGATCTCTGCGAGTTTGCCTACGTACCATCATTTTATCAAGACGAGATGTAGATTATGTGAGTAGGGGGAGGGAATGCCTCGCCACTGGACTGTGGACAGCAACGCAAATAATGCTTATGCCACGAAATCATACAGGATGGAAAGATGTCTTCCTTCGAGCTCAGCTAATGCAGTTCATAGCTGGAACTAGATGGTGTACTCTAGCTCGGTATACACGGTCTTTAGAAGGCTGTTCTTGAGCTGACCACAGCTGTCTATAGAGAAAATGTCCCTTGGAGGCTCACTCCTTCAATGCGGTAGGCCGGTATACCTATCGTTTATTTCGAATCCAAAACATTGGTGAATTCAAGTAATCATTAAAGGATACTGTGGGAGGTATACTCATTATTACGCAGAAGCAAATCACAAATTAATTAATTTTTATTATATAGATATTTTTCAGAGTTTGGGAGAAAAAACCCAGAAAAAAAAACCGTTCAATAATTAGTGAATTCATTGAATAAATTATTTTCTATGGAACTTCTGGAAGAAAAAATGATATGAGATCCTACTTGGTTAATAAATTGAATATCTACATTTCAATCAGCACAATAATCTTGAGATAAAGTTGAAATAGGTAGGTAGTCGTTAATAAATTCATCGTTCTTCAAGAACCTCTAGAAGGTGTAGAGTAAACTCTTACCATAAAAATTAAAAACGAATGAAAATAAAAGCGATAAAATCATATAAAAGTTTCTAATTTTTCGTTTCTTCTATCCCCCGAATGGGTTTCTCTTCCATTTCCTATACATGGCCAATACATGGATAATAACTTGAAATGATAATGACTTTTCGAAATTGAATATACAGGGTGATTCCAAATTAGACGTAAACCTTAGAAGACTCTTTTGCTGTTGTTTGAGCCATATTAATTGATAACCTAAAATCAACAGTCTCCGAGATATTTCAGTTCAGGTGATTTTTAAAAGATTTCTCAATTTTTTGTCAATTTTTTCTACGTTGACCAAATTTGATTATAATTTAGGGTTATATTTCATCAGAAAACGATAGGATATGTATGAAAAAAGCAAAACTATGCTGTATATAAGATTTTGAAAAAGAATTAGTATGATTTGAAATAAATAAGATCAGTTTCTAATATCAATTTGCCTGCAACTTTCGAATTCCTCAATTTATGTATGCCAAAATTATTTTAACAACAAGCCAAATTCCTTCTTTATTCTCTAAAAAAAAAACTTCGTCAGAATGCATTCTCTAGTTTCATTCCAACAAATTTTTCATAAGCAAACTTTTCAATGTCCGGTATAAAAAATAGTGAATTTGTAATCAAAAGGCAGCGACAGCAAATTTTCGGGCGGAAGTATCAAACTGAATAAATCAAAAAGAGGGCACGTGCTTGTATAAGTAATGGTGGAGGTTATTTCGAACATAATTAATTAATACATTTTCTAATGAATTTTCGAGTTTAGTTGCATTAAAAAAAAATATTTAATTCGTTATTTTTCTTTATTTGCTTCTTATATCCCCTTTCAAATCATACTAATTCTTTTTCATCATCTAATACAGCATAGTTTTGCTTTTTTCACACATATCATATCCTCTTCTGATCAAAATAATCCAAAATCAAATTTGGTCAACGTAGAAAAAATTTACGAAAAATGAACTGAGGTGAGAAATCTTTTAAAAATCACCAGAACTCAAATATCTCGGAATCTGTTAAATTCCGTTATCAATAAATAACTCTTTAGGAATCCGTGGTTGATAATAATGAATGTAAAGTTATACCTTGCTTTTGGTATTACATCGCAGTCCTCTAAATGTTTCTTGCAAACTTAAAGAGGTAGAAGAAAAATGTGGTATTCCTATAAATTCTTCACCTCCTCATTTTTTGGAAAACCGAAACAACTAACATAATCTTCATTTCTTGAAGATGAATTGGCCAACTGCTGTTACCATAGATCTAATACAATATTATAATCGGTATGTATACTTTAATATTCATAGAAAATTCTCAAAATTTTGAATATTTTGAAGTTACAATTACTTACCATAGCAGCCTCCGAAACCGATTCACCAAATATTTTATTGATTATATTTTACGTACATTGAAATTTCCCGTACATTGAAATAACTCGTTTCTATTATGTGTATATACACTGCTATTAGATGGCGCCATAGCATAGAGGGCAATTTCTTCGCCAAATTTGACCAACAGTTTCAAATAACTTTTTTATTTCGAATGTCTCCATTTGCCCCATAGTTACCCGGGTCGACCTCAATACTGGTCACAGAATATTGCGGTAAAAAAACTCAGATTCAGTATGACACATGTTACTTTCAATTTCGTCCACTTCGATTTAAGTTTATCTAATTTCTTCAAAATGGAACAATTTGCATATTAGAATGCGATAAACTAATATATTATTACAATTTTCTTAATAATAGAACAAATAACAGAAAGTGTAGATTTCTATAAAAGTAATTTTTCTGAAAATGACAATTTAATAAGAAATAATGCTATTAAAATAATTTTAATAATAATTATTGGTTATTGCCACCTCTATAGCATCTATACAATCAAGAACTCGACTAGGCATGCTATCTATCAATTTCTTCTAAGTTAACTTGTAAGTCCGCTGAGCAAGAAGGCCACTCTAAAACTGCACCTTTCGTTCCTAAGAAAAAAAGAAAAATTTTTAAACTTGGCTGGTATGTGGAGGTGCATTATGTAGCATAAATAAAAAAAAAACGCCAAAACCACTTAGCCAGAGCCTGACTAGGTTGCAATTCTAAATCAACATACCTTTGATCTGTTAGGGGTTTATCGAATGGGAATTGAAAGAGTTATTTTACCTATCATAATTCCACCTCAAAACATTAGAGTACGTCCTTTGTATTTTGGGATAGGTTTGGCAGCACGGAGTCCAGCTTGTCTTCTCCTAAGTCTCAAAATTCGCCGGTTATCGGATCGAAGGCCGATTCTAGTTTCATCCAAAAATAAGAAATTTTTCCAATCTTCAATAGTCCTATTCTCATGCCCCAAACACCAATTTAAAAGGTCAGCTTTATTTTGCGTTGAAAGTTCTGGGACCCTTAACTGTCTTCTGCTGATCAACTCCCGAGTCTTCTTCTGATAGTTTTGACAGAAACACTCACACCTGAAGCTTGCAAAATTGCATTTGAAGCTATGGATGAGATGTTGTGGGATTTCTTCTTGGTATTAGCCCAGGTAACGCAGACCTTGCATATGGGTCTCTGAGAGGTTATAATGGGGATTAAATGCGAGCCCCCATTGTGAGATCCTCAAGATATCACACATATAACCAGAATAAGACATTCCTATTACGAGCTCCCAAAGATATCACACAGATAACCAGAATAAGACATTCCCATTGCGAGCTTCTCAAGATATAACACAGATAACCAGAATAAGACATTCTTATTGCGAATTCCTCAAGATATCACATAGATAACCAGAATAAGACATTCCTATTGCGAGCACCTCAAGATATCACACAGATAACCAGAATAAGACATTACTATTGCGAGCTCTTTTAGTCATCGCAAGTATAACGAGAATAAGAAAATTCCTATTGCGGAGATCCTCAAGATATCACATATGTAAGCAGAATAAGACATTCCTATTGCGAGTTCCTGAAGATATCACACAGATAACCAGAATAAGTCATTCCTATTGCGAGCTCCTAAAGATATCACACAGATAACCAGAATAAGACATTCCTATTAAGATCTCCTAAAGATAACCAGAATAAGACATTAATATTGCGTGTTCCTTAAGTCATCGCAAGTATAACGAGAATAAGACATTCCTATTGTGAGCTCCTAAAGATATCACACAGGTAACCAGAATAAGACATGCGATGACTTGAGGAGCTCGCAATGCTCCTCAAGTCATCGCAAGTGCAACGAAAATAAGAAATTCCTATTGCGGAGTTCCTCAAGATATTGCATATGTAACCAGAATAACACATTCCCATTCCGAGCTCCTCAACATATCACAAGTGTAACGAGAATAACGCATTCCATTGCGAGGTCCTCAAAACATCGCAAATTCAACAAGAATAGGAAATCAGGTGGCGTGTTGCAGGAATCTACTCCATCCCTACTCCCTTCTCATTTCCACCGGTAGATGGCGCAATCGTCTACGTTGTACCCGAAAGAACAACCCCATCGCTAATAACGCGAGTGAAATATCGATCTACGCATTGAAGTGATGTATTGGGTGCCACACATGTACTGCACATTTGGAGGATATATAGATTATAGTTATAGATCCGTATCGCAGATCGCAGCCATCTTCTCTCAATACTGCCCCGGTTGAGCAGTCTGACAACTTCCCCATGTGATATTTCTGAGATGTTACTGGGATCATCCCCTGTGGCGGACATTTGGAGGTGATAGAGAGGTCTGCGCGACTTCCCTGCGATATCGCAGCAATCCTCTCAAAATATTCCCCAGGTTGAGCAGTTTGAGAACATCCCTCATGTGATATCTCAGAGATGTTACTGGGCTCATCCCTTGTGGCAGACATTTGGAGGTGATAGGCAGCTCTGCGTCATAGGGACCTCCCTGCGATATTGCAACCTCTAAAAATATTCCCCGGGTTGTGTTGTTTGAGAACTTCCCATGTGATATATCTGAGATGTTATTGGGCTCATTCCCTGTGGTGGACATTTGGAGGTGATAGGGAGCTCTTGGTGACCTCCCTGTGATATCGCAGCCATACTCTCAAAATATTGCCCAGATTGAGCAGTTTGAGAACTTTCCTATGTGATATTTCTGTTGATGTTACTGGGTTTATCCCCTGTGGCGGACATTGTGAGGTGAAAGAGAGGTCTGGGCGACCTCCCTGCGATATCGCAGCGAACCTCTCAAAATAATCCCCAAGTTGAGTAGTTTGAGAACTTCCCCATGTGATATCTCTGAGATGTTTGTGGGCTCATCCCCTGTGGCGGAAATTTGAAGGTGATAGGGAGCTCTTGGTGACCTCCCAGCGATATCGCAAAAGGCGTCACAATATCCCGGAAAGAGCTCGCCGAGATATCTCTGGGAGGTCCCTGTGTTTCCTGGGTGAGATACAAAGAGATCCTGCCCTTCTGTAGTTACTCTTCCACGACTTCTCCTCGGTCTATTCTTTAGGGTTCCTTTAATATTTTTGGATAACCCCTTTTTAAATTTGCGAAAAGAAATGAATTGTAAACCTACTTCAACTTGAACTCGTACTTATCAAGTTATTTGGTTGTCTACAGGTTCTTGTTATTGAATACATGTTTTAATTTTCATCACTTGTAAAAAAAAATAAACGAATATTTCCAATTAATACTGGGTTATTCCATATAAGTTGTGTTGTGTGTATAAATTATATAACCTGTTTCTGAAATATATTATAAGTTTGATGATAAAATCCTCAATGTACCATTCAAAGAAAAATTCCTGGTATAAAATT
Source organism: Halyzia sedecimguttata (assembly GCA_937662695.2). Taxonomy (NCBI): domain Eukaryota; kingdom Metazoa; phylum Arthropoda; class Insecta; order Coleoptera; family Coccinellidae; genus Halyzia; species Halyzia sedecimguttata. Next base: position 10,361,831 of record OW569411.2, on the reverse strand, counting down.
AATATAGAAAAGATAATTTTGCCAAGAATATATCCTTCATATCCGTCTATTATTTGTTCAAAATATTCGCGAGCCTTCATCAAACGAGACTAATTTGAATTTTACAATTTTCAAACAATTTAATCCTTCTTGCTGAACTTATCGGATATCTGTTTCTATCATTCAAAAATCTTTCAATTAAACCAAAATTAATATGAAATATTACTATATAAAAAATTCTTGAACTGAATAAAACCCAGGTGTACTACCTAAATGCGACTATTGACATGAAACATTTTAATTAAGTCTTTCCCAAATCCGCTGGTATTAATAATTAATACTCGAGACATAAGCGTTAATACCTCAGCAAATACTGGGGGATCTACATGGTTTACAATGACTAGAGTTGCCTCCAGAATTTTGCATATTGCTGAGCCGAACAGCAGGCACTTTTAATAAGCTGCGTCCCGTTATCTGCAGGATTTCGATAGATACTACAATTCATATCTTTAATTAAACGGAAAATATTCACATGTTATACGGGGTTCTATTATGAACAAAAGATACCTGAAACATGTCGTTCCATTCAAAAAAGTCTACATGCTTTTGTTGACCAGCACATCAAACAATGATTATATCGTAAGCAGAAATGTATGGTTATTAGAGAGATCCGTTAATATTCAGGAAATTTCTTACAATATTGAAAATATTCATTCTCTATTTCAGTATCGTAATGTGTCCATTCCAGCACTAAAAACAGTGCTGGAATGAACTCATTATTCCAGCATTGTTTCTATTTATATTTTTCGTTTTGTGGTAGTCAGCACTGACATTTGATCATATCAAATTTCAACACACGCCAATCATCAATATAATATAATCATGGATATAGTGAAATGATTGTCGAGGGAAAAGATTTATTTTGATTGAAGAATAAGGTACTAGATATTTCCTTCTTGCTAATTTTGAATAATTCATGCTATTAGGAAACTGTTTTAAATCTGATCTCCATGCCCTACGTATGATTCAAATTAAAATTCCGTAATCTGTCAACTTTGGTAACAGTCACACCAACTGCCAAGATACAATACAAATGTCACTAGGATGTATAATCCGGATTTTTCATGAAATTTCAACAGTATTTTACAAAACTTGCCTGAAATAGAGAAAATATCGTCTAATACTCGTTGCAGAAGGCAATTCCAACGCTCATTCGTTCGAAAACTCGCTCCTTCAACGCTCGTTCTCAAATTTCGCATTCGTGTTTGAATAGGAGCCCATTCTGCAACTTGTATTAGAATATACTATTCCGGTAAATACGAGAAACAATAATGTATTTTTATACATAGGAGTACAAATATGTTTTCTCCGTTTTGGCTCGCTTGTTCACCTGAGCAGAGTGCCTATCAATTTGCCCAAATGTCTGTATACGACGGACAAATTCGTTAATGGGCATAACCAGCCCAACGGTTGCTGAGTAATAATTTTGTCATCAACCAATACAGGTGTGATCGAATTGAAACTTGGTAGCTAGCTGCAGGGACGAACCGAAGCAAAATTTTGCATGAATTATCCAATGATGACGAAATTTTTCATACTGCTTTGAAATTTTTCCAACTGCTTTAAAAATTTCCCAACTGCTTTAAAATTTTTCCCACCGCATTAAAATTTTTTCAACTGCTTTAAAATTTTTCCAACTGCTTTGAATATTTGCCAACTTTGGCAAACTTGACGTTTGACGTTGCTAAATTCAATAGAAATAAAAGTAGTTTTTTTTAAGATGCCGCTCAAGTGAGAAACAGCCCAAATTGGTTCCAGATGGTTTGTTTTACGACATACTCCAGTCGGCGGAACTGAAACATCTAGAGAGCTACCCGCTTTGGGACAATGCAAAAAAAAATATATAATTTATGTGTTCAGATACTGCGCTACTAATGCAATATTTTGATAACTATCATTTTTTGTCGGCCACACACATTGTGCCGCAAACTATCGAATATTGAGTTTACGGTAACACTACAGGGTGATTCACTTATCTTGGTCACCCCAATTTTCTTGGAAAGGGCCGAATATTTTTCCATTCTGTAAACGGCGTTTTGTACAAGTGAATGTTTACTTGAGATTCGCGTAAATATCGGCGTAAAAAATAAAGATGGCTGGCGTCGCAGCGACGTCAATTTTTTTTCCCCAGCAACATACTTTTTTTATTATGCCAATCGAAAGATGATTCAATTATTAGATATTCAACGGATTTTAATTCCAATAGAATTCATATATCAGAATCAAAAATTCTACCATCATGGACGATTCTCTAATTAATCAAGTCTGTCACTAAAATGGTATGAAATGTTTTCATATCTTATAAAAGCTGAGAAAACGGTATATTATTATCAATGCTAAATTCGATTGAGAGTGTCTAATAGAGATGAATAGACAATAGATAATAGAACATGCCTGCAAAAGTTCCTGACGTCACGTCAGTCCTTGAACCAATTTTTGTATAATTGATTTGAAGTCGATATCTAAACGTGATATTGGCTGGAAATGTGTAAAATTGGGGGTATATTGGACGTTTTCCAATGAATCTAAAGAATATATTCTGAATTCAGTTCATAGAATTTTCTTGATATTTTTTTACTTATTTCACAGTCTAGGTGTCGCTGTAATTTTGCAAGAGCCTCAAAACCTTATTTTAGAGTCAAATTACGGATACATTGTCAAGGATATTTAGCTTGAATCACAAGCCCCACGTTGGGAGCCAAATGTTATAGATATTTAGCTTGAATCACTAGTCCCACAATAGGCTACTAATGTTATGAACATCTTGCTGTAATCACCGAATTTATTTCTAATTATTATTAAATTGAGACTCTAAACTCGTACGTATCAGCCCTGAATGACGCTTTCCTCTTTGGGAGAACACTGAGCGATGAAGTGACAAGCCCGGATCACGAAGGAATATTTTTTTATGGTTAAAATCGGTGAAGATTGCACAGGTTATCTTCACAATTATTAAGCAGATGATAGATTTCAAAATATATTTGATTTGATCATTAAGAACAAGGTATATTGATGAAATGACACAAATGTTTTTTTTTAATTTAGAAACTAACCAAATAGAGGGTAGTACTGCACTTTTCAACCTTTTCTTCAGTATAGGTATATTCAGTAGAAAAATGTTTTGCACATGCAAATGTTCCAATTTTCAATAACCTACCACAAGCAAGTTGCCATTCTTGACGACACAAACCTAGAACAAAACAAAAAGAACACTAATTACTAAGAAAAAATCATACTAAACAATTATAATACTCAAAATACCAAATTTCAGCAAATTGTACGACTTTCAACAAGAATAAACAAAATTATTTTAGACGCCCAATTTAACTCATATTTTCTTCATTTCAGATCCAACGCTCATCAAATGTGAAAAAACGTACGAAATGTGCGAAGGTTGTGGTAGAAAAATTCATGACAGATATCTTATGCGCGTGGGCGATGCGAGTTGGCATGAACACTGTCTGGCGTGCTGCGTCTGTGGCGTTCTCTTAAATCATTCCTGTTACACAAGAAACACTAAACTATATTGCAAGGCTGATTATGATAGGTAAGTAGTCAGAAATAGTTTTTTCATGCGGTCAATTTGAGCCAAATTACTCTACAATTACACAACTAGAGATTATTTATTATCATCCTATTCAATTCCTGCTCCAAAATAATAATTTATCCTTTTCTCAATTCAGTATAGAAATACCCCAACTAGGAGCGTAATTAATTATTAGATTTATCTCTCAGTTGCTACCGGGGCCGTAGCTAGGGGGGGGCATAATGGGGCAATGCCCTACCTTTAATTTCCAATGCCCTACCTTAAAAAATAGTAACAATTTAAATAATATGCTAAGGAAAATGTGTTTTCATAATGTGACGTGAGGAAAAAAATTACTCGCAAAGCAATTCCGAATTAACCACACGCTACATTTTCAGAAGCACCTCATGTACTAATTCCTACCCTGAAAATTGCACGTCCCTATCTCCTCTCGTTCGAATGTTATCGAGGCAACGGTCACCCATCCAGCTACTGAACTCACACAAGGCTGCTCGGATCTCCAACAATATAGATCCGATCATGTTCAAACTTGGAACTTGGCAGTAGAGTTAGGTTCTGAGGCTCTCGAAAAATTTCAGCGATGCCGGACGAATAGTTTTTGATATATAGAATTGTTTTCAATGATTTTTTTAAAATGTTGTTGTGATACGATCCTCTTGAAATTTTGCATGAATTTTTGCGCTGGCATTCTACAACTGAGAACCATGTGTGAATTGGATCGCTTTTGTATAGATGGGTATGACTCCAAAACCGTTTGGCCAATTATGCCTATGAACAAACCTCAAATATCCCATTTAGATGCACAACCTGACCCGAAAGTTTCAAGTCGCTATCTCTTTCTGTTCTCAGTTTATCCTGACATAAATAATATTTTTTAATATATTTTTTTTAATTTTTTAGTGATACGATTCCCACAAAATTTCACAAACGTCCGTAGGTTTGTATTCTACAACTACTCAACGAGTTTCAATTCGATCGAATTTGTATTGGTTGAAAACAAAATTATTACTCGGAAACCATTGGGCCGATTATGCCCATCAACGAACTTGTCCGTCGTATTGGGATGTGCCACGTACCTATACTGAAAATTTCAAGTCGCTATCTCTTTCCGTTCTCAAGTTACCAACGGACGGCCGGCCGGCCGGACAGAATCAAATTTAAACTCGAATTCTTCATCAGGGAGTCGAACCCAATCGTTTCAGACCATTTTCAGCAAAAAATTCGAAAATTTCAGACATTTGGGCAAAATGATAACGCGATGTTCCCCAGAACATACGCACAAAAATAAGATTATCGGTAAGTGTCTGACGAAAGAGTCTGATATAGACTCCGAAACGTTACGAAATAGTTGTTTCATCGTTGTTGTTTTCGTTATTGTTTGTTAGGCAACCTGGTTCGATTGATTGCTTCTGACAAATATCTTGTGTTTCTCACGCAGAAGCACAAAATTATTTTTTTTTATTTTATGGATAGGTATTTTCAGAGTTTGGGAGAGAAAACCCAGAAAGAAACGATTTAATAATGAATATACCTCACACAGTCTCATTTAATTATTATGGTATTTCTGACCTTTGAAAAGAGAAGAACTGATTCAGTTGATCTGAATGAAGTCCTTCGCATATTTAATAATATGGCAAATCGAAGGATTCACGGGTTTTGAGGAAGATTTTTATCAACGTTATAATAATAACAATATTTTAAAAGGAATAAAATAAACCTGAAGAAATAAGTATTTCAATATTAACTACCTATTTCACTCAAAAGTAGGTACGATGAAAATTGATTCTTCAGATCACATCAAGTAAATTTTTTACTTCTGCCCTACCCGTAACCACCATTGCCCTACCTTAAATTCATCTCTAGCTACGGCCCTGGTTGCTACTAATATTTGAGGGTTCCTACTCTTCGTAGCAATACGACCCTCCTCTTAAAAAGATAAAATGCTGGAAAATTTGCTTCTCACAAACCCGAATTGTGTACCCATTAACCTGATTTCCAGGTCGTTTGCAGTAAATGATAATGTAATGTAATGTAAAACATTTAATGAAGCGGACTTTTAAGGACATTTTATTAGATCACATTTGACGTCATAATTATATCTTAATTCGATGTGAAAATACACAATTGTCTGTAAACCACCAATTGTTTGTAATTTTCGATTTTTTGAAGGAAATGGTCTTCAACGATTTGGTTCGACTCAATGATCAAGAATCCGTGGTCAAAATCGATTCTGTCCGGCCGGCCATCAACACGATAATTCTTGAACGGAATGAGGTAGACAGTTGATTTTTCAGGGTAGGTTTGGGAGATAAATGTCTCGGTTAAGTTCGTTATTGGACAAAATTATTTATTCTCGAATATTTTGTGGAGGTGAGGCTTGAATAAACTAAAACACATGTACTCAAAAGCTCCTGACTTCACGTCAGTGCTTTTCAAAATTTTTTTATGACTTCGTCAAGTAACATTGTACAGACTCTATCTGATTCCAATATATATTATAGATAGGTCCCCAAGTAACACTACCATATTCCAGAATTGAGAACTGAGAATTGAATGCCGACAAAATGAAAGCCTCCGTCTATACGAGCCAATCTTCCGGCACAGTCGAGATGGCAACATCAAAAGGCGAAACAGAGAATCCAGCATGGATTCCCCGCGAAATCGTTCGGATGGAGGCAGACTTTTATTGGATCCGCTCCGCCGCCCCCGAATGCCGTATCGGCGGCGTATAAAAGCGTGGAATATTTAAGAGGCCGAAACGGGCGGCCTTTATTCTCTCCCCCCGTGTAATAAAGAAGAGCGGCGCGGCTGGCTTTGGTTTGCCGGCATTCAAAGGTGTGCCGTATTTTTTGATATATACATATGAATTCTTTTATGCACGGTGTACCACTCGATTTGCGCGTTATTAACTACGAAAGGAGAATTTCAATCTTGAACGCTGGAGGATATAAGAAAGATAGGGGTGTAGGTGGAAGAGAAGCAAGTTTTCTGTCTTTAGTCAGTTGGAAATTCGATATCTTTTTTTTGATAAAAATGCAGATGAGTTGTGCTGCATCCCCTCGACAAGACTGCAGAATGCTTGATATGTACATGTATAAGATTAAATACTATTTCATCATCGGCTATTCTCACAAAATTCCTTGAATATTCTACTATTCTGTATGTTTCTAATTGTCATTATATAAACGAATACGAATATATCGTATACAATATTCAACGTCCAATTAGTGTATCATCGAAGATAGAGACATAGAGTCAAATTTATGTTATTAGGAGCGGGTTCCACGAAGATCCATAAACAAATAACCAATTTCTCCGACAAATTAAACAAGTCAAGTAACAACCGTTTCGTTATGTTCAGTTCGTAGTGTTCGTAGTTTTATATATCTGAGCTAAATAAGAATAATACGAAAATTTTCTGCAACAATAATTGGGTTGACTGTTGTCTCACAGTACTATTGAAAAGGTTGACTGATACTAATAATAATAAAATTTCTTTGTGGTTTTATGAAAAGACTGAATATTGATTGGCGGATAAAAACTTATGATGATGAACTATTTGGAATAAAATAATAACAAGTGACGTGAGTGATATCTTTAGAAAATTATTAATTGAATGTGTGTTACCAGATAAAATCATGCTCTATATAAAAGATAAACCCTTAGAAGGATTGTGCAGTATGTAAATATATAATAATATGTTTTATTCACTATTGGGGGTAAATGAGAATAATTCATGGAACAATACAGATCATGGTAAGCATATTCATCTTTTTCCCAAAAGATAAATAACCTGCAATTCAAGTTGTTTGAATAATAATGATTACCTATGTCTATGCCTTCATTCGCTGTTTCATGATTATCTCGGATTCCACTTCAGGGCCGGATTCATAAAAGTAGTTGAACTTCTGGAATTTTTATCAGATTTTATAACATTCAATGAAGAATATCTCGAAAAATTACGAGAAATGATGAAGAATAATTTAATTTTAATTAATTAATTAAATCATTAATTTCGGGGGGGATTTTTAAATTTTGGCAATTGAGTTTATAAGTGGGTTGAAACCCCCCCCCCTGGCTACGCCCTTGACTTAAAGACTCACCCTATAGGCCTAATAGCCAACAGAAATATCATCAAATCTGCGGCCAGCGGTGATTTTTCAATATTCAAATTCAAAATTCCTTTAAAAGCATATCTACATCTTTCTATACAGGGAGTCTTTAGCTTGTGCGCTAATTTTAACCATAGATTCCTTCCATCAAATAAAACACTTATTTTCCATTTTTCCAAATTCGGCACATGAAAAAAGATACAGACTTTTTCTAGACTTGACATTGTTATTCTGAATGGAATGAATTTTGTTGTGAAGTTTTTACAGTTTCCTAGTTATAGATTCGCCAGTTCATTAAACTGTGAGTAACGTACCATGTTCGAGATATTCCTCATTGAATATTAAAAAATCTAATAAAAATTCTAGAAACTTATTTACATTTATGAATCCGGCCCTGCACTAGAATCACCGAATAAAGGTGAAAGCCACGTTGCAATCGTTCATGTTTATAGATAATGTATTCACACAATACTGAAGAGGAAATCGGCGAACCTCCATAGACATAAAGACATAATAATGGATCTAGTATCCTCCTTATCTCACATACGATTTTGGCGCAATTGAATCATGGAGTAGATATTATATTACTTCAATCCTGCTTGTTTAGAAAATTAGTTATAAATAATCTTAAAACGGGAAAAGTTAAGATAATATAATATATTAATAACTATAAACATCATCTTATATTATCAAATTTTAATTTCTTAACGAATTTTTATTTTCAAATTTCAGCTTATTTGTGAATTGTACAAATTCACCGGCAATTCAAACACTTTGAATTGCAGGTTATTCATCTTTTGGGAAATAGATGAATAGGATTTGCATGATCTTAATTTTTCTCGCTATTTACCATTTATAGTGAATAAAACTTTTAAATTATCTGTTATACATATAATCAATACATTTATATTTATACTGCTTTGATTCTGCATAATTCTAAGAATTGCACTCATATATGGGACATAATAATTACTTCTTATAACACATCATTCAATTAATATTGTTCTAACACTGTTAAACCAGACGGGGCAACAATATTCAGCGGCAGAAAAAAACAAGGCTAAGGCTGACGCATATGGAGCTCAGCTCCACATGAAGTACCAGCTACTTTCTGCAGAATACTTTTACTTGTTTTCAACTTCAGACGCAAGTCATCCAAATGAGATTTAAAATTCAAACAGGAATCCAGTTTCACTCCTAGGTATTTAGGATTGAAATTATGTCTCAAGAAAGAATCACCGAAAGCTGCACTCAATGTTTTATATGTTTTACTATTGTTCAAATGGAAGTAAGGAACCTCAGTTTTATTTGGATTCGGACACAAACGCCACTCAAATAGGTAATTTTTCAGAATTTCTAAATCTGTAGATAGATTATCTTGTATACTTTTGGCGAAAATGCAAGGGCAATGTCATCAGCGTAAATGAATTTTTCGGAGGAAGTAGCGGGAACATAAACAGATATAGATTGAAAAGGAGAGGAGCTAGAACTGAACCTTGTGGGAGACCATTTTTCAAATTTTGAAAGATCAGTTACACAAGATTTATAATAAATTTGGCCAATTTACATACCTGAACATGTAGACTGGAAGTATCTCCTTTGTGAATCATCACTGAAGTATGTGAATTATGTTTCATTTAAAATATTCAGAAAAATAGTCTTAAATGTATTTAGCTTTTTGTTGCTTACGGCAGCTGTCAGTTTGGTCTGACAGTATTCTATAAAGCTTTGATTGCGACCAAGGGCTGCCGATACTTGCCAATAGTAGTCTCGTAAAATCAAATGTAAAAAAACTACCTCACGTTACAACTGACAGTATTGACACATCTCTTGGTTCCTTTTCTATAACCGAGCAATAAAAATTGGTTCAAGCCCTGTGGACAGGAACTTTTTGGCGCTCTTGTTCAAACAGACAAATTATATCTCCGAAAGTATTGGTTTCTCAGAGTTGGGAATTATATCAATGGATTCCTATGATAGAAATGCATCATGAAAGATATTAAATTTAAAAAAAAGTGTCGTTTAAAAAAATGCTTGAAAAATTATTTTATAAAAAAAAGAGCAATCTATAATGCCTTAATGCTCCAAAAATTGTCATTAAATTTATTTATCAAGATTAAATGAGCAATCTGCAATGATTCAACCTCGTGGAATGGGTTGTTGCAACTTACACTCGCTGCATAGTTTTCACAACTCGATATACCTAAGGAAAGTATCACCGAAATGTCTATAGCAAGGCTGGAGACAATCATAGCAGATTGTCCCTTTATTCCTGATATTTGAGTAGGTAGTGGATTACGAAGAAATTATTTTAATTGTTGAAAATATATTAATAAAATACTATCCTCTTTTCATAATTTAAAATTTAATAGTTCATACCACTAACACTTTCTTTTCTGTATTAGGAACCTTAACTCAAGAAAAAATTATTGATACACAAATGTAGATCCATATTTCAGTATTTTTTTGCCTGCAACATTATGAAAATACTGTATATAGGAACATATCTCAGTACTTAAGGAAGTAAAAGGTAATATTAAGCTCAGTGTTCAACGAGCAGTAGTTTCTTTTGATGATTCCAATATCTTCTTCTTTCCTATTGCCTCCATAAACTACATCAAAACAGTCTTGTATATATGTATTCACAAATTCAAGAATCGAATACTTGCTTTCCAAGAGAAAATGACAACTACGAATTGACAATCTCTAATGGCTAGAAAAGATGACATTTATGAATAGCGATCACAGACAGATTTATTTATTATTATTATTGATAAGGGGTTACGTTGCACCGCGACCTTGAGATCTATTGTGCCCCCCATCAGAGCTGTTCTCACCATTACGCCATCTACAGCTCGCCCTCCAGTTCCAGAGTATAAATGAACCTCAATATCTGGGAAGGCTTCAAGGATATTACGTCTTCACTCCTACAAGTTTCCTGTCCAAAGCATTCCTTTCGCTGACTTGCAATGGCGAGGCATTCTGTAACAAGGTGAAGAGGAGTTTCTTCCTCCTCCCCACAGAATCTGCACTCGTCAGTATCTGATAAACCTATTCTCATCAAATGCTTCCTGAGGCGACTGTGAGGAAGCCAGTGACCAGGTGTAACTTATTCTTACAGAGATCCAGATACCTTTTGGATCTCACTTCTTTAAAGTTCCTAAGGAACTTTTTGGAATGAACCAAACCTGGAAGATTCCGCCAGAGTGATCACAGACAGATTCTGTGTTCACATTCTGTGAATACATAGAACTTACGATGCATTATTGAAACTTTGAAACATCATATCTCCGAAAGTATTAGCTTGTTACAGTTGAAAATGATAACAATGGATTCTTATGATGAAACTGCATCTTAAAAAAATTTGAATTCAAAAGTTGTAATGTAAAAAAAAATATTTTTTTTTGTTACTCCAAAACTATTTAACTAATTTTGCCTAATAACGAAATTAACCGAGATATTTATCCCTCAAACCTCCTCTGAAAATTTCAACTGTCTAGCTCATTCCGTTCAAAGGTTATCGTGTTAACGGCCGGCCGGACAGAATCGATTTCGACCACGGATTCTTTATCAGTGAGTCGAACCAAATCGTTTGAGACCATTTTCAGCCAAAAATTCGAAAATTACAGACATTTGGGCAAATTGATAAGCACTCTGTTCCGAGGAACAAGGGTGCCAAAAACACAATAACAAACTAGTATTAGGTACATAAAAATATTCAGCAGTATTCTGTAGTAATGCGTGTTGCCGGGCTTGAACATCAAAATCAGTCTGGAACAGCCGAATATCTTTCGACAGGTCTGTGAACCTCGGACTCGTCCTGGTCTGCATACCGAGTCATTCAGGCAACTCAGAGTTAAAGAAGAGGCAGAACGGGTAGCACAAATTGGCGCAACAATTTCTCTTGGAGGACCGGAAGAATGAAGATTGAATTCTGTTTGAGCCAGCCTCGCTTAAACCGCTCGAAACCGATGATTGAACGTGAATTGAATTACACCATGACAAACCTGGTGCTATAGTATTGGGCAGAGGTTACATATATTGACACCCAATCAGTCCCGACTTTTTCCTCTGGGGTTATCTCAAATACTCAAATCTAATTTGTATTTTATGTTTAAATATGGAAAGATCGAAAATACTGATTTGGGTAACTTTTACTCTGAAAGCCATTATTTGTTCGCCGCCGATTGAACCCTTCAGATCGGCCCTAATTCTAATTCTTCCTATCTCGTTTCAGGATATTCGGAGTCAAGTGTTCGAGATGCGGGGACCGTCTGCTGCCACACGAGATGGTGATGCGAGCGCAGCAACACGTATTTCATCTGCCCTGCTTCGTTTGCGTCATCTGCTGCCAGCCGTTACAGAAGGGAGAGCAATTCATTATCAGGGCCGGACAGCTCTTCTGCCGACAGGATTTCGAGAAGGAAATTTATCTTATGCAAGCAGGTTGGTGTCTAGGAAAACGAAAAAATCGGATTTAGCAGAATGCGTCAACTAATAAAATGAAAAATTAATATTGTGAATTCTATCTTCGGAATACTATAATATGGGGGATATTTTAGTACTCCACCCAGATAAAAATGATGAGGTCGTAGGAACACCAATGATGCGGCACACTCTGTTCATCCAGAAGGGGTGATGTATAATACATAGTTTGATTTCAACCAAATGAACAATAATTTCTTCGGATTCGCTAATTCGATTTTAGACAAAATGAATGTTGTAATATAATGAGCCAGGAAATACAAGTCCAAGCAATCATGAAATCACTACTGACAAACACTATGAGAATCGACATGATTAGACTTACCAGTAGAAAACTTGAGGTGGTATTTTGAGCGTCTTATTTCGCTCAGATTGGTGAACAAACTGGCGGTGCGTACCAAGAGAGGTGTTGTCACCCCTTGGGCTCTGTGCTTAAGTAGGGGTGGGTTATTCGACTTCTTCTTCTTACTAGTCTGGCTTAAGTCTGGCATAATCGATCTCTATGCGCAGAGTGAGCAAGATAATGTCAGAATATACAGGCTCTAGCGGGGAGAACTATTCCACGTATCATACAATTGCATTGCCACAAATCAATATACATAATTATAATTTAAAGAAAAAGAAAAAATATATACATATATATGTAGATATTCAAAATGGGAACAGAACATATAAGGTCAAAAAATCCACAAAATCGTTTTGTCAAACCGTAAAATGAAGTTGCAGTACAAGAGTATTTAACAGAGATCACGCTAAATGCGCTATCTTAACTGAGGATTTGGTATTCACAAACCGCAGTTTACACTACCACAGTGAATCCTCACTGAGTAACTGAGGTATCAATTCAGCTTAAAGACGGTTTGTGAATTTCAATTTCTATTTAACATAATATACCAGTTGACGATCAGTCAGTTAACGGGCCGTTAAAAATTATTTTGTGAATACGGCAGATTATGCTTATATTACTTTCAGCATTCTACACTGCTTCTCCAACCTTGGAAGGAACCTTGAAGGAGGTGTTAGTTTGGATCATTTGACCCATATTTATTGATAACCGAAAAAATAAACAGTTGCCGAGATATTTGAGAATGATTTTTAAAAGATTTCTCACCTTAGTTGATTTTTCGTCAATTTTTGCTACGTTGACCAAATTTGATTATAATTTTGGATTATTTTTAGGTAGGCAATGTAATCTATCCGAAGAATCAGAAATTATCAAACAAATAGTGGCAAACATTGGATATGATCAGAGTTAATCAGGAAAATGTTGAAGAAAAAACAATTTAGAAGAACACTTAGTTTCCAGAAATTAAGGACAGAAATAATAAATCCAACAACTCATTTTGGCAAATCGAGTCACAAATTAAAAAGTTTCTTCAAAAGAGACAGGTTTATATCTCATTCTGGACAAACAATAGTCTGGCCAAACTAACTATTGCGGTATTTGTGATGAATTATATACAGCAACTTTGCACCAAAAGTGACTCTACTTTTCTATTAATATTTCCGAATTTCCTTTTTTACAAATAGTTGGCGCATCAAAAATGATGGAATATGATATAAAAAAATTTGGCCAACTGCGACCGGTTTGAGCGGAAATCGCTATTTTTAAACAAAAATGTTGATTATCTCGGAAAATTCGAACTTTTTTACAAAACGCTGTGCGTACACTTTTTTGAAATTACAATTTAAATCAATGTGCAAAAATTCAGGTTTGAAAATCATGAAAAATATTTTTTCTTTGTATGTTTATAACTCTAAAATAAAACTTATAACTTTGAAAATTGAATAATTGCTAAGCGGATTTTTTTTGTGACTAGACAATATTAGTGTCAGCATGAATATGACTCTAACTGGAAAATTTTGTTTGAACTTGGTTTTTCCACATTTGTCCTAAGACAAAACTGTGATCATAGAAAATAATTAACTGCTGTTGAAATGGTATACTGACGATGGATATTCTTGACAAAATTCTGTTTCAAACAAATATTTAGCTATTAATTTGCATTTTGCTGCAAGATTTGCATTCTTGGAAATCTTAAATGTGAATTTTGAATGTGAAATTGAAAGATTTTAATGGCGAAAATACAAAATAGCAGCAACTTTGCATTAGAATGAAAAGCTATTTGAAGGAAAATTCGAAAATTGATGTTCAAAAAGAAATTTTAGTACAATCATATTAATGCTGACACTAAAATAGTCTAGTCTCCAAAAATGAATCCGTTAGGTAATTATTAAATTTTGAAAAGAGTTATAAGCAAAAAAAGAACCAATATTTTCCATGGTTTTCCGACCTGAATTTTTTGACATTGATTCAAATTGTTATTTCAAACAAGTTAACTTAGAGCGTTTCATAAAAAAAGTTCGAATCTTTCGAGAAGATCAACATTTTTTTTTTACATGGTGATTTCCGGTTTGAGCGTTGCTGGGAAGTAAACTGTATATTTATGTTAATTGAGGGAAAATAGGAAGAAATTTTGGAACAAGAATTTATTAATACCATCGTAGCTACCAACACAACGAAAATAATTCGAATTGTTCTAACCATTATTAGAAGTCATTAAATGTTTTTTTTTCTGTTTTTCTCTCCCAAACTCAGAAAAATGTGACAATTCTCGAAAATAATTCTAAAGATTTTCGTTCAGCGTCTGACGAAGGAGTCTGATATAGACTCCGAAACGTTACGATATAGTTTAGTTGTTTCTTCGTTGATGTTGTTTCGTTGTTATTTGTTAGGCAACATTGTTCGATTGATTGCTTCTGACGAATATCTTGTGTTCCTTACGCAGAAGCAAATCACAAAATAATTAATTTTTTAATTTAAAGGTATTTTACAGAGTTTGGGAAAAAACCCAGAAAAAAAAACATTTAATGATGAATATACCTCCCACAGTATCCTTTAATGATTACATTATTAGAAGGACATGAGTTTATCCCGAAAATCATAATTTTAAACAATTTGAATAAAGGTGTACAACTAAAGTAATGGGAAATAGAGAAAAACATAGGGATTATTTAGCTAATGCACAATAAGATTTCATTCCTTTGCTTAAACTATATAAAAAGGAATAAAATTATAAAAGCCGTAGGAACGAATTATTCAATTTTTTTACATGTCCAGATCATCGATTATAATATAAAAGGAGATCATTGATAATTGTTAAGAGTTTAGTATATGTAGTCTGAAGTCGACGAAATGTGTACCAATTCAATAAATAAGTCATAATCCAGTAAACATAATCTTTCATTGAGCTCGTATTAATATATAGGTGTATATTATGAAAAATTTTCAGAATATTTTGATTTCTTGATATTACGCCTCTCTGATATCCACAGATTTCATTAATGTAAGGCTTCAAATCATTCAAACCTTTTGAGCATTCAATAAAAAATGAACGCGCTTAAGCTCCTGATTCACGTCAGTGCTTTCACAATTTTTCCAGGAAATATTTTCTTATTCGAGAATGATCATGCGCATGTAATGTCATCCTTCCTCCAAAAACCCATCCAATTTTTTTAAGATTGAAAATATTTTTTTCAGGATCTGGGGATGATGAACTGTTAGATGAAAATAGTAGACCTAGAGATGGCAGAAGAGGTCCCAAAAGACCTCGGACTATATTGACCTCCGCCCAAAGGCGTCAATTCAAAGC
The DNA here is from genome assembly GCA_937662695.2 of Halyzia sedecimguttata. Taxonomy (NCBI): domain Eukaryota; kingdom Metazoa; phylum Arthropoda; class Insecta; order Coleoptera; family Coccinellidae; genus Halyzia; species Halyzia sedecimguttata. Next base: position 10,345,995 of record OW569411.2, on the reverse strand, counting down.
ATCTTTCGAAGTTAGCCCGAAGCCTTGTAGAAAAGTAAGAGAAGCATTAGCCAAAGAAACTGGTCTGTCCGTACGAGTTGTTCAAGTTTGGTTTCAGAACCAAAGAGCAAAAATGAAGAAAATTCAAAGGAAGGCCAAAGCTGACGACGGAAAGGGAGACAAGGATAAAGGAGATAAAGAAGACAAAGTTATTAAAGAAGAATCGCCTTCTAATGAACACTACTTAGGTGAGAATAATATATTAATTTGGAGTGTGAAGAAGAAAACACATATTAATTATTTCATTTCAAAGCTATACTAAAGTATTTATAGCCTATACCCTCTGTTCCTGATTTATAATTCCCAATTAATAAACCTTTGTCATCGAATAGCGTTTTCAAGTATGTACAAAGATTTCAGATAAAAGCACTCCTGTGACGTCAAGAGCTTTAGCGAGCTCGTTCATTAAATGATCTATATATTCCACTGATTTGAACACTGTACACTACTCATTTTAACGTTAGCCTTCAGGTACCTACACAATGAATTCTCGCGAAGTTATGAATTTCACAAGGAAGACTTTTCACTTCTGGTGATACGGTGTTGTTTTTCTACGCCTAAATATTGAATTTCAACTCGATCAGATTTTTAATTTCGAAAATATTGTTAAATACTATTTCAAACGAGCCCTAGCTTCTTATTCAGACCACAAACCTATCCTGTAAAGTCTCGAAATTCCTCCTTTCGAAACATATGGTGAGACCATTTTCAACCTAAAATTCGAAATTACTCCCTGGTAATAAAACAAAAATTCGCTGTTACAAAATTGTTTAATATTTTCAATTAGCTGTAGGTAGATATAATGTGATTCTCGATTCTCCCTATTCGTTCTAACGGGTCTGTCAATGGGAACGCACGACAGCCATTTTTTATTTGTGACATTGTCAGTTGTATTTGTCAATATCTACCATTAAATCATGGAAAGGTTTACAAATAATCAAAATTTATTATGAAAAACCGCGATCTAGCTTTCGCGCTTTAACTCCAATTTTTGGTCGTTATAATCGTCAAGGTATCCAAGGAAAAAAACAATTGAACATTTGTTTGGTGAAGAAGTTTGAAACAACTTCTACACCTCATGATGTTACCACATGTTACAGTGCCAGTGAGACAAAGAAATGCAAGAAGTGAAGAGAATATTGCTGCCGTATCGTGAAAGTGTTCTTGGAGATCGATTTCTCTTCGTTCACAAGAACAAGGCATCTCCCAGACGTTTGTGTGGCGAATTCTACGAAAAGACCTTGGTTTACATCCATACAAAATTGTTTTAACCCAAGAACAAACAAACGGATCATGTAAAGCATCGTGTATTCAGTAATTGCTGCTAGGGTTGCCAACCGTCCTTTATTTCAAAGGACAGTCCTTTATTTTAACAATATGTCCTTTGTCCTTTATAAAGATGTCAAAGGACTGCAAATGTCCTTTGAAATCATCCGAAAATATAAATAAAAAATATTTTAGTAAGCACAAATAAAATATAAAGAAGGTTCCATACACCATGACACGCCATCCAAAACATAAATACTCTATTTTCACGCTAAATGCTAATAAAATGGAAAAAAGGTATTCAACCCAGTTTGCTTTACAAACCCCCCCCCAGGACCGATGTCCTTTATTCCAATAGCTCAGAGTTGGCAACCCTAATTGCTGCCTAGAAAAAATCGGCAATGATGCAGATTTTCATAAGAAAATCATTCTCAGCGATTAGGCTCATTTCTGGTTAAACGGTTATGTTAACAAGCAGAATTGCCGTATCCGGAGTGGTGATAAACCTGAAGAATATCAAGAGAACTGCCATTACATCCTGATAAACTTACTGTTGCGGATTTCATGCTGGAGGAGTCAATGGAGGGAAATTCCTGCGATTTAACTCCATTTTCCATTGGACTTCTTTCTTTGGGGTTATATTAAGCAATCATCCAGCAAATTTAGACGATTTACAGATCAATATTGAACGAGTAATTGCTAACATACAACTAGATTTGTGTGATAGTCATGGAAAAATGGGTTAAACGACTTCATTCCTGCCAGCGTTTCTGGGGTGGAAATTTAAATGATGTTTTGTTTCATAACTAGTGGTATCTATTTAACATTATAATGTAATAAAAATTTCAATAATTTTCAAATAAATAATTTTATTTACAAAACAAAATGGGGCGCTCTAAAGGAAAGACCCGTTATTTGTAGATACTGTTCTTTAGTCTTTGCACCACCTTTTTCTCGGTAACAAGGGTAAGATATAAGGGTGAAACATACGAATCGTTTTTGCGCGCAGGTTCTAGGGAACAAAGTGCGATTATACTGCTCAAATGTCTGCATAATTTTGAAATTTTTAGCCGAAAATGGTCTCAAACGATTAGGTTCGACTGACTGATGAAGAATTCAAGGTCAAATTCAATTCTGGCCAGCCGGCTAGCCGTTACCACGGTAAATTTCGAACGAAAAGAGATAGCGACTTTCGTGAGGATCATATCAATTTTTTTTCTTGAAAAATTCTATATTTCAGAATCTGTCCGTCAGAATCCGCCGAAACCCTTCAAGCCGCCATTTTACAATCGAGTACCGGATTTCACCTCGATGGCTGTGTATTTTAGCAATTATTTTGAAAATAAAATTTGGGACTGGTATCTACTGTAATTTCAAATTATATAAATCTCGATGGTCGAGATGTTAACGTGCTCTCCTGCCGCGCAGGAGATCCGGGTTCGAAAGCCCGCTGAGTAAGTTCATTATTTTATTTATTTTACGTGTTAACGCTAAAAAGACGGCTTGAAGGTTCATGCAGTATTTCATATGAGGGTGTGGGAGGCAAGAAAAGGCAATATAACATGCGTGCAAAAGCTTCTGACTTCACATCAGTGTTTTTCTCTAATTTCGCATCTAATTCTCTGGAACTTCTTTCTGTAGTTATTCTGTTTTAGGCGAATTTATTAATACATATTTCTAAGTTAGTTGGCATATTATAATGCCTTATTAATAATAACATAAATTTCCAGATACCTATCCCACACATTCGGGAGACAGCTTCTGCAGTTCGGACATATCGCTGGACGGCAGCACCAATTTCGATCAGCTCGACGAGGCAACTTCCGATACGTTATCCCTACAAAACCTGGAACTGCAACCTAGTCACCATCAGCATGATTCCTTACCCTCGTCGGGGTCGATAGCAAACCCCATCGATAAACTCTACCTCATGCAAAATTCTTATTTCAGCACGGAACAATAAGACATTAGAAAGTACTATTTTTGTTTTCTCTCAAATGTTTATTATATTATTGTTTTGTTTTGATGCATAGTGTTTATTTTTATAAGTTTATTTATATATGATTTTATTTATTATTCTAGCCTCAGTATTCCAGTCATTGAAATCGATACACACACGTCTCTGAAATGTTGTTTCCACAATGGTGGAACCACAGAAAAACGAGGTTTTGAATATTCAGATTGTTTCAATTTTTTTCATACTTCTGTTGAAAGGTCCGCTTTTGTGAATCCTCAAATCTTCCAGCCGTAATTGCAAACTGTATCTCCCTAATCGTAAATAACATTTAACAGGGTAAATTACATTGGCATATTGAGAATCCTTTTGTAAGTGATGGGGTAAGCGTCAAAGCACCATTTGATTTCGCCTAGGGCGTCAGAAATCCTAGAGCTAGCCCTGCCAATATTTTATAAGGGTGGTCGTTTGGCCCCAAGGAAGCGTTTCTGGACTACGACCCATGAGATCTGTTGTACCATGGCAATATTTTGTACCAGAAAAATTATCTCCACATCAATGCAGATGATTTGCCTCGGAGACTTGACCCTGCAGTGGTTGTGTGGCACATTGCATTTGCCCAGTATGCATGTGCCTCGACAGACGTATGTATGCTCCGACAGTCCTGCCCAAACAAGGACTTGCAGTTGTATGAAACCAAGACCTTCATGGTAGCTTTGCTATCCCACAGGATCTTAATTGATCTGCAAACCCACCCTTTCTCAAGCATAAGCTGAGCGCAGTGATCAATCGCGAAAATATCTGCTTAAAAGACAGTCGCAAAACTACTCAGGCTGATGGATTCACCATCAGCAATTTTGCAACCACTGACGCCCGCCCCTGTGTGGTAATGAAGTCATCTGTGCACTCTGGAACTCCACTCTGTTAGGGCCCCTGTTGGTTCACAGATGGCTCCGTTACCATCCAAGGGGTGGGAGCGGGAATCAGTCCAGTCCAGGTCCAGTGAGCGGGGCTCATGGCACCTTAACCGGCCTTTGGCATCTGATGATTGTACCAAAAGGTCCAGGGACTCTGGAACAGACATGCTCACACCACAATTATTGTCCCATCAGCTGAAGGAGCCAGACAATGGCTCAAATTCTTCTGGTTACACCTGACAATTTCAATTGCTGTATCTACGGGTCACCGTTGCCTCAGAGGAAGTTGGGGTTGGTTGAGGATTCTGAGGGCAGACTATGCCTGGAGGACGGGCATATCATATATGACTGTTCCGCTGGGTACAGGATCTGATTTGAGGAACTAGGAGTCCACAAACTGAGACTGACGGAACTGGACAAGTTCTCACCCATCAGACACATTCCTTAACAAAAGGATTTGAGCTTGAGGGTGAAGTATAGATTTAGGTGTGCCTACCGTGGACTAGCTTTTCACATCACCTGCAGTACCATTAATGCACCAATCAGCAGTGATCAGAAAGAAGCATTATCTAATCTAGCTATTTAACCGCTCTTTACAATTACACCTCCCTAACTCATGAGCTCAATGTTGCCACCTTGAAACAGGACTTCTAGTTCCAATACATTCCAGTTTAAATGGTTCTTTTCAATGCAACATATCAAAACAACACAACCTTGGAGCTTCCCATATGTAACGAATTCAAAAATTGCCAAATTTTTCACAATCTGCGATTTCACTTGATATTTGGATATTGTCAGATCTATTTCATTTTCTTTAGTGATCACGATTCGTATGAATGATACATTTCTGCACCTGTGTGTTCGATTTTAGTGATAAAATAGTAAATGTATTCCAATGCAAATATTGCCAAAATTATTGTTTCATACGAAAACCGCTTGTTCCTTCTATTCCAGAACCTGATTGCAATGTAAAATAAAGCACGAGCTTCATTTTCTAGTCATTTGCAAATTATAAAAAATATTATGTGAATAGATTATTATAATTTATTCATTGATGTAGATGTTAAAAAATATATTAATTTCAAGTTTCTTGCGATAGAGATATCATTACTATTGTAGCTTTTTCCAAAACATTAATGTTAATGTATTTATGATTTACTAAAACAAGGCGAATTGGTTCGCATTCATGTTTCGATATAAACACTCCAGACATCTCAAGACAATTCACAAACGTGCATATGAAGTGAAACTACAGCCTGATGATATTTCTGTCGTACAGAAGAACATGTAAAAAGTATTCTGAGTCGAATTATTGATTGTGATGAATTATATAATATACCAAATATTATAGTATTGAATATTATCTAGATTTTATTATGTATATTTTAAATAAACTATTAACAGAAAATTGTTTGCCATTACAATGCCTTCAATTTCCTATATCGACGAATGTATATTGCGTGGGTTTGCCAGAATTACTCAACTAAACATTCTGTTTAGTAACAGTTGTAACGCTGACCCCCTTTAGGATGTCTGCCCGACTAGCTGGGAGGTCAACGATACAATTATGCTTGCTGGGATGTAAGGTAAATACTGATTAAACTGGTTTTTTAAAGGTTTGATAAAGGAATACCTTTGATTAAAAGGATTAAGGAATTTAAGGTATTCTTCCAGGATCCTTCCAGGGGATGAGTGTGGGTCCTTCAAACTGGAACTCAAGATGATGCTGATAAGGGATCTCAATCCAATAATAGCTTCTATCAACAAGTGTTCGGCATGCAGCCTTACAAAAATGTAGCAACAGCAGCCGAAACATTTTAGTTTAGTTACTTTAGTTAATTTATAATGTATATATACAGCTTCGATCCCAGCCAAACTCTATAGATAATAAAAACAAAATACAATATTTCTCTGTACGAATCTAGGGATATAAAGTTAACAGTACACAAACTTCATTCATCGGAACTCATTGAAGCGAGGCACACAATCCCTCGACAATTGAAGAAACTCTCCTCCGATTCGCTCCGAATAACATCAATACTAAAATCATATATACGAGATACAGAAAAAGTAGTAGGAATCGAAACAATGACACACAAGGTACTCTACATTATTTTCTAACAAAAATGGCGTGCATTTTAAATTATATAAGCTAATTTCAATCTAAAATCATCGCGTAAGATAATTTACCAAAACCAATTTCAACATAACAAAACCATCTTTAACATCACTTACTGCCAAACCTGACGAATATATTTACAAATAATAACACAAACTGTTTAAGAGATATTCAGACAACTATTCCATTCATCCCGACTATTGAACACAAAGGAAGAAAGTGCGAGGTCTGGCAGTGCACTTTAATCATCTCCTGAGTGACTGAATAGAAAATAAAAACAAAATAGTAGAAAAAGTGTAGGTCTGGCACTGCTCTTTACTTACTTTCTGTGAATATAAATGATATATAAACACTAATGCTTACTGACCTCCGATCCGGTGAATATTCCGAAGTCATATGCAGTACAGAGAGTTTACAACCCACCAGGTACTCTCTTTATCGTTCTAGTATTGTAGAAATGTGAAAGTACCAGTTGGTTGATATATCTTTGTCTGGCCACAATACAGGGGATTTTTCTAAGCGTTCTTTTCCCACAGTTATACAAAATAAACGTATCTGGGGGTCTATTCTCGACCATTCGCAATTTGCACGATCGTGCGCATCTCTATAGAAATATAAAGCATATGCGACCGATCGTTAAAATTGCGAATGGTCGAGAATAGACCCCCTGAACGCACAGCCTTGTTTGAATATTTAAACTTCACGCCATTTTCCTTTGTTTGATTGGGTGTAACTTGGGTTGCCTACACAACGTAAGTAAGTAGGCCTACCAATTCACCAGACAATCACAATATAGCCAAGGTTAGAAAATACGGTCATAGTCTTCAATAGTACAATACCTCGTGATACTGAACGTTTAAAAAGCGGAATTAGTACACAATGAACACTCAATTAAATACAAATTTTCATGATGTAATAGATGCATTATGAAAATATAGGGTTACTGAAAAATGCTGTAAATTATTCTGTGACTAAAAGTAATCAATACCCAAATGCTCTATGGATTAACCTAACCTTTTAAATTTTGCCTACCTTGTGTTCATATTTGCAAATATTTATCAAATTTGTATTTGTTTATTTCTTATTCAAAAGTGGGTTGACATTTTACTCAGGAACTCAGGTAAGAATGAAAGAACATAAGTTTTATTGCATATCCAATTTTACATCTTGTAACTTAATAATATTTTTAGAAAATGGCAAAGAGTTTGAGAAGTAAATGGAAGAGAAAATGCCGTGCTGTGAAACGTGTAAGGTATGGTCTAAAAGAATTGGAAAAGTTGAAAAGTATTCTAGGTGTAGATAAGTCACAAGTTAAAGTTGAAGATCTTGATGTATCAGAAATAGCCGAGGTGAAAACAGCAGCAGATATCAAGGCCCAATCTGAAACAAACGCTACTGAGGAAACTATGGATATAGATGCCACATCGTCCAAAAAGAGCTTGAGAAAGCTGAGGAACAAAGATGGGTCTTATCCTGTCTGGTTACATCCTAGGAAAATTCCTAAAAAATCGAAAAAACAGAAGAGAAAAATCCAGAAAAGAAAGGGGCGTAAATGATGTTTGACTAATATCGATAACTTACATAAGGTATTCAAAATGGGTTGAATCACTAATGTATATGTATATATAGAAATAAATTCTTCTAATGACGTGATACTCATTTCTATGTTTTCGAAGTAATGAAGTTGGTTGAACAATATCATTTTTGATCTCTATAATCTCAGTTGTATGTATATTGTATTGTAGAATTATCGAGTTGATGAAGAACTGAAAGATGAAATCAATGATTTGAATTTGTAAATTGTTCATAAAAATATCAATTTCTCTAACAATATGCAAAGGCAATGGTGATGATTATAAAGATAGCTTTGAAAAGTCAACAAATTATTTCATTTTGAAATAACTGCAACTCCATTAATAATAATTTTTAATCATTTAAGGATACTTTAGGAGGTGAATTCATTACTAAATGGTTCCTATTTGGGTTTGAACTCCTAAACTATGAAATAAAAAATTGGTATTATTTTCAAATTGTTTCTGCATTAGAAACATTTGTCACAAGCAATACATAAAACAAAATTGCCTAATAAACAGCAATGATAAAACAAATATTCTGCAAAGTTTCGAAGAGTAAATAAGACACCAAGCGAAAATTTTTAGACTTATTTACTTGGTTATTATTTGTAGAATGCCGACGCGCAAATTTATGCAGAATTTCATGTAAAATTCCTCAATCCGCTATTTTATAGTCGAGTACCCGATTTCAGCTTGGTCAGCTTTATATTTTAACAATAATTCTGAAAATGAAATTTCACCTTGAAATATTTCTTCCTCAATAAAAAAATACAGACCCGATCGAATTGAAGTTGAAGAATGAATGCAGAAGCCCTCAAAATATCGGCAGCATCGTATCGCTGGAAAATATAATTCCTTCAAAAATTATAATTAATATTTCAGATTCAGATACTTTCCGTCAAATTCTGCACAAACCCTTAATCCGCCATTTTACAATAGAGTACCGGATTTCAGCTTTTTCGGATTTGTATTCAGGAATTATTGTAAAATATAAAATTTCGAACTGGTGTTAGGATGTTGTGTGTCTGCTCCTCACATTAAATAAGCTGAAATGTAGAAGCGAAGGTGGGTTGAAACAGTAATTATCTTCGTTCTAAAATACAGAAATTTGCAGAGCATTTCAAAGCATTATTTATTAATTTCCAATTTTTTTGTAATTTTGTTTGAAAAAAGATTATAATATTTTTTATGAGCTTAACTCAGAAGCCTAATATAATATTTTTTTTATAATTTGTCTATGGCTAAACATGTAATAAAAAGCCAGTCTCTAAGATTCTTCTAAGCGTTCTTTTCCCACAGTTATACAAAATAAATATATCTGAAGATCCTTTGAATATTTGAACTTCCCGCCCATTTTCCTTGTTTCACTGAGTGTAACTTGGGTTGCCTACAGAACGCAAATAAGTCCTACCACTTCACTAGACGATCACAATCAGGGCCGTCGAGAGCTTTGGCGGGCCCTGGTACATACCAAAAATACGCCCCCCCCCCCTCCCGATGGTGTTACTTTACCGTATCAATGAAAAAATTCTTGTTCCCGGGCCACCCATGAGCCCGGGCCCCGGTAATTTGTACCGGCTGTACCCCCTTCTCGACGGCCCTGATCACAATACAGCCAAGGTTAGAAAAGTTATGTCATAGACCTCTATAGTAGATGTCCCTGTGATACTGAATGGTTATCAGAGACAACTCTGTTGTCTCTGTGGTTATTACAGTAATTAACAAACAGACAAATTATATCTCCGAAAGTATTGGTTTCTCAGAGTTGGGAATTATAACAATGTATTCATATAATAGAACTGCATCCTAAAGGAAATTCAATTCAAATAATAGTTTATTTATCAAGATTAAATGAGCAATCATGAGAATGAGAAAAGCACCATGGAAGAAATCAAATTAAATCTGGTCAATTTTGCCCAATAACGAACTCAACCGAGATATTCATCTCCCTAAACTACTCTGAAAATTTCAACTACCTACCTCATTCCGTTCGAGAGTTATATCTATGTCTATGGATGAAAAGCAGTCTCACTACTCTCAGATCTCTTACTTCATGTTCAGTTCCGAAATGTAAGAATTTTCTGAGAAAAACTAATATCGGAGCAAACAACTGAGATTTAACTCACTTCGCTCACAATTCTCAGGAACATCATTTGACATTATGACAATTCATATTCATACATAGAATAATATCATTCTGTGACAACGTTGAAATACGATTTATTATTGAAATTTTGAAAAATCATATCTGAGATTTTTCTCACTTCGCTCACAATTCTTCAATTGAACATCATTTGACATTATGACAATTCATATTCATACATAGAATAATATTATTCTGTGACAACGTTGAAATACGATTTATTATTGAAATTTTGAAAAATCATATCTCCGAAAGTATTAGCTTGTTAGAGTTAAAAATGATATGATTGGATTCTCATGATAAAACTTTTTATTAAGAAAAATTTAATTTGGAATTTGTTTCGTAAAAAAAAAAATTTTTTTTTGTTACTCCGAAACCATTTGTCCGATTTTGCCCAATAAAGAACTTAGCCGAGATATTTATCCCCCAAACCTACTCTGAGAATTTCAACTCTCTAGCTCATTCCGTTCGAGAGTTATCGTGCCTACGGCCGGCCGGACCGGCCGGCCGGACAGAATGAATTTCGACCACGGATTCTTGATCAGTGAGTCGAACCAAATCGTTTAAGACCATTTTCATCGAAATATTCGAAAATTACAGACATTTGGGCAAATTGATAAGCACTCAGTTCCGAGGAACTAGAGCGCCAAAAACCGGAATCACTGGTCGAATGAATACACTTCATCCATAGTTGAAACACAGATTAATCTGTGGTTGAAATTACCACCATCTTATCACAGATTATCTGTGTCTCATCTTATTTTGATTCTGCGTCTATGGTCCTCATAATGTAAACATAACCTCTAGTTTAAGTGTTCAAAATTCAAAAATAAAAGTTCAAATACTTATATAAAATTTTGGTGTTTCTACATATTATAATATATTGTATATTATTATACATTGTAGAATATGTTGAAACCTCTTTTGTAATTCTACAAAATCTACAATAATCTTGTGTAGAAATTATGGCATCCGGCAAAGATGATGGTCCTATCGCCAAAACAAATCAATTGGATAAGCTAACTCCATATCGAATATGTATATCTGCCTTGATCAAAACTTTCCATAGCAAAAGGCTATTCGGTATAAAACTATAAAATTATATTTCACTTTCTCCAATATTAAACGTTTTAGATGCTATGAATTCAACACCCAATGCATCCAAATGTACCCGAGACTTTTGTATTATGTTAATAAAGCTCCTCCAGAAACCTGATCTAGAATTATCAGAACTTTGGAATTTACTAGTCTCTGAGAGTTACGAATTACCACCAGCCTTGATAGTTACGTTCAAAGATGAACTTTTGTTTATCAATCAAAAAGGAATAGAGGCGTTGGTTGAGTATATTGAAAATTTAAATAGACTAATGGAGTATGATAATAGTCTTACATTTGATTATTTTTTTATAACCAAATCGAGTGTAATAGGTGAGTGTGAAGATTCTTTGGAGTTGATTAATCATGCTGTTGATTTCAAATCGCTAAGTTTACTGCTAGCTATGCTTTATTACTGAGTTAATACTTTACCTACTTTTTAGGTGTTTATTTGAGACGTTTGATAGTAAATTTTGATAGACTCACATTCTTTGAAGTCACGGAGGTTTATTCAGAATTTCAAAAATATTGTAAGGATTTTGAGGAAATGTCTCTAGAACAAGAGGATGCTAAAGTGTTGAGTCTGGAGAACTGGTAAATTTGTTTTGATTTTGGTATTATATAAAACTGCATCAAGGCTATCAAATAGGCCTTTCAGTTGTTAGAATCCAAACAAAAGTAGGACATGTGTTAAGCAAAATCATGGAAATATTTGATCTGTTACTCTATTATAGGAAGTAGTTAATGAATATATGATATATAGGTGCCATTCCTCAATGAACTGTAATTTTTTTTCAGGACAATCGAGAAAGACATGTGGACCAGACGGCAAGCTGAACTTTTTATAGCAAGGCAAGCTGCATTGATAGAAAGCAATGAAGGGAAAGCTATGAATCCTAAAGAACTTCAAAAAGTTATAGCCAACATATTAAAAACTAATCCAGATTTAGCTGAAGCTGTAAGTAGCTACAGGAAGCTCTATGATTAGAGAAATTTATTGTTGAACTAACAATTTTTTTTTCTACAAAACTTAAAAGTTCCTACTTTCATAAGATCACTTAGTAATCTCTATTCCTCATTATTGTATAATTTGTTCAGTTATTGTCTGTAACACGAATATAAACTTTATTAACCTTATCTCTTCCTAGCTTGGCTATCGACCGATAATTCATGTACTAATAACATAAATAAGTTTTGTTTGTCAATTTTAGGTATTTAGCATACCATGTTAACACAATTATTCATCAGTATTGACAGGAATTCTTAAATTTTATCTGTTTGTTGTAACTTCTGTAGTTGTCAAAAATCATTCATGAATAGGACATCCCTCTTTTCTGCATAATCTAAGATTAACTTTGTTATTATAATTTTTCATCTGCAGCATTTTCTTGCATATCTAAATTATCTCAGAGTCAAGGAATATTGTGGGGCAATAGAAAGTCTGTATGGTTGCTTCGATTTGAATCATATGGAAGATACCAAAAATAATGATGAGAAACCTAAACTTTCTCGATATGCAGCTCTTAACCTTGCTGTTCTTCATTATCATTTCAATCACCGGTAAGTAATAAATATGTTGTTATGAGTTGTTTACAATCCTCAAAGAATTTAACGACTAAAATATTCCTTAGTATGATGAGGTAGTTAAATCATAAATATATGTTTTAGGCGATCTTGTTCCTCAGAACGGAGTGCTTATCAATTTGCCCAAATGTCTGTAATTTTGGAATTTTTGGCTGAAAATGGTCTTGAATGTTTTGATTTGACTCACATCAATCCATGGTCAAAATCGATTCTGTCGGGCCGTAACCACGATAAATGTCTCGGTTGAGTTCGTTATTCGGCAAAACGGTGGTAACGAAAAAAAATTTTTTTTTAACATACAAAATTTTAAATTTAAACTCTGAGAAACAATACTTTCAGACATATGATTTGTCAAATTTTGAACAAGAGCGCCAAAGCTCCTGTCCACAAGGCTTTCCCTCATTTTTTTCCCCTAGATTCTAGGCTCCCACCTAAAACCGTTATTCTGGATATAGATATTTCATAGTTATTAGTGAAATTATGTACAGATTCTTTTAAATGGTTGGCATATTATGTTGACTTGGAAAAACCGAAAGTATAACTTGTGATGTTCATGTATTCTTTTTCCGAACGATCTACAGGTTTGATCAAAATAAACCAGTGGGCTATCATAACAAGTTAGCTTGTAGCCTCCATTATTATCTTTATTTAATTTACCTTTATTATTTTCTTTGTAATTTGCTAAATTGTCAGATGTTGTGATAGCTGCTGTATAATTAACATTTCTCTTAAAATAATCTACAATACCTTTAGATCTTCTATCAACTAAAAGCATGATTTATTGTTGTTTTTGCGTCTGTTGCTACAGGTTTTCAACGTGCTAGGAACTCAGATAATAATAATAATAATAATAATAATAAAGTTTATTTGGCTAAATAAACTGAATACATCGCTGAGGTATATAATGAAATTATAACCTGTACGCAATATTAAATTAATAATAATTCTAAAATCCCCTATGAGAGAAACAATCAACAAAGAAAATGAAAAAAAAACAAAGAGAGAAATATCCAAGCGGTCAGATCCATCCACAGCGATCCTCGGTGCTAAATCTTCAAAACAGGCAAGCGAATGTCCAATCCGTTATCAGCACTTTTAATTCAAATTACTTAACATCGGTTAATAAACGTCTCTTAGTTGAAATTTATTACATTTTTGATAAGAAGCCTTGTATTACTATTCATCCATACTTTTAGTTTTCTTTTGAATGCTTGAACATTTTTTATATTTTTTAAATCATTTGGAATTACGTTCAGAATTTTTGGCGCAAGATAGATATAGCATCGTTGGCCAATAGTCTTCATGCATCTAGGTGTTCGGTAAGTAATATCTCTGTTTCTGGTTGCGTAATCATGTTGCAGGAGGTTTACTGATATTTTTTTTGTCATTACGTGGGATAGGATTTTGATGGCATACAATTGTCCTACATCATGAACTTCGGCTAGCTTAAATAACTCGTGGCTTGAAAAGGAACGTGGTTTTCTGTGAATTAATTTCAAGACCCATTTTTGAATAACTTCCAATGGTCTCAAGTGGTTTCGGTAAGCTCCACCCCACGCCATAATACCATAGCTAATTTGTGTTTGAACCAATGCTTTGTAGAAAATTTTCAAATATTTACTGTTATCCAAATGAGCTCTTAAGTACTTGAATTTGAACAACAAGCCTCTTATTCTATTTGTGAGATTCTTGATGTGCTCATCCCACTTTAACTGTTGATCAATCGTCACTCCCAAATACTTCATATTTTTAGTTTCAACTATAGAAGTGTTGCCGTCAATCACAAGATTTCCCATACTAGGCAGATCACTAGAATAAGAGCTGAAGACCATATATTTTGTTTTTTCGATATTTAATGTGAGTTTATTACTTTTGAGCCATTTATTTATCCCCTGGAATTTTCAATAAGTAAATAGAGTTTACTTCTTGGTTTGAGGGTGGGATTCAAAACATTGTTTATTTCTATTTGTTTTTAAGATCTTGTCCAAGTTTCACTTTGTTGGATTTTTCATCTTTACCCATTCAGGTATAATGTTGGATAATCTTCTTTCAGTGAAGAAACCCTTGCATCCTTAAAAGAAGCAATTAAATTGGCTCAGGATGCAAATGATAATTTGTGTCTTCAGCATGCAATGGCATGGCTGCATAGGCTCACAATTAAACACAATGATAAAATAACTGAACATTCTCTTTTGAGTAGCTTCAGTTTGAGTATGTCTTATAGACCTACTACCACTATCCAGAACTGCTTGAAGATTTCTTCTTTGTGTTCATCGCAACCCTCAGAAATATTAGATGTGAGTATATTTAGAAAAAAATGTTTCTTCCTATATTTTTATTGAAAAAATGTATAATTTAATAGATGTCTAACTTTCATCATATCATAACTGATATTGTAAATTTGAGAAAAACATTTTTCATCTGGACAGAGTGCCTATCAATTCGTCCAAATTACTGTAATTTTTCAATATTTGGCCGAGAATGGTCTCAAACGATTAGTTTTGACTCACTGATGAAGAATCCTAGGTCAAATTTCACTCTGTCCGACCGTCAGCACGATTACGACCTAAAGCATTGAGTTACAAAGTTGAAAAATACTGAACTGATCGAATTAAAGCACGGAAATTAGTTGAAAAATACCGACTGGAAGACTTATGCAAAATTTTGTGAGAATTGCATTACTAGAAAATTTAAAAAAATTCTGTATCTCAGAAACTATCCGTCCGATATCGCTGAATTTTGCAAGAGCCTTCATTTTACATATGTTACAGTGAAGTTCTAGATTTGAACTCGATTCGATCTATATTGTAGAAGGTGTTGGGCAAATACAGAAAAATCACAAAAAAAAGTAGACCAGTTGTTTTGCTTGTTTGTACAGTCGAATTTATATTGTTGGAAGTATTGGGAATATTATTTTTTGTACAAGTGACTGCTCTGGCTATAAATTTGAACAGGCTCGCCAAAGCCCATGGCCACAGTGCTTTTCCAACTAGTTGTTATAATGATTCAACAATTTTTTGTGAAAATCTTTCAGGCTTTAGATAAGGCTGACATAACATATTACCAACACAATGATAGGGATTTGATCTCAAACAGCTACGCTATCAAATCCAGTCTATGGAAATTCTACGGAAAACCGGAAATGTCTTCTTTATGGAGTCACCTCACCTTATATTTGAATATAGGTAATGTCGCACCTACGAAGGCTAATTATGGTGAACCATTCTGTTTATCCATTTGTAATGTGGCATTGCATCTTTTGGGGGAAGGGAAATACAATTTGGCTTATTGTGCACTGAATTTTGTGAAACGAAGGTGAGTGGAATAAATTATAAATGCATGGATGTGGCACAACCCTTTTTTATATAAATTATAATTATTTCATATAAAATTATCAATAAATAAATATTTTTCCTAAAATATTGGATGAAACTTTCTATTTGATTCGTTACTTTACATTATTTGCATTTGAAGAACGATTTATAATACAAACTGGCTGCGCACTCGCCAGCCAGTCTGATATTGAACACACACAGTTGTGTATAATAGTATACATAGCTTGGACCTTGAAAAAGAGATTATTGTGTATTGCCAATGAAATGAACTGTCTTCCAGAAAAAAAATAAGTTCTATTTTTTCGGATGCAACAACTTCAAATGAAACTTTTCTGTTATTTGAATGACTTCTGCACATTGCTGTCAAAAAAAAATATAAAGCATGGTCCTTTTTATTCAGAATGAAACAATAATTTTTTTTTTTTTTTAAACAGTTTTATCGATAGTACCTATAAAAGAATGCCGGAATTAGGTTTAAATTTCAGGCTACTCAAAAATATTTCTTTGAAGAACTAAATATGTTCCAGGGACACTATTCCCAAGGCCCTTATTAGTGTTCGTCATTTTCTATTTTTGGCACTCTTGTTCTTCGGAACAGGGTGCTTATCAATTTGCCCAAAAGTCTGTAATTTTCGAATTTTTGACTGAAAAATGTTCTCAAACGTTTTGGTTCGACTCACTGATCAAGAATCCTTTGTTAAAATCCATTCTGTTCGGCCGGCCATTAACACGAAAACTCTCGAACAGAATGAGCTTGACAGTTGAAATTTTAAGAGTAGGTTTGGGAGATTAACTTCTTGGTTAAGCGTGTTATTGGGCAAAATTGGCCCTGGTGGTTTCGGAGTAACGAAAAAAAATTTTTTTTTTAAATTATAAATTTCAAATTGAATTTTTTTTAGATGCAGTTTCATCATAAGAATCCATTGATTGATATCATTCTCAACTCTAACAAATTAATACTTCCGGAGATATGATTTCTCAAAATTTCAATACTTAATCGTAATTTTATGAATTCATAGAATGCTATAATATTGATTTACTGACCTATGTTTTGATTTAATTCTTTATGATGCAGCTCTATCATAATAATCCATTGTACCATTCCCAACTCTGAGAAACCATTAATTTCGGAGATATGATTTGTCAAAGTTTGAACAAGAGCGCCAAAGCTCCACAGGGCTTTCCCACTTTTTATTGTACTTGTATGCTTTAACAGTTATTCAAGAAATCCTGATCTCCAGCGTATTCCCTGCATAGATAGGTCCTGTTGAATTATTCTTTATAGTTCTATAGAACTTGTCATATTATTTTGTAATGTTCTATCTGAATCGGAGAGTATGCCTACTTTCTCCTGGACGCCCTGTATATGGCACTTGATGATTTAACTGGTTTTAGAACATAGATTTATTTTCTGAACATCCATTTCTATAGCAATGGCCGTTATTATTTGAATTTTTTTAAATTTTGAATGGTTTACATTATAGATTTCCAGATGATCCAAACTGCCAAATATGGATGCTATGTGAAAATCTGTTTTATTTCCTTAGAGCTTTATATCATGAACAGTGGGATGAGGCGGAAGCTGCTGCCCGAAGAATGATGATAGTAGACAAATGGGAATCCTACCTTCGTCTTGCCGAATTGTATCTTTACAAAGAGGATCATAAAGAAGCCAAAAGATTCATTAATTTGATATTGGATAGATACAAAGATAACGATAAACATGAATTTAAAGGATATCAGTACGTTAGAGCTATGTTACTTCTGGCACAAATAGAATTTGCCAGTAATTTAGATGACTCATTACCGCCAGGTAAGTCTCATACTACATGTTAAAATTTTCTATGCATTAACGTTGAAGTATCAACTTCCATTATTAGATACTGAGTGGGTAGAACATTTCGATATGGGATTTCCTCAAGGATCAGTCCTTGGATTAATTTGTTTACCTGTTGTACATTCTTAGCATGAGATTTCTGGAGCTGAATTCGACACTGCTGTCAGTTCTATTTTTGTAACTGATTTGGGGTATTTGAGGCATATTATTATAAAAATAAAGAATCAAATTTTTCATCGCAACTCTATACAATCTACGATTGGTTTTGTTTAATAATATATGTAGGTATGTATTTTTGAATCTAAATTTTCCAGGAATAATGAATCTACTAAACGATATCCTCAATGAAACTAAGAAATACAGTCTTGATTATTACACTTCGATGGTTTACCTCATTATGGCCAACATGCAACTGAACATAGGAATACCAAAGCAAGCACTTGAGAACTTGGACAAATGCATGACTCAAATATTGGCACATGGTGGCTGCTATGATAGAGCAAGATGTTGGTTATTTTACATTAAAGCTTTAACAGCTGAATCTGACAGACTTATAAATAAGCAAGAAAGAGCTGAAGTTATAATGGAGAGGATACATATTCTAGATGAAGTGAAAGATCTTTTTAGGAGAGTTGAGGCCATATCTAGGGTGAAGGACGTTGTATATTTGCAGGTAAATGAGGGTTAAAAATTATAGTTGCTGATTAAAGCTACAGGTTGCCAAGTTCAAAAGTGGCATCTTCAGTATGTATTACGAATTTTTTCATCTGAAACTTTCGTCATAAATATTAAATTTATTCGGTTCTAGCATTGGAATAACTCACAATGTAGCAAACGCAGTACTGCTTTAATATCACATCAGTTCTTTTGTATTCCTTCTTTGACTCTTATTATTTAATTCTTCAACCTTAATTAATAATAATTACTCATATTATTAGGATTGCCAACTCTGAGCTATTGAAATAAAGGACATCAACGACTTGGGTACGGGGGGGCCTGTCAGAGGGACAAAGGATATAGTTTTAAAATAAAGGACGGTTGGCAACCCTACATCATTCCATTTCGTTTTTATATCAGTATTCTCAATAATCAAATTTCTTTCAAGGCGAAACTTTATGATCAACTTGGAATGAAGCAGGAGAGAAACAAACATGCCTTGGAATTCAGAACTTTGGATGAAGAGCATGTTACGAAAAATATGGAAACTTTGATAAGATATATCTAAGGAAAATGATAGTCTGAATACTTATAAGAATACCTGATTAGGTGCTTAGTATATTGTTATATAATATATGTGTTGTTTATATCTAACCCGCATACTTCATTAGGTACATGTTAGAACGAATAAGGCCTGTCGATATGGAATGGGCATCTGGCTGGCTTAGCTGAATAGTTGGTCAAAAAAAGGACATGTGGAGTTCAATGCTCAACGAGATTAAACTAAAATTATGAAATAATTTCACTTAAAAAGTTGATATCATTTGTAACGTAATGGTGAGAGGTTAGGTTAGGTATCAAATGAGTAAATTGCCTTTGTATTTCGAATTCAATATTTTTAGGCGATTAATTTAGGTTAATTAATTAACTATTATTTATTTCGAATAGATCTGGGATATGTTTCAGTAATCGATATTCAAATAAATATCCATCAGGGCCGAATCAGTAAAATAATGTTAAATTCTATGACAATCCTAGAATTCTATGCGGCAAGGTAGACGAATTGTTTTGACTTTTGACATTCACTGATGAGATTATTGTTTACATATTTAAGATATATGAAGAAAATATTGTAAAATATGCAATACATTGTATGAACTGATAATAATTGCTCAGGAAAGAAGGAGGTTCCCAGCGTTTGATCTTCCCGGTAATATAATGTCTCAGAATGAATTCACACTCAAATGCTCTGATACAAATTTTATTGCAAGACAAAAAAATACATTCCTTGCCCTATCAGAAATTGAGAAGACAGTGAATAGGCAAGAGCCTATGGAAATAGAACAACAACATGAAAAAAGGAATCCGAAAATTCATAAATCACAAACTAAAACATTCAGAGGTAGAGAAAGTATTTTCAAAACACCACAAGATCCTGTACGTAAAAATTTTCTCAAGAAACTTCCCGATTTCAAGAAGAATCCTCATAAATGGACTAAATATACATTGGAAGATGTAAAAGATGAAGATATATCCGACAAGGCAAATACGAAAGCTGCGCTATCATTTTTGAAAGAGTTGGAAAATAGAAACAAGATTGACGAAGAAAATCCCCCTGATAGTACAGGCGGCAATAAAATTATATTTAGAAGACCTATTAGTAATACTGTTTCGAAAGAAGAAACAGAAGATAAACCTTCATTCAGAAGTTCTAAGATCGTTATGCCTGAATATGTTGTTGGGCAAAAAATCAAAAAAGACAGGAAAAGTAAAAATAAGAAAGCGAACAAAGTCAATATAAATTTAAAGCTTGATCATCTTTATGAAGAAGATCAGGATGAATAGAACAAGTGTAAAATGAAATGTATATTGTAAATATATTAAATCACTTGACTTGATCAAATATAAATCATTTCACCAAACTCAAATTGGGATAGTAGACATTTCATTTTAAATGTCAAATTTCCTGAATTCTTGTTGCATTAATTTTGAATAACTCAAAATATTTTGACTACTATGTGGCGTAGAGTTTCTAAACATGCATAATCAATTCGCTACAACAATGTTATTGTAGTAAGACACAAGAGTTTCAGTGCTAATTAAATATGTATTAAGAATGAACCGTTATTTTCTTTTAATTTGAAGGAATTCAGAAAATAAATCACTGCAGATTCAAAGTCATCTCAGGATTTAACGAAAACCGCAAAGCATATTTTAAACTTTTCCCCGTCATATAATATAAACTGTACATTAAGTCGGGACACAACTATCAAAAGGGGCCCCAAAATACACCCCCATCTCAGAAATCCTGTCATCTCAACTTTTATTTTTCAGTCTCTTTTCAATCACGACTTTTTGTTTATGATTTAGAAGGTGGGATTTTAATAACTTGATATTAAAGATATCAATTTTTAAAAGTTGAATCGGGAACAGTTTTTCAAATATTTTAGCAAACAGAGATAGGAGACTGATGGAACGATTAGGGTTACCCGGCTGAGCCGGGTTCCTTTTTGCGTTCCGGTTCTAGGCGAACAGCGTGCAATCAGTATGCCCGAATTTTTGTAATTTTCGGATTTTTTGCTGAAAATGGTCTCAAATGATTAGGTTCGACTCACTGATGAAGAATTCGAGGTCAAATTCAATTTTGTCCGATCGGCCGTCCATTGCCACGATAACTTTAGCAGGGACATATATATTAGCGACTGGCAATTTTCAGGGTACGTTGCCCATCCGAATGCGAGGGTTAAGTTCGTTAATGGGCATAATCGGCCAGACGGTTTCGGAGTTATAGACCACATTAGTTAGGTTAGGCGGGAAATTCGAATTACGATCCATTCGTGGATCCGAGCACTGAATTCCCCATGCATTTCTGATGGACCTAAAATTTACGGGAATTTCTCGCCTGTTCTTAGATACTTTGGCTAATTTCTTAAGATTTATTTCGATTGAAATAGATTCAGTGAACCTTTCTAAGCAATCTAGAATCAAGTTTTCATAACAAAATTGTATATTTCCAAAATAATTAATAAATATAAAAGTGTTCACCAAATTCGATTGACGTATGTCTTAGCTCACTCGAAATCAGTCAAAAATAATAACATAACCCTAAATCGGCCTTTTAATGACGCACAAGAAAAGTCATCTACGACATACGGAAATCTTTCGAACTACACTGCCCACACAGCACACAATATTCAGGAAATATTGCCACAATATTGCAATATTTCAATTGCAGTTTCAATATTCCAGAAATATTGCTGGAATATTGTGTTTCAATATTACAGTTGCAATATTAAGAAATATTGCTGGAATATTGTATTTCAATATTACAGTTGCAATATTCAGAAATATTACAGAAATGTTACAAACTATAACAGTTTTCTACAAAGTTAAAACTTATAGTTTTGCGTATATTCCTATGAATATATGCATAGACATATTTATTACAAATCGCAACAGAAATGATTCAACATTACATGCAATGCTTTCTTTCGCTAGTTCGAGGCTTTACGCATCCTCTATCGTGTCGTGAAGCAGTCTGTTGTTACTTTACTTTATTAGTTCAGTTAGTTGTGAGTTTAATGTTTATTAAAGACTAATTGGCTCTAAATAATATAAATGCAGTGATAAGCTAATTTGATTATCTAAGGTATAATAGCTACAAGTTTATAGATCTCATTGATACAAAATTTTATATTTTTAGGTTATACCAACATCTTATCACAGCCCTATAAAGAGTAGGTTGTGATCTCATCCGTCTGATTTTCGAGACGTGCTTTTTATATACGTACAAAGGTAGAGTTGAACAGATCTATTGATTTGATTATCTATGTTTGATTATTGAACCCATATCGAAATGGTTAGCTCAAGCCAAATTAAGAGCCTCCAGGGAAGTGGAAAAAGTTAAAAAAAAAAAGAAATGTTGAATGTCCAGTAGAGAGCGAATAAAGATATTAATTGTGCCTACTATTTTTTTATGTTAGTTGAACCTATACCACATCTCATGAAATAACAGAAATATTTCTGCAAGAATCCTGAAATATTTCATATATATTTTGCAATATAACAAAAATATTACAGAATAATTCTACAGTATTGCAGGAATATTTCAAAAAATAAGTCTGCAATATTGTGACGTTATAGGATAGAGAGCATATATTTGAATATTTCTGCACCAATCCTGAAATATTTCATATATATTTTCCAATAAAATAAAAAATTGCATAAACAATACAGAATAATTCTACAATATTGCAGAAATATATCGAAAAATATTTCTGCAATATTGCTATGTTAGGTTATGGGGCGGACATTCGAATGTTTCTGCAATATTCCTGAAATATTTCATATATCTTTCGCAATATAACCGAAATATCTCAAATATTTCCGAAACATAATCCTGCAATATTTCAGAAATGAGTCTGTGCTGTGTGGGTGGTTTCAATTTTGATTTAAGGATAAATAGAAGTAGATATTAATGTGGAAAGAACATGAAAACATGCACTAATGATGAAGGTACCCAATACTTGATGTCTCTGTACTAACATTCTCTTTTAAATAGGGTGGTTTCAGTTGAAATTCCATGTGGAAAAATTTGAATATGGATCTCCCGCCAAGAGAATGATTCTAACCTAACTAACGTGGTCTATACCCATCTGTAGTTTTGTTGTTATTTCCTCAAAAACTCAGAAAATGCACATCCGATCAAACTGTAACTTGGTATTTAGTTGTAGAATGCTGACCCGCAAATTTGTGCGAAATTTCATCGGAATCTGATA
The DNA here is from genome assembly GCA_937662695.2 of Halyzia sedecimguttata. Lineage (NCBI taxonomy): Eukaryota > Metazoa > Arthropoda > Insecta > Coleoptera > Coccinellidae > Halyzia > Halyzia sedecimguttata. The sequence continues at coordinate 10,322,697 of OW569411.2, read as the reverse complement.
ACTAGGAAAAAAAATATAAATTTGTTTAAAAAAAAAATAAAATTTTCTTTTTTCAGAAACTATCCGCCGTATTCACAAAGCATTCAATCTCCGTTAAGTCCTAACTGAGGTCCTCAGTTAAGGATAAATAAGAATCGCAATCGCAGTTTAAGTGAAAATTAACGTGAAACAGGCCTGTTTCAGCACCGTTTCATACGTTAACAGAGGTTGTGATTCTTATTTATCCTTAACTGCGGACCTCAGTTAGGACTTAACGGAGATTGAATGCTTTGTGAATACGGCGGAATATCTGCTAGATTCTGCTGGAATTCCGCACAAACCTGCAGAGTGCCATTTTACAAAAGAGCTGTGTTTAATTTCTTTGGAAATATGCCCGGAGTAAATGACCTTTTAATTATTAGTATATATAGGGTACCGGACTACTGGAGACGTTGCATTATCAAGTGAAGTAAATTTTTGATTACACTAATTGATCAGTTGATGGGACGTCCATCATATCCAAGATGGGTGTTTTTCAAGCGAATAGTTTTGACTCACTGATGAATAATTATGTGTCAAATTTGATTCTGTCCGGCCGGCTGTTACTACGACAACTTTCGAACGGAAAGAGATATCGAAGTAAAATTTTCAGGGTGTAGGTCCAAATGCAACGGACGTTATTGGACATAATCGGCCCAATGGTTTCCGAGTACCTTCTAAATTTTGTTTTCAAGTAATACAGATCCGATAGAATTTGAACTTGGTAACTAGTACGAATATGAAATTTGGTGAAGATCGTATCACTAGAAAATTAAAAAAAAAATCATTTATCTCACGATAACTTGAAAACGGAAACAGATGTCAACATGTAATTTTTAGGGTGGATTGCGCATCCGAATGCGACATTTGTGAGTTTGTTAATAAGGATAATCGCCTATTCGGCTGAACGGTTTTGAAGTTGTACTCATCTGAAATGTTATTGTTATTTCCTCTATAACTCAAAATATACAAATCCGATCCAATTTAAAACTCGGTAATTACTTGTAGAAATATCGTGAATATCACTAGAAAAAAAAATTATATTTTAGAAATGCATCAGAATCCGCTGAAGTTCCGCACATCGATCGACCATTTTACAATCGAGCAAATTTCAGCTCGATCGACATCGTATGAGGCGTGAATAGGCAATGGAATATGCGTAAAAAAGCTCCTGACGTGACGTCAGTGCTTTTCTCAAATTTTTGACAGAAGATGTAACTCTACAAAAGTAACTACACTCTTGTCCACTACAGTTTTTGTCGTCTGACATACCTATGTTTCGGAAACAAAGTTTCCATCTTCAAAGACGAAGCGTTACCAAAGCATGCAATCAATTTCTACATTCCAGTGGGTTGACAATATATGCCCTTAGTCATTAACCAATTAGTGAAAATAATGGGTTGTTAATAGGGGTTAGATCATTATTGAGTAAAATATCCTTTCTCTTATACATTTCGATACCTTCAAGCAAGGGCGTAGCCAGGAGGGGGTTCAAATCACCCCCGAAATGTTGTTTTCCTCTTAAAAAAAATGTTGCTACAGAAAGCGGCCCTTACACCCCCCTGCCCTTATAAAGTCAATTACCAAAGTTTTAAAACCCCCCCGAAATTAATTCCTGGCTACCGTATGATACCGTATGACAATTTCTGGTTGTTTGCCCGACGTAACACTTGTTGTAATCTAAACATTTAATTACATATATACCCGATATTAACATGTCCGGAGTTTTATCAAATGTATTTCCTAGAAGTTGTTTGATTTTCGTGGAAGTTTTGAAATCCAGTTCTATATATTAACCTTTTTAAAAATATTCTGGAGTTTGTTGTTTGTTTTCGGATACAACGTGAAAGCGTGGAAACCTTTTACCGATCTTCATACTACTGATATTCTACTTTCTGAAGAGTTTGGAGGCTATTAAATCTATTTACCAACCACTTGGCAAGATTGTAGGTAGGCGAATTCAGATTTGAGACAATCGGTCTCATTTGTTTTCCGGGTTTGTGAATTTTGGGCAGACAATACATTTTCGGTAAATTTGGATTTTTTATTTTTAATTTGTATTTGTCCTGCTCTTTCAATGTAGTTGCGCATTTTTTTAATGTATCTCTAAATTGTGTAACGCATTTATTCAAAGGGTTAGATTCAAGTTCCGGATAAGGCCCTTCACTAATGAGTTTATTCACCGACGTCACGTAATCCGTTTTCAAAATGATAACAATTCAGTTACCTTTGTCTGACTCCAAATAAAAGCAAGGTTTATGTTTGAGCGATTTAATAATTTTGTTATGGTATTTGGTTGGGATGTTTGCATGTTTTCAAGGAATGAAGAAACGATTTGCTTTCCGCTCGAGCAATGTTTTGATCTTGATATGGTCTAAAAATTGCACTTCTACTTCCTCGATTAGGTTTTCTAAATTTATATTTTTGGGGTATAGGCTATACTTCAGACCCTTACTTAAGAACTCATGTAAGTTGTATAGAGTCATTTGAGATCATTTTCGGCTCAAAATTAAAAAATTACGGACATTTGGGCAAATCGTAAGCGCCCTGAAATGAGAGCTCAAAAACCGTATGAAAACAAATTATCCCATTATTTGGTGTCACATATCATTATCGAAAAAAAATCAGAAATGCACAATGACGAAACGTTAAGCCGGCTGGTGTTTTTATTCCGTATTTGTTCAACGGTCGCAATGCACTGGAAACATTTGTGTCAGGGTAGCCATCTAAATCTTCCATAAACATACGGGAGTGAAAGTTGACAACTTGTTATATAAGTCTCTTGGCTTTTCCATTCTCAGCAACCTTCCATGCGAAATTCAAGGTACTTTCGGCTGATGTGCTTAGCACTTGATTGTCATCAATGTGGGACTTTGAAATGGAAACGAAGTGGAATTAAAAAAATGGGTTCAAGCCCTGTGGACAGGAGCTTTCTGGCGCTCTAGTTCAAACAGACAAATTATATCTCCGAAAGTATTGGTTTCTCAGTGTTGGGAATTATATCAATGTATTCATATAATAGAACTGCATCCTAAAGGAAATTCAATTCAAATAATAGTTTATTTATCAAGATTAAATGAGCAATCATGAGAATGAGAAAAGCACCATGGAAGAAATCAAATTAAATCTGGCCAATTTTGCCCAATAACGAACTTAACCGAGATATTCATCTCCCTAAACTACTCTGAAAATTTCAACTACCTACCTCATTCCGTTCGAGAGTTATATCTATGTCTATGGATGAAAAGCAGTCTCACTACTCTCAGATCTCTTACTTCATGTTCAGTTCCGAAATGTAAGAATTTTCTGAGAAAAACTAATTTGGGAGCAAACAACTGAGATTTTTCTCACTTCGCTCACAATTCTTCGACTGATTAGATAATGTCTCAGGAACATCATTTGACATTATGACAATTCATATTCATACATAGAATAATATCATTCTGTGACAACGTTGAAATACGATTTATTATTGAAATTTTGAAAAATCATATCTCCGAAAGTATTAGCTTGTTAGAGTTGAAAATGATATGAATGGATTCTTATGATAAAACTGCTTATTAAAAAAAATTTGATTTGGAATTTGTTTCGTAAAAAAAAATTTTTTTTTTTGTTACTCCGAAACCATCTGTCCGATTTTGCCCAATAACGAACTTAGCCGAGATATTCATCCCCCAAACCTACTTTGAAAATTTCAACTCTCTAGCTCATTCCGTTCGAGAGTTATCGTGCTTACGGCCGGCCGGCCGGACCGGCCGGACAGAATGAATTCCGACCACGGATTCTTGATCAGTGAGTCGAACCAAATCGTTTAAGACCATTTTCATCGAAATATTCCAAAATTACAGACATTTGGGCAAATTGATAAGCACTCAGTTCCGAGGAACTAGAGCGCCAAAAAAAATCTGCTCAATATGTATAGTTTCCGCGTTATTATCAAATGTTGGGTTTTAGCACGCATGTGTTATCAATGATTGATAATGACAACCGATTATATAGATTTCGGTAATTTCATAGGAAATATGTATCCAGTTTAGGGCTGGTCACAATTTATCACTTTTATAGCACCAATAAACTGTAGGTATAGATTAGGAAAATATGAGTAATAGGAAATTACATACTTTCCCACTTCCTTATCTTATTCCTTGATTCAATTTTGCAAGAATGCAGTAATGTTTTAAGCAAGTGGAATGCATAGTAGAATATAATTGAAGTCTATAATAACTTTAAACTCAGATGGAATGGGATTATTAGAAAATTAGGACCATCAACTGCATATTGTGCATATGATGAATCAATTTATTGATTCAGCATGTATCATGTCTAATAACAAAGAGCGAAATATTCGTCGATTAAACATAAAATGTGGATCCAAACTATAGCCACGTCATCGCCCAAAGCGCATCCAAAGAGGAAAGTGTCGTTCAGGGCAGATACGTACCGGTTCCATGCTTGTTAGCAATCATCAGCGTACCATAGCCACTAAATGCCATAAAAAATACAGACCCGATCGAATTGAAACTTGCTTAACTAGCTAGTTGTAGAATATCGACATAAAGACGTGTGTGAAATTTTGTGAGGACCACACCACTAGAAAATTAAAAAAAAAATTACGAAAAAGTATTATGTATCTCACGATAACTTGGGAAAGGAAAAAGATAGCGATTTCCAATTTTCAGAGTAGGTTGCGCATCCGAATGCAACAAATTGTTTTGATCTGAAATTTTGTTGTTATTTCCTCCTACTACTCAAAATATATAAATCTATTCCAATTAAAATTGAGTTTTTCCGTATTTCAAATCCAATAGAATACATATGCGAACATAATTGAAAATTCTGTGATCTGTATGTCATTAAAATGGTATGAAATGTATTCATATATCATAAAATCCGAGAAAACGGTATATATCGATGCTAAATTCGACTAAGAGTGTCCAATAGAAGTGAGTAGACAATAGAACATGCACGCAAAAGCTCCTGATTTCAAGTCAATGCTTGTATTTAGATTGAACGTTAGTATAGTAATACATTAATTCTTACTTTTACACGAATCCATCGATAATATTCTGGGATTTTTTCAACAATTAATTAATTAATCGATAGAGTGAAATTTTCGTTTGATTCCACGGTGATATACCTACAATTTTTTACCAAGTTTCATAAGTTACCAATTTTATTTCGAATTTTACATTCATCAAAACTGAAAACTGAACGTTACAAAATTGTAAGATTCCTGAAATATTATTATTTGAGTAAATAATGAACAGTCATAAACATATTTTCTGAAGCTATACATTCAAGTGGATAAGGGACAAGTTACGACTATATTTATGTGAGATAACTGAGATAATAATGGAAAATCCGATTGATAAGGAAGATATGTACAGATGAGTCAATAAGATATTTGATGATTTTATTCCTTCATTGTGTAAATACCATGCTAAAAGTCGAATACTATTCCATTTTCAAACGACTTCAGATATAGTTCTTAGGTAAATGTAAACAATAGGATAAATGCAAGCCAACGATATTGATGAATAATGACAACGATTATATTGTTTAATTGATTGGGAAATATAGAAAACGAACTATGAATTGGACAGATGCGGAGTGTATGAGAGATCAATAATTCAAACGTTTTCCGTGATAATTTCCAATTCCCATTTTTCCGGAGATCGAAAGTATAAATTCCTTTACATTCAAAGCTAAAGATCTAAACGGAATATTAACGTTATAATCTATAATTTGCGGTGAACCGTCATAAACTTAAACTACTATTGAATGATTTTACGTAGGTGGGTACTCAAAGAGCTCAACGATCGGTTGTGTCATGTATACAGGGGCGGCTGCTGAGGAAGGGCAGCGGGGCGCCGCCGTCCCTAAAAAAATGACGTAGCTATATAAATAAACAATTAATTTGTATATTTCATATTCATGCTCTTCAAACTGGATTCAATTAATAAAATTGAAACATTTTTACCTAGCGATCATTTATATTTCACAATAATTACATTGGCATTAAGCGGACGCATAGACAAGGTATATTATGCCCCCCCCCCCCCCCCCCCCCCCAATGTGGAACGGAGTTGGAAAATTTCCATAACAGTTGGAGAAATTCCGGAGGAGTTTGCAAATTTTCAACACAGTTGGAAAAATGTCGAAGGAGTTGGACGGAGTTTGCAAATTTTCATAACAGTTGGGAAAATTCCGAAGGAGTTGGCAAATTTTCAACACAGTTGGAAAAATTTCGAAGGAGTTGGACGGAGTTGGCAAATTTTCATAACATTTGGAAACATTCCGAAGGAGTTGGCAAATTTTCAACACAGTTGGAAAAATTTCGAAGGAGTTGGACGGAGTTGGCAAATTTTCACAACAGGTGGAAAAATGCCGAAGGAGTTGGCAAATTTTCAACACAGTTGGAAACATTTTGAAGGAGTTGGACGGAGTTGGCAAATTTTCATAACAGTTGGAAAAATTCCGAAGGAGTTGGCAAATTTTCATAACAGTTGGAAAAATTCCGAAGGAGTTGGCAAATTTTTAACACTGTTGGAAAAATTTCGAAGGAGTTGGATGGAGTTGGCAAATTTTCACAACAGTTGGAAAAATTCCTAAGGAGTTGGCAAATTTTCAACACAAATGGAAAAATTTCGAAGGAGTTGGACGGTGTTGGCAAATTTTCATAACAGTTGGAAACGTGTCGAAGGAGTTGGAAAAAAATTTGAAGCAGTTGGAAAAATTTCAATGGGGTTGGAATATTTCCGAAAGAATTGTCATAAAATGTGAAGGAATTTGACCGCCTGACCAGACAAATTCAAAGCCCGCAGATAATAGCGACGGGATAAAATGGAATAACACCATGTAAGATGTAGGTACCCTTGTACACACTCTGTTGCCGTAAATTCAATATTCAATAGTTTTCGGCACAATGTGTGTAGCCAGCAAAAAACAATATTTATCATAATATTGCATTAGTAGTATTTGAACACATAAATTATATATTATTTTCTTTTGCGTTATCCCAATGCGGTACTTGAGTATGTCATAAAACAAACCATCTGGTACCAATTTGAGCTGCTTCTCGCTGTCCAGCGGTATTTTGAACATCTTCTATTTCTATTGAATTTAGCAACGTAAATATACCCGGTGGCCCACCACAGACGCGGAGCTCGTTTTGAGGGAGTAAATTAAGATATTTTGAGATTATTTTTTTGTGATGTGTGTAGGGTGTTCAAAAGCATTAAAATTATTTTCCAACATACAGGGTGTTCTAAAACAAAGACATAGGTCAAAGTTACATTTTTTAAATGTAACACCCTGTATTTGACCTCAAAAAAGGAATGGCAAGCTCTAATTATGATGGTCATTGTTGTAGAATGCCAACGCGAAAATTCGTGAGGATCGGATAAGTAGAAATTTTTTAAAAAATCATTGAAAAAAATTTTATTTATCAGAAATTATTCGTACGACATCGCTGAAATTTTGCGAGAGCCTTCGTAACCTAACTCTACTACCAAGTTCCAAGTTTGAACACGATCGGATCTATATTGTTGGAGTTCCGAGCAGCCTTGTGTGAATTCAGTAGCTGGATGGATGACCGTTGCCTCGGTAACTTTCAAACGAGATGAGATATGGACTCAGGGTAGGATGCGCTTCCGAATGGGAGGGTTTAGTTCGATTTCGAGCACAATCGGTCTAATGGTTTCGGAGTTATACCCACCTGGAATTTTATTTCCTCGATAACTCAAAAAATATAGACTCGATCGAAATGAAGCTTTGTAACTCGTTGTAGAATATCGACATAAAGACGTATGAAAAATTTTGTGAGAACTGTACCTACCCATAGAAAATTTTTTCTATTGGGCGTATGTTCTATGGTCCATTCTCTTGTATTGGACACTCTTCATCAAATTTACCATAGTAAACTCCACTAAGAGTGTCCAATACAATAATCGAATTTACCATAGTAAACTCGATTAAGAGTGTCTAATACAGGAGAATGGACAATAGAACATACGCGAAAAAGATCCTGACTTCACGCCAGTGCTTGAACCAATTTTTTCATAATAAATTTGGATTATTTGTAAACGTTTTTGAAGCGTTTACCTTTCCATGATTAAATGGTAGACATTGACAAATACAAATGTCAATGTCACAAATAAAAAATAGCTGCCGTGCGTGAGTCAATTTGAAAATGGGGCGTTGATAGAAATATCCGTTATTTGGAGACATGGGGGCGGCTAAATAGTATCCTGACGCGGGCGGCTATACACTAGGAAATGCCCTGCAACTTACCCTAAAAATTTCGAGGGGCGAACTATTTCCTTTTGGAAGTTCATGGCAACAGACAGAATCGAACTTGACCTCGAGTTCTTCATCAGTGAGTCGAACCTAATAGTTCGGGATCATTATCGGAAAAAAAATTCGAAAATCACAGACATTTAGGCAAAATAATAGCATGATGTTCCCTGAAACAAGCGCGCAAAAACCGATGAATTAAATATAGAACCACATGATTTCATCCCATGACAAAGCAACCCCTCTCACCTAACAACTGAAAAATACATCCTTTTAAGGAAGTAAAGGGTGAGTCTCCTTCAATATGTTGACCAGTTTATACACCTGATATCGTCGGCGCATTCTCAGAGGCAGCGCTGGATGTCCATATTATTCAAGAATGGAATCAAGACACAATTCACCGTGAGTCGCTGTATTGCTAGTACTTACACTGTCGAAGGTAACGGGTGTATCCTCGAGTGTACGATCGTTTTTCCATAGCCGGTTTCTGAAGATTAGTGTGTGTTGAGTTCAAATTGTACAATAATGGCCACCAACAGAGCTACCAAAAGTGGATTTGCAGCCGAGGCCCAAAGAAAGGTGAGAATATGAGACTCCTCTTACTTGTATAGCAACAGATGAGTATTCAGGTGGTCTAGTATTGAAATATTAGGGTATTTGTAAAATTGTACTTACGACGTTGAGGACTTTAGTATCTAATGATGAGGGAAGCAATATTCATCAGTTGTGATCAGAAGAAATTGTAATATCTGGGTACGATTCTTAAAATGTGGCATTCCCTCATCATCATTTATGCCAGTTGGCAATCGGTAACCACTTTGAAGGTGAGCTAAGCGTATACCTTGTCTATGGCTAAGCGTTCTATGCACAGACTTCAGAGGAGCCCGATGCATGGCGTTGAAAAACTAGTATTTTTTATCTACTTCGATGCATCATTAATGAAAACATTCTAGTTCAGACTTCGTCAAGATTTGTTCCAACAAAAATTGTTTTGTTCTAAGTTTTTCAAATCGATAGGGGGAACTTTTCTTTCTATTTTGACGAAAGATGCTTTGTTATAATTTTTGAGATCTTCACGAGAGTGGAGAAATATCCGGATTTCTGCTATGAAATTCTAAGAATTCTTTGATGATGAAATACGTGAGTCGGCGTCTTCTATCATGCAGAATCTATCGTTAGGAGTCAGTCATTTCTCAGAATTATGACCTTGAATCGCAGACAAACACTGACTACTTTAGAGGAGTTCCTTCCCCACCTTATAACATAGAAGTATGCATACCTAAAGGATGTAATAACAAAATCCAGAACCTGTCATTTGAAGAAGGATCCACGGGTATCGAAATGTCTGTTTGGCTTGTCTTTACAGTATCTATTTAAGATTTTATTTAAATTTTAATGAATTGGAAAAGACTACAGTATTCACGATCCAGTTAGGTCAGTTAAACTTAGTTTAGGTTACTAAGCTAAATATTTCATGATATACAGGGTATACATCAGGATTGCCCGACACTACGTGACTCTTTCCCAGGTGTAAATAAAGTATCTATATAAAGACGAGTCAGGAGTGCTTTAATTCTTTTCCTACGACGCCCCCCTGCGAATATAATATGTGCCTCCAAATGGTACTCCCATAATTCAGTTTTTTTGTGATAACTTCCGAACGACTCAACCGATTCTGGAAATTTTTCGAATTTGAATCAATAAAAATATCAGTATTGATTTGTTCCAACCACCTTTGGTTGGAGATATCGGTGAAATTCCTCCATTTATGTATTTTGTTATTAATTCTGCAAAAAAAAGGTATTCCAGTGCAACCTTTAGAAAAAGCACCGTTTTCGAGTTACAAGCATTGTATGATTGTTTCGGAGTAACGAAAACAAAAAAAATTTTTTAAATTACAAATTTTAAATTAATTTTTTTTTAAGATGCAGTTTCCTCATAAAAATTCTTTGATATCAATTCCAACTTTAACAAGCTAATCTTTTCGGAGATATAATATTTCAAATTTCAATAATAAATCGTACTTCTTTGTTTTCGCGGAATGCTATAATTATTCTATCTATGAATTATTATATGATCTGAGTTCATATTCGTACATGTCAACTTATTTTTCTATAAGAGTCATGTCAAATTCATTTCAGATATCGTAGAATTATGAGGATTATAATATATCATACTTTTTGGTGATATTTTAATGCCCGAGGATAATCCATATGATGATGGAAATATATACTTCGATAAGTTAATCGGATTGGGTTCAGAATACATCCAGTAAAAACAACACTCAAATATTGGCTATGTTTCAATTGATATAATATAATTTTCGGAGGGGATTTGAGGAATGAATATCTCTGATAAGTTCGCGGCTTGGGATTAATCATTTTGGCACTCTTGTTTTTTTTACACGACACTTTTGTAATTTAATTTCTTTAATGATGCAGTTGTATCATAAGAATCCATTGATATTATCATTCCCAATTCTAAGAAACAAATATTTTCGGAGATATGATTTGTCAGTTTGAACAAACGCGCCAAAGCCCCAGCCACAGGGCTTTCCCACTTTTATTTTTCATCACGTTTCGACATATTCAAGTGTTGAACCCGTTTGGAATGCCATATTCGACGCTAGTAATCCTTAATTCTTGCCCTTGGCTCAGACTACCACTTTTCACTCTTCGAATAGGTGAAGTTGTCATAATTGAGGGTAACAAACCAATCTTTGCAGTGAAAGGACAGGAACAGAAACAATTCTTAATAGATTGCTGATATTTCGATTATTTGTTTGATCTTCCTCAGGGCTTTCTAATCGAATTTTAATTTCCCATCCAATTCGATTAGAAAGCCCTGAGGAAGATCAAATACATGGTCGAAATGTCGGCAATCTATTAAGAATTGTTTCTGTTCCTGTCCTTCCCTTTGACTATAGAAATTTCTATAGTCTAAGGTCCTTCCACTGCAAGGATTGGTTTGTTTATATAATTAAGAGGACACTATACGGTTAAAAAAAATTGGTTGAAGCCCTGTGGACAGGAGCTTTGGCGCTCTTGTTAAAACTTTAACAAATTATATCTCCGAAAGTATTGGTTTCCCAGAGTTGGGAATGATATCAATGGAATCTTATGATAGAACTGCATGATAACATGAAATAAATTAAACAAGAATTCATTGATATCATTCCCAACTCGGAGACACCAATACTTTCGGAGATATATTTGTCAAAGTTTGAACAAGAGCGCCAAAGATCCTGTCCACAGGGCTTTCCCACTTTTTCAATTTGGCTTCTGTGCGCCAATTCTCAAGAATTTTCGTAATTATTTTCAAAAACGTAGGTCTATGACTCATCTCATGTTGGATTTATATAACGTGCGTTCAAAAAAATTCGTGGTCAAGTAGGTAGGTTATGAAATTTTAAAACTTGCAATGTCTGAACTACGTTGAGACGCAGAATATTGACGTTCAAAATTAGCCTACTTGACCACGAATTTTTTTTAACGCACGTTACATCAGGAAATTATAATTAGAGTATTCTATAAAATCATATAGAATTGAAATTTATATTATTGAAATTTTGAAAAATCATATCTCCGAAAGTATTAGTTTGTTATAGTTGAGAACGACATCAATGGATTCTTATGATACAACTGCATCTTAAAAAAATTTGAATTTAAAACTTGTAATGTAAAAAAAAATATATTTTTTTTACTCCGAAACTACCTGGCCGATTTTGCCCAATAACGAACTTAACCAAGATATGTATCTCCTTAACCTACTCTGAAAATTTCAACTGTCTAGCTCATTCCGTTCGAGAGTTATCGTGTTAACGGCCGGACGGACGGACGGCCGGACAGAATCAATTTTGACCATGAATTCTTGATCAGTGAGTCGAACCATATCGTTTAAGACCATTTTCAGCCAAAAATTCCAAAATTACAGACATTTGGGCAAATTGATAAGCACTCTGTTCCGAGGAACAAGAGCGCCAAAAATTGAGGGTAACCTTAGGATCACGTTCTCCATCATAAAAATTATTTAGGTACTCTACACATTCCTTACTTTTCCCTTATCGGAAATTGGCACGTCCCATTTACACACTTTCTGTTCGACCTCATTTTCATGTAACAATAATCATCAAAATACACCATACATATTTATATTTCACGTTATGACTCCTGAGCAAATATTGTTAATATTTCGCGATACGTGATTCTTATTACTGAGATGAATTTAATTTTCCAGTCGCATGCGGTTGAAGGCCTTCTCCAAATCGATAAAACACAGGAACACAGGCATTCCTAATTATTCGAGACAGTAGGCCAAATGCGGGCAATTGTCCCTATTTAAAAGAGGAGGAATAATTCCATTAATATTAATTCAAGCAACTCGCTCATTGTACCATAAGAAAATGTGGAGGCACAGATCAATTTTCAATGTTATTTGTCTGAAATAAATGCATAGAATACATGGTGCGGACACTCTTTGATATATTTTCGGCTGAAATGCGGTAATAATAATATTTACAGGTTTTCCAACGAAAACTTAACACCTCTATTTCCAACTTTAAAATCCGTAACTTCAACCCCGTCACGGGGGTTTTGAATAATAACTGTATATACAGTGCGTTTCAGAAAGTACGCACCAAGAGAAAATTTTCTCGCCTGTATAGTCTATTGAAATTTGGGTTTTCGGGAAAGTTGGTGCTCAAGAAACGATGATTTTTGACATATATGTCATTGATCTTGTTACTCTGCAAGCCTGTCGAAATTGACATTTTTTTTAGAAAAATTACCAAAAGACGCAGAAATCAAAACAATATCAAAAAGTGTCTGAAATAAATGTTGCTCAGAATTTCATTTTGTACCAATCTGCCAAATTTAATAGTGAAAATTCAGAAATTTTTTGATATTGATATTTTGATGACAGCACGTAAGTGGCAGCTGTGGGCTTTGCAGAAATTTCAAAAATAATTCGGAATGTAATTCCAATGCAAGAGACATTATCACAATTCAAATAAAGTTAATATTAATTTAATGTTCCTCATAAATTATGATTTCTATAGTGAAAGCCTCACAATCTTGGTGCAAACCGAATTATACTTGAGAAATTTAATGCGCAAAGAGCTAATATGTCGCAATTATTCTTGGAACATCATAAGAAATTAAATTCTTCGATTTTATATCTGAAGAATAATTCTCCAAACCCTGTAAAAACGCTTTCGAAAATATTTTCTCAAATACTCGCTCAAATACCACTAAAAAAGCAATACAGACCTCATCTAAAACAAAGATACCTGTGAAAATGAAATCGAGTTGACAGGCAGATAATTTCTTATGATGTTCCAAAAATAATTAGGTAGATTTTAGCTCTTTACGCATTTAATTTCTCACGAATAATTCGGTTTGCACCAAGATTGTGACAAAACGGTATATGTTGATGCTACATTCGATAAAGAGTGTCCAAAAGAGGTGAAGGGACAACAGTGCTTGAACCAATTTCTAAAGTTGTCATGTGCTACGAATCTTCTATGAAACATCATTGAAAACTTCAGGATTATGACATTCCAAAGTAGTTATATTTTCCACGGTCTCTACTACTTGGATCCTGCTTCAGCATTAATTACTATCAACAATTGCGAAATGGATGAAGTTATATTCCCAAAATGAGTCATATTTTCATTGGACATGTATTGTGTACCAATATACATATGAGAGTTTATAATGTGTTCTGTTTATTGTTTCGTTATAGTCCATAAAATTGTGGAACCGAATTACCTGAGCTAAACCTAAATTGACAATAATACGTCTATGGACAAAACATGCAGTGAGATTTATGTCCAATGAAGTGAGATCTTCACCAAGTTGTGCTCAGGCTACAAGTAACAATTATTTTTTAAGTTATTTATCCTTGATCGCACACATGATTTAACTTCCTATATTTGCGGAAGGAATTCATCTTCCCACGCATAGTTCGTGGTATTGGTGAAGAATAATGAATAATTCTGGACCAAATGTTGTAAATCATGCACTCAACAACTAAAAACTTCACACAAATGGTGATTATTTGCTCATCAAAATTCCCTGATTCTCTCTATTGTTTGTGGGTTTTCGACTTACATGTCTCTTAACATAGAAGTACAATTTATTATTGAAATTTTGAAAAATCATATCATCGAAGGTATTAGCTTGTTATGCCGTGTCCCGACAGGTGTAATATAACGCATAATGTAATGCGTAATGTAAGGCGAATTCTCCGTGTGGACGGTAGACGAGCGTTACATGCAATGCTCGTGGTACCGTCCACACGGAGAATTCGCCTTACATTACGCATTACATTACGCGTTACATTACACTCGTCTGGAGTTGAAAATGATATCAATGGATTCTTATAAAGAAACTACATCTTAAAAAAATTGAATTTGTAATTTGTAATGTAAAAAAGAATTTTGTTTTTGTCACTCCGAAACCATCACGCCGATTTTGCCAATAACTAACACTTAACCGAGATATTCATCTCCCAAATCTACTCTGAAAATGTCAACTGTCTAGCTCATTCCGTTCGAGAGTTATCATGCCTACCATTTTCATTAAAAAATTCGAAAATAACAGACATTTGGGCAAATTGATAAACACTCTGTTCCGAGGAACAAGAGCGCCAATAAGCACTGACTTGAAGTCAGCATTCTTTGGTGTACTTGTTCTCGTTGACCAATTTGAATTGAATGATTAGTGCATCAAGCTCATAGTGTAGTGCTAGTCAAACAAGTGCTTTTTAGGTAAAAAAAAAATTGGTTCAAGCAATGACGTGAAGTCAGGAGCTTTTGCGCGTATGTTCTGTTGTCCATTCTCCTGCATTGGACACCTTTTATCGAATTTACAATGGTAAATTATGTTGTCCATTATCCTGTATTGGACACTCTTAATTCGAATTTACCATGGTAAATTCGAATTTGTTATAAACAAATGAATTATCTCTTTGTATTTTTTTTCTTTTTCTATTGAAAAAACAAAAACAACCATGTATTATTTAAAAAAAATTTTGAACAAAATATTCAATAAAAAATATAAATAATATTTTTTTTCATATAAAACATGGTGGCTTTTGTTTTTTTAAATAGAGAAAGAAAAAAATACAAAGAGATAATTCATTTGTTTAAAACAAATTGTTTATTAAATATACAATGAAAATTTAAATAATAATCGAATTTTTTTTTATATCAATAACCAAGATGAATAATGATTTTCAAAAGAAAATGGTTCCTTAAATTTCAACAAGTGGTAAAAAAAATCGTTATTTAACAAATGCGTTTTAATAATAATTTTTTCAAGAAACGGTTTTTTTTAATAATTATTTTCATCAAGTAATATGTCATCGAAAAAAAATTTCTAAATGATCTCATAAACAACGCATTTGTTTATAACAATTTTTCAAACAATAGGAGATAAAAATTATTAAAAATCATTTAGTCTAAGTAGCTTCGAGCTACGAAAAGGGATTAATAGTAAAATCATAAAAAAAAAAGCTTTTTCAATGTTTAATGAAGCTTTATAATTTTTCACCTAATTAAATTGAATAACAAAACGAAAATCAACAATTTTTCCAACGGGAATCTATTCTGAGATCTTTGGAAAATAGCTCCACGAAAGTTAAAAAATTCTCAGATTTTAACAATTATTGCACTTGCAGTGTTAACATTCGTGCTACAAAAAATTGTTAATTAACTAATGGATAACTAATTGAAAAATCGGGTCAAATAGTGCTGAATTCACGTCATTGCTTTTTCATATTTTTTCAAATTCATTCTTATGACAATGATACTTTATATTCTAAATATGTTGGATTCGAATCCATCGAGGATTTTCGGAGATAACAGTTTGTTCTAGATTCAAATACGCGAGGTTGGAAATCATTTTTTGTGAGATACTCCTGCTATCTCCACAATTTCAATGAAACTCGACGTTATGACATCATAAATCGCAATAAGTATCGAATTGAAACATGACCGAATCAACTGTTTCAGTGAGTCATACGGGTTTTCGAGTGATTGATGACATTATCTATGCAGTATTCGTGTGGAGATATTTAAATTCCGAGGACGTTCCTTTTTAACGGCTAATTCGAATAGCAAATATAACAGGAAGTAGATAGACATTTAGGAGACAAGATTCCTATTTGAACGTGCGAAAGTTTTTAAGTAATCAATAAAGGTGCATTCATTAGTCTATGGTTTTTTCTAGGTTTCCTCTCCCAAATTCTGAAAAAAAATCGTATAATAACATAAAATATTTGTGAGTAGTAATTTATGGAATTATATCGCCTAGTAAACTGTAACGAAATAACACCAACAATGAAATAATATTTGTGTTTCAGAGGCTGATCTTCACCTCAGTGTCTATTTCAGATTGTTTTTTTGGCGCTCTTGTTCCTCAGAACAGAGTGCTTATCAATTGCCCAAATGTCTGTAAATTTCGAATTTTTGGATGAAAATCGTCTTAAACGAATTGGTTCTGCCCACTGATCAAGAATCCGTGGTATATATATATCTCGGTTAGGTTCGTTATTAGGCAAAATCAGCAGTAACAAGAAAAAAAAATTTGTACATTACAAATTTCGAATTGATTTTTTTTTAAGATGCAGTTTCATCATAAGAATCCATTTATATCATTTTCAACTCTAACAAATTAATATTTTCGTAGATATGATTTTTCAGAATTTCAATAATAAATCGTAACTCTATGATTTCAAGGAATGCTGTATCGAAAATTAACGTCTGTATCTATGAATTTCATCTGTGTTCATACATTTCATCATTGTCATCTCATAAGTCGAATTTAAGCGAGTAACCGGAACAGAGCAGTTAAGACCAATTCCTTGTTACTATAACCGATCGGTTATTTTTAGCAAGAGATTGGTCTTAACCGTTCTGCTCCTGTTACTCGCTTAAATTCGACTATATACAGATAAGAAACATGTCCAACAAAGTGTGATTGAAGCTCTTGGATAATCCATATGATGATGATGATGGAATTACCTATATACTTTGGCAAGTTAATCAAATTGGGTTCAGAATATCTCCAGTAAAAACAAAACTGGAATGTTGGCTAAGTTTCAATTGATATAATATAATTTCCATAGTAGAGTTGAGGAAGGAATATCTGGGATAAGTTCCTTATTGGGTAGAATTGGTCTGTTGATTTTGGATTAATAATTTTTGGCACTCTTGTTGAATGTACATTCTTTTATGATGTTTGAATTTAATTTCTTTTAGGATGAAGTTTTATCATAAGAATCCATTTATTTCATTCCCAACTCTGAGAAACCAATACTTTCGGAGATATGATTGGTCAAAGTTGAACAAGAGCGCCACAGGGGTTTCCCATCTTATCTTAAGTACGTAGTTTTGTGAGAAAAATCGATTGGTACTAACCTCTACTTTAGGAATCTTATTATTCAGAAGATATGAATTTTTGAGATTCCCATATCATTACGTGAAATCTGATATATTTATCGTGTTTGATATGCCTGTTGGGTTTACAATATAAATGTCAGTGCTCCCAATATATAAAAATTGGTTCAAGCACTGACGTGAAATCAGGAGCTTTTGCTCTCATGTTCTATCGTCTAGTCATCTCTATTGGAAACTCTTAGTCGAATTTACCATCGATATAGACTGTTTTCTCAGCTTTGATAAGATATGAATACATTTCGAACTGTTTTAATGACATACTTGACTATAAATGAGAGAATGGTGTAAGATTAGGCAAACTTTCGATTGCAAACATTCGCTAACTGTTTGACACCAACAACAAGGTTTATCTGTCAGACCATAGCAAATGACAGCAAACACATACAAACAGTTAAGCCTTACTTTCGTTCAACTAACTGTTTGTATGTGTTTGCTGTAATTTGCTAGTCTGACAGATAAACCTTGTTGGTGTCAAACAGACGCAACCAGTTCTTTATAGATGAACTAAAGTAAGGCTATTACATAATGTTTAATTCTGACATGTCAAAATCAGATTTCTTGGAAATTCCTTCAAGCGGCCATTTTAGAATAGATTACCGGATTTCAGCTCCATCGGCTTTATATTTTTGGAATCAGTACATGAATTTTCTCACGTTGTTCATATTTATTTATTCATACTCATGCAATATTTCGTGAGGTTGTGTGTGGCGTGAATAGACAATAGAAGAGGCGCGTAAAAGCTCCTGACTCAAACTCAGTGCTTTTTAAGATCATTAGTATCTTCGAGACCATTTTCAGCTAGAAAAAATCAAATTACAGACGTTTGTCAAAAAAAGCGAATAGAGTATATTGATATTCGAGAAATTTTTCCTATCTCCCATGTTTAGGGTCTCGTTTAACATCGCTGATAGAATTATTATAGTGTAAAAATTCCAGTACAGTTGTTGAGGTTTGTCATATTCGTATCATCTTCGTAAATGGGACACTCGCATGGAAGTAGGTCAGAGGATCGCGTATATTGCTTGGACATTCCAACGGCACTTTCCTTCCGTTGCTGGGTGGGGCTGGACATATTGTAAATAGCGTCTGTTCGTGCCATAACGAGGCTTTCTACATGCTTTTAACTTAACACCTGCCCTTCCGTTTGACTCATTCTATTCGTACAACCATTTTATGTTTTAAACACTATGTGACTTGTACCTCGTTACTGAAAACATTGCTTAGATGTAAGTCCCTTTTATTGTCAATTTTTTTTCACACTGACACTGTTGATGAAGCTAGGGTCGGTGGATTCTGAATCGCTCCCAGAATAATAAAAAAATTCGGAGGTTCTTTTTCGACAACGAGACACATTGCAGCCAAGGGCGTAGCCAGGAATTAATTTCGGGGGGGGTTTTGAATTAGGAATTAATTTCGGGGGGGGGGGGATTTGGGGTGTAAGGGTCACTTTCTGCAGCAAAAATTTTTTTTTAAGAGAAAAATAACATTTCGGGGGGGTTTTGAATCCCCAAACCCCCCCCCTGGCTACGCCCTTGATTGCAGCCATTTGATTACTATAGTAATCTAAATTTAAATCTTCCTGAAAATTAGAGTGAATAAATGGATACAACTAGATGCAAAAAAAATTGGTTCAAGCCCTGTGGACAGGAGCTTTTTGGCGCTCTTGTTCAAACAGACAAATTATATCTCCGAAAGTATTGGTTCCTTAGAGTTGGGAATTATATCAATGGATGCTTATGATAGAACTGCATCATGAAAGAAATTAAATTTAAAAAAAGTGTCGTTTAAAAAAAATTTTTTCAAAAATTATCATAAAAATAAAAATCATTTAAACAAGAGCCAAAAAAAAAAGCAATCTACAATGCTTCAAAAATTGTTATTAAATTTATTTATCAAGTGTAAATTAGCAATCTGCAATGATTCAACCTCGT
The DNA here is from genome assembly GCA_937662695.2 of Halyzia sedecimguttata. NCBI lineage: Eukaryota > Metazoa > Arthropoda > Insecta > Coleoptera > Coccinellidae > Halyzia > Halyzia sedecimguttata. Next base: position 10,302,993 of record OW569411.2, on the reverse strand, counting down.
GGAATCGGTTGTTGCAACTCACACTCGGTGCATATAGTTTTTACAACTCGAAATACCTAAGGAAAGTATCATCGAAATGTCTAGAGCAAGGCTGCAATCATAGCAGATTGTCCATTTATTCCTGATATTTAAGTAGGTAGGTGCTTAGATACAAACAAATTATTTTAATAGTTCAAAATATATTAACTAGCAACATTATGAAAATACTGTATATAGGAACATGTCTTACTACTTACGGAAGTAAAATGTAATATTAACCTCCAGTGGTCAACGAACAGTAATTTTGTTTTGATGATTCCATTATGTTCTTCTTTCCTATTGCTTTCTTAAACTACATAATTGAAATGATTCAATTCTAAATCTTCTGAAACATCATCCCGAATTTATACGTAAATTATTCAATATGCAACCATTGCAACCAGTCAATATTATTTTCGGTTTCAAAACAGTCTTGTATATATTCACAAATTCAAGAATCGGATACTTGTTTTCAAACTACGAATTGACATGACTCTTATTGATATGACTAATAAGATGACAGTGAAACTGAACACAGACAATGAATACATAGAACTAAGATGTATTATTGAAATTTTGAAAAATCATACCTCCGAAAGTATTAGCTTGTTAGGAGTTGAGAATGATGTCATTGGATGCTTATGATAAAATTGCATCTTAAAAAAAATAGAATTCAAAAGTTGTAAATAAAAAAAAAATGTTTTTTCGTTACACCGAAACCATTTTGCCGAGTAACGAACTTAACCGAGATATTGATCCCTCGAACTTACTCTGAAAATTTCAATTGTCTAGCTCATTCCGTTCGAGAGTTATCGTGTTAACGGCCAGACGGACGGACGGCTGGACGGCCGGACAGAATTAATTTTGACCATGGATTCTTGATCAGTGAGTCGAACCAAATCGTTTAAGACCATTTTCAGCCAAAAATTCGAATATTACAGACATTTGGGCGAATTGATAAGCACTCTGTTCCGAGAAACTAGAGCGCCAAAAATAGCAGAACATGTATATGTACAATTCAAGGAGATCACATGATGGATTGGAGTAATACAAAGATTCTGATGACAGAATCTGAGTACATTAAAAGGAAACTTAAGGAGTCAACTTGTATTTTGTTGAACAGAGAATGCAATTTTGCAAATTGCTCAATTGGTATTGACCACATTTGGCTGAATTTATTGCAAAAGAAGTTGAAACTTGGAAATTTCTATGCAAAGTAAAACTATGTTACGATTTTCAAATACTGTCAATGTGACAATTCTCGAATTTCAGAATAAGTATCAACAAAATAATTCTGAAGATTTTTGTTAAGTGTCAGACGAAGGAGTCTGATATAGACTCCGAAACGTTACGATATTGTTATTTCCTCGTTGATGTTGTTTCGTTGTTGTTTGTTAGGCAACATTGTTCGATTGTTTGCTTCTGACAAATATCTTGTGTTTCTTATGTAGAAGCAAATCACGAAATAATTAGTTTTTTATTTTATAGATATTATTCAGAGTTTGGGACAGAAAACCCAGAAAGAAACCATCTAATAATGAATATACCTCCCACAGTATCCTTTAATGATTACTCATCCTTTATAAAGTCATGTGGAAATGATGCGTTATTTGTTAAAATTCTCTGAATTCCTGTGGCACTCATGGATGACATTGGAAAAAACTGAGAATAATTCTACATAAATCTCAGCAATTAACAATATTCCATGCCTTTCATCCAACGAATTTCTTTAAGAATTGGCAATGACGTCAACTATAAGTTTGTCTTATCGTACACTTCAACAACGGATGTTCAAATTTCGGTGGAGTACCGGCATATGGTCAGCGGCAAAAACTAAAGATTTTGCAATGAATTTAATCAATATGTATGAGTCATGATTATGACATAACCGCTTGCGAAAATTCAGCCCGGCACAAACTCATCGGAGAACCGGTTATAACGAATAAGGTTATCGTTTAGTTTTTATTGGTTGACCATAAATGGAGTCTATCTTTCTTCTTGGATCTTATTTCTTAATTCTTTCGTCATTAGTCACAATCTTATTCGTAGCAAATAGTCCATTATCGATGGATCGGCTACGTCATTATTTGTTTGTGTTCTTGACTTTTGTTCAGCCGTTAATTTGAACTAACGCATTGAGTTCGTGTAAACTATTCAAGATAATTCGACATGTTTTTCTAAGTAACTTATCTACAACGGAACCACAGCATAAGAATCTATGAAGTGCCGGAACTATGTTAATTTTTACGAATTATATTGAGAGATGTTTATTAAGATATATGAGGCGCGGTTCATGCTGACGCGATATCGCATATAAGATATCGCATACGCGACAGTCGCAGACAGCTATGTATTTGTAATATGAAGGGATGCGTTAAAAAAGGTTCACAGTGGCGCCATAGCGGAGCATTATGCAAGATATATCACGGAGTACAGCTTGTTTCGAGCTCATATTCGTAAATAATGTAGTGAAAAATTGGATGTAGAACTGACGTGAAGTCAGGAGCTTTTGCGCGCTTGTTCCATTGTCTATTCACGCCTCATGCGTGGAGTCAACCGAGCATAGTTTCAGAAATATAAAATTTTGCAAGATAGCTGAAAAAAATTAAAATTTAAGCTTAAACCGACAAACTTACTGTTAATAATGGTTTATTCACCTCTATATTGGGCTCTCTTATTTGAATTTACCATCGGGACCGTTTTCTCAGCTTTTAAAAGATATAAATACATTTCGTAGGTACTATTTTAATGCCAGACTTGAGGAAAGGGAGAATCGTCTATGATCACAGAATTTTTAATTGTGACGTATGTAAACTAATAATTTCAGGATACGATATTCACGAAATTCGGAGAAAATTTGCGCGTCAGCATTCTACAAGTAATTACCGAGTTTTAATTGGATCGGATTTGAGTGATAGAGAAAATAACAACAAAAATCCAGATATGTATAACTCCAAAACCATTTAGCCGATTATGGGAACTCAAATGTCGCATTCGGATGCGCAATCTACCCTGAAAATTGCAAGTCGCTATCCCTTTCCGTTCTGAAGATATCGTGAGATTTTTAAGTACATAATATTTTTTCATAATTATTTTAAAATTTTCTAGTGATCCTCCCAAAATTTCCCATATATTTTTATGTTGATATTCCACAACTAGTTACCAAGTTTTATTTTGGTCGGATTTGTACATTTTGAGTTATCGAGAAAATAATATTCCAGATGGGTATAACTCCGAAACTGTTGGGCCGATTATGTCCAACAACAAACTCAACTGTCTCATTCGGATGAGCAACCTACACTGAAAATTGCAAGTCGCTATCTCTTTCCGTTCGAAATATATCGTGGCAACGGTCTCCCTTCCAGCTACTGAACTCGCACCAGGCTGCTCTCATCTCGACCAATATTGTTCCGATCGTTCAAACTTGGAACTTGGCTGTAAAATTATGTTTTGAAGGCTCTCGCAAAATTTCAGCTATTTGGGAAGCATAATTTAAGAGAAATAGATTTTTTTTCAATTTATTTTTAATTTGCGCGTTGGCATTCTTCGACTAATTACCATGTTTGAATTGGTTAGGATTAGTATTTTTTGAGTTATTTAGGAAATAAATCAAAGTTCAGATAGGAATAAATCCGAAATCCTTTGGCCGATTATACCTATTAACAAAAATGTTGCATTCGGATGCGCAACCTGCTCTGAAAATTTCAAGTCGTTCTCAAGTTATCGTGAGATACATAATAATTTTTCATAATTTCTTTTAAATTTTCTACTGATACGATACTCGATCATACCAATAGCCCTATTGGCTTCAACAGCACTATGTTTATGTCTGGGCATCATTGCAAAACAAATTTTCATATTTTGAATCAAAGTTGATTGTAAGAACGTAAAACAATATAACTGATCCAAAGCAGCAACAAAAACATTCAGATATAAGAGAGTAAAAATTAAATTTCTCATAAGTGAACATTTGGTGGACAAGAATAGGCATCTTTTGAAACGGTCACAAAATTTCTGAACTTCCTGATCTTTTGTGGAGCAGTATGTACATAATTATGTATATTCTGAAAATGCAATATTCTGAGAATCGATTTCTGAAAATTTCTAACTAGGTTTAACCCCACAAGAATAGCTTTAGAACATGAATAGATCCTAGATTATATGAGAACTTGTGATAACTTCATCCTGCTTTCCAAATTGGGAAAATGTTTGATATCGATATTGGACAATGCCACATGTGTATAAAGGAACAATTTGATCAATTATATCCATTAAAGGTTTGATACACCCATCAAATTAATCTATTTAATTTACAGGTCAATGCTAAATATAGCGAAGAATTGGCCCATGAAAGTTTGGAATGGATTGCAGCAATCACAGAAATTCCTGTCAACACGGCAGGCGACATGGATAACTTCTACGAAGTGCTGAAGGATGGACAAGTACTTTGCAAGTAAGTTGTTATCATAGACATAGAATGTTATTTTATGTCTATGGTTGTTATATATTAGTTACAAATATTCGGTTAATAATTTTCAATGCATCAATTGATTTTATTTGTCAGTATGACAAATTTCAGAATAACAGTCAAGAAAGAATAATTCTGAAAATTTTCGCTTGGTGTCTGATGAAGGAGTCTGATTTAGTCTCCGAAACGTTACGAGATAGTTGTTTTATCGTTGATGTTGTTTCGTTACTGTTTATTAGGCCAACATTGTTCTATACAGGGTGATCCCAAATTAGACGTGAGCCTTGGAGGAGGTTGATTATGATTTCGGATTATTTTCATCAGAAAAGGATATATGTGTGTAAAAGTTAAAACCTTACTGTATTAGATGTTGAAAAAGAATTCGTTTGTTTTGAAAGGGTATATAAGAAGCAAAGAAAGAGAAATAACGAATTAAATATTTTTTTATTGGAACTAAACTTGAAATTTCATTAGAAAATGTATTCATAAATTATGTTCGAAATGACCTCCATCATTTCTTGTACAAGCACGTGCCCTCTTTCTAATTTCTTCAGATGTAACTTTCCGCTTGAAATTTACTCTCGCCGCCTTTTGATTACACATTCTCTATTTTTTATGCCGGACATTCAAAAGGTTTCTTATAAGAAATCTGCTCAAACGAAACCAGTGATTTGGCAAATTTTTGAAATAATTTTGGCATACATAAATCATGGAATTCGAAAGTTGCAGGCAAATTGATTTTTCATTGATTCATATACCGCACATTTCAAATCATACCAATTCTTTTTCAACATCTTAAACAGCAGAATTTTGATTTCATACATTGGAATCACCATGTATACTGCTACTGACAAATATCTAGTATTTCTAACGCAGAAACAATTATTGCAAAATAATAAAAAAATTTATTTCATAGATATTTTTTTCATAGTTTGGGAGAGAAAACCCAGAAAGGAACTATTTATTGCTGAAAATGGATATTGTTTACTTTACACAATGATGTATTTAGGCGTGACTATCGTGTAAGTCGAGCCGATAAATTGACTCGAAGCGGTATGTTGCGAGATTAACTTTCCAAGTTACCTTTTTGGTGCAAAATTGCCATCATGTTACAATATATCACCCATTATCATGGTATTGGAATTTAATTCACAACCTTAGGCTATTCAAATGCAATATAACTTTGATTACCTTCAATTATTTTCTATTACCGAATTATCCTATCAGAGTGTATGGTAAAAGTTATGAAATATTCATGATGGCAGTATATATACAGGGTTCACTTTTTCCATTTACCATTTTTCCAAATACGGCTCAGGTAAATGGATACAGGCAGTTGTAATTTAAAATAAATCAGTTTTTATTTTGTAGCATTGACATCCTTTTTCCGAATGAAATGAATGTTGGTGTTAAATTTCGTATAACTATGATATACGAAATTTAACACCAACATTCATTTCATTCGGAAAAAGTCTATATATAGACTCGCGGATTCATGAAACTACTTAAACGAAATTAGCATAAGGAAAGCAGATAAAGTTTTTTTTGAGACATTTCAAGAATATTCAATCGTTTTAGGACATTAAATTATTCCTCATCATTTTTCCTTAAACGCACCGTTTTCGAGATATTATTCATTGAATGTTATAAAATGGGAAACTCCAATTTTACTACTTTTATGGATCAGCCCCTGAGCGTTGGAATCCCGCATCAAGCTGTAAACCACGTTACCGTACCTTTTTCTCCTCCACCTTTAATTTCATAGGTAATTTATATGCAGTGTGAAATGTGTCAAAATTTCATGGCCAACCGGGAGCCTTGGCAGTATGAAAGCTGCCGAGCTGCGTTTCTTCTAGCAAATATACGGCTTCCTCCAAAACAAACATGGACGAAACAGCTGACAAGATTCGCGGGGCTTTAGGAATATCATTCGTATACTCTTCTGACAACTCTCAAGATTCAAGCAGGGCTTTAAGAAATATTATTTGTATTATACTCTTCGGAAAACTAGAAATTATTAAACCCAACAAAATCAGTGTCATGCAAGGTCGACTTCAACGACTGCATTATGGAAAACTTTGGATTAGTAACAAGGTCTATGTGCGGTTGATATCTTAGGATATATTCAACTGTGGTTCCAAGACATAAGATAAGAGCACGCGAAATTAAACGATGCAGAAGGAAGCAATTTTTGATATGCGGTGGCGGTTTTGTCCATATTACATAGAATAATTGCATTTTGATCTCGAAGTGTATTTGAACTTTTTTGATGAAAAAGTCTTAAAAAGCCTTGCCGTGTAGTCAGGAGATTTTGCGCGTATGTTCTTTTGCCTTTTCACGCCTCACACATCTCACGAAAACTGCATGAGAACCTAGAGTTTTTTTCGACCGAGTACGATCGGATCTGTATTTTTGAAAAGAGTGTGAAAATAATAAGCTAATAAGCTATGGTGAAAAGTAATAAAGTAACTTGTAGCTACTATACCTCCTCTAATTAAATGAATCATAATTAATGAAATTAAATTATAATTTTTGTTCCAGCTTGATTAACAGTATTAAACCAGATAGGATCAAGAAGATAAATAAAACTTCTATGGCCTTCAAATGTATGGAAAACATAAATGCGTTCTTGGATGCAGCGAAAGAATTAGGAGTACCAGCCCAAGAAACGTTTCAAACAGTTGATTTGTGGGAAAGACAAAACCTTAATTCCGTTGTCATATGTTTACAATCGTTAGGAAGGAAGGTGAGTGAAATTATTCATTCTTCTAGTTTTTCCCGAATTGTTTTCCTTTAAAACCTTGATTATGGTCTTCCAGTCTCCTCATATGCAGAGAATTTTGGAAATATAATTAATATCTATCTATCTATTTAATTCCGAGGTAACACAAGGACCTCCCAGAGCTCTTTCCGGGATATCGTGACGCCTTTTGCGATATCGCTGGGAGGTCACGAAGAGCTCCCTATCACCTCCAAATGTCCGCCACAGGGGAGGAGCCCAGTAACATCTCGGAGATATCACATGGGGAAGTTCTCAAACTGCTCAACCTGGGGAATATTTTGAATTAATCGCTCCGATATTGCTGGGAGGTCTCTAAAGACCTCTCTAACATCTCCAAATGTCCACTACAGGGGATGAGCCCAGTTACATCTCAGAGATATCTCACGGGAAAGTTCTCAAACTGCTCACCTTGTGGGATATTTTGAGAGATTCGCTGCGAGATCGCTGGAAGGTCGCCCAGACCTATCTCTATCACCTCCAAATGACCCCCACAGGGGATGAGACCAGTAACATCTCAGAGATATTACATGGGGAAGTTCTCGAACTGCTGACCCTGGCCAATATTTTGAGAAGATCGCTGCGATATCGCAGAGAGGTCCCCAGACCTCTCTATCACCTCAAAATGTCCGCCACAGGGGATGAGCCCAGTTCATCTCTGAGATATCACATGAGAAAGTTCTCAACCTGGGGAATATTTTGAGAGTTTCGCTGCGATATCGCAGAGAGGTCCCCAGACCTCTCTATCACCTCCAAAGGTCCTCCACTGGGGATGAGCCCAGTAACATCTCAGAGATATCACATAACACAAGTTCGTAGACTGCTCAACCGGGGCAGTACTGAGAGAAGATGGCTGCGATATGGATCTATAATCTACATATCCTCCAAATGAGCAGTACATGTGTGGCGCCGAATACTTCACTTCGATGCGTACATCGATATTCCACTCGGGTTATTAACGATGCGGTTGTTCTTCCGGGTACAGAGTAGACGATTGCACCATCTACCGGTGGAAACGAGAAGACAGTAGGGATGGAATAGATCCGTGCAACACGCCAACTAATTTCCTATTCTTGTTGAATTTGCAATGGCTTGATGACCTCGCAATAGGAATGCGAATTTCTCGTTACACTTGTGATATCTTGAGGAGCTCGCAATAGGATTGTCCTATTCTAGTTATCTGCGTGATATCTTTAGGTGCTCACAATAGGAATGTCTTATTCTGGTTATCTGTGTGATATCTTTAGGAGCTCGCAATGAGAATGTCTTATTCTGGTTACATAGTGATATCTTGAGGATCTCCCCAATAGGAATGACTTATTCTCGTTGTACTTGTGAAGACATAAGAAGCTAGCAAAATGAATGTCTTATTCTGGTTTTCTGTGTGATATCTTTAGTAATAGGAATGTCTAAGAATAAGAATTTCCTTTTCTCGTTACATTTGTGATATCTTGAGGATCTCACAATGGGAGCTCGCACTTCATCCACATTGTAATCTCCCAAAGACCTCTATGCGAGGTCTGTGGTACCTGGGCTTAAACTGACCTACTCGAAGCTAAACCTAACCTGTCTTTGTATATAAGGTTAGCTTAGACCACTGCACTAGTAAATACATGTAGTTACTATAGTGACACTAGTGTAGTGTTCATAATCAGTCCATATAGTGAACTCAAACTAGAATAGATTAGCTTAGATTGGTCCAGTTTAAGTTATTAAAAGCGCCCTTTAGACGTTAGAAGATAATTTATCTTCACAATGCACAGAACACCTTTATTGCAATTAAAGGTTGGTTTATGCAGGCTGGTAACTTTAACTTAATCCTATATATATAATATATATAGACATAGATTTTTAGTGTTATGGCTTATAATCAGACTAAACTAAAGAATCCTTTAACTTATTAATTATTATTATTATTAATAAGTAAACGGATTCGTTAGTCTCAGTATAAACAATATTCCTAGAAATCTATGTTTCAATTTTTAAGTTTAGGGTTAAGTTAAAGTTACCAGCCAGCATAAACCAGCCTTAACTCTAAAACTATAGGAAATAATCAATAATCACTTGTCCAGCAATCCAGACCTCAAACCCGCGAAAACTACCTCCTTATTTATCCATAACATCCATGTCATACACAATGGTCCACGATTAGGGGAACTACAAGTCAGTCATAGAAAATAATTCACTACAGAAATCCTAAGCTCTGTTCACACGATAATTTTACAGTAGAAAAAGCTGAAACTAAACAAATTATAAACCAATATTTTATTGAAGGATAACAAGAGCAGAACAGAAAATTATTCCATTACAAGGTATAAGAGAAATCAATAGGTTTCCTAGATATCTTTTTTTTACCCTACACAGTAGATAGCCAAACACTCCAAGAAAGTTAGATTCAAAGGAGATATTTCAAAAATTATTAAGTGTTTGATTTTCCCAACAATAAATATTCCTTACTTACAGGCCGGAAACTATGGCAAACCCAGCATTGGACCAAAAGAAGCAGAAAAACAGGAGAGGCAGTGGTCAGAAGAAAAGCTCAAGGCAGGTCAAACAATTATCGGCCTGCAAATGGGAAGCAACAAAGGTGCCAACCAATCTGGAATCAATTTTGGAAATACCAGACATATGTGAAATTCTCATACCTCCATTTCATGCTGTAGGATGTAATGAAGTTTCGAAAATTTCTTCTTTAAATTTTCACATTCCCAAATTCTTCCAGAAGATACTATTGAACTTAGATGTAGGAATTACATGTCATTCTATAGTTGAATTCAAGTGACGAATTTTTAAAGTTTAGAAGGATGTTATTTTTGTAATATTATATTCATAAGGACTGTTTGAGGAATATATTTTTTAAATTAATGAAAGTAGGGAACAATTTTTCCTTTATGATATAAATATATAACATGTTCACTTATGTTTGATTCATTCATTTCACTACAGTTACAAATAAATTAAAATATCATATTTAAAAATAAACAATCATTACAAACAATCATATTGAAAAAATTCAACAACAGTAAGTAACAAGTTTAAATATACATAAAAAAACTACCAAATAGGTATTAGATCATTCTACTCCTAGCATAATTCAGTCTCCATCTGTGGAAAAAAAACTGTAATCAGAACTCAGTCAACATTTATTTGGCATTAATGTTTTTTCACCATTTTTATTTCGACCAATATTTAAAAAATTATTTAAAAATTATAATAAATTTACTATAAAATTATCATAAAAAAATATTTTAAAAATTATTCAACAACATCTATTATGAACTTTGGTTTGCGTTAACAGTTAAGATAAAAAAAACAAATAGAAACCTAGGAAAAAAGAAATTTTGCTTATACAGGGTGAGTCTTTAGGTTGTACATTAATTTTAATCACAGATTCTAATCATCAAATGAAACACGTTCTTCATTTACCCTTTTTCCAAAATCGGCTCAGGTAAAAAGATACAAGCTGTTGCAATTTCGGAAAACAAATTTTTTTTTTATTATGTAGCTTGACATACCTCTTTCGCAGAAAATGAGTGTTGTGAAGTTTCCTATAACTATATGATACATATTTTCCGAATATTAGTTTTTCCATACTTATACTGGTTTTCTAGTTATACTCCATCCATTCACTTTTATAAAGTCTCCTGGTCGGCCATGAAATTTTGACACATCTCACCGAGTATATTTTGAAAATGTTAGGTTATGCTCATTTTCCTGTGACCTGTGACATAACTACGCAAAGTTGTCCTCTCTACATAGAAGTTGTAGTAATTACGTATTCTTCACAATGTGAATTTTCTTGGGAAGAATAATGAATTTGAGAAGATATTATGTGAATTCAACAATTCCAAAGACCTGGCGACTGTTGAAGAACATTTTTCATCTGTTACTATGAAAATATTTCACATATATGTACACAAACTGGTTGGAAGATTCAGTAATGCTATTTTCTTGTGCGGAAATCAAGAATCAAGTGTTGAAATTTTAATGAAAAATAATGGTTACAGTAGTCCGTTACTTTGTGATAGTTCATTTGAAAAAAGAATAAAATTACCTGAATTTCCATTTTTTAAGTTATTGAGGAAACAACATTTTAGATGGGTTTAACTCCGAAACCGTTCGGCCGATTATCCCCATTAACGAACTTAACCGACGCATTCGGACGCGCCACCTATCCTGAAAATTTCAAAACGCTATCTCTTTCCGTTCGAAAGTTATCGTCGCAACGGCCGGCCGGACAGAGTCAAATTTGACCTCGAATTCTTTGTCAGTGAGTCTAACCTAATGGATTGAGACCAATTTGGGCAAAAAATTCGAAGAATACAGACACTTCAGCAAAATGATACCACGTTGCTTCCAAGAACTTGCGCGAAAAAACACTTTGCTCTAATTAAACTGATGCCGTATCTCGTACCATTTCCTTGATCCTAATGGTATTAAATCCTTATCTTGGATTCCCTGTATAATTTGTGTCGTGAAACTGAGAAAAGCATTCACTACTCACCAGTTCAATTCGTGATTTCTTTTTTCGCTTTTGAGCCATATTGAGTAAATATGATTCCATATTAATATACTCCGATGGCCTTTTTCCTTCGTACTCTTGAGGTATACTGATGTTGAGTTTTTCCGGTAACATAAAAGGCCTCAACCAGGTAACCAAAGGGGTTTGGCCTGAAATATATGGAGCTTCTCTGTGATAGAATAGTAAACCATCGCAATTCACGCCATTTTGAGAATCATATTGCCACATTTCTGATCTTATTGTTTCCATATCAGCAGAATGGTCCAACAAAACTTTGAATGAGAACGAATTTTTACCATAGGCAGTGAAAAGATCCGGAGACTCCAAAAATCTAGAACGTATCCAACTGTGCCTGAGTTCTGCCTAAAACAGAACATAAAATCGGTAAGTGAAAAAAAAGAAATGCAAAGTAAATGGTATAATGCCAGGTGGTCCAAACATTGAATTTTGAATGTCAAATCGCTAAGGAAAATCATACTATGCAAAATGACTTTGTTATTCAACCAACACGATTCAATTTAACTTACCTCACATTCTAAAAAGGAAACTGAATTCCAGACAAGCATATCCAAAATGAAATAGGTTTTTGTAGCCTCATGAATAACACAATCTAAAACTGTCAAGCCGCCTTTCTGTGACTTCTTTTTACTACCTCCTGGTAGATTAGATGGGAATTCTGATAATTTCTGGCCAAATTTATTGAAGCATTTTGTTTTTCCCTCAAAAGCAAATTCTTGATATATTCATTATTTATTTACAAGTTATAAATGAGAATAGCTACCTGATTCGATATTATAAGACGTCTTTTACCCAGTGGACAGAATTTGACCAACCATTTGTCCGATAAGTCATCTGGTATTTCTGTGAACCATTCAGACATCGTTACCCTGAATTTGATCTTTTTGCGTCGTGGGGCTTTCTCTACCTCCATCAATTCTTCTGCTGCTTCATCACTCACATCGTATTCCTCAAATATCTCAGATAAATCACGTCGTTCATCAAAAACCAAAGTATGTTTCCTGAAATTATCATGTATACTTAGTTTGCATTCAACTTCAATCCAAAAATTCTTACTCTTTGTGTTCATTCAAAAAAGTTTCTCTTCTCTGCTGTAAACTGAAACCAGCTGTCCTATGATTATTCTTGTAACATTGGGAGTAATTCGAATTTGGTGGCTGGTTACAATCTGATTTGTCTTCAGTGTCTGAGTGCGTCTCCATGTCTTGAAATAAAAATTACTGAAAATATTCGTATATTATTCAGTCTGCTCTTGTGCTCTTGATTATAAACAACTCATTTCACGTTAACATTTTGAATTTGACGCTTTGTTTATTTGAAGGTTAGAAATCAATATTTATTGAAAACAGAGATAATCTTCTTCTTGTTTTTCTCATAAGGGCCCATAACATTTTGACTTAATATTTTTATTAACCTAATGAAATTAAGTGTTGATTCAATGAACGGAATTATAGTTCAAGTCAGCTCTAAGGTACATAATTAATTTACCACCTAGCAGTGAACTCCATTTAGTAAAATATTTTCAAATTTCTAAGGTTCATTTTCGGAAATGAAAAACGAGCCAAATTAAAATAATAAAATCACGACAGAATGTTGAATATTTATTTTATAATATCATGTTATTCCTCGTGCTGATGAATTCCAATTATCCGCATTACCGTAATATGTCGCCTTGGCAACCAATAAAACAATGCAAACAGAATTTTTAACTGGTTTTAGAAAGTATCCCATATCGTAAGTAACTTGTGTATTTTGACTTCTACTTCTAATTCGGAGTTCAAATAGTATTTAAAATACATTTTCAGAGTTAATATTATCTTAATTTTGTAGACGAATATTATACATCTTGTGAACTCCGATATGGACTTTGGAGATTACGATGTGTTAGGCGACATCTTATCAGATGGCAGTAATGACAGTTTCTTCGATGAACCCAAGCTAAAAACGAAAACTTCTGCCCCGAGCAAAAAGCCAGCGGAAACGAAGAAAGAACCAAAACAGGATGATTGGCTTGAAACATCAAATAAGAGTAGTGGTAGCAAACTACCTGATTCAAAAGGAAAAATTGACTGGCTTGGTCTGGAAAAGAAGGAAACAATTGAAACAGATAAGGAGGAACCCTTTCAAAGAAACAAGAAAACTACGAAGAAAATTAGCTTTGAAGATGATGATATTTTGGGTACTCTGGGATTTAGCGAGAAACCTAAAAGAGGGGATAGCTTTTTGATGCAGGAACCGAAAGATAAGAAAACTGATATGCTCGAAAGTATTTTAAAAGGTAATACTAAAGAAAAACCTCTTGATAATGTGCCAAAAATAGGTCTTGATACTGCCAAAAGTGGTGGATATTTAGCTTCTGCTAGCGCCAGTCATCCGGATGCATTAGGTTTGCCGAGGGAAGGAAGAAGAAAACGGGTGACTTCAGGTCTGGTAGATCCGTTGGGTCTATTTTCAGATCAATTGAACGAGGAACCCATTGGACAAATAGGCGCAACTGATGGGAAACATTCAAGAGCTCGTTCATTCTCTTCCGGAGATACGAAAGATATGGATGCAATGTCTTCCGCAAAAAGCCATATTGGGGATACGAGAAGTGTTCCGAATCTTCTTGAGGCACAAGGTGAGTCTAAAGCCTGGTAATATTTTTTCAAGCACCAGGAAGCTATTATTTCGTCCAAATATCTGCCTTTTGTAAATTTTAAGCCAAAACAAGTCTCGAACGAGAGCATTGGACCAGTGGTTCCCTACGCAACCTACCCTGAAAATTGCAAGTCGCTATCTTTTTCCGTTCTCAGGTTATCCTGACATAAATAATATTTTTTTCAAAATTTTCTTGTTACACGATTCTCACAAAATTTCACATACGTCTTTATGTCGGTATTCCACAACTAACTACCAAGCTTCAATTCGATAGGAACTTTATTTTTTGAGTTATCGAGAAAATTATAATCCAGATGGGTATAACTCCGAAACCATTGGGCCTATTATGCCAACAACGAACTTAACTGTCCCATTCGGATGCGCAACCTACCATGAAAATTGCAAGCCGCTATCTCTTTCCGTTCGAAAGTTATCGTGGCAACGGTCATCAGTCCATCTACTGAACTCGCTACAAGGCTGCTCGGATCTCAAACAATATAGAGCCGATCTTGTTCATATTTGGAAATTGGCTGTAAAGATAGGTTTTGAAGGGTCTCGCAAAATTTCAGCGGACGAATAGTTTTTGATAAATAGATTTTTTTTCAATGATTTTTTTCAAATTTCGCAGAAATTTACCCGTCAGCATTCTACAACTAACCAACATGTTTTGTCATGTTTAATAGGAGATAAAGAATTTAAGACTAAACCCCGACACTCTGGTGCCTCCAAGGAGGTATGTGTTGTATAATTCCCGAAGAGTGCTTGACCTGAAAGATCATCAACAGCTATAGATTCCAAGAATTGCCTCAAAACCGTGAGATATTTCTCAGGGAATCTTATCGGACTAAGGGGGGTGGTTCAGCCCCCCTTCAGCGAATCATGGCACTACCCTCTAAGATCGAGGGCAAGCCAAGTGTGGGGGGTTAAAAACGGACGAGGTACCTAGAGTACGAGCAGGGGATGGGGAGTTTCTTCTGAGCAGGGGAAGACGGTAGACGTTGAACTCGGTTCGGAAGTACGAGTTTTTATCTCTGATACTTGACGGTTTTAATTGAATTCTGACTTAGACGAATTAAGAGTATATTGCGGTAGTTGACGAACTTCAGTAATTGAGGAAGTATATACTGTCAGAGTTCTAAATATTTCTTCGAGTTGAATTGTAAATAAAGTGTGTAAATAGCAGAACAAGTGTTTTGTTGAGAACCAGAGACGTTAAAGACGAATGTTAGGAAAGTAACTCAATCAACCCCTATGCGATTGATATGAAAATCCTACATTATGATTTATTCATTTGTAAATTCTATGCGTATAGTAATTATACGAACTCATTTCGAGACTCTATTGGCAGAACACTGTGGAATTGTTCTTTAACTTATATTTATCCAGGTACTCCAGACTGGTTAGGACTTGCTCCTAAACCGAAATCGTCAGAAAGTGATTGGCCAGCTTCGTCGTATACAAAATCCAAATCGGATATTACACTGAGCGACAAAACCGATTCTGCTGGCAATCTTGCTAAGCCTATCGATAAAACTAAGACCGGAGTCGATTTAGATCAGAACAACTTCGAAAGCTCAGGACCTCAAACTCCGATGTCGAGCGCTCTATTGGCGCAAGAAAAGCTTGCCAAGTCGCAGATGAAATTCCAGAGCGCCGCGGTTTCCCTCCAGCAGCAAGAATCGCAAATTTTGATAGCTCTCCAGATGAAGAGATACGACGACAGTCTTATGGAAATTCAGCGACAGCAGCAGGAGATCTTGGTGAAACAGGACCAGCAGTTCAGCGCCCTGCTCGAGAGGCAATTCGCGAAGCAACATGCCATGGAGGATAGCCTGAAATTGCAGCAAGAAAGGATCAATAATCACATTCAAGTTCTGCTTTCACAACCGAGGGTGGATGGTCCATTTACCCATCTGAAGGAAGAAATCGAGAAGACTAAGGAAAGCGCTGAGGAGGAGTATTTCAAAGCTAATGATAGCCTGTTAAATAATTTGAAGCAGCGTCATCAAGAGGAACTGTTCGTTTTGGAAGAATCTTACAAGTGAGTTGTTTGTCTATTTAACTTTGATCAAGAAAGGATTATTAGGCACTCGCTCATTCAAAATATATCGATTGATTATTATTATTATTCGTTCGGGATCGTGTGGCTTGTTATAGCCCTTCAGAAATTCGACTGATACGATATTTTGTTCTTTTACCCTACTCATTCAAACCTAAGGACATTGTCAGTAGTGTTAAAATACCTAATAACTTCCTTAAGAGCTCTGGTTATTACGTCCTGAGGATTTAGAACTGACTCACCCATATGTAAAATTATTAACCTGGCCAGCTCTGGACATTTGCAAACTATACCTATGTTAGGCTGTTTCCTTTTCCAACAAATCCACAGAGCCAGCAAGTTTCATCTGCTGACTTGACCATGTGGCCGCTCTTGGCAGTTGCAGGAGCTTCCAGGTATATGAAGTTGAGAAATCGACGAATCATTTGCCTGTGCAAGTCCTCCAAATCTTCTGACAAGTTCATTGGCTTTCTCATTTTCACTCTAGCCTGTTGCTTTGTGGCATTCCCAGAACGTGGAACCCTGGATGGATAATTTCAGGTCTCTCTGTATGGCCTAGCTGCCCGTTGCAATGTAGATGTACGCTCCCTTGCGGCTAATTTTCAGAGACTTTTGACCACAAATATAGAGATAGAGTGAGCTAATGTCTCTAAGTGTAAGATACAGGGCTCATGTCCCAGAGGAACAGATATCCGTAGTCCATTGTAACGCTGACTCCCTTTTAGATGTCTGCGTTACATAATTGGTGCCCCACGTTGGGAGCCAGTTATGTTAGGCTGACCCGACTAGCTGGGAGATCAACGATACTCTTATGCTTCCTAGGATATGGGGTTGTTAATTGATACAACTGGTTTTTAGGTTTTTAGGTTTAATAAAAAAATACTTCGATCACGAAGAAAACACTTAGCTCAGATTTTGCAGGAAAATTTAAGATAGTTTTCCTGATGGATGATCAGAATCCTTCCAGGTGATGAATATGGGTTTTTCCAACTGGAAGTCATGATCTCTCCGGACACTGTGTAGGTAATTTAGCAATCAGTCCCAGTATATCAAACATCAAAATATTCAAAGGGTTCAGTAAGGTTGATTTTCACCTCAATCCAACAATAGCATCAACCTAACATACAGGGTGAGTCTTTGACCACTGCATTAATTTTAACCAAAGATTCCTCTGATCAAATGAAACACTTTTTTCATTTAACATTTTTCCAAATTCAGCTCAGGTAAAAAGATACAGGCTGTTGAAATTTTGAAAAAATATCAGTTTTTATTTTGTAGCTTTGACATCCTTTTTTCGAATGAAATGAATGTTGGCGTAAAGTTTCCTATAACTATGATACATATTTTCCAAATATTAGTTATTTTCTACTTCTACTGGTTTTCTAGTTATGGACTCGTGGATTCATAAAACTAAACGAAATTAGCATAAAGAAAGCATATAGAGTTTTTCTTGAGTCATTTCAAGAATATTCCATCGTTTTAGAACATTATATTATTCTTCATCATTTCTCCTTAAACGCACCGTTTTCGAGATATTCTTCATTGAATGTTTTAAAATGGAAAACTCCAGAAATTTCACGAATCAGCTGTAAACCACGTTACCATGCCTTATTGTCGTCCGCCAACAATGTCATAGATAATTTATATGCGGGAGTGTATTAGCACATTGTGAAATCTTTAAACGCTTGTAACTTTTTACCTGAGCCGAATCTGGGAAAATGGTAAAGGAAAAAAGTGTTTCATTTGATGAGAGAAATCTTTGGTTAAAATTAATGCAGTGTTCAAAGACTCACCCTGTATATTACGATATGCATGCAGCCTCACAAAAAAGTAGAAGTTAGTCTCTCGCCCCAGCCAAAAACTACGAACTATGAAACCAGTGCTACACATACTACTTTGCAAAATACATATTATTCTCTGTACGAATCTGGATATATAAGTTAACAGTACACAAACTTTATTTATCGGAAATCATTAAAGCCTTTGAAAACACAAGGCACACAATACCTCGAAAATTGAAGAAACTCTCCCCTGATTCGTTCAGAACACATCAATATCAAATTCACATATACCAGATAAATTAATAGGAATCGAAATAATGAAACACAAAATACTCTACATAATTGTTAACAGAAATGGCGTGCCAAACTATATTAAATAATTTCAATCTGAAATCGTCACGTAAGTTAATTTACCGAAACCAATTTCGACAAACATATTTAAATATTACTCACCGTCAACTTGACGTGTATCTTTACAAATAATCACACAAACTGTTGAAGTGATATTCAGACCACCATTTCTTTCATCTCAACTATTTAGAACTAAGGAATCTTACGAGAAACGTTTCAGAGATGTATCTCGCTTGAGAGCGTCGACCTTACAGAGCGAATAAATCCCCGAGAGCTTGCAACACCCATCAATCGTATGACAACTGAAAATTCTGGTCGCATAGAATTGAAACGATAAATTTACAGTATTGAACGAAATAATACTGAAATGTTATCTTTTAAAATTCACAAGAACTCAAATATCTTGGAAACTGTTGTTTTTGGGATATCAATAAATTTGACTTAAACGACGGCAAATGATCGATACTCCTCACATCTAATTTGGAATCACCCTGTATATTCAGTAATGAAATTGAAACATAACAATTAAAAACACTACTAGTTACTAGTGTTGTGTTCATAATCTGTCCATAGAACTAGAATATAAAAATTACAATATGAGTATTGTGAACATTGATTCTATTAGGTATTACAATGTGTCTGGATTATTTTTCCAGAAAGCAAATATCAGTCTTGGAAGATTCTTCTCAACAGGTAGAATCGAGAATCAAAGCAGAATTAGAAACAGTCCTTTCAAGAAACGAAGAAATTATAACTTCAATAAAGGAAAATCACGAAAAAGAATTACAAGCTATGAGAAAAAAATACGAGGATGTGGAAAAGCGGCATGTTGAAGAATTGAAATTAATCAGAGATAACCATCTACGGGTGATAGATGAGATGAAATACGAACATAACCTACTTCTCGAGAATTTGAAAGAGTCGAGAAGACAAGAGTCTTCCATCATCAAGGAATCTGGGGATTTCGGCAAGATGCTGGATGCCAACATTCAGCTGTTACACAACAGCAGTCAAATATTGCAAAGTGTTAGCGGTAAAGTAGAATCGCAATATGGTGTTGTTTATACGACTAGAGAAGAAACGTTGAAGGCCAAGGAGAAGGAAATTGAAAGTGAGTAAAGTAATTGTGAATCTCTAAAATACGAGAATTTTACAGAAAATAAAATCTTACTTTTTGCAGTGATGAGGACCACCTTAGACAAATGTAGGGAATCAGCGGAATCAGAAAGGACACACCTGATAGGATTGGTGGGAAGCTTAGAAACCAAAGTTGCAGAATTACATCAGACAACGAGAGAAGAAAGATGGGCTATGCAGCAGGCTGTGTCAACTTTGGCTGCAAGATCTGCTGCATTTGATAGGGAAACGGAATTCTCTAGAGCTTCCATTGAAAGAGAAAGAGAACAACTGAAGGTAAACGTTCAAATAAAATATTGATTTACATTCATTTTTTGAGGTATTATTTTCTGGACTCAATTTATTTGAATAACGATGTTTTGGGTGCAAAGATTGGAATCGAAATTCATATCGTCCCAACTTCTACTATGATAAGTTTCTTATTTTTCGAACTATATAAAGGGTTTTGCAATAAGGGGTGTCATTTCGATATTCAAAGAAAAATGCCATTTTTCAATATAAATGATCGGATGTTCATTTCATTATAAAGAAGAAGCTATGCCGTTAATAGTGGAGAATAACATCAGGCAAAGGACCACCACGACCACGCTTACAGGACCACATCCTTTTAATGAAATTTTCCATAACCAAATCGCAAAGTGGCTGCCCTATGTCCTCGATAGCCTCACGAATTCCATCTTTGAGGTCTTGAATCGACGCTGGGCTATTGGCGTAGGTCTTCTCTTCCACATGGCCCCAAAGGAAGAAGTCGCAAGGTATTAAATCACAAGATCTCGATGGCCAATTGTGATCACGTCTTCGAGAGATAACACGGTCCGGAAACTTTTCCCGCAAAAGATCAATGGTTTCGTTGCTTGTGTGGCACGTAGCGGTAAGTTTGGAACGTAAATATCTCGGACGAGTTCGTTAACGGGCGAAATCCACCAAGTGGTTTCGGAGTTATGGCCGTTTTTAGTGAGAACATTTTTCAAGAATATTTCCGAAACCGATCACTCGATCTATCTGAAATTCAGCATCAAATTGTAGAATGATGACTTTTATACGCATGCGAAGTTTTGTATTGATTAAGGTGCCGTAAACACTCAAAAAAATTTTTTTTAATTTCTAAATTTTGTTTCTACCATAACTCTCGAACAGAATGAGTTAGGCAGTTGAAATTTTCAGGGTAGGCTTGGGAGATATATATCTCTGTTGGGTTTTATTAGGCAAAATAGGCCTGATGGTTTCAGAGTAACGAAGAGAATTAATTTTTTTAACTTACAAATTTCAAATTCAATTTTTTTTAAGATGCAGTTTCACCATAAAAATCCATTGATGTCATTTTCAATTCTAACAAGCTAATACTTTCGGAGATATGATTTTTCGAAATTTCAATAACGAATCGTACTTCTGTGTATATGTTTTCACAGAATGCTAAAATTATTCTATCTATGAATTGTTGTATGATCTGTGTTCATACTTGTACATGTCATCATCCTGTTCTATAAGTGAGAGTCAAATTCATTTCAGCTATTTTAATTTGATTTCTTCCATGGTGCAGTTCTCATTCTCAGATTGCTCATTTAATCTTGATAAATAAACTATCATTTAAATTGAATTGCCTTTATGATGTAGTTCTATCATAAGAATTCATTGATATCATTCCCAACTCTGAGAAACCAATACGGAGATATGATGTGTCAAAGTTTGAACAAGAGTGCCAAGGCTCCTGTCGACAGGGCTTGAACCAATTTTATTTTTGAAACTGGTGAACAAATTTTGTACTTATTAGTGATTTCATCCGTCATGTCTGAGAATTTGAATGAAATAGCTCTGCTGTTAGGTTAAAGGTTGAATAATATCTTATGGAGGGTCCCACAAATTTAAATTTGCGCCCAACATGGGGCTTGTTTGTTTGTTTTTGTTAACCGATGCCAATTGAGCGGATAGCTCGTGCTGCTTATTGCACCTCAGTCGGTCTGATGACAGGGTCTCATGCTTGAACTAGCTGCCATAGGGTCTCTTAGTCAATCTCCTGCATCTCAGGTTTACTTAACCGAGCTAAGTCCGGCACCGCTGGCACCATATGGGTCTCATGTAACATCCCCACTGCCTTGTCGGTGTATTACCTACATAAAGTCCATTTTCCTAGCAAATAGGATTAGGCTCTTGACTAGGTGGTTTCTGGCACGGTTTCTGGCTCTCAGGGTCTTGTTGTCTCCCCCATAGTGAAGTCTACATCGTGTGTGGGCTGGACAGTCGAATATGAAATGGGAAGCAGTATCATCTGCCTCCTACAAACAGGGTCTTCTCGGAGAATCCCCATGTTGTGCAAGTGCTTTCTCAGCATACAGTGTTTGGTTAGTAGGCCTGTTACTGCCCTGAGCTTACTCCTACTCAGTAGTAAGACTTCTTCAGTTACTGAGGGGCAGGACTTAATGATGAGGCATCATTAACTTACTATACCTTTGACCTGAAGTTTCGTTCCAGTGCCGAGTGTGTTGATCCATATTCCAATGACGCCTTTCATAGCCGATTTGGTCACCCCTATTCCCTACTCTGACCCGAAAGGGGGATAGCCCAACCCTCTCTAGCCATTGCGTCAGCTCTTTCGTTCCCTTCAACCCCCATGGGCCCCGGCACCCACCCGACCTCGAATCGGTTTCTGACAGCCAAGGTTTCCAGGTGCTGTCGGCATTCCAGCACAAACCTAGAGTTAATTCTCCAGCTTTGGCGAATAAGTTCCAATGTATCTCTACTGTCAGCTGTGAATCCACCCCCAGGTATCCTGAGGTTCCCCAGTGGGTTGGCCGGCTATTTGGAAAGTACTTTTTGGAGTCTTGCAGCTGCCGGAGCCTTCACGGTCTCCTCACAGTACTTCCTTCAATCGTCTCTCTTAGCCTTCCTCACAGCCTTGCTAAACTTCGTCAGAGCCCGGGCATAGCTGTCCCAGTCATATGTCCTCTTCACAGCATTGAAGAGGTTCCCGAGTCCACCACCTGTTCTTCGTAGCGGGGCGACTGGTTAGCGGACAGTTCATCTGATAGGAGTTTAAGATGGCCTTTTGCTGATCCTTTGAGACATGTTCCAGCATAGGGGAGTGTAACATGGTCCACGAATATTCTTTTTTTGCCCCTGGAGGTGAAATCGATTCAGAATTTTTAGGTAGATCAGTCTGCACTAAGACATAGTAGTCCATATCGATATATTTGTAGGAGATCAATGTGGTAACGTTCAACAAAAATATAATTCAACACATCTCATGAATTGTGCTATAAAGAAAACTAAAGAAATAGTTAGTTAAACAACATAATATTGTACGATTATCGCATATGAAATTACATTTTTCAGACTCTGAAAGAATCACTGCTAGCTGAACAAGAAAAGATGTTGATTCAACTTACCGAAGAGAAATTGACCATGTCTGCAGAGAAATCGCGACTTCAAACCTCAAGCAAACTGAACTTCCAGTTCGATACTCAGAAAGCGAAGGCCGAGCTTGAAGCAGCTATTCAGGTGGCCAAAGAAGCTGCAGAGATGACGGATCAAGAGAGGGATACGCTCCATAGAAGGATAGTCGAAGTGGAATCTCTGAAACGCGTTTTGAAGGTAAGCCGAAATTGAAACCAACAAGTCTGGATGATCAGCTATGATTATTATTATTTGACATGAATATTGAGAATGAAATGAATTTTGGTGTGAAATTTTCTATAACTATGGTACATGATCTCCAATTGCTAGTTTTTGGTGCTCTTGTTCCTCGGAACAAGAGTGCTTATCAATTTGCCCAAATGTTTGTAATTTTTGAATTTTTGGCTGAAAATGGTCTCAAACGATTTGGTTCGACTCACTGATCAAGAATCCGAGGTCGAAATCGATTCTGTCCGGCCGGCCGTCCGTCCGTCAACAAGATAACTTTCGAACGAAAGGAGTTGGAGGATTGAAATTTACAGGATAGGTTTTGAGCGTAAATATCTCGGACGATTTCGTTAATAGGCGAAATTTTCCAAGCCGTTTTTAGTTTTTAGTAAAAACATTTTTTATGAATATTTCCGAAACCGATCACTCGATCTATCTGAAATATAGCATCAGATTGTAGAATAATGACCTTTATACGCATGCGAAGTTTTGTATTAATCGGGTTGCCGTAAAGTGTAAATTAAAATTTTTTAATTTTTAAATTTTTTTTCTACATTAACTCTTGAAGAGAATGAGCTAGGCAGTTGAAATTTTCAGAGTAGGTTCGGGAGATAAATATCTCGGTTAAATTCGTTATTCGGCAAAATAGGCCAGATGGTTCCGGAGTAACGAAAAAAAATTTTTTTTTTAAATTACAAATTTCAAATTCAATTTTTTTTTAAGATGCAGTTTCATCATAAAAATCCATTGATATCATTTTCAACCTTAACAAGCTAATACTTTCGGTGATATGATTTTTCGAAATTTCTATAATAAATCTTAATTCTATGTTTTCACAGAATGGTGTAATTATTCTATATATGAATTAGAGAGAGTCAAATTCATTTCAGCTATTTTAATTTGATTTCTTCCATGGTGCAGTTCTCATTCTCAGATTGATCATTTAATCTTGATAAATAAACTGTTATTTGAATTTTCTTTATGATGCAGTTCTATCATAAGAATACATTGACATCATTCCCAACTCTGGGAAACCAATACTTTCGGAGATATGATGTGTCAAAGTTTAAAAAAGAGCGCCAAAGCTCCTGTCCACAGGGCTTGAACCAATTTTTTTTACTTCTACTGGTTTTCTAGTTATAAACTCGTGAATTCATAAAACTTTCAGAAATTAGCGAAAAGAGAGCAGATAAAGTTTATCTTAAAGTCATTATAAGAATCTTCAATCATTTTAGAAAGTTAAATTATTCTTTATCATTTCTCCTAAAACGTACTGTTTTCGAGATATTCTTCATTAAATGATAAGAAATGTGATAATATTTACAGAAATTTAACTTCTTTTATTATTCCGACCGTAAACTAGAATCACAGATGGTTTGTGCTAGAAATCACCTTGTCGTCGACACAGGAAATCAATCAAAATTATTCAAAGAATATTATCAAAGTAATGAGCATGTTATATTGGCACTAGCACCTTAAAACGGAATAAGTTAATGTGCTATAACTAAACATACCGCCGTATTCACAAAGCATTCAATCTCCGTTAAGTCCTAACTGCGGTCCTCAGTTAAGGATAAATAAGAATCGCAACCTCAGTTTAAGTGAAAATCAACGTGAAACAGGCCTGTTTCAATACCGTTCCATACGTTAACTGAGGTTGCGATTCTTATTTATCCTCAACTGAGGACCTCAGTTAGGACTTAACGGAGATTGAATGCTTTGTGAATACGGCGGATTATCTTATAATCAAATTTCAATTTCTTTATAGCTGATTTTTAAATTTTTGCTTGTTTGTGAATTTTGTTAATTCACCTGCGATACAAATACAATTTTCTGTTTAGCCCCAATATTGAATAAAATATTTAAATTATCGATTATCTATACCATCAATACATTTATTTTTCAAACTGCTTCGATTATGAACAACCTTTCTAAGAAATTATCTTATATGGAACATAATTTTATATAACTGACTTATTACTTCCTATCCGCAATCAAAATTCAGAATTTTCATCAAATGATGAAAAAACACTTCATAGTGGAATATCAATTATGAATATCACTCCACCTATTAAATCGTACTGTGAGGCAACCCAATTATTGTTGAGAAATTTCTTATAATTCCAATTTAACTCTTCAAGAAGGCCAGTTTTCGAATGTAGCAAACATCGAAACTAAACATAAACAAACGGACGCCGAGGCTTCGACATAGAAATACTAGATAAATTTTTTATACTTCTAATTTAACTTCAACTCTTTAAGAACACCAATTTTCAAATGTAACGAACGAAAACAAAGGGAAGCTTCGACATAGAAATACTATAGAAATTAGAATATAACCTTATAATTATTACATTTCTGTGGCTGCCTCGTCCGGAGTAAATGCGAGGTTGTCAGGTTGTTTTCCTGGATTGACTAATCGACGCTTTTGATCAAGATTTTTCTTATACAGTATTAGCACATTGTGGAATCTTTAAACGCTTATAACTTTTTACCAGAGCCGAATCTAGAAAAATGGTAAATGAAAAAAGCGTTTCATTTGACGGGAAGAATCTAGGGCTATAATTAGAAATATCTATTTAAATAAAATTGAAAATAGTTGGTTGTCCTGGCACGCATATCATTTTTGAAATTTTCCTTAATTACCTAATTCGCTTCTTCAACAGGACAAAGAGCGAAAATTCATTTCTAAGGAAGACGAAGTCAACGAGTTAATGCATCTATCGGAGCAGAAGTATCAAGAAGGTGAGAGGGCCCTGAAAGATGCCAAGATGACTGAGGTCAAATGCAACGAGAAAATGAGGCTCCTGCAAGTCCAAATGCTTCAGCTCTCGGCTAGAGAGAAGAAGATAAGCGAAGAACAAATAGCACTGTCGAAGGAACGTTTAGCGTTGAACACGCTTATGAGGCAAAAGCAAAACTGCAGACTGTGCTCTGCGGATACTTTACGAAACGAAGAGCATAGAAGTGATTGGACGAACGAATTCAAGAACGAAGATATCAACATTCCTCCGCGTTTTGATGTAAGTTGATATTTGTTGATAACTTGTCAATATTTGATTATCATCCTCCGGTCCAAGAAGCAGGCAAGATTCATTCAAAATCGAATAATTAAATAACTACAAAAAAATACTGCTGCATCAAAGTTAAGGAAGTTCAGAAATTCACTTCTGAAGTTCACTCCTAACTTCTAACTCATTATTTTGCCCCTTTTTGGCGCTCTAGTTCCTCGGAACAGAGTGCTTATCAATTTGCCCAAATGTCTGTAATTTTCGAATATTTCGATGAAAATGGTCTTAAACGATTTGGTTCGACTCACTGATCAGGAATCCGTGGTCGAAATTTATTCTATCCGGCCGGTCCGGCCGGCGGTAGGCACGATAACTCTCGAACGGAATGAGCTAGACAGTTGAAATTTTCAGAGTAGATTTGGGAGATAAATATCTCGGCTAAGTTCGTTACTGGGCAAAATCGGACAGATGGTTTCAGAGTAACAAAAAAAAAATTTTTTTTTTACAGAACAAATTCCAAATTAAATTTTTTTCAATAAGCAGTTTTACCATAAGAATCCAATGATATCATTTTTGGCGCTCTAGTTCCTCGGAACTGAGTGCTTATCAATTTGCCCAAATGTCTGTAATTTTCGAATATTTCGATGAAAAGAGACTTAAACGATATTCCAACTCCATCGAAATTTTTCCAACTGCTTCTCCTAATTTCGTATTGGGAATCTGTGACTGAAATTTGTTGCATTAATTTCGGGTCAGCCTGTATGATTTAAAACTGACATTTTATCTTTTTCACCATCTACCGGCCTATGAATATTTATAATTCGAAGAAAAATCACCTTGTTGAGTTTTAGAAAAATTGTATGAAATGTGTTACTCCGAAGTTTTTTTGACGATGAGAATTTTGCTTTTAGGTGACCGAGGCAGAGATATTTCGACTTCAGTTTGAGGATAAAGCAGAGGAACCAAGAAACACGAGTAAATATGTGTGAATATCTGTCAGTTAAACATGAAGGGCAGAAGCTAAATCAACAAGAAATTGTTTTATATTCCTTATGACATATTTTAAAATCTTATTAACGGTGCCAATCAATGTAATAAATAATATTTCCGAATTTTTAAGATAATATAGATAATTAGCGTTTGTAATTTTGAATAAAAAAACTGACTCATTTCTGATGTATTGACACCTGAAGTTAACCTACGATTATTATAGGTTTCAATGAAAATAATCAAGTGAATGACATCACCATAACGAAATATGTTATGGTCGATAATGATCAAAACATATACTGGGTTGGAAAATAGTATGGAATGAAATATATATTTTTTCAACCAATAGCTTACAATAAATACGCTGAAACACATCAATTGATTTTTAATTTTTTCATTTTTAGGCGATGAAATGGAATATTTTCCTTCAACCACTTTGCCGCAACCCTACTCAACTTTTGTTTTGCAAATTTAATGTAAACAAAATAATGTTCCCAGGTGACACAGGGACCTCCCAGAGATATCTCGGCGACCTCCTGCCGGGATATTGTGACGCCTATTGCGATATCGCTGGGAGGTCGCCAAGAGCTCCCGATCACCCCCAAATGTCCGCCACAGGGGATGAGCCCAGTAACATCTCTTAGATATCGCATGGGGAAGTTCTCAAACTGCTCATCCTGGGGGAATGTTTTGGGAGGATTATTGCGATATCGCAGGGAGGTTGCCCAGACCTCCCTATCACCTCCAAATGTCCACCACAGGGGATGAGCTCAGTAACATCTCAGAGATATCGCAAGGGGAAGTTCTCAAACTGCTCACCCTGGGGAATATCTTGAGAGGTTTACTGCGAAATCGCAGGGAGATCGCCCAGATCTCCCTATCACCTCCAAATGTCCGCCACAGGGGATGAGCCCAGTAACATCTCGGAGATATCGCATGGAGATGGAGAAGTTCTCAAACTGCTCACCCTGGGGAATATTTTGAGATGTGTACTGCGATAGTGCGATATCGCAGGGAGGTCACCCAGACCTCTGTGGAGGTTATCACCTCCAAATGTCCTCCACAGGGGATGATCCCAGTAACATCTCAGAGATATAACATGGGGAAGTTCTCAGGCTGCTCAACCGGGGTAGTACTGAGAGAAGATGGCTGCGATATGGATCTATAATCTATATATCCTCCAAATTTGCAGTACATGTGTGGTGCCGAATACATCACTTCGAAGCGTAAATCGATATTCCACTCGGGTTATTAGCGATGGGGTTGTTCTTCCGGGTACAGAGTAGACGATTGTGCCATCTACCGGTGGAAACCAGAAGTGCAGAGTAGGGATGGAGTAGATCCCTGCAACACGCCACCTGATTTCCTATTGTTGAATTTGCGAGGTTTTTAGGACCTTGCAATGGAATTTGTTATTCTCATTACACTTGTGATATCTCGAGGAGCTCGCAATAGGAATGTCTTTTTCTAGTTATCTGTGTGATATCTTGAGGATCTCACATTGGGAGCTCGCATTTTCATCCACATTGCAACCTCTCAGAGACCTCTATGCGAGGTCTGTGTTACCTGGGTTGGGAAGCTCATAAAAAATTTCATTTTATCATTTTGTCATTTAATTATTAGGAAAACGAATAAATAAAACCTATCGGTATGCTGAGTTCAATTCTGCAGGTGCAGTTGATATAATTTGAATTCAGTTGAGACCCAATGCATTATTTCACTTGTTGACGCTACAAACACGGCTTGAAGGTTATTCAAGATAGGGATCAGCCCGAAACCGTTTGACTGATTATGGCCAATAAAGAACGTAGCTGTCCCATTCAGATTACGCAACCTACCCTGAAAATTGCAAGTCGCTATCTCTTTCTGTTCGAAAGTTATCGTGGCAACGGTCAACCATCCAGCTACTGAACTCATCCATGGCTACTCAGATATCCAAAAACACATATTCGATTTTGTTCAAATTAGGAACTTGGCTGTAAAGCTAGGTTTTGAAGGATTTCGCAAAATTTCAGCAATATCGGACTGATAGTTTCTGAGACACAGATTTTTTTTTTATTTTCTAGTGATACGATCCACACGAAATTTTACAAAAATTTTCGCGTTGGCATTCTACAACTTATTACAATTTCTTAATTCGATCGGATCAGCATTTTTTGAGTTATTGAGGAAACAGTATTTCAGATGGGTATAACTCCAAAATCGTTTTACCGATTACATCTGTTAACGAACTTAAATGTCGCATTCGGATGCGCAACTGACCGTAAAAATTTCAAGTCGCGCTTTCTTTCCGTTCGAAAGTTATCGTGGCATCGAACGGCCGGCTGGCCGGACACAATCAAATTTCATCTCAAATTCGGCAAAAAATTCGAATATTACAGACATTTAGGTAAAAAAAAATTAATGCTTGTGGCTTTTACTTGATGCAAATCCATATTAACTCAAATTGATTTAGGTAAAATGATACCATGCTGTCAAAAAGGGTTGATAAAAAACCCCATGAATGACCAATTCCTTCTCAGCAACAAAAGGTCGCTCCATTTCTGGCACAAAAAGTTAGCGTTGCTATTTAAAAAATTGGTTCAAGCCCTGTGGACAGGAGCTTTCTGGCGCTCTTGTTCAAACAGACAAATTATATCTCCGAAAGTATTGGTTTCTCAGAGTTGGTAATTATATCAATGTATTCTTATGATAGAACTGCATCATAAGGGAAATTCAATTCAAGGAATAGTGTATTTATCAAGATTAAATGAGCAATCTGAGAATGAGAACTGCACCATGGAAGAAATCAAATTAAAATAGCTGAAATGAATTTGACTCTCTCTACTAGAACAAGATGACATGTATGAGTATGAACACAGATCATATAATAAAGCATAGATAGAATAATTATAGCATTCTGTGAAAACATAGAAGTACGATTCATTATTGAAATTTCGAAAAATCATATCTCCGATAGTATTAGCTTGTTGGAGTTGAAAATGATATCAATGGATTTTTATGGTGAAACTGCATCTTAAACAAAAATTGAATTTGAAATTCATTACTTAAAAAAAAATTTGTTTTTCGTTACTCCGAAACCATCTGGCCTATTTTGCCCAATAACGAACTTAACTGAGATATTCATCTCCCCAACCTACTCTGAAAATTTCAACTGCCAAGCTCATTACGTTCGAGAGTTATTGTAGAAAAATTTTTTAAAAATTTTCAAACATTTTTTCGACACTTTGTGGTAATCTGTTCAATACAAAACTTCACATGCGTATAAAGGTCATGATTCTACAATTTGATGCTAAATTTCAGATAGATCGAGTGATCGGTTTCGGAAATATTCATAAAATATATTTTTACTAAAATCGACCATAACTCCGAAACCGCTTGATGGATTTCGCCCATTAACGAACTCGTCCGAGATATTTACGCTCCAAAGCCACCTTGCAAATTTCAATCCTCTAACCCCTTTCGTTCGAGAGTTATCGTGCCTACGGCCGGCCGTCCGGCCGGACAGAATCGATTTCGACCTCGGATTCTTGATCAGTGAGTCGAACCAAATCGTTTGAGACCATTTTCATCCAAAAATTCGAAAATTACAGACATTTGGGCAAATTGATAAGCACTCTGTTCCGAGGAACTAGAGCGCCAAAAAACTCAACTACCCTTCAAGAGGGTGCATGACAAACTCTTCAATTATATTTATGAAAAGTTGCGTAATGCAAAATGAAAATTGACATGCTCGAGCATTTTTCTACCAAATACTACATACCGAAGATATTAATCTTGTGCGTTACTTTTTAATCACACTGTATATTGGCATGGATCAAACAAAGTCGTGTTTCTACAGTTACTGTATCCAATAGGGTTTCACTCACTACCACTACTTAAAATCGATAGTGCATTGAAAGACTCGCACGGTTTAAGGATTA
The DNA here is from genome assembly GCA_937662695.2 of Halyzia sedecimguttata. Lineage (NCBI taxonomy): Eukaryota > Metazoa > Arthropoda > Insecta > Coleoptera > Coccinellidae > Halyzia > Halyzia sedecimguttata. The sequence continues at coordinate 10,271,678 of OW569411.2, read as the reverse complement.
ATCCGAAGACATGTCCGACCAATATTATGAAGACAATTGGAAATCAACCCAAGTATTACTCGAATCAAACATACTCCTCGAACCCACACAAGTCGACAGAAGAGAACAGCGTCCTCTGATAGCCACCATTTACTTGAAATACATCGTAATAGCCAACAGAATGATGGAAATCATCGACCAAGTTGTTCAGATCCAAAGGAGAAAATTGATGAAAAAGCTACTGGAAGCCGTCTTGGGGAGAATACTGGAGCTGAAATACGACCTGGTGGAGGCCGATCTCAATGAGTGGACGCATTGTGGCGATGTTATAGAGTCTACAGGTTTGAATCCTATAGAGTGCGAACTGAATATTCCTTCTTATTTTAGAGAAGAAAACGCTGATTTTATACGGAAGCAAAAGTTACTGAGTACATGCGAGATGAATTTGGGTTTGTCTGATAAGACCGATAAGAGTGAGGTGCCAATGACTGAAGAGCAAGCTATACTATGCATTCAGACACATGAGCGCGCAAGGCAAGGTTAGTTTTTCGGTGATGAGTAAGAATTTGAGCATTTTCCCAAAACCATTTCCTAATGTTCATTTCTTGAAATAATCGAATCACCGAATGTTGTTTTCAATAAAACCATTGTGTCATTGGCAGTATGACACGTGGCACCGTCCTGTTGAAATCACATGTTCTGCAAATCTAGATGAACTATTTCAGGCCATACATAATTACTCAACATTGAACAATAACGATTTCAATTGACAGTTACAGCCTTATGATCTACGTTGCAAAAACAATTAGGCCCAAGTACTCCTCCAGCATGAAATCCGCACCAAACAGTAAGTTTATCAGGGTGTAATGGCAGTTCTTGATATTCTTCAGGTTTATTACCACTCCTGATACGACAATTCTGCTTGTTAACATAACCGTTTAACCAGAAATGAGCCTCATCGCTGAGAATGATTTTCTTATGAACATCTGCATCATTTCCGATTTTTTCTAAGCACCAATTACTTAGAATTACACGTTCAATTGTTCTTTTATCAGGACGATTATAACGACCAACATTGGTTCAAGCACTGACGTGAAGTCAGAATCTTTTGCGCGTATGTTCCTGTATTGGACACTTAATTCGAATTTACCATGGTAAATTCGAATTAAGTGTGTCCAATACAGGAGAATGGACAACATAATTTACCATGGTAAATTCGATTAAGGGTGTCCAATACAGAAGAATGGACAATAGAACATACGCGCAAAAGCTTCTGACTTCACGTCAGTGCTTGAACGACTTTTTTTTTTCGTGATTTTTTTGAAATTTTCTAGGGGTACGGTTCTTAAAATTTTTTTTTTTCGTCATTTTTTTCAAATTTTCTAGGGGTACGGTTCTTACAAAATTTTAAGCACGTCTTTATGTTGATTTTCTACTACTAGTTACCAAACTTCAATTCGATCGAATATTTATTTTTTGAGTTATCAAGGATATAATATTCCAGGTGGGTATAACTCGGAAACCATTAGACCGATTATGCCCAAAATCGAACTCAACTCTCCCTTTCGGATACGCAACCTACTCTGAAAATTGCAAGTCCCTATCTCCTTTCGTTCGAAAGTTATCGAGGCAACGGTCACCCATCTACTAAACTCACACAAGAATGCTCGAATCTCCAACAATATTTAACCGATCGTATTAAAACTTGAAAATTGGTAGTAGAGTTAGGTTATGAAGGCTCTTGCGAAATTTCAGCAATTTCAAACGATCAGTTACTGATATATAGAATTATTTTTTTTTATTTTCAATGATTTATTCAAAATTTTCTACAAATGCTATCGTCACCAAATTTTGCAAACATTTTCGCGTTGGCATTCTACAACTAATAACCATGTTTGAATTCAATCGGTTCAGTATTTTTCGAATTAATTAGGAACAAAAAACCACAAAATTTCAGAAAATTTTAGATGGCTATAACTCTAAAACCGTTTGGCCGATTAGGCTCATAATCAAACTGAAATGTCGCGTTCTGGTGCACATCCTAACCTGAAAACTTGAAGCCGCTATCTCTTTCCGTTTTCAAGTTATCGTGACAACAAAAATATTTTTCAATAATTTTCTAATAATTTTCTAGCCATACGATTTGCACAAAATTTCACAAACGTGCTTGGTTCATATTCTACAACTACTCACCAAGTTTCAATTCGATCGGATTTATATTGGTTGAAAACATAATTATTACTCGGAAACCTCTGGGCCGATTATGCCCATTAACGAACTTGTCCGTCGTATTGGGATGCTCCACCTACCCTGAAAATTTCAAGTCGCTAGCTCTTTTCGTTCTCAAGATATCGTGGCAACGGCCGGACGGCCGGACAGAATCAAATTTGACCTCGAATTCTTCATTGGAGAGTCGAACTTAATCGTTTGAGACCATTTTTAAGACCATCTTAAATGAAAATTGAATTTGAAATTTGTTACACAAAAAAAAATTTTTTTTTTCGTTACTCCGAAACCATCTGGCCTATTTTGCCCAATAACAAACTTAACCGAGATATTCATCTTCCTAACCTACTCTGAAAATTTCAAGTGCCTAGCTCATTCCGTTCAAGAGTTATTGTAGAAACATTTTTTTTAAATTTTCGAAATTTTTTTTTTACACTTTGCGTTAACCTGGTCAATACAAAACTTCACATGCGTATAAAGGTCATGATTCTACAATTTGATGCTAAATTTCAGATAGATCGAGTGATCGATTCCGGAAATATTCATAAAAAATGTTTTTAATAAAATTGGCCGAAACCACTTTATGGATTTTGCCCATTAACGAACTTGTCTGAGATATTTACGGCCCAATCCCACCTTGCAAATTTCAATCCTCTAACTCCTTTCGTTCAAAAGTTATCGTGCCTACGGCCGGCCGGACGGAATCGATTTCCACCTGGGATTCTTGATCAGTGAGTCGGACCAAATCGTTTGAGACCATTTTCAGCCAAATTCGATAATTACAGACATTTGGGCAAATTGATTAGCACTCATTTCCGAGGAACTAGAGCGCCAAAAAGTAATGCCTTTCTAACATTCGCAGGTAGGTTGAGAGCGCAGTATATGAAGCAGATGAGACAAATGAAAGAGAACTTGAAACAGCCGATTTCGTCCCAAAGTGATTCAGCTAACATTGTTTCTTCTAGACTATTTGCGGCTATAAGAATTCAAAGGCACTGGAGAGGTTTCATCACGAGAAGAGCCATGCGGAAGAGTAAAATTCAAGAAATGATGTTACTGGGTGAGTCTAGTTCATAAATTGAAAAACGTGGTCATTTTTACTACTGCGAGTAATTCATTGGTTGAAGACTCATTGTATTTGTAATGACCTCATAATTCTACGATAGCTGATGTTTTTCATTGGTTATTTTGCATTCAATCAAACTTGTTTTCTACACGAGGTATTTTATATCATAACGAATTTTGAAAAGAACCAGAAATAAATAGGACATGATGACATGTATGAACACAGATCATAAAATTCGTAGATACAAATACGGTCACTAATTTTCGATTACAGCATTCTGAATAGAATTACAATTTATTATTGAAATTTTGAGAAATCATATTATTAGCTTTTTAGAGTTGAAAATGATATCACAGGATTCTTATGATGAAACTACACCTTAAAAAAATTTGAAATTTGTAAAGTAAAACAATTTTTGGCGCTCTAGTTCCTCGGAACTGAGTGCTTATCAATTTGCCCAAATGTCTGTAATTTTCGAATTTTTCGATGAAAATGGTCTTAAACGATTTGGTTCGACTCACTGATCAAGAATCCGTGGTCGAAATTCATTCTGTCCGGCCGTCCGGCCGGCCGGTCCGGCCGGTCCGGCCGTAGGCACGATAACTCTCGAACGGAATGAGCTAGACAGTTGAAATTTTCAGAGTATGTTTGGGGGATAAATATCTCGGCTAAGTTCGTTATTGGGCAAAATCGGACAGATGGTTTCGGAGTAACATAAAAAATTTTTTTTTTTACAGAACAAATTCCAAATAAAATTTTTTTCAATAAGCAGTTTTACCATAAGAATCCATTCATATCATTTTTAACTCTAACAAACTAACACTTTTGGAGATATGATTTTTCAAAATTTCAATGATAGAATTATTCTGTGGCTATTCTATGAATTGTTATAATGTCAACTTTGACGTTGTCTCATTGTAATTCATTCCAGTAATGGTATCAATATGAGAATTAGAATATTATCATACTTTTGTTGGTTGATATTTTCATGCCGATGGTCAATCCATATGATGATGGGAATGGTAATGGTAAGTTAATAATATTGAGTTCAGAATATCTCCACTAAAAACAAAACTGGAATTGAGGAATGAATATCTCGGATGAGTTCGTTGTTGGGTAGAATTCGTCTATTGGTTTTGGATTGATAATTTTTGGCACTCTTGTTGAAATTCTTCTATGATGTTTGAATTCAATTTCTGCTAAGATGAAGTTCTAAATTTCAATAATGAATCGTACTTCTGTTTTCACAGAATGCTATAATTATTCTATCTAAGCTTTATTATATGATCTGTGTTCATACTCGTACATTTCATCCTGTTCTATAAGAGAGAGTCAAATTCATTTCAGCTATTTTAATTTGGTTTCTTCCATGGTTCAGTTCTCAGATTGCTCATTTAATGTTGATAAATAAACTATTATTTGAATTGAATTTCCTTTATGATGCAGTTCTATCATAAGAATACATTGATATAATTCTCAACTCTGAGAAACCAATACTTTCGGAGATATAATTTGTCTGTTTGAACTAGAGCGCCAGAAAGCTCCTGTCCACAGGGCTTGAACCCATTTTTTCTTTTCGTTACTCTGAAAGAGTTGCCACTAACGAACTTAACCGAGATATTTATCTCCCAGATCTCTGAAAATTTCCGTTCGAGAGTTATCGGCCGGTTGGATAGAATCGATTTTGACCACGGATTCTTGATCAGTTAGTCGAACCAAATCTTTTAAGACCATTTTCATTCAAAAATTCGAAAATTACAGTCATTTGGGCAAGTTGATAAGCACCAAAAATTAGGCTAAACTACTAAAAGTACTAAATCATGACGAATTTAAGGATAAATCAAGTTTTACATTTGGATTGGTTCAAATGTTTGTTAATCAATTTCGATTTTTTTTATAACCTCATTTTGAATCGAATGTGAACAGATCAACTATTATCAGGTATGATACCCAGCGTAAGATACGCAGAAGAAGAAATTGAAGAGGACATGTTCAACAAAGAAAGACGAAGAAATCTACGAAAACAGCACCAGGAAGAATATGATGGAACATTAACGAATATCCGAAATAAGTTAGAGAAGGAACAGAAAGGGGCGATCCTTGAGCAGTTGAGTGACCAAGTGCGGGTGTGGATACAGGAGTATAATCATCATACTGGAAGGATTCCTGAAATAACTGGTTCTGAACGTACCACCTCCAGGTTGCAATTTAGTCGTCAAGGTAATTGCAATAATTTTCATATTTCGGTTCAGCCTTCTATTAAAGACCAAATTAATAGCTTTATTGTTGATGCATATCAAGGGCGTCATTTGGGAGGATCTAGGGGTCCGGTGCCTCCCCAAGCAATTTGGTAAGCGTAATATATTTGGTGGACACTGGAAATTAGCAAAAATTTTCAGGGTATAGGCAAAAATTTCATCACTTTGTAACCATTGAATGTTATAAAATCTGATAAAAATTCCAGAAATTTAACTACTTCTATGAATCTGGCCCTGAACTAGAAAAACAGTTGACCACTTCTTGGTCGTCTATAGAATAGAACACTTCCAGAAAGAGGTACAGCATTTTTTTATAATTGGATTTTAATTTCTTGATAAATGATTAGTTTCAAATTTCAGCTTGTTTGTGAATTGTGCCTACCATGATCTGTATATTTCTTTGATTTTTTTTCTATTTGCTCTCAATAGTGAATAAGACAACACAAAGAAAATATGTTTGACACTATGCTATCTATACTGCCGTAATAAGGTAAAAGGCAGTAACTGCAAATACTATGATTCTGAGATAATCGCAGTTTAAGTTTTTGGGGGTTTTTTTTCTTATCTTTAATTCAATATTATTGGGACAAGGATTAAGAATTACTACTAAATATCTGTTATTTCATAATTGAATACAATTTTTGCTATAGGAAATATGTTAGTTACTGCTATTTACCATACCATTAACAGCTGACCTTGTAGTTACTGCTGTTAGCCAGAGTTTGTTTTGGCGTTAGTTGATGAGATAGGATCACCAAACCCAGTGTAATAGTTGGGAAAGTTACTGCTTAGGCCGGTTGCGCTAATATCTCGTTTATGATGAAAATGTCAGTTACTGTCTTTTACCTTATTACGGCAGTATAGTGTCCGGTCATAGACTGATTTGAAGTGAACTTTTTTTTCTACTGTCGGTGACCTTCAAAAAAATTTTTTTTTAGGTACTGATAGTGAACTCAGCAAATCAAGCCAGCAGACCTCAGGCGAATCGAAATCCAAAAGGGAAGGGAGTGTTAAATCCAAAACATCACCCAGCGAACCCGAAGAAAGCAATATTACTCAGTCGAAAATGCTCACATCAATATTTTTACCAGAATTGAATGCGCGTAAAGAGGAATATAATGATACATGGAAAGATATGGAGTATTCAGCAGATTTTCACCAACGCTTCAATAAAGACTTCATTATTCAGGATGAAGTGACCAATCTGGAGAATCGTCTGAGGAAAGTTGTTGATGAAATAATGAAATCGGAACTGCAACTTCTCCAGGTTGGTTGTGATAAATATATTGAGCTCTAGATTTGTAAATAAAAAAATTACCAAATCTGTTGAAAATAACAAAGTGATATTTCTACCATTAGGACGCTTTAGATAGAGATAAGGGCTATAAAATGAAGAAAAGGTCAAGTAAGAAGGTTAAGAGAAGTGGAAAGAAGAGTAAAAAAAAGAAGGAGAAAGATTTGACACCCGATCGGACTGAGGAATCCTTATTTGAAGAACTGGTAACGAATGGAATCATCAAAAGGTATTAATCGCTGTTTGTCCCTCCTTGATCATTTCAAAAGTTTCCAACTCAATTTCCATCATTACGAATGTTTCGGCCTTCTTACATGGTTTGCAACCGATGTACTACCTCAAATTTCCAGTTTGCAGTAAATTTGAGAACATTAGCAGCATTACTCAACAAGTTCACAGAAAACCTAACAATTTGCATGATGCTTCTGGAAAACTTTTCACCGATGGTTACTGCGTCTATCACGATAGGCATACTAAGGAGATGTATTTTATGTAGGTATTCGTTGTGTTTGCAAGAGTAAACCGAGGAAATTTTGGATGTCACCATGTTTTTGCCGGTTGACGATGATCTATCATTACATAATTTCCGCCAATATATGGGAAAAGAGATAATTTTGGGTTGGAAAATTTGAAAGGAATGAAATCATATTAGAAATAAATATCTATCATCTCCCATAGATATATGCTTCACTTTCTATTGTAAAATTTGGTTCAAGCACTGACGTGAAGTCAAGAGCTTTTGGGCGCATGATCAATTGTCTATTTACCACTGTTGGACACTCTTAATCGAAGTTAGAATCGATATATCCCGTTTTCTGAGTCTTTATGAGATATGAATACCTAACTAGCACTGCTTTAAATTTTCAAACGGCTTTTGAAATTTGCCAATTCCGTTCAACATCACCCCCCCTAAGGTCCGTCCCTGGTAATGCGTAATGGATATTCCGTCCGTAGAACTGTCCATTTGGAAGAAACCCAGAACATCAAAACTAGTTTTCCAAATATCAAACTTATCTATTTCTATTATTTAAAAATGGGTTCAAGCCCTGTGGACAGGAGCTTTCTGGCGCTCTAGTTCAAACAGACAAATTATATCTCCGAAAGTATTGGTTTCTCTGAGTTGGGAATTATATCAATGTATACATATGATAGAGCTGCATCATAAAGGAAATTCAATTCAAATAATAGTTTATTTATCAAGATTAAATGAGCAATCATGAGAATGAGAACTGCACCATGGAAGAAATCGAATTAAATCTGGCCAATTTTGCCCAATAACGAACTTAACCGAGATATTCATCTCCCTAACCTACTCTGAAAATTTCAACTACCTAGCTCATTCCGTTCGAGAGTTATTGTGGAAAAACATATTTTAAATTTTCAAAATTTTTTTTTCACTTTGCGGTAATCTGGTCAATACAAAACTTCACATGCGTATAAAGGTCATGATACTACAATTTGATGCTAAATTTCAGATAGATCGAAGGAACTTGTCCGAGATATTTACGCTCCAAAACCACCTTGAAATTTTCAATCCGCTTACTCCTTTCGTTCGAGAGTTATCGTGCCTACGGCCGGTCGGCCAGCCGGACAGAATCGATTTCGCACTCGGATTCTTGATCAGTGAGTCGAACCAAATCGTTTGAGACCATTTTCAGCCAAAAATTCCAAAATTACAGACACTTGGGCAAATTGATAAGCACTCTGTTCCGAGGAACTAGAGCGCCAAAAAAACAAGTTTCGTATGACAATTGCCCAAAAGAGGTTTAAAGTACCTACAAATAGTAGATATTCCATAAAACATGTATTAAAGAAGAGAAGAAATAATGAAAAAATTACCTTGTAATCGATCAAAAATTTCCTCATCTACGTTCACCAAATTTTCTCCTCTCTCGAACTACAGAATTATGCTTTCAATATTTACGTAATATTTTCAAACATTTTCGGGTGAGGTCCCCGTTGCATCGCTAAAATACGAGTATTTCAACCCCAATATTTTTGAAGTTACAATATTCCCTTCTGTCAAGTAGACATTATGAAAATTCATACATAGAATAATTATATATCAATCTGTGAAATACGATTTACACTGAAATTTTGAAAAATCATATCTCCGAAAGTATTAGCTTGTTAGAGTTAAAAATGATATGAATGGATTCTTATGATAAAACTGCTTATTAAAAAAAATTTAATTTGCAATTTGTTTTGTAAAAAAAAATTTTTTTTTTATTACTCCGAAACCTTCTGTCCGATTTTGCCCAGTAACGAACTTAGCCGAGATATTTATCCCCCAAACCTACTCTGAAAATTTCAACTCCCTAGCTCATTCCGTTCGAGAGTTATCGTGCCTACGGCCGGACCGGCCGGCCGGCCGGACAGAATGAATTTCCACCACGGATTCTTGATCAGTGAGTCGAACCAAATCGTTTAAGACCATTTTCATCGAAAAATTCGAAAATTACAGACATTTGGGCAAATTGATAAGCACTCAGTTCCGAGGAACTAGAGCGCCTAAAAAGGAGCAAACTGCATACTCACATATTTACGTTGCTAAATTCAATAGAAATAGAAGCTTTTTAAAATACCGCCGACAGTGAAAAATAGCTCAAATTGGTACCAGATGGTTTGTTTTATGACTACTCGGCGATACTGAAACATCTAGGGCTGGTTTCTGAGGACAATTGAATGTGTTTTATCTTCAGTATTCTATTGAATTGGACAGATATTAAACTGAAGATAAACCACATGTGATATTCCTCAGAAACTGGCCCCTAGAGAGCTACCCGCTATGGGATTACGCAATTTTATGATAAATATTATTTTTTGCCGGCTACACACATTGTGCCGAAAACTATTGAAGTCAAATTTCTTCACATTTATACCAATTTTTTCAGAAATATTGTAGCTCCCTTGAAGTTTTTCCAACTGCTTTGAAATTTTTTCCAACTCCTTCGAAATTTTTCCCAACTCCTTCGAATTTTTTTCCAATACCTTCGAAATTTTTTCCAACTCTTCGAAAATTTTCCAACTGTGTTGAAAATTTGCCAACTCCGTTCAACATCCCCCCCCCCCATCCCCTTAGGCTCGTGCCTGGATGGTTTCTTTCCAAAATATGCGTAGATGTATAGGTGTTCAGGTGTATGGGTCCTTAATTCTTCCCACATAGTAATGATGTTAACCTTCCAAATGCAAGATAAATTATCTAGCCCAAAATTTCTAGTAACATCAACTGTAGGTCATTTCGACCGATTCCATCAAAAAGTGAAACCAACAAAAGTACGGGGGTGGTAATGGAAAAGGACCACTGCAACAAATATCATTGTAAGTTATCCGCTTTCACGCATTCCAACTAACCAGATCTCAACAAAATCGACTATCCAAGAAATACCGATTAGTTTTCATCCTGTCTTGGATTTGATTCAAATCTGTCGATTAGATCATAATATACTATATTTCAATGTTAATCCTTACAAGAAACGGTGGTCCAGCGAATAATACGTAACCCAAGACACCTGAATCTTTCTGTCATCTGAGATAAACAACAATCGCTCCTTCATCGACTCTCGATCGATACGAGATACCGAGGAGAAGCTTGCCAGAATGGAAACTCGTCAAACTCTACACAAAATGAAAAAATGCTATAATATCAAATCCAATCGTAAATTCACAGTTACGTTTATCTATCTGTTTATTCTGTTTATCTGTAATAATTGTTTCTTTGAAGATTTGTTCGCAATTCAAATGGGAATAAAAGGAATACATTCATAAATTTCAGTTACCCTAAAGTTCACATGAAAGATTTCTTTGGAGAGAGATCCTGCAATATGCCAGCGCCTTTCAGCAGCCCTAAGGACCCATCCAACTCCCTGGGAGACACCCGGCAACTACTCAAAGAATACTGCATCGTTCCCTCACTGTCGCAACATATACACCAAACTTCGCCCCATGTAAAATCCGTTTTATTAGTTGGTCCGAAAGGAAGCGGAAAGAACATGCTAATAAATTCTATTTGTACAGAAATCGGAGCTACTTTATTCGATATCTCACCACCGAATGTCGTTGGAAAATATCCTGGTAAATCTGGCCTCATAATGTTGGTACATTTGGTTTTGAAGGTGGCAAGACTGTTCCAGCCATCCGTTATTTACATGAATGATGCGGAGAAGCCTTTCGTCAAGAGGATTCCACGAACCGATAAAACAGACCCTAAGCGACTGAAGAAGGACCTTCCGAAAATTGTTAAGTGTAAGATTATTTTATCAGTCCTTCTTTAATAATTATCTATGCACATCTGTGCTATCAATATTGAATATCTTAGCGACATAGCTAAATCATTCTAGTGCTTGCATTTCACATTTTATTTTCAGTTCAGTTTTCAGAGTTCTAATTCGAATTTTGGCCTACACAATTTTTCCTAACATAGAACGCTGCCTCACGCTTTTATCATTTGGTTTTTTATATCCTCTGTGATCAATACAACTATTCTTCTTGTTTGGGCGCACAACCTACCCTGAAAATTTCAAGTCGCTATCTTTTTCCATTCGAAAGTAATCGTGGCAATTGCCGGCCAAATTTGACCTCTAATTTCATCAGTGAGTCGAATCTATTCCTTTGAGACCATTTTCGGAAAAATATCCCAAAAATACAGACATTTGTGCAGAAAGATTTCACGCTGTTCCCCAGAACATGCGCGCAAAAACTCTATTCAGCTCTCTGTTTGGCATCATACTATGAATTCAATTTCAGTTTTGTAGTAAATACCTCAAAAATTTATTTGGTTTTTACGTAACTTAACTCAAAATTTTGGAATTAATTCATTGTAATTGTATTGATAGTAAAATTGTAGATCGGAGGTATTACCACATTCCTGTGACGTGGTAATACCTCCCTGGTCCTACCTGGTCCTATAGTTATTCATATTTAGTTGTCTCTTCTGTAGCCATGTATAGAACGTTTTGTAGCACATTCTAGAAATATTTTATAATAATACCTTCTACATTTTCAAATATTTCGATTACTCAAGAAAATTGATAAAACTGTTGAAATATTTTGAAAAGTTTCAGTATTTTTAAAGTTTTTCGAAAAACACAACATTTTCGCGAAGTACCTAAACATGAAAAAAAAAGAAGGAGAATCATAGGAACATTTGATAATACGCAAATTTCTCGTTTCTGAGAATTTGCTAATTCGTATCAAATTTGAATTTTAGCACTATTACATACTAATCCAATGCTAAGTATTCTAAAATTTTATTCGAATTTCATCAACTTCCGAAGTGCCTGAACTCGGTTAATGAAATGGAACATCCTGTATTTTATAATTTTAAAAGCTTGGAAAATTAATTTCCTATCGACCAATCTAAGGTTTCCGTATGTTGTATGTACCTAAAATCAATAATTTTCTTTAATTTCGCAATTTTTGATCAGAAGCCATGATAGCTCATTACTTCACTATTCCATTTTTAATTTGTTCGTTTTCTCCCTTTGCCTTTTCCTTTTCCAGATTGGGTTTCGGGTACCTTGGAGAAACTTCTCTGCTTGTTGAAGGAAGAAGCGATAATGAAGAAAAAGATGCCCTTCAATATTTAATATTTCAGCATATTTTGTTAACAATTTCAATTTTCATGAATCACAACACTAACGGGGAGATAGGGTTTTTTTGCTGAGGTTTTTTCCCTAAGCTCTAGTATCATATATCAAATTATATGGTACCCCGTTACACTAACCTCTGCTAACACTTTTTTCATACACATGCTTTATTGTTAGATGAAAAACCAATTGTAATGCTCAAGTTCAAAAGAATATATATATATATTTCACTATGTAGATAATACAATCAATAAGAACATTTAATAACATGAATAACCAAAAAACTACATAAACAACTAACAAAGCAAAAACAAAAATTAAATCAATTGCTCAATATGTTCTTCGTTTTGTAGAAATAATCGAATTCGAAGGTTGATGAAATTCGAATAACATTTCAGAGATCCAGTATGTAATAGTGTTCAGATTCATATTTGTCATCGATCTACTGCATCAGGTGACGACACCAGGGACCTATGAGTAGGCCTGTTATTGGTTGGTGTTATTTTCGACCAAAAGCTCTCTTGGAGACTACACCTCTAAGCCGTGATCACATGGGTCAAAAAGCTCTCTTCACATACCGAACTGACCAACTGGATATATAAATCCATTGTGCGGCCAATCGTTAGCTACATAGCTTTCATCTGGTGGCCGAGGGCTGAATTATCGACGGGCCAACTAGTACATGATAAATCACAAAGAACGGCATGTTTTACTATAAGGTGCGTATTCACTTGCAACCGAACGCTCCGAACAAACCGCGCGCGCGGCAACAAACATTGTGCGGGCTGTTTGGAGAGTTTGCGGTATTCGCTGCGTTCCCACCCGTATAAGTGTTTGCGTGTTCCTCGACATGGATGCAGACGATGTGATAGTAGCCACTAGTGCTTTTTTAATTATAGATGCGCTAACAAGCCTCAAAAAAAAAAAAGATTTTTTTTTAATTTTAAAATTTTTTTTTTATTTTTTTTTTGATCTATTGTAGGTCTTGGTTTATCTTTGTCTAGAAGAAAAGCCATGCGTGTAAATGCAGACCATTTTGACAAGTATATTTCTTCTCTTCCTATGAAAAAATTTCAAAAAATTTACGAAAAAAAAATTGCTTCAAGCACTGACGTGAAGTCAGGAGCTTTTGCGCGTATGTTCTATTATCCATTCTCCTGTATTGAACACCCTTAATCGATTTTACCATGCTAAATTATGTTGTCCATTCTCCTGTATTGGACATTTAATTCGAATTTACCATGGTAAATTCGAATTAAGAGTGTCCAATACAGGAGAATGGACAATATAATTTATCATGGTAAATTCGCCGTTTAACTAGTATCACAACCAAGTAGAGTATAGGAGTATAAAATTCTTCAATGGTTTGCCAGTTGCAATGTAGAAAGAAGAGGACTTGAAGAAATTCAAACAAGTCATCAAGTCATAAATATCTGATTCAAATAGAACCATACAAGCTTGAGGATTTTTATAGTTTTTCATATGAATGAAATTTGAAAGATACCTTTATATGTATATGTTGACACCATTTCACTTGTTTTTCTGTAGGAGATTCATTTGAAATAAAGGTCATTTATTATTATTATTAAATGGTTTGCTGGCTTCTTTTTTCAAGGCCATCAGCCAAACTACAGCAGACAGCTAGTTTGTTACTATGAGTCAACTGTTATCTGCAGTGCACCATTCAGTTACGTGGTTGTTAAGAAGTAAGAGATTCTGTGATCAATTCATCGAGTGGCTCTTGAAGAAGAGATGCGGTCCCTGATTTTGAAGGTACACATTTATTTCTCTACAATAATTTGATGTTCTAGATTTGGGACCTGAAGACAGAATTTTGCTCATTGGAGTATCCAGATCTCCTTGGGAATGTGATCAAAGATTATTGCAGGCTGTGTACCAAAAATTCGTTGTTATTCCTAGACTCGATTATTGTTCTAGATACTCCATATGGTCTACGATATTAAAAACGTATCCACTTGTTGGCTTCGATACAAGTTTGATAACTAGAATATCTGATGGATATACTGCAGGTAAATATAATGGGTTGGGATAAAGTATGGAACCAAGTAAATATCTTTTAAACGAAAAGAACGATATTTATCGAAATTTGCAGGTAAGTGCAATGGAAAAAAATGCATCTGATGTACATTTTTTTTGTTAATAATATACTTCAGGTTTAACCGGAAATGCCATCAACTTCTTTAATTAAAATGGGACACCCTATATATTTTTACAAATTTTTAAAGACCTTGTTATTTTGAATTCATACATACTGAGTTTAGTGTCAAAAATTTGTAAAAACGAGGAATAACTCACTGTTAGTTGTACAATAGGTGTACATTTCATTATTTTAGAATAATGAGAAACAAAATTACTTCAAATGTTCAAAATGCTCGCCGTTTACTTGCTGACAATATGCCATCCTATTAACAAATTCTTGAGTCACTCTTTCCAAGACTTCTCAACGTATTAGTTCACATTCATCAATAATTCTTTGTCTCAATTCCTGTAAGTTTGTTGGTCGCCTAACTTAAACACGTGATTTTAGATAACCCCTAAGAAAAAAATCAAACGGGCTTAGATCCGGAGAACGAGCAGGCCACTCTATGAATCCTCTACGTCCAATCCATCGATAAGGAAAATTCGCATCCAGAAAATCCCTAACCCGTCTATCATAGTGGGGAGGTGCTCAATCTTGTTGAAACCAAACATTTTGTAGTTATTGCCCATTTTGTTGGAGTGCAGGAATAATTTCTTTATTTAGTAGATCCAAATACTTGTCACCATTCAAGTTTCCGTCGATAAAAAATGGGCCTATAAGCCTATTTTCGACAATTCCCATCCAAACATTCAACTTCTCTGGATGCTGGGTATGTGCTTCATGAATCCAATGAGGATTTTCATTTGACCAATACCTTGAGTTATGGCGATTAACTGTTCCATTTAAACCTAAAGTTGCCTCATCGGAAAAAAACGATTTTAGAAGCAAAATTTTCGTCGACATTACAGATGTCCATTAGCCGTTCGCAAAATTCCAGCCGTCGGTCAAAATCATCGTCTGACAATTCTTGAACCAACTGTACCTTACGGATGATACTTTTCACTTTCTAATATCTTTCCTACAGAACGTCGACTGATACCATGGTTTAGTACCAAATTTGTGGTGGAAGTTTGAGGTGATTCTTCTAAATCGATTGCAATATTTTGTTTAACAGTTTCGTTCGTTGCAGTCCGCGGTCTTCCAGGTTTTAGCAAATTTTTTACCATCCCAATTGTATTGAAACGTTGTAATGTTTTAGTTACTGTTGAGCGTGATATAGGATTTCTTTCCGGATGCGAATTATTAAAAATATGACACACTTCTTCATGAGATCTAACACGATCAGCATAACCGATCATCATTAAAAATTCAATTCGCCCATTTTCACTTAATTGAACAATTCTAAATTGTAAAATTTATTGCCCTCAATTAGAATTCGACAGTTGGAGAACAAAAGACGTACTAAACAGTATTCGTTTATTTATTACTATGCATACAAACAACATCAATTAGATTATCTAAATAATTTTTTGCTCTAATGCAAAAAAGGAGGTCGATTAAAGTGCTATATTCCTCGTTTTTACAATTTTTTTTACACTAAAGTCAGTATGTATGAATTCAAAATAACAAGCTTTTTCAAAATCTGTAAAAATATATAGGATGTCGCATTTAAATTAAAGAAGTTGATGGCATTTCTGGTTGAACCGGAAGTATATTATTAACAAAAAAATGTACATCAGATGAATTTTGTTTCATTGCACTTACCTGCAAATTTTGATAAATATCGTTCTCTTCGTTTAAAAGATATTTACTTGGTTCCATACTCTATCCCAACCCTGTATACACAAGTATTGAAACAACTTAAATGAGGCGATATAACAAATTTGCAGGAGCTATAATCTCAACGATTCATGAGGTGCTGACAGTAAAACGAACACTTCAACTCTTGGTACATCCTTTACATCCACTGGAACTGATAAGCGTGTTATGTACAAGGAATCCTGTGTACAAGGAGGAAGAAGAGATGATTGCAGCATGGATCACTAGGATACCCATGAGCAAGAGACGTTCTAAAGTAATCGAGTTCCTAAAACAGGAAACTCTCGAAATGCAAGCGAAAAAGGTGGGATCGAAGAAAAAATCATCGACAAAATCTAAATAGTTTGAATTGGAAATATACAAAAATTAAATAATATTCCACCATCTTCTGTATGTCTCTCATTTATTGTGATACTGCAAACCTATGTACTCTTAATGTGAATAAATGGATATGAAAAAAAAATGCGAACATTTGAATGGATATTCACACAAAATTGATTATCAATTATTGCCTATGATATTATGCGATATGAAACAACTTCCTAATCCAATATTTGGTAGTGGCCGTCATTCACGAAGAATATTGAACAAAAGAATACGATTATCCAACGTGATAATTCTCAGTTAAATGTTTTCCCTATCCCATTCAGAAAAATTCAATTTCGTCATAAAATAAATCAAATCAAATCATTTCGGCAAATAGATTCAGTGAGAAAGAGTAGGCATCGATGACTCAATAGATCTTTTGAACCTCTGCGTACCTAAGCTGGTGACGTGCCGAAATTTAGCGAGACCTCAAAAGCTTGTTTGTTTGAGGTTATTTGGAATTAGGACTTCAGGCCGGATTGTTCTCCGTGTTGGGATGTCCGCAATTCATTTTGGTGTTCAGAATATTCTGAAATAATAAGTTGGTGAGGGAAATTTATGTATTTAGGTCTGATCAGAAGTAAATAAATAAAATAGATGTCGTTACTGGCTTTGAATATGATTGCGCAAGTGTCTGTCATTTTCGAATTTTTTGCTAAAAATGGTCTTAAACGTTTTGGTTCGACTGACTGATCAAGAATCCGTGGTCAAATTCGATTCTGTCTGGCCATCCGGCCGGTCGCCTGTGTGTTAACACGATAACTCCCGAACGGAATGAGCTAGACTGGTGAAATTTCCAGAGTAGGTTTGGGAGATAAATATCTCAGTTAAGTTCGTTATTTGCCCAAATTGTGGTTTCGGAGCAACGAAAACATTTTTTTTTACATAACAAATTTTAAATTCAATTCTTTTTAAGATGCAGTTTCATCATAAGAATCCATTGATACTATTTTCAACTCTAACTAGCTAATATGATATGAGTTTTCAAAGTTTCAATATTAAATGGTGATTCTATGATTTCACAGAATGCTGTATTCATACATATCACCTTGGGGCGTTTCGAAAAGTGTAACCCATATACATAATAGACTACCTATCTATTGTATGGGGTGTAACCCTGGATCGAGTATATCATCAGCTGTTTGCAGGTTTTTGCAAAGAATCGCGTTCTCGATCAACGTTTCCGAACGCGACTGTCAGCGCTCAGTGCCGAGATAGAATTTACATAACCTTATATTTTATTGGTTTATGATTCGTACTTTGAAAATATTTTGTGTTGGAAAACAACTTTCCAAATCTTGAATTATATCGTGAATATATACAAGACTGTTTTGATACCAAAAATAATATTGACTTGTTGCATAGGTATTGAATAACTTATGTATGTATGAATATTGGGGATGATGAATTGGATCATTTTAATGATGTAGTTTATGAAGGCAATGAGAAAGGACAACATAATGGAATCATCAAAAGAAATTACTGTTCGTTGACCACCGAGGGTAATATTACCTTTTACTTCCTTAAGTAGTGAGACATCTTCCCATAATAATTCTGTAGTATTTTCATAATATTGCTAGCAAAAAATGCTAAAATATTGATCTATATGTGTATCAAATATTTTTTCTTGAGTTGAGGCTCATACAGAATGAATATGTTACTGGTATGAACTATTTAATTATCGATTCTGTCCGGCCGGCCGTAGGCACGATAACTCTCGAACTAAAGGAGTTAGATGATTGAAATTTGCAAGGTGGGTTTGGAGCGTAGATATCTCGGACAGGTTCGTTAATAGGCGAAATCCATGAAGCGGTTTCGGAGTTATGGCTGATTTTAGTAAAAACATTTTTCATAAATATTTCCGAAATCTATCACTCGATCTATCTGAAATTTAGCATCAAATTGTAGAATCATGACCTTTATACGCATGTGAAGTTTTGTATTGACCAGGTTATATGAGAGATATGATTTTGTGAAATTTCAATAATGAATCGTACTTTTATGTTTTCACAGAATGTAATAATTATTCTATCTAAGCTTTATTATATGATCTGTGTTCATACTCGTACATGTCATCCTGTTCTATAAGAGAGAATCAAATTCATTTAAGCTATTTTAATTTGATTTCTTCCATGGTGCAGTTCTCATTCTCAGACTGCTCTTTTAATCTTGATAAATAAACTATTATTTGAATTGAATTTCCTTTATGATGCAGTTCTATCATAAGAATACATTGATATTATTCCCAACTCTGAGAAACCAATACTTTCGAAAATATAATTTGTCTGTTTGAACTAGAGCGCCAGAAAGCTCCTGTCTGCAAGGCTTGAACTAATTTTTTTACCGAATTTACTTAAGAGCTCGACATTTTTAGTAGAATCATTTTTACTTATTTTAATTTCAATAAGAGGAATTCATTAAACACCTAATTTTGAATTGACTTTCGCTTACTGGTCTATTAGGAAAAGACAATAATCCATAGTTGGTTTACACGTTATAGTTAATTCTGCAATTAATATTCAGTAGATGATGATCAGTAGTTTGATAAATTGAGATAAACAAGCCTATTGATTTATTGAAGTTCTCAAGTTCTAAAACACCTTTATATTGCGAAATATCTAGAATTTATTTCAAGTCATCATAAGAATTACAAACCAATAAGTATTACCTTTGCACCAAAGATCTATACCTCCTGGTACAATATTTTTAAGTTTTACATTTAATTTCAAATATCAAAATTACAATACCGATTACCATTCCAAACGTCCAAAATATAATGGGAACCTCTACATGACTAAATGATAGTTCACGAGTTTCGGGAGAAACGGGAAATCTATAAACCCCGTGGGCATAAACCGACTGTAAGTCTATAATTATGCCGCTATCCAAAAGATAGAAAATGTATTGGTTGATTTCATGGAAGAGAGGATGCCCCGGAAGAAAAGCAGCGACCCAAAAAAGATCCGAAACTGGTTTCTCGATTCTTCGCAATAACAATCGTCCTCTTTCATCTGTGTACCTTTTAGTCCAATACGTCATTTTGATTCTTGGTCTCAACACGGCCAGATCTCTCGAAAATGCTGCCCTATCTGAGCAATTCGCCTGCATGTTACAGGACTGAAAATGATTCTTGAGATACGAAACCAATCGTTCGTTATCTCTGAACATGCGTTTGTGCCAGTCCAGAAACCCAATATCGAGTCTACTGTCCATGATGTCTTCCACGGAGTTCAAGTCATCTTCGTATCGTACAGCTGTAAGGCTATAGAAGAACCTACTCTTGTAAATCAAGTTCATCATAAAGGTCCCAAAGATAAAACTCAATATCAGAATGATCTCCGAGGAATACTTGAATCGGAAGCTCACGTGCTGCTCTAAGAAGAGCCTGTAATAGATCCAGAATTTATCCAAGAAGTTCGATATTCGACATTGTCCGTACAGGAAAATATCCTTCAAGTACAAGAATAAGATAGCTGAGAACGAAGAGATCATCCAGCAGAACCAAACGGACTTGTTGAGAATCTCAAAGAGGTGTCTCCAATTTGACAGTTCCCTTGCGCTTGGCACGAACCACATTAAGTCATCATATATATAAGGCGTGGTGGCCTGGAAATAAGGAGTAGGAGAACTCACACCAACCATGTAATCACAATGACCTCCTTTCAGGGTACTTGTAATCATCTCTTTCTTTCCTATTTCAGGTATGTATATCTTGGTATAATTAGGTATAATCCCTAGTTTATCCAAAATTATGATTTGAATGTCCAATTCGATGCCCATATCTCCTTTGGTTCCCATGGAATATGGTGGAGCGAAGGAGTAGAAGATGTTCAAGGTGCTGTTAACCCATTTCTTGGGTATCTTGTTGGGGAACAATTGCAATTGATTTTTCGTTTCATTATTCATATTACAGTGCCCAATAACACTTAAATTGATATCAAACTGTTGAAATATCCGTCTTCTGTATGGGTAATAAGTCAAAATTTCACCGGAAGAAGTGTTTAAAAATAACATGTTCAATATTTTAAAACGCTTGAGAACCAGTAGCGTTTCGTGTTTTATATTTTCGCAGAAAAATATGAAACGGGACGCCGTGCTGAAAGACGGTTGAGAGCTGAAGGCGTCCAGGAAATCTTCGAAGAAGAGATTACTGCAATCGATGAGGAAAAAATCGAATTTTCTTCCGAAAAGATTTGTCGTGGACATCTGCTTTGTATCGATCAGCCTGAAAATTGGTGCATCCAAGTTCAAATCGCTGTTCACTGCTACAATGAAACTGTTATTGTTCGTATAGTTTTCTTGGATCAAACTGAGACAATGTAGCAAACGTATAGTTTTATCAAATATACGAGAGACGGGCTTCATGCTCAAAATTTACAATGAACTGTGAAATGAATGTATACGAATGAATGGATGATAATATTCATATGATTTATTGTATTGCTTTTTCTGACTCGTGATGAGTCAGATTATGCATAATCTTCTAAAATTTTGGACGAACGCAGCAATACTATATAAATTAGGGCTTCACACGAGACGAGAGTAGGCGAGAGTATAAAAAATCTCGTCTCGCTCTCTCCAATTCCTAAAAAATTAAGTCTCGTTATAAGTTGTCTCGTCTCGTCTCGCTTAATTCTGAATAACGATAATAAATATTATAATATACAAAGGAAATGGTATACAATAATGAATAATTTTATTACGCTCTTATAGAAAAATATTTGTACATGTAAGTATTATTTTTGGGCGCATGTTCTAGGGGAACATCGTCCTATCATTTCGTCCAAATGTCTGTAATTTTCGAATTTCGAGCTGAAAATTGGCTAATAGACTAATTCGGACTCCCTGATCACGAATCCGGTGTCAGATTTTTGGGTGCCGTCCGGCCGTCCGGCCGGCCGTACTTCCGGCCGTAGGCACGATAACAGGAGCACCGAAGGTCCTATCGACTTCAAACTTTCAGGGTAGGCTTCTGATCAAAATGCGACGGTTAAGTTCGTTAACGGGCAAAATCGGCCGGACGGTTTAGGAGTTATAGACATTTAAAATTTTGAGGTTATTTCCCTGATATTTCAGGAACTAAAGAAGATGTTGAATCGAAACTTGGTAGTCAGTTCGAGGATATAAACGCGCAACTTTTGGCAAAATTATGTTATGATCGAAATGTTGGTAATTTTTAAAAAAATATATATATAAAAAATTTTTTTTTCGTGAACTATTCATCAGATTGCAACAAAAACTTGTACTAACGTCAATTGTAGTATTTTGCAACATTGTGCAAAATTTTGGCTCTATACGATTTCAATTTCTGGAGATATAAGACAAAATGTGTCAAATTTCCTGGGTCTCTCTCATTATTTTCATCGATTATTATATAATAATCAATAATATTAAGGTATTCAACATGATACTGCTTTTTTTCTTTTTTTCTTTACTGGTCAGTACGGGCCACAAGGAAGATGAACATGCGCCCAAAAGCTCCTGTCCACAGGGCTTGAACCAATTTTAATTTAAAACACTGATAATTTCAACTTTTAAATTACTCGATGACCAAGAATTCAAACATAATCACACTTGCATCACATCATTTTTCAATGATGTACGTATTTTTGCCATGACCATACCTGCTGTGGAAAATAATCTTGCAACAGGTACGGATGTAGCCATCAATAAATCATCGGCCATCTTGGAAAGTGTAGGAAGAACTTTTTCATCACTCTCCACCACTGTAAAATATTTTGATTCCTATTTGCTCTTTCTAACACAAATATTCTTTAAACTCAGCTTTCCAATATTTCGAAAGTTTTGTTGATGTTTTAAATAGGCTATCGATATCGATACATTTTTTGATAGAATTGAACAATTTGGTATAGATTTCAAAGAATACCTTCCTAGTGGGTAGATCATTGAGGGTGTTCTTGGCGTATTCCTCATAACACTTTTCCAAACATTGAATAGCTTCATTTCTTTACCAGTTTTATTATACGTAGTTCCACAGATGTATACAATAATTGTTCACATCTTCACTACAAGGAGCACAAGATAATACATTTCTTCAGATGTTCAGATATAGAGACGAAATTTTCAAAGCATTGGGATTTAGGGGCAATAAAAGTTGTCCGTTAAGTATTGAATTCATAATGGCATCCGTTTTTATGGTTGTGAATTCTATTTTTTCTTGAAAAATAATCTCAATTATCAAGGTCATAACGAATTAATAATCTTCTAAAAAATCGTGTATTTCTAGAACGATCGATGCATAATATAGACAAAATATATTGGTAATTATAGAGGAAACTCTTCATATTCAATTGTTTTCTGTGGATCGTTTGGTTGATGTAAGCATGTAAACAATTTGAAATTTGGATTCGCTAAGTTCATAGGCAGAGTTTTTTGGTTAGTGAGTCCAAAATGAATGATGCAAGGAAGTCGAGCATAATTTATGAGTCATTCTCTAATTATGGAGGATTTAGAACGGGATTTCCAACTAATGTACAGGTATTATTTATAATTTTTAAATTTTGTTTCTACGATAACTCTCGAACAGAATGAGCTAGGCAGTTGAAATTTTCAGAGTAGATTTGAGAGATAAAATCTCGGTTGAGTTCGTCAGTGGGTAAAATAGGCCGGATGGTGAAAAAGAGCATTTTTTTTAACTTACATATTTCAAATTCAATTTTTTTTAAGATGCAGTTTCACCATAAAAATCCATTGATATCATTTTCAACTCTAACATGCTAATACCTTCGGAGATATGATTTTTCGAAATTTCAATAATGAATCGTACTTCTATGTTTTCACAGATAGCTATAATTATTCTATCTATGAATTATTATATGATCTATATTCATACTC
Organism: Halyzia sedecimguttata; assembly: GCA_937662695.2. NCBI lineage: Eukaryota > Metazoa > Arthropoda > Insecta > Coleoptera > Coccinellidae > Halyzia > Halyzia sedecimguttata. Next base: position 10,248,187 of record OW569411.2, on the reverse strand, counting down.
GTACATGTCATCCTGTTCTGTAAGAGAAAGTCAAATTCATTTCAGCCATTTTAATTTGATTTCTTCCATGGTGCAGTCCTCATTCTTAGATTGCTCATTTAATCTTGATAAATAAACTATTATTTGAATTGAATTTCCTTTATGATGCAGTTGTATCATAAGAATCCATTGATATAATTCCCAACTCTGAGAAACCAATACTTTCGGAGATATAATTTGTCTGTTTGAACAAGAGCGCCAGGAAGCTCCTGTCCACAGGGCTTGAACCAATTTTTTCTATAAGCAGTAGTTGGTAGATTATAGACACGTAGTCAATCATGTGCGCAAACTACCAGCAAACATTAAATTTCAATAGGCCAACACGAATTTTTCTCTTGTTCAAACATAAACTAACTCATTTAACAAATGTGATATATTTGAAATTTTGGCATGCTGCATTTAGAATACACGCCATTATCATCGTCCATTTCATTGCGAGTTGGTATGAAATATATCAAAATAAAGGACTAATGGATTTTGTAGTTTTTTGTGGGTCAATAGGAATAACCGTAAGGGTAGAAGCCAAACAACGTTCCGAATAAAAAATGGTTTTTGTGATGGTGTGAATCACGCACGCACTGAAAGGTGAATCAAATTAATTATGATTTTTTAGTTACTCGTTCGTTATGAATAGAACCCAATAGAAAAGTGAAATTGATTGATTGGTTTCCAATATACCACATCAAATGTGGCAAATTGGTATCAACAAGTAACATTTTAAAATATACAACATTTTGTTATTTGACAAAAGCAATTTCCACGTCTCAACACAACATTATAAGCAGGTAATGAAACTTATTCCCGATAGTCGTGCTTCATTGGACACTAGGTATAACTTTTACCCACTGCTTCGTCCGCTTATCAACTTTTTGGCGCTCTTGTTCCTCGGAACAGAGAGTCCTTATCAATTCGGCCAAATGTCTGTAGTTTTCAAATTTTTGGCTGAAAATGGTCTTAAACGATTTGGTTCGACTCACTGATCAAGAATCCATGGTCAAAATCGATTCTGTCCGGCCGTCCTGCCGTTAACACGAATTTTCAACACAGTTGGATAAATTTCGAAGGAGTTGGCAAAAATTTCGATGGAGTTGGAAAAAACTTTTGAAGCAGTTGGCAAAATTTCGAAGGAGTTGGAAAACATTTCGAAGCAGTTGGAAAAATTTCGTTGAAGTTGGAAAAAAATTTTGAAACAGTTGGCAAAATTTCAACGGAGTTGGCAAATTTTCAACACAGTTGGATAAATTTCGAAGGAGTAGGAAAAAATTTCGAAGCAGTTGAAAAATTTTCGTTGGAGTTGGAAAAAATTTCGAAGCAGTTGGCAAAATTTCGAAGGAGTTGGACAAAATTTCGAAGGAGTTGAAAAAAATTTCGGAGCAGTTGGAAAAATTTCGTCGGAGTTGAAAAAAATTTGGAAGCCGTTGGCAAAATTTCGAAGGAGTTGAACAAAATTTTGAAGAAGTTGGAAAAAATTTCGAAGCAGTTGGAAAAATTTCAATGGAGTTGGAAATTTTCCGAAAAAATTGTTATAAAATGTAAAGGAATTTGATCTCCAGATCGCAGACAGATAATAGGAAAAGGATAACATGGAATAACACCATGTACCCTCTTGTACACATTGCTGTTGCCGTAAATTCAATAGTCAATAGTTTTCGGAACAATGTGTGTAGGCGGCAAGTATGTCATAAAACAAACCATCTGGTAACAATTTGAGCTATTTCTCATTGTCGAGAGGCATTTTGAAAAGCTTTTTTTTTTCTATTTAATTTAGCAACGTAAATATGTGAGTACACAGATTGCTCCTGCTAACAGCGTCGGGCCCCTAAGGAGGAGGGGGGGTTGGGTTGTTCCGATCTCCCCAATGTTGAACGGAGTTGGCAAATTAAAAGAAAAAAAAGTAGCAAAAATTTTAAAGCAGTTCCGTCATGGACAGTTGGACAATTTTGAATGCTCCGATGGGCAAAATCGGCTAAGCGGTTTCGGAGTTATACCCATCTGAAATATTGTTTCCTCAATAACTCAAAAAATACATATCCTATCGAATTAGTTGAAATCGTTGAAATTCCGCACGAACCTTCCAGTCGCCATTTAACGATAGAGCACTGACTGGATTTCAGCTCGATCGGCTGACAGAAACAAAACACGGACAAAAATTAACATAGAATTGTATGCTGGATCCGTTTGACGAAGTGCACCTTGCGAAAGGTTATGTCGTTTGTCAATGGGCGCGCATCGATATTTAATCCAATCGATAATTTTAGACAGTGTTTGATTTTCCAAGCGGATTCCTTAGTCATGTGGATCTATTATTATCGATTGTGATTTACAAACAGTAAGTTGTCTTCGAAGACGTTCACTTTGAAAGGTTCTCATATTTGTTATTGTTCGTGCATCCATAATTGATTGATTACGTCAATAATTTGTGATTGTGTGATTCCTTTTCCAGTGATGCAGAATGCCCGGAGTCAGAGGATGAAATCTTTTACAACGAAGCCCTAATGCAATTAGACCTCGGAATATTGAGAATCAATCCACTATCCACTTCAGATGAACAAGAAATCGAACGAGAGGAGCGCAACTTCAGTATGGCCTGACTTCAAATAATTTAACAGAAGTAGTGCAACAATGCTACTCGAATCGTTTCGATTCGCTTCAATGAAGCAAATGCATTGTTGCCATGTTCATTTGATTCTTGTACATTTATTGAACTTAATTCATTTTGACTACATATTCATTGAAAGTAAAAAAAATCACAGTTTAACTCAGCTAATGAGTTAACAAAACATTTATTGATCGTGCGCAGTACCACAGATTAACTGTGGCAGTACGGAGTTTCCACGTCGGCAAGTTGAATCTAAATTGTGAACATAGGGTGATTTTAAAGTTGAACGCTATCGATGATACTTCTCGTGACCTCAAACTATCGTATTAAATTTTTTCTTTGGAATATCCGACCCGTTCCCCTTATCCCTAATACCTTTTGAATTAACTAAATTAGCATTTTTTAATTTGAAGAATGGAAAATAGACTAATTTATAATTAATTAATCTGAATAGTTCGTGATAAAGATTACGAAATATTAAGTCATCAAATTCCAGTTGAATGGCTAAAGTACACGAATGGCTCCAATCATAACCGTCTTTATAAAGAGCCTCGAAAATAATTAAATGGCAACGTGGTCTGGAGACGTCAGACGTACGCTTGTTATACGCTCGATTAGTGCTGACGTCATTTCGCCATTTTAGTTTATCCTAGGTCAGGGCATGGTATCCATACAAACATTTGAAACTCTGATGAAACTGTAGAACTAACATACCTCTGCCTTTGATTTTAATGGGAAAAGACCATGAGTACCTCAAATTACCATTGTAGTTCTTCTAGAGAGACCCCAGAGGCAAGATCGTGAACAAATAATACCCTAAGAACCTTCATACAAATTTGTAGGTTATAAAAAGTGTACAATTTTTTAAAAATTACCAGTTCACATATGAGCTAGGGTCCTAATTACATTTCCTAAAAGCTATATCTACACGCCTACACTACCTCCGAATTATTTTTGATGGCAAGCTCTGCTGTAACTCTGTTTACGATCTTCAGGTTAACCAAGGAGCAATAAATCTTTGTATGGATGTGGAAATGATGCCATGGCAACGCCCTGACCTTTGATAACTAAAATGTCGGAATGACGTCACACTAATAGAGAGTTTTCTATCCCAGGTAAAACAGGAACCTCCCAGAGATATCTCGGCGAGCTCTTTCCGAGATATTGTGACGCCTTTTGCGATATCGCTGGGAGGTCACCAAGAGCTCATTATCACCTCCAAATGTCCGCCACAGGGGATGAGACCAGTAAAATCTCAGAGATATGGGATAGGGAAGTTCTCAAACTGCTCAACATGGGGAATATTTCGAGAGGTTCGCTGCAATTTCACTGGGAGGTCACCCAGACCTCCCTATCACCTCCAAATGTCCACCATTGGGGATGAGCACAGTAACATATTAGAGATATCACATGGGGAAGTTCTGGAACTGCTCAACCTGGGGAATCTTTTGAGAGGTTCGCTGTGAGGTCGCCCAGACCTCTCTATTACCTCCAAATGTCCGCCACAGGGGATGAGCCCAGTAAAATCTCAGAGATATGAGATAGGGAAGTTGTCAAACTGCTCAACATGGGGAATATTTCGAGAGGTTCGCTGCAATATCACTGGGAGGTCACCCAGACCTCCTTATCACCTCCAAATGTCCGCCATAGGGGATGAGCCCAGTAACATATTAGATATATCACATGGGGAAGTTCTGGAACTGCTCAACCTGGGGAATCTTTTGAGATGTTCGCTGTGATATCGCTGGGAGGTCCCCAGACCTCTCTATCACCTCCAAATGTCCGCCACATGGGATGAGCCCAGTAACATATCAGAGATATCACATGGGGAGGTTCTCAAACTGCTCACCCTGGGCAATATTTTGAGATGATGGTTGCGATATCACAGGAAGTTCACCAAGAGCTCCCTATCACCTCCAAATGTCCGCCACAAGGGATGTAACATCTCAGAGATATCAGTATCACATATGGGGAAGTTCTCAGACTGCTCAACCAGGGCAGTACTGACTACTGAGACCGATAGAAGATGGCTGCGATAGGGATCTATAATCTATATATCCAGGATATATGTGCAGTATATGTGTGGCGCCGAATACTTCACTTCGATGTGTAGATACTGTAGAATGTAGATTAATATTCCACTCGGGTTATTAACGATGGGGATGTTCTTCCGGGTACAGAGTAGACGATTGCGCCATCTACCGGTGGAAACTAGAAGTGTTTAGGGATGGAGTAGATCCCTCACATCAACACTGTGTGTTGACAAGACACCTAATCTGGGCTTAAAACTTTCAAATGCTTTTCTTGCAGCTGAAATCTCTCATAAGTGACCGGATCATTTGCTTTAACCTTTAACCTTCAGAATGGAAAAAGAGGTTCAAGAAGACAAACTACAAACATTTGAAGAAAATCTTCGCCAGAAATGATTTCATAACCTGAGGATTTTCGATTCAACAAATATGGGTGCTATCACTCAGATTCATGTAAATGTGTATTCACAAATATTCGCGGAATAGTTTAGAAATTCAAAGGAAACTTGATGTGACATAATCAAGATTCACCTGGAGAGGACAAGAAATTTCTGGTAAGATCTGTAACAAAAATTGATGAAATCTTCAACTGCATTATCTCCTCAAGGTTGCTACTTTCATATAGGCTATTTTTTAAATGTATGTATTTTGACAACTTTCTCTGAAAATACCCTGTTCTTTTGGTGTTTCATCAAGGATCATCCTTCCTCAACAGAATGAATATGTTTTTGACTGTCCCTAGTGTAATATAAAATAAAACTGTACATACTCTCTTAATAAAAAATGGGTTCAAGCCCTGTGGACAGGAGCTTTCTGGCGCTCTAGTTCAAACAGACAAATTATATCTCCGAAAGTATTCGTTTCTCAGAGTTGGGAATTATATCAATGTATTCATATGATAGAAATGCATCCTAAAGGAAATTCAATTCAAATAATAGTTTATTTATCAAGATTAAATGAGCAATAATGAGAATGAGAAAAGCACCATGGAAGAAATCAAATTAAATCTGGCTTATTTTGCCCAATAACGAACTTAACCGAGATATTCATCTCCCTAAACTACTCTGAAAATTTCAACTACCTACCTCATTCCGTTCGAGAGTTATATCTATGTCTATGGATGAAAAGCAGTCTCACTACTCTCAGATCTCTTACTTCATGTTCAGTTCCGAAATGTAAGAATTTTCTGAGAAAAACTAATTTCGGAGCAAACAACTGAGATTTTTCTCACTTCGCTCACAATTCTTCGATAATGTAGGAACATCATTTGACATTATGACAATTCATATTCATACATAGAATAATATCATTCTGTGACAACGTTGAAATACGATTTATTACTGAAATTTTGAAGAATCATATCTCCGAAAGTATTAGCTTGTTAGAGTTAAAAATAATATGAGTGGATTCTTATGATAAAACTTCTTATCAAAAAAAATTTAATTTGGAATTTGTTTCGTAAAAAAAAAAATTTTTTTTTGTTACTCCGAAACCATCTGTCCGATTTTGCCCAATAACGAACTTAGCCGAGATATTTATCCCCCAAACCTACTCTGAAAATTTCAACTCTCTAGCTCATTCCGTTCGAGAGTTATCGTGCCTACGGCCGGACCGGCCGGCCGGACGGCCGGACAGAATGAATTTCCACCACGGATTCTTGATCAGTGAGCCGAACCAAATCGTTTAAGACCATTTTCATCGAAATATTCGAAAATTACAGACATTTGGGCAAATTGATAAGCACTCAGTTCCGAGGAACTAGAGCGCCAAAAATTGAAGCTGGAAATAAATTCAATAAATAAATGCAAGATATCATATCCGCTTCTTAAATAATTATATTCACTATAAATCACATTTCACATAATTCCTCATAAGGAATTAGCCCCACTTGCGGAGGCTATGGTAACTATTCATAGTATTCATATATTTGACATATAATGATTATGGTATTTTCTGGAAGAAAATCTTATCTTCAAGTACCTCAAAAGATGTTCAACTTTCATTTCTAAATCAGAGAAAGTAATTGGATTTTTCTTGGCATATAAATTCATGTAAATTCCCAATAGAACTATTAATCCAGACCACAAATACCTGAAAAAATTAATCGTATCAATAAAAGAAGACAAGTTGAAGGAAAATAACATACTGTACAGTGAACGGTTTTGCGAATAATACGAAGGAAATCACTATAGTCAATGCCTTCCTGAATGTTGTTACGGTTACAGCTGTGAAGGCCCCAGATATGGTAATCAACGTCAGCACAACTTGTATTCCCAAGTATCCAGTCAAGGAAAAGATAAATGCATAGCCATAACATTTTTCAGCATCCTGCAACATATATGATTTGTTTCTTCATAGGAATTTTAAGAATAGTTACACAAACTTAGGTATATTTCGAGAAGATGATTGTTGAAATAGTAAATCAAAAATATATATTTGTTATAAACTGCTTGTCAGAACTTGAGGAGGAAAAATGGCTGATACCATTGTTACTCACTTGAGTTCAAACAATTCGTGGTCAAGTAGGCTATGGAATTTTGAATGTCAATATTCTGTGTCTGAACGTATATAGTTATTAGCTTCTGCTTCACCATTTTTTTTAGCCTACTTGACCACGAATTTTCATGAACGCAAGTTACAACAAAAGATGAGAGCATTCTGCCAATAGGAACTAGTGATTTGTGTTGGTAAACCTTACACAAGCATAGAAGTTTGAGGAAATCTGAATCAAATATCAACAGATTATAATTCACGAACATATTAAAGGAATATTAAACAGAAATGTACTATTTTTGTGCAATCCAAAAAAGAGCTCTCGATAGTGATACAGAATCAGGTAGTCATTATTGGAGTTGGCTTTAGAAGTGACTTCTTAGTAATTATTGATGTTCATAACGTAAGTTTAAACCAATCAAAAAATATACAGAATGATTACTGTTTTTACCTTGGAAAAGAACTCAAGTCCTTGGAGTAAATCACCAGTTACTAACATAATAAGGAATAAATATACAAAGCCGATGGCATAGGAATATAATACCACTTCAGCATTATGAGCACTGTAAGTTTTGATAGACTTCTCTTGCACATTTCCTATTATTGCATCACATAATAATGCCATGGATATCATGATGATTCCAGTAGTATTAAAATTGGGTTGAACTTGTGAATCGGCTGGAAAATGAATAGCAATTAGAAAAGAGAATAGTTTTGGTCATTTCAAAAAAACAGACTTGCTTGAATATGAGAAAATTCACTAAGCTGTTACATATAAATTATTCTTCTTGAATACGGCTCAAGCACATTTTACCAATTTAAATAAGTTTACATTGTATGAACTTGCTTCCATTTCTTATTAATTTAACAAACGACACCCCATTGTCAGTTAGTGAGGGGAAGTTAAATCCAATTTCAAATGGTGCTGAATAATTTAGAGGAATTTGTATATTAATTTACATTACATGTTAGTAATAGATCATATTGAAATTTAAAGAATTTCCCTTTCTCAGGAGGTAGTAAAATGGCCACTCTCACAAATGAAAATCTACCTTTACACAAACTTGAGCAAAATACTTGATTAAGTTACTCAGAATTCTCGATAAGTGAACTACAAAATTATGTATTCCAGTTCCAACAATTATTCAATTCAAGAATATGTTCGAAAAGCCAGTAAATATATCTTCTCCATAATTTCAATGAAACCTAAAATTAAAATTAAGATGAGTAGTGCACAGAAATCATCAAGTAAAACAGCAGAACTTCGCAAAAAATGGAAATATAGTAAAGTTATAATATCGGCACAATGGGTAATTTAATCCCACACTTTATTCTACAAATGATAAAAATTTAACATCGAAATGAGTATTACCTACTTACCCAAGGTAAATAATGTCAATCCTACACATAAAAAAATTGCAGCAGTGAAATCAAGTGGTCCATATTTTTTGCCTTGAATTAAAATGCTTCCTGCCATAACAGGTATCAGTTTACAACATTTGAATATGACTTGAGTGGGATAGTTCAAATATCCTAAAGAAGAGTTCGAAAAACCCATGGTGCCTAGAGTTAAAAGTGCTAACAAAAAGTATGACTTCAAAGGTATCCTGAAAGATCAAACTTGTCAAAGGGTTCTGAGAACCTAGTGTCGATTCCATTTGCTCCATTACCTTCTAGATGTTAGTCTTTGAAGTTTAGTTTCAGTATAACCAAAAATAGTATAAAAACCAAACTGAACCAAAGTCAAAAACCAGCCATATGGCTGGAAACCATCAATGGTGAATATAAGTTCCTGCATGTATCCATAAAGTAAAAAAAAAACGAATACAGCTACACTACACAACAGAAACTGTATAGTTTTTGAGTAGTTGCTGATATCCAGACATAATATTTTTGTTTTAGGTGCTTCTGGAATTGGATCCAGCTGCAAATTATTTTTGAATGACATGATGAATTACCGGGTTGATTACATATCTAACGATATTTCTGTAGGGAAAAATTATCACGTTCATGCATTATTGCAATCTAATCTAACTTAATTTTGAAAACATTGCAAATTTCGAATTTTACATTGAATTGAATGTTGAATGATTTGACAACTCAACAATGATCACAGAAATATATTCGATTTTCTTATCGACATTAACGTAGCATGTCGTTCTGGATCTGGACTATGACGAACATTAATAATAACTATTTTTTTTTATGCTGTGTACTATACTTTTGTTCTATCGGATCGAATACCCAAAAAAAGTGGCTTAAAAAAAAAGCCCATTCAGTAATTATTGAATGTTAAAATATCTACCAGTAATGTTCTTGAAAAACTCAATAACGGATTTACATGAAGCGATGAAGCTTAAAATATTTGTCAATTTTCTCAAGCTGAATCCTTTTTGCGCGCATGCTCTAGGGAACAGCGTGCTATCATTTTGCCCAAATGTCCGTAATTTTCGAATTTGTTGCCAAAAATGGTCTCAAACAACTAGATTGGACTCAGTGATGAAGAAATAGAGGTCAAAAACGATTCTATCCGGCCGGCCGTCCTTTGCAACGATAACTTTCGAACGAAAAGATATAGCTACTTGCAATTTTCAGGGTAAGTTGCGCATCCAAAGGCGACGGTTGAGTTTCGTTATTAGGCATAATCGGCCAAACGGTTTCGGAGTAATAACCATAAGTAGTTTTGTTGTTATATCCCCAATAACTCAAAAATTACAAGATTGATCTTATTGAAACTTGGTATTAGTTGCAGAATAGCGACCCGCAAGCAAAGTTGTGCAACATTTCGTGAGGATCTGATGACTAAAAAAAATAGAGAAGATATGTGTCACATTGAACGAACACAATTTAATTCATCTACATTTAGTATTAATTGTGAACTCTTCAAAATATATATATATTTTGAGTGTTTCCCCAACAAAACGACTGGTTGGCCCGCCTTTATAGTTTTAAGACAATCCAAAAAATGAAATTTTTGAATGACATACCGCAGAAAAGCCACCGGAACCGGAATATAATATTATCCGTAAATCTACTTCAAATTAATTTCCAGAACTTCTTTATTTATATTTTCATAGTGAAATGCTCAATTACTTAATCCATATGCGGTTTTGAAACCTCAAGAATATCAGTTATGTATCAGTAGTTATCAGTTAGAATTTGCAATCCCTCAATAAGAGGAACTCTGCAAGAGTCAGAAGTTCAACGCCATCTGCGTAGGAAAATGTAAACAAAAAATAGTAATGGCCGCTACGCGAAGGCAGTGTTGTTCGTGTCTCTGATAAAACTGGAATTTAACAAAAATTAACAAACGTTTAATTATGATAATTTTAATTCGGTGAGTGTGACTATCTTCCTAGTGATAAAGTGTGTTATTATGTATTGTACTGTTGACAAAAGCAATGGTAGTGGCTCTTCTACCACACAGAGTATGAAAGATGGTGAGTTATAGGTATTTATTTTTAAAATGTAAACGAGGATGTTATGTCTTGATGTTATTAGGGGTTCATGTATTTATCTAATAGCTCTATTATACCCCGACGTCTTCAGATTTCCCTAGTGTTAAAATGTTTTGTCAACTACAATTTGAATGCCGAAAAGTACTCGACAAATCAAATATTTATACATCGTTTGCAAAATAAATTCCAAGTGATTTGTATGCAGTGATATTTCAGTCAGAGGATTAAACCTTATTGGTTATTAAATTTTATTGTTTGTTTGATTTGAACATTCCTGCCTTTGGTGTACCTGTTATTATTATTATCACACCATTAGGTAGGTCTTTGGGTCATTGTCGAAATGTGACTGGAAAGAGGCAGGGCTGGATTTCAAATCCTTTTACTGCAGGGTTCAGATGACACCTTAAATAGGTTAGGTTCAAAACATTCGAATTTTTTATTGTCATAGATTAGGGATAATATAGATGCATAGAATACATGTTAGTTATTCTATGAATACATGTTAGTTATTCTATGAATACATGTTAGTTATTCTATGCATCTTGGGGATAATGAAGAATTGACAATATCCCTTATTTTCTGATTATTATCAATCATGTTCTTATTATTATTCTTATATAATTCCTGATGCAAAAGATGAACATAACAAGTCCTTCGGTTCTGGATACAAAATCGAATAATAAGGAACGTTCTTGTATGCAATAATGATTATAACAATATAATACATGAAATATCTAGTTTGCTCCAGATTTATATTTTTTAACAACTCAAAAAAGCAGGTTATTCGATTTTATAGTTATATATTATGATGACAAAATAATTAGTGTCAGGCTTTACTACTTTACTGGCTTATTGAATATAATTTAAGTTGGTCATCTTTAAGTAGATCATAAAGAAGAATTGGAGAGTTATTGTTAAAGGATAAAGATAGATGGTGGGTATAACAATGTTATATCGAATTTGACGGTTTAACTGAAAATTAAGTGTTGCTTGATGAAATATTCAAAGTTATTTGAATTTATTCGATTCTCTGATTGCAGTACTGAATTGAAACTTATTTTATGGCCATAGTTTTCTGTAGACACAATTGGAAAAAAAATCGGTGAGAAAATATCCTACAAATATAGGTACTAGAAAAGAAACTTACTCAAATATCGAGGAATTTATACTGATTCCTGCCACATTGACATTATTCAATTAACGGCTAAGTATTTACCCCTAATAGCATTTAAGGAGTATCTACTTATTTACCAATGTAAATTTCTCTTGAGAAAAAATGAACTACTTACATATTTCTAAATAAATTTTCAGACTAATCAGAATAATCCATAATAAAAACAATTATGCAGATATCAAGAAATATCGAGTAATACTGATCGCAGAGCGTTGCGGTAATGAAATGTAGGATCCGCATGTTAACACGCATTATATTCATAATTATCTCTATCTGTACTCTACTAAGTGCTGACAGCTAAGTGCTAATCTTCGAGATTTTAATGGTAGAATATTGCGTTATTAACTGTATTTTGTTTCTTCTTTTTTGGATTGCTGAATGGTATTTTGCTTGCCTTTCATCTTGTTTGAAAGTTTAGTTTATTTTTGGCGCTCTTGTTCCTCGGAACAGAGTGCTTATCAATTTGCCAAATGTCTGTAATTTTCGAATTTTTGGCTGAAAATGGTCTCAAACGATTTGGTTCGACTCACTGATCAAGAATCCGAGGTCGAAATAGATTCTGTCCGGCCGTAGGCACGATAACTCTCGAACAAAAGGAGTTAGAGGATTGAAATTTGCAAGGTGGGTTTGGAGCGTAAATATCTCGGACAAGTTCGATAATGGGCGAAATCCATCAAGCGGTTTCGGAGTTATGGCCGATTTTAGTAAAACACATTTTTTATGAATATTTCTGAAACCGATTACTCGATCTATCTGAAATTTAGCATCAAATTGTAGAATCATGACCTTTATACGCATGTGAAGTTTTGTATTGATACCGCAAAGTGTCAAAAAATGTTTTTGAAAATTAAAGAAAAAAATTTCTACAATAACTCTCGAACGGAATGAGCTAGGCAATTGAAATTTTCAGAGTAGGTTAGGGAGATGAATATCTCGGTTAAGTTCGTTCTTGGGCAAATTAGCCAAGACGGTTTCGGAGTAACGAAAAAAAAAAAATTTTTTTTTTTAATAACAAATTTCAAATTCAATTTTTATGCAGATTATGCAGAAGCAGTTTCACCATAAAAATCCATTGATATCATTTTCAACTCCAACAAGCTAATACTTTCGGAGATATGATTTTTCTAAATTTCAATAATGAATCGTACTTCTATGTTTTCACAGAATGCTATAATTATTCTATCTTAGCTTTATTATATGATCTTTGTTCATACTCGTACATGTCATCCTGTTCTATAAGAGAGAGTCCGATTCATTTCAGCTATTTTAATTTGATTTCTTCCATGGTGCAGTTCTCATTCTCAGATTGCTCATTTAATCTTGATAAATAAACTATTATTTGAATTGAATTTCCTTTATGATGCAGTTCTATCATAAGAATACATTGATATAATTCCCAACTCTGAGAAACCAATACTTTCGGAGATATAATTCGTCTGTTGGAACTAGAGCGCCAGAAAGCTCCTGTCCACAGGGCTTGAACCCATTTTTTAATAATTCTGTCTTCTTTATGGCTGATCTCCGATAATCATAAATTTCAGTGGTGTAATGTGTTATAAAATCAGTGAATTCTATTGGCCAATTATTGAACGAGCGCGCTGAAGCTTCGGAAGCCACATCAATGATTTTAAAATTTCTATTCATTAAAGTTCTGAACCGATATTACAGCTCTCCAACACCCTTTCGATTAGAATAACTGTGTTACATATAATCTTCAGAAACACTCGTTCCATTTTCAGTTCACCCTCTGCATCTGGGGAAAATATGCAAATTTTCCCATGTTCAACCCTGGAAATCGAGTCGGTGAAATCTGTTAAAACTTTCATCCTCCGAAAATAAAAATTGTAAATCCCCCCGTTTTAACATCATCTTCGAAAGGCGAACGCTGCCGATGTCCTCGAGAGGTAACAGCCATCTCTCTTGATTGAAAAGTGCCCTGCAGGTTCACGCAGGGGCTGCAAATGGAGCATCGGGGCCCTTCCTGTGACTGCCGAAGGGTAGTTTTCAGCAGAAGAACATTATTCATTAGCTCGGCAAAGTGTGTAGTGCCTAACGGGGGGCGGATTACGTGTACTACGATACTAAAATGAATTTAAATGGTCCGTTTCGTGTATTCGAGGTGTTTTCGTAAACGGGGGTGTTAGGACAGTCTGCACCAGGAGCTGTGCTGTAGACCTCCATAAAGTTAGCAGAGCCACACGAAAATTTCAATGAAATCTATTGTATCAATTGTCGAATAATTTTCGAGAATTTGTCGTGAAAGAAAAAAAAAACTGGGAAAGCCCTGTGGACAGGAGCTTTGGCGCTCTTTTTCAAACTTGACAAATGACAAATCATAGCTCCGAAAGTATTGGTTTTTCATAATTGGTTCCTCATGGCACAATCGAACGATTCGACTTACTTGTATCATAGTAATAATTCTCGAAATCAACTATTGAAAATAAAGCACTGCTTACAGGTGTTTTTTATCTCATGGCACAATTGTACGATTAAACTGATATGTGTCCTTACGCCGCCACAAACACGGCACTGTTTATTTTCGACCCAACAGTAAATGTATGTATTCGACTGGGTCCTTACGCCTCCACAAACACAGCACTTTTTATTTCTGACCCAACAGTGAATGTATGTATTTAAGTGGGTCCTTGCGCCACCGCAGACACAGCAATGTTTACAGTAGGATTTATATTCTTCTTATATTACGAATATAATTTTTTCCCCTGGAGCTAAGCAGCTTTGAGTGAGTTCAGTACCTGGATGGGTGACCGCTTTGACTATAAATTTGAACAGTGCGCCAAAGTTCCTGGACACATTGAAAAATTTATCTGCTTCGATATTGTGAAAATTTCAAAATTGCCTCTAAAATCTTTCTTTGTGTACAGGGCGAGTTTCTAACTTGGAATAATTTCTGTAAATCAGAGACAGTTTATTTGTTGTTAAAATGCTCGGACAGGTGGATTAGTATTTTAAACTGCCCTTTTCTTATAAAGAAAAATACAGCGTGTCCCAAATTGAACACGATTTGAATCGCGCAGACACTTATTGAACAAACGATCGATTGTATACCTGTGGAAATTCTGCATTCATAGTAGTGACCCTGATTGTCCTCTTACTCTTTAATTTTTTTCCCGTGAAACATCAATGTAATTTATTTTTATCGTTTCTTCATTCCATCGTTTGGAGCACCTAACAACGTGTGTTTTGGACGATCAATTTCCTGTTCATCGAAACCTGTGCTATGCAGATGGCGTTGTTTTCACAGCTGAGAGTTGTTGCTCCTTCAACAGCTGTTCCATTGACTATTCGGAACGAACAATGTCGGAATATGGCAATATACTGAAATCCTCTCCTATTTTTTCAATGAATTGTTCTGATTTTGTAAATAGTTAGGTATATCATACATGGGATAATCTGTATTTTTCGTATTTATTTAACCTTTTCCCGAGGAGCTTTACATTAGTAAAATTTTGTACACCCATTTTCGAAATATGTAATTACGAAATTTCTGAAATATTTGCGATATATTTCAAATATTTCCTATATTTCTCACATATGTGTCCAAACATTTTGGTGACCTTGAAAAATTAGTAATTCATTTGATAATTATGTCTTGCCGATATTTCTGAAATATTTTCCATATTTCCTTGATATTGCTGGTATTTGTGGAACAATTCTGATGTTTCTGGAATATTGCCGATAACTCTCGAATATTTTCTATATTTCTCAAATACTGATATCGAATATTTCTTAACTTTACGACCTTGAGAGAATAATAATTCATATCTTGTCGATATTTCTCGAATATTTCCCATACCTATTTCTCAAATATTTCCGATATTTCTCAAATATTGAAAACCAAACTGCAAGTTAGGACTTATTTTTGACGTAAAAACTATTTTTGGCGCTCTTGTACCTCGGAACAGAGTAGTTATCAATTTGCCCAAATGTCTGTAATTTTCGAATTTTTGGATGAAAATGGTCTATTAGACGATTTGGTTCGGCTCACCGATCAAGAATCCGGGGTCGAAATCGATTCTGTTCGGCCGGCCGTAGGCACGATAAGAATGAGCTAGACAGTTGAAATTTTCAGAGTAAGTTTGGGAGGTAAGATCTCGGTTAAGTTCGTTATTGAGCTAAATCGACCTAATGCTTTGGGAGTAACGAAATTTTTTTTTTGTAAATTACTAATTTGAAATTCAATTTTTTTTTAAGATGCAGTTCCATCATTAGAATTCATTGATGTCATTTTCAACTCTAACAAGATATTTCCGGAGATATGATTTTTCAAAATTTCAATTCTATGTTTTCACAGAATGCGAGTTCTATCTGTCTGTGTTCTATCTGTGTTCACTGTTCATTCATGTCATCTTATCTACCTAGATACATGTCAAATTTATTTCTCTTCTAGTTTGTTTATATAATTCATACTTGAAAATATTTTTTGTTGGAGAACAAGGTTCCGAATCTCGAATTTGTGTATATATACAAGACTTTTGAACTAAAAATAATATTGACTTGTTGCATATTGAATAATTTATGCATAAATATTGAGGATGATGATTCAGAAGATTCAGAATTGAATCATTTTAATGATGTAGTTTATGAAGGCAATAGGAAAGAACAACATAATGGAATCATCAAAAGAAATTACTGAAATATTGATCTACATTAATGTATAAAATATTTTTTTTTGGTTTAAGGTTCATAATGAAGAATGAATGTGTTAAAAGAACTATTAAATTATGAAAAGAGGATTGTATTTTATTAATATATTTTACACTATTAAAATAATTTGTTCTTTAGCCTATACTTACCTATTCAAATATCAGGAATAAATGGACAATCTGATACGATTATCTCCAGTCTTTCTCTAGACATTTCGATGATACTTTCCTTAGGTATTTCGAGTTGTGAAAACTATGCACCGAGTGTAAGTTGCAACAATCCATTCCATGAGGCTATTATTTGAATTTGATTTCTTTAAAGATGCAGTTCTATCCTAAGCATCCAAGTTTGAAGAAGAAGTTCTTCTGTCCACAGGGATCCCCCTTTTTTTCATGTCGTACCAATTAAAGTTACAGTTCCATAAATTAAAAAATTACCCGTATTACGGTAATATGTCAAATAAACATATCGATAACAGTCTAGGATTGTTCTTTAATATAAAATGAATAAGGAGAACCTATTAAAAAAATTATATCTATATTTCATTATTACATTTCAATAATATGAATATAATGTGGAAAATTTGTGGAATACATAAAGAAAAATGTGCTAGTATTCATTACTCATTAAAACATTCTCTCAGAATCATAGGTTGAAGAATACATCCAAATAAATTATACAGCTTTGAGGAAACATTGTGTGTTTTTCCGCCTAATGTGATTCCTCCGCATACCTTAAAAGTACCACCTCTATAAGTGCTCATTCTCAGATCTTGACCATACTCTTTTTTGTTAATGTTAATCGGGATGACATCCGAATCTGGATTAATCCGTAAATGAAACTGTATTCTTATCTTACAGCGCCATTGCCCCCAGAAAAAAGTGGGAATCTCGGTGCTTTCCGAGAATGAAGATAAATTTCGTGAAAACGATTCAGTATCTCCCCCAGACGGCCATATTGGATAAATTGTGCACAAGCTGTAAGCTCGCAACAAACCCAGGAGCTTTTATTCTTGTCTTCTTGCGGTTATGTTAAAACAAAAAATCTGTCTTGTACTGCTGTTGTACAACGTATATACCTCCTGGATTATTTCCGGCTGGAGTCCGCGTTTCCAGAAACGCCTCCACATCCAATATTATATGTATTCCATTTTCTGCTCAGCTGCATCGAGTTGTGCCATGTCAGCTTGAAGCCATTCTAGCACCCGATTAATCTGTTCTAAAGTTAAATGTCATTATCGCTTCGAAGCGCCAAACGCGTTTACCACTGTCAACGTGTTCTGAATTGTTGTTTTCATTAATCCCAGTTTAAAAAAATTGGTTCAAGCACTGACGTGAAGTCAGAAGCTTTTGCGCGTATGTTCTATTGTCCATTCTTCTGTATTCGACACCCTTAATCGAATTTACCATGGTTAATTATGTCGTCCATTCTCCTGTATTGGACACTCTTAATTCAAATTTACCATGGTAAATTCGAATTAAGTGTCCAATACAGGAGAATGGACGACATAATTAACCATGGTAAATTCGATTAAGGGTGTCGAATACAGAAGAATGGACAATAGAACATACGCGCAAAAGCTTCTGACTTCACGTCAGTGCTTGAACCAATTTTTTTTCCGTGATTTTTTTTTAATTTTCTGGAGGCGCGGTTCTTAAAATTTTTTTTTTTCGTCATTTTTTTCAAATTTTCTAGGAGTACGGTTCTTACAGAATTTTAAACACGTCTTTGTGTTGATTTTCTACTACTAGTTACAAAGCTTCAATTCAATCGAATATTTATTTTTTGAGTTATCAAGGAAACAATATTCCAGGTGGATATAACTCGGAAACCGTTAAACCGATTATGCCCAAAAACGAACTCAACTCTCCCTTTCGGATACGCAACCTACCCTGAAAATAGCAAGTCCCTATCTCCTTTGGTTCGAAAGTTATCGAGGCAACGGTCACCCATCTACTGAACTCACACAAGAATGCTCGAATCTCCAACAATATTCAACCGATCGTGTTAAAACTTGAAACTTGGCAGTAGAGTTAGGTAATGCTCTTGCAAAATTTCAGCAATTTCAAACGTATAGTTACTGATATATGGAATTTTTTTTTTTTATTTTCAATGATTTATTAAAAATTTTCTACAAATGCTATCCTCACCAAATTTCGCAAACATTTTCGCGTTGGCATTCCACAACTAACAACCATGTTTGAATTCAATCGGTTCAGTATTTTTCGAGTTAATGAGGAACAAAAAACCACCAAATTTCAGAAAATTTCATATGGCTATAACTCTGAAACCGTTTGGTTGATTATGCTCATAAACAAACTCAAATGTGGCATTCATATGCACAACGTAACCTGAAATTTTCAAGCCGCTATCTCTTTCCGTTCTCAGGTTATCGTGACAAAAAAAATATTTTTTAATAATTTTTTAAAAATTTTCTAGCCATACGATTCGCCCAAAATCTCACAAACGTGCTTTGGTTCATATTCTACAACTACTCACCAAGTTTCAATTCGATCGGATTTATATTGGTTGAAAACAAAATTATTACTCGGAAACCATTGGGCCGATTATGCCCATTAACGAACTTGTCCGTCGTATTGCGATGCGCCACCCACCCTGAAAATTTCAAGTCGCTAGCTCTTTTCGTTCTCAAATTATCGTGGCAACGGCCGGCCGGACGGCCGGACGGACAGAATCAAATTTGACCTCGGATTCTTCATCGGGGAGTCGAACTTAATCGTTTGAGACCAATTTCGTCAAAAAATTCGAAAGTTACAGACATTTGGGCAAAACTATAACGCGATGTTCCCCAGAACATACGCGCAATAAGAGTGGAACATCAAGAAGCGTTTATAAACTGTTGAAATAACTTTGAATGAGGTTTCTTCGGGATTTAGATACAGGGTCTTTATAATGATAACGGGTCCGACAAATAACTTTTTTTTTTGAAAATGCAATAAAAAAAAACTACTGAATATTTATTCAAATTTCTTTTTTGGGCGCATGTTCTAGGGGAACATCGTCCTATCATTTCGTCCAAATGTCTGTAATTTTCGAATTTCGAGCTGAAAATTGGCTAATAGACTAATTCGGACTCCCTGATCACGAATCCGGTGTCGTATTTTTGGGTGCCGTCCGGCCGGCCGGCCGGCCTTCCGGCCGTAGGCACGATAACAGGAGCACCGAAGGTCCTATCGACTTCAAACTTTCAGGGTAGGTTTCTGATCAAAATGCGACGGTTAAGTTCGTTAACGGGCAAAATCGGCCGGACGGTTTAGAAGTTATAGACATTTCAAATTTTGAGGTTATTTCCCTGATATTTCAGGAACTAAAGAAGATGTTGAATCGAAACTTGGTAGTCAGTTCGAGGATATAAACGCGCAACTTTTGGCAAAATTCTGTTATGATCGAAATGTTGGTAATTTTAAAAAAAATATATCTTTTAATTTTTTCGAAAAAAAAATTTTTTTTTCGTGAACTATTCATCAGATTGCAACAAAAACTTGTACTAACGTCAATTGTAGTATTTTGCAACATTGTGCAAAATTTTGGCTCTATACGATTTCAATTTCTGGAGATATAAGACAAAATGTGTCAAATTTCCTGGGTCTCTCTCAGTATTTTCATCGATTATTATATAATAATCAATAATATTAAGGTATTCAACATGATACTGCTTTTTTTCTTTATTTTCTTTACTGGTCAGAACGGGCCACAAGGAAGATGAACATGCGCCCAATAGCTCCTGTCCACAGGGCTTGAACCAATTTTTTATTTGAAAGAACAATCCTTCCGGTTAATAATGGAAAATAATTTCATTCAAATGGATGCCTCGGCTGGCCATGCAGTAGCCTACACAATCGGTCAAATTTTTAAGATCATTATCGATTGTGTGCAGCTGTATTTCACCAATGGCTTCACGAATATTGTCCTTTAAAGCGTCAATTGTCTCTGGCTTGTCGGCGTAACACTTATCTTTGACGGCACGCCACAAATAATAGTCCAACGGTGTCAAATCGCAGCTCCGAGGTGGCCAAACGACATTAGCTCTGCGGCTGATAATGCGACCTTCAAAAACAGGGCAAAACATCGAGTGTAGCTTCGGCTGTGTGGCACGTAGCGCCGTCCTGTTGAAACCAAATGTTGCCAATATCCTCCTTTTCCTTTTCGTTCAACATGGCCCGATAACGATCGCCATTGACTGTAACGGCCACGCCTTGCTCATTTTCAAAGAAAAATGGCCCAATTATGCCTCTGGACCAAAATCCGCATCAAACAGTGACTCGTTTTGGGTGTATCGGCTTTTCAATGTATGCGTGCGGGTTTTCTGTGCCCCAAATGTGAAAATTCTGCTTGTTTACATACCCGCCAAGATCAAAATGAGCTTCATCTGAAAAGATGATTTTTTTTGGCAAAATCGGCATCTTCTGTAAGTCGATCGCAGGCCCACTTAGCGAAGCGAAAACGCATTGGATGGTCAGTTGGCTTCAACTCCTGAACCAATTGGACTTTGTATGGTCTTTATGCAAAATTCGTCTCAATGATGTCTCCGAAATGTTTAATTCTTGAGAACGACGGTGAATTGATGTTAATGGCGCTTCACGCACACTTTCTGCCACAGCAGCAATATTCACGGGAGTACGCACTGTTTTTGGCTTTTCACGCTTTGGTTTATCGATGAGGATGCCAGTTTCTTTCACTTTTTTCAAAAGATAACGAACATACAGAGCTGACGGTGCTTCTCTTCTTCCAAAATCCGTACGCAATTTTCGCACACATTCTGCAACATTACCATGATTTTCAAAGTAATGTCGCAATATTTCCCAGCGTTGTTCAAGCGTATGCACAACCATATTCGTTCAGCGGAAGGATAAAACTAATTATCTGTCAAATCAGACATGAGCCAAGTGTTACCATTCACGAAATAAGCACTAGTTGAAAAAAAAAAAAAGATAGATGGCGGGCCCTTTATAAATGATGTAACATCGCAGTTGGCTTTGGATATTTATTTGCCGCTTCTCACTTCTTGTGTTCTGTTTATATCATAGAATTTTTAAACTGGCAGTCAGAGACAATATTGAATTATTGTGAACTCTTAAGATTCTTTTTGAAATTGAGCCTCCAAATTATTTAAATCTGCAATGACTTGTAATTTAGAACAAAACAAATTTATTGTGATGTTCTATCACCTCAATGGTACATTTATCAATGGCGAATGTACAGGCCTGTAAAAATGAATATCTGGCGAAATATCCTGATGTTCAGATTCTAGAACTTTCTCTGAAAATCTTCATCAGAGGTGTTATAAACAGATTCATGCAGACTGGAAACGTTAACAAGGGAAAATCGACAGGAAGCCCTCAAGTTTCTCAAGAAGTTGTTGAAGAACTGAGAACATCCTCAAATGTCCCTGAATAAATTATCTTTACAGTCTGGTGTCCCCTTGAGTACTTGCCACAAAGTATTGAACAAACATTGGTTCAAGCCCTGTGGACAGGAGCTTTGGCGCTCTTGTTCAAACTCTGACACATCATATCTCCATAAATACTGGTTTCTCAGAGTTGGGAATGATATCAATGTATTCAAATGATAGAACTGCATCATAAAGGAAATTCAATTCAAATAATAGTTTATTTATCAAGATTAAATGAGCAATCTGAGAATGAGAACTGCACCATGGAAGAAATCAAATTAAAATAGATGAAATTAATTTGACTCTCTCTTATAGACCTGGATGAAATGTACGAGTATGACACAGATCATATAATAATTCATAGATAGAATAATTATAGCATTCTGTGAAAACATAGAAGTACGATTCATTGTTGAAATTTCGAAATATCATATCTCCCTAAGTATTAGTTTGTTAGAGTTGAAAATGATATCAATGGATTTTTATGGTTAAACTGCATCTTAAAAAAAATTGATTTGAATTGAATTTGAAATTTGTAAGTTAAATAAAAATTTCTACTCCGAAACCATCTGGCCTATTTTGCCCAATAACGAACTTAACCGAGATATTTATCTCCCAAACCTACTCTGAAAATTTCAACTGCCTAGCTCATTCTGTTCGAAAGTTATTGTAGAAACAAAATTTCCGAAATTTTTTAATTTTTTTTTACACTTTACGGCAACTCGATCAATACAAAACTTCGCATGCATATAAAGGTCATTATTCTACAATTTGATGCTAAATTTCAGATAGATCGAGTGATCGGTTTCGGAAATATGTATAAAAAATGTTTTTACTAAAAACGGCCATAACTTCGAAACCGCTTGGTGGATTTCGCCCGTTAACGAACTCGCCCGAGATATTTACGCTCCAAACCTACCTTGCAAATTTCAATCCTCTAACTTCTTTCTTTCAAGAGTTATCTTGTTAAAGGCCGGACAGAATCGATTTTGAGCACGGGTTCTTGATCAGTGAGTCGAACCAAATCGTTTAAGAACATTTTCATCCAAAAATTCGAAAATTACAGACATTTGGGCAAATTGATAAGCAATCTGTTCCGAAGAACAAGAACGCCAAAAACTGTCTTTGATTTACTGAATTTATGAAGTTGGAGACTCGCGCTGTATTTTATAAAACAATTTTCTGATCTACCTGAAAGACCTGCTGGTTCTCATGTTCTTCATTAATGAGACTACATATGAAGGGATAGATTGAGACTAGCCTGCTTTCGATATAAAAAGAACCTGGCATCTGTGGCGGGACACGCTGTATCCGTTTAATGTATTCTGGAAACAGCGGATGGTAGGTATATATTGGCTTCCTATCAAATAGCCTCATTTCCTTCCTCGCAAATAATTCCATTTCCCTTTTCCGAAAGTCATCGAATTCTCAGACTGGTCCAATAAGGCGGAATGAACTTGTGAAGGTTTCTTTCTTCCCTGCTTATTCTTCATCCACGGACATCGCTCCAGGCTACACTCCGGAAATATTTTCCAACTCCAATATCGGCAATAAACTTGAAAAAGTGTTTGCTCCCCAAGGAAATACGACCGCGAACCGTGCCAGAGATGAATGTAGAAATGAGTGGAATGGATGGTTCGAATCGAATTCCATCTTCATATTCTGAATTTTTTCCACTATAGGTATACAAAAAAGCTATAAATTTTTCGAAAAGGTTTATCAATTTCGCATCGACATTAGTTCCCTCTGTTTCCTACATTTATCTTTTAATTGATGGCGTAAATGGCGGCATTGTCCGATAAAACGCTGTAGGGCATATGTTGGGTGAATACAGGGTCATTCAAATAATTGGAAAAAATGAACTTTTGAAATTTGGCACGCGGCCCCTTTTCGATTAGGCCTATCTTTCTAAAATATTTATACACTTCGGATGAGTCTGAGGGGTGGAAATGGGGACCACCCCCGAACAAATATTTAGATAAGATAGATAAGATAACATAATTTTTATTGATCCAAAAGACAGTAAAAATGTATAGGACAAGTCAAGAGAATATATATATACACACATAATATGTTTCATGTTTGGAACACTATTATAAAAAATTGGTTCAAGCCCTGTGGACATGCGCTCTTTGGCGTTCTTGTTCAAACAGACAAATTATATCTCCGGAAGTATTGGTTTCTCAGAGTTGGGAATTATATCAATGGGTTCCTATGATAGAAATGCATCATGAAAGAAAGTAAGTTTAAAAAAAATGCTTCAAAAATTATCTTAAAAAAAAAGGTCAATCTACAATGCTTCAATGCCTTAGTGCCTTAATGCTTCAAAAATTGTCATTAAATTTATTTATCAAGATTAAATGAGCAATCTGCAATGATTCAACCTCGTGGAATGGGTGTTTGCAACTTACACTCGGTGTATAGTTATCACAACTCGAAATAGGAAAGTATCATCGAAATGTCTAGAGCAAGGCTGGAGACAATCATAGCAGATTGTCCATTTATTCCTGATATTTCGGTAGGTAGTGGATTACAAACAAATTATTTTAATAGTTCAAAATATATTAATAAAATACTATCCTCTTTTCATAGTTTAAAATTTAATAGTTCATTCCACTAAAACATTCTTTTCTGTATTATGAACCGTAACTTTCAGTATTTTTTTGCTAGCAACATCATGAAAATACTGTATATATGAACATTTCCCACTACTTACGGAAGTAAAAGGTAATATTATTACCTCAGTGGCCAACGAACAGTAATTTCTTTTGATAATTCCATTATGTTCTTCGATTCTTCCGATTTTTCCCAATAACGAACCTAACCGAGATATTTATCCCTCAAACCTACTATGAAAATTTCATCTGCCTAGCTCATTCCGTTCGAGAGTTATCGTGTCAACGGCCGGCCGGACAGAATAGATTTCGACCACGGATTCTTGATCAGTGAGTCAAACCAAATCGTTCAAGGCCATTTTCAGCCAAAAATTCGAAAATTACAGACATTTGGGCAAATTGATAAGCACTCTGTTCCGAGGAACAGGAGCGCCAAAAATTCCATATTTTCAATTTTCCGGCATTTTCTCGTAAATGGTGCTTCTAAGGTATAAAATGATCTGAAGAAACTCATCATAATTTGAGCTGGTCATTCCATTATTGAGGCAAATACAGGGTATTACATTGAAAAAAGGTAACTTTGATCTATATCTTTGTTTTCGAAGACCCTGTATATATGTAAATAATTTTGAATTGTGCATTTGAACACCCTACACATATCACAAAAAATTGTTCTCAAAATGGGAAGAGTTAAGTTCGTTTACGGGCATAATCGGTCCAACGGTTTCCGAGTTATACCCACCTGGAATATTATTTCCTCGATAGCTCAAAAACTCCATCCAATTGAAGCTTGGTAACCAGTTGTAGAATATCGACATAAAGACGTGTTTAAAATTTTGTAAGAACCGTACCCCTAGAAAATTTAAAAAAAAATACGAAAAAGAAAATTCTAGTCAGTGCTTGAACCAATTTTTTGTATTATGAATATGAAAAGTCCTCATTGGTCCCAAGTGTGCAAAAAAATGTTATGCAAAGTCAAAGGGCGCAACAAAAGGGTTTTTGGATTTTTTTTAGCGAAACGGTTAGTTTTATGATGAAAATAGCTCGGACAAAAATTGTAAATCATTGTCTACAAAAACTGTTTGTACTGTATATGCTGCCTATGTACATCATTGAACGCATAATATAAGTAAAACTAATATTCTGTGTGACTAATAGATGAATATTGAATGAAAATTCTGAAAATATAAACTGAAAAGAAACCCAGTCCCTGATTTCATGTAGCCATGCATCATAAAATTTGTTATTATTTCTTTCAACGCATGAGTATTACTACGGCATTTGACGATAAAATTATCAAGAAATACATATTTTGAATATTAATTGGCAGCCTGCCCGTTGTCCGTGTTCGATGTGTTTAGAATGCGAAAATCATAAAAATCAGCCATTTATGATTGTTTTCAAAAAGTAAACATAAAGGATATTTATTGCTTCGTGTGGTCTCTGGGATTGAGAGATAAATATGTACACACAACCAAACTTATATGGAATCACCGAGGGAATCGCCCAATAATTTCGAGAATAAGAATTTAAATTGAAAAAAGTTATTGAGGAGTAAAGAGCAGTTTTACAAAGCATTTTTATTACAAAAATAAAATAAAAAAATTATTACA
Source organism: Halyzia sedecimguttata (assembly GCA_937662695.2). Lineage (NCBI taxonomy): Eukaryota > Metazoa > Arthropoda > Insecta > Coleoptera > Coccinellidae > Halyzia > Halyzia sedecimguttata. The sequence goes on along the minus strand of OW569411.2, from coordinate 10,222,088 downwards.
ATTTTCTTAATAATGGAACAAATAACACAAAGTGTAGATTCCTATAAAAGTAATTTTTCTGAAAATGACAATTTAACAAGAAATAAAAATGCTATTTCAGTATTGCCACCACTAGCATAGATACAAACACGAATTCGGTGAGGCATGCTATCTATCAATTTCTTCTAGGGGAATATTTGCCAATTCCTCTAAAACCGCTTGTATAAGTTGCTCTGCGTTAGCAGGGTTGTTTTTACGAGCTCTAAACTTTGTTTTGATCTCAATTAGATTTTGAATCTGTGTTTATTAATGCAATGTTTATTCCAAAGCATGCGCCTCACTTTAGAGGTTTGTGGGAGTCAATAGTAAAGTCAGCTGAACTATCCTATTAAGTATATCCGGAAACGTCGCTATCACGTTTTACTTATTTTTATTGCCACCTCTATCATCGATACAAGCACGAAGTCGACGAGGCTTGCTATCTATCAAGTTGTTAATTTCTTCTAGGGGAATATTTGCCCTAAAACCGCTTTTATAAGTTGCTCTGTGATACCAGTGTTATTTTGTCGAGCTCTAATTTGTTTTGATCTTATCCCATAAGTGCTCTATCGGATTCAGATCCGGTAGGCCAGAATGCCACCCTAAAACACCTTCCGTTTCTAAGAAAAATTTCGAAACTCTGCTGGTATGTGGAGTCAGCTTTATTTTGCCTTGAAAGTTCTGGAACCCTCAACTGTCTTCTGCTAAATAACTCCCGAGCGCGAAGTCTTCTTCTGATAGTTTCGACAGAAACACTAAAATCTTTCTTCTTCAAGTGCCCACTTCGTTTCGAAGGTTGGCAATCATCACGGCTATTCGAACCCTAGATATAGCGTGTGTTTTATAGATTATAACAAGGCTTTCGACAAAGTAAGACACGGCAAACTCATGACTATCCTTCGAGAAAAAAACCTAGACGATAAGGACATCAGAAACTCAAGACTAAAATCTTTAGCTTGCAAAAATTGCGAAAGTTATAAACAATTGAGTGGAAAAAAAGGTGGTTTGGTTTTTTGCACATATCTGAAAAACTAAAAAAGATTCAATAAGTGGAATCATTTTTTTTTCATATCAAATACCATGATAGATAATTATAAAAAAAATGATTCCTTAATATTAGATACAAGTGGTAGAAAAAAATTGTTAATTAACAAATCCCTTTTTATGCAATAATTTCTTTCAAGAAACTGTTTTTTCCTTTTAAATCATAATTTTCATGGAAGATTATGTTTCCAAGAAAAATCCAAATTATCTTATAAACAACGAATTTAATTATAAAAATTTTTTAAACAATAAGAGAAAAAAGTTATTAAAAATCATTTTTAAGTAGCTTCTGGATATGAGACTAATAGTAATAGTATAAACAAATGTGTTTTTCAATGTTTATTTAAGCTTAATAATTTTCAACCCAAGTAAATTGTTTATAACAAAGCGAAAATTAACAATTTTTTAGTTCTCCTAACGGGAATTTTTTCTAAGGTCCTTGAAGAATAGCTCCACGAAAGAAAAAATCTCAGATTAATATATTAACAATTATCGCACTTGCAATGTTAATGTTCGTGCTACACAAAATTGTTAATTAACTAATGGATAACTAATTGAAAAATCGCGATAAAAAATGTTGTACCGCGGATTATTGTTCATTGGTCTATCCTGTAGGCGGCTAAATTTTTACAATTCTTAATCTTCATATTTAGTAAGCTTAAATAATATTTATTCATTAAAGGTCTGAAGTGAGCTTGGCTTGCGGAAGCCGGAGTACCCATTTTCGGGCGTATTTTCAACCCTCTGGGAAAATTATAAATATTCGTCCAACAGTATCGGGACGTATTTTTGCGACGTTTCCTACTCTTTTTGAATCTTTTTTCAAATTTGAAGAATCTCAAATAGTTTTTGAGATATATGCAGAAAACCAAACCTTCTTTTTTTTTCACTTAATTGTTAATAACTTTTGCAATTCCTGCAGCCCTCGAATATTGTCATAAATTAACTACATGTCATTCCGAATCGAATGACACCTCAATCATAATTTTCGGAGGGCTCTAAAAAGTTTTGACCCAAATGGCACTTGTCGACTAGACTCAGAATTGCGATAGTAATAAGTCCGCGTGTAGTATGCTCATGCATGATCTTCACCTGTGGGTTTTCGACTCGTTGTCTTTGAGGTACCATAAGACCTTTTGTTCGTGTAAAGGCTTTCCACGTTTCGTTCGAGATTACAGCTCCAGCTCCTACCGTTAAACTTATCAATATAGCTAGTAGGAGCCTGCTGTATGCGTGTGTAGAGATACTTCCCTGGTTATTACCGTTGCTGTCGTTTTATCGGGTACGGCGTAGACAATTGCGCCATCCACATGTGGAAATGAGAAGTGGAGGCTTGGCATGAAGTAGATCTCTACACACTGACTGACGTTTTGACAGTGACAGATTATCAAGAACGTTCGTATGAAAATACAAAACTATATCTTTATTATTTTTGGAAAATCCGAAATTTCTTCGAGATCCTTCTGAAAATTGCTTCCCTGTTACTTATATCATCTTTATACCGTGTGCACCACGCGTTATCCGTGTCGAGCGCCATTTAACGCTACAAAGAAAATCACTCCACAGATTTTATGATTATATCGCCTCCACAAATTGGTCAGTTCCATAGGTGTACGGTATCCCACCTCAGCACAAAGCCATCGCCATTTCTTCTAATATCCGCTCATTTTTTGCCGTTAAGGATATACCATCAACATCCCATTGTCCTGTAACTTACAAACGAGTCCTTTTCCTTTCCTTTCGCGATTGTTTGGGAGAGGAGTGAAATGATGCGAAAGGCCCTTCCTCGTTTATTTCGAGCCCTACAAAAAGCCTGAAATATAATGGGGAAATGAAAAATTATTATTCACACCGTCAACTGCAGAGGAGGGGTCCTTAAACGGGTCCTCTAGTAGGATGTCAAGGATGATTATCCCTATAAAAACTCTCCACTTATATCACGTGTTTTGCTAGCAATCAGGATTGAACGATCCCATCTTTCGAATGATAAAGGACGGCGTGCTACGCAGTTAGTATGAAGTTTTTCGGTATTATTTCGACTGTGCTCGATACTTTCATGAAATGATAATAGGTCTTTTGCAGGTATTTTTTTTTTATTATTGGAATCGGATATTATATCCAGAAGAATACTGAAAAAGTTCAACCGCCATCAAAAATTTCAATTTTCAACGAGAAAACGATCATTCAAATTTAATTGCACATAATGGTTGTTCAAACGATCGAAACTTGACGCCTACCCGTGACGTCACTTGTCATGTCTGCTATCTCTCTCTTCTCGTGTCCGTTTCACTCTTTGTTTCGCTGTAACAAGCAGATTGAAATTTTCAGAGTAGGTTTGGGAGATAAATATGTCAGCTATGTTCGTTATTGGGCAAAATCGACCTGAGGGTTTCGAAGTAACAAAAAAAATTTCTTTACATTACAAATTTCAAATTCAATTTTTTTCAAGATGCAGTTTCATTATAAGAATCCATTGATATCATTTTTAACTCTAACAAACTAATACTTTCGGACATATGATTTTTCAAAATTTCAATAATAAATCGTACTTTTATGATTCCACAGAATGCTATAATTATTCTATCTATGAATTATTATGATATGATCTGTGTTGATACATGTCAATTTATTTTCCTGAGACATGACATTGTCAAATTCATTTTAGCAATCGTAGAATTATGAGAATTAAAATATGTTATCATACTTTTTTGGTTGATATTTTCATGCCCATGTTTAATCCATATGATGATGGGAATGGTAATGGTGAGTTAATAATATTGATTTCAGAATATCTCCAGTAAAAACAAAACTGGATTATTGGCTGAAGTTTCAATTGATATTATATAATTTTCAGAGTGGATTTGAGGAAAGAATATATCGTTCATCATAGAATTGGGGAACGAATATCTCGGATGAGTTCGTTGTTGGGTAGAATTGGTCTATTGGTTTTGGATTAATAATTGTTGGCACTCTTGTTGAATTTAAATTCTTTTATGATGTTTGAATTTTATTTCTGCTATGATGAAATTCTATCATAAGAATCCATTGATACAATTTCCAACTCTTACCAATACTTTCAAAGATATTATTTGTCAAAGTTTGAACAAGAGCGCCAAAGCTCCTGTCCACAGGGCTTTCCCATTTTTTTTATTATAAAATAATGTTGTATTGTGAACTAGCATAAATATAGAGGCAGAATTTAATTTATGTTTGCTCTTGCAATTTCTAAGTCGACCTTAATATTTTCCCTCTGGCTGTTTAAGGTGTATTATGTTTTTGGCGCTCTTGTTCCTCGGAACAGAGTGCTTATCATTTTGACCAAATGTATATTATTTTCAAATTTTTTGATGAAAATGGTCTTAAACGATTTGGTTCGACTCACCGATCAAGAATCCGTGGTCGAAACCAATTCTGTCCGGCCGGTCGTAGGCACGATAACTCTCGAACGAAAGGAGTTAGAGGATTTAAATTTGCAGGTTAGGTTTAGAGCATAAATATCTCGGACGAGTTCGTGAACGGGCGAAATCCACCAAGCGGTTTCGGAGTTATGGCCGTGTTTGGTCAAAATATTTTTTATGAATATTTCCGGAACCATTTACTCGATCTATCTGAAATTTTGCATCAAATTGTAGAATCATGACCTTCATATACATGCGAAGTTTTGTATTGATCGGATTGCCGTTAAGTGTAAAAAAAAATTTCAAACATTTTTAAATTTTGTTTCCACAATAACTCTAGGCAGTTGAAATTTTCAGAGTAAACTTTGGGAGATGAATATCTCGGTTAAGTTCGTTCTTGGGCAAAATGTAAAAATTTTTTTTACATTACAAGTTTTAAATTCAATTTCTTTAAGATGTAGTTTCGCCGTAAAAATCCATTGATATAATTTTCAACTCTAACAAGCTAATACTTTCGGAGATATGATTTTTCAAAATTTCAATAATAAATCGTACTTCTATGTTTTCACAGAATGCTATAATTATTCTATCTATGAATTATTATATTATCTGTGTTCATGCTCGTATGTCATCTTGTTTTCCTTTAAGAGAGAATCAAATTCATTTCAGTAATCGTAGAATTATGAGGATTATAATATGATATTATACTTTTGGTGATATTTTAAAGATCTTGCTTAGTCCATATGATGAATGCGTTCAGAATAGCTCCAGTAAAAACAAAACTCAAATATAGGCTAAGTTTCAATTGATATAATATAATTTTCAGAGTGTATTTGAGGAATGAATATCTCCGGTAAGTTCGGGGTTTGTGGCGCTCTTGTTTGTTTTAGTTTCTTTCATGATGCAGATCTATCATAAGAATCCAGTTATATCATTCCCAACTCTGATCAACCAACACTTTCGGAGATATGATTTGTCAAAGATTGAACGAGAGCGCCAAAGCTCCTGCTACAGGGCTCTCCACCGATTTTGAATTTCAATTTCAAATGAACTATAACCGCCAAACTCGGTCAAGACAGAACATATCATTTATGAATATGTTCAATTTAATGTGATTCGAGAGCATATTACATCTTTAACTCTTTTGTTTTGACTTTAAAAATGAAATAAATTACATATTTTTAAATATTATTATCTTTTATAATATTTGTTGTCATTAGAGTAAGAGATATACCAGACTTATCCGAATTTGTGGGACGAGTGCCACGTATAGGCAACCGGTTACCATCGTCAGAATCTATCGCTCCTCAGAGATTGATTATTGGGAACGGCCGTTAGAAGATTTGACAAATTGCGAAGTGAAAAGTTGCAAAATATTTTGATGCAACAGTCCCCTGGTATCAAAATACAGCACAAATATTCTCACTTTTCTATATCTGACACGCTGAAGATGTATTGGTCTGGAGTCTAGACGAAGGATAAGAACTATTCATCATTCTTTAGTGTTGAAGTAAACCTTGATAGGCAGTACAGCCTGTGTTCGCTTCCATTTCCGGAAAAGAAATGGGAAGGTCAGATCGGAGAATGTATCAATTCTTGTAACTTGGAGGGAGTGATTTAGTTGTGCTCTGTGGATATTGGAATCGACTTTTCCAGTAATTTGAGAATTGTATGTCAGTAAAATGGATTCTCGATGTTGTAAAGTGTGAAAGGTTCAATAATTCGATGCCTCCCCCTGCCACGTGACTTCCAATTCTTTTGTCGAACTAACTTTACTAGAGGCTCGACCCAATTTTGATTATTAACACTGTGATGAGGACTTGAATCGAACATGAACCCTCAAGAAGCATTTGTCACAAATGAATAGCTTTTCAAAAAGGATCTTTCATTTCAGCCTTGTATTGTTACGATGGATACAAGCTCAGGTTTTAATTATTGAAGTAATGCAATGCCAACTGTTAGGCATAATACTCAAATATAATAATATATCAAGTTTTCCCGGATATAACAATTTTGTTATTGGACGAAACACAGAATAATTGACATCACTAAAATTCAATGCAGGTGCAGAATACATGTTAAATTTATCTATGGAATAGAGCCAGTTCCACGACGTCAGCACTCTGTGGTAGCCATTTAAAAATCAGCTGATTCAGTGAAGAGGAGGATCTCACTACTTGTATTTGTAAAATTGTAAATATTGAGTCTTCTTGCGTATTATGAAGTAATTGTATACAGTGTAGATGTCTAAAATCCATGGATTTTTCACTTTAAAAATAACGGGGCTTTCATTAAGAGCGGCCCATTTTGTTTTGTAAAAAAAAACACATTATTTATTTGAAAATGATTCAAATTTTTATTTCATTGAATTTCATTCAACCAATGGAGTCGAATCGGAGGAACGAGGCGGTTTATTGGTCTATTTCTTGAAATAATCGAATTACCGAAGTTTGTTCTCAATAAAGTATTTGCGCGATAAATATTCGATCGAATTGAAGCTTGGTAACTAGTAGTAGAAAATCAACATAAAGACGTGTTTAAAATTTTGTAAAAACCGTAACCCTAGAAAATTTTGAAAAAAATTACGAAAAAATAAATTTTAAGAACCGTACCCCTAGAAAATTTCAAAAAAATCACGAAAAAAAAATTGGTGCAAGCACTGACGTGAAGTCAGAAGCTTTTGCGCGTATGTTCTATTGTCCATTCTTCTGTATTGGACACCCTTAATCGAATTTACCATGGTAAATTATGTTGTCCATTCTCCTGTATTGGACACTTACTCGAATTTACCATGGTAAATTCGAATTAAGAGTGTCCAATACAGAAGAATGGACAACATAATTTAACATAGTAAATTCGATTAAGGGTGCTATTTCTTCTGAGATTTCAAATCAAGCAAGTCTCAGAATTTTAACAACACCTCGAGGGCTGAGATATATGAGGCATATACAGGGTGTTTCATTAATAATTGGAAATATTTTAGCTGTTGAAACTTGAGCTCAAAATATTAAGATTTAACCTAAATCATTTAGCTGAAATGTGACTTCTTGCTCAGCTACAGGGTGTTTTATTTAAAAAATTAAAATGTATACTAACTGAAAATATTTCCAATTGTTAATGGATTCGTCTTTTTATCACCTTTCATTTGATATCTATATTGTTACCATAACGGAATGAAAATTTTATAGCCTTACTCCATGATTGGAAAACGGACTATTGAATTTATTTGAAATATTTTATGATACTTTTGAGGAAATGAAAAATACTACAAATCGATTTTTTTAAACTTTTGAATTTTGCCTGCATCTCACCCCTCAAAGTTGCGACCCCCCGACTCCGTGATAGTAATTTTTAATAATTTCAAACGTTGCTCGGTCGTGAATTTCACAGTGATTGAAATGTTAACCTCGACTGACGTTGACAGACGTTTGAGGGTGCGTTCGAATTTAAATACGATATTGTTATGTCCTTACGGGAAACCCATTATTAGATTCAATAATGAACTTTATGTGAATCCATTCATTAATTAATTCCATTAAAATGTAACTCAAAGTACATTATTTCATTTAATTACCTCCTACTTTGATCTGAAATTGATATTTTATGTTGGATTATTTGGTCGTAAAAACTTGTACCATGATAGTAAAGGAAATACATAATTTGCCCGAAATGTTCATAAAATTAGGTACCAATTAAGTCCGTTGGGTGATGATTGGTTGGTGAGTGCTTGAAGAAATTCACAGACAAGCTTTATGAGGAGAAATACTCTAGCATTACCTCTAAGATCCGGCTGAAAAATTGCTACGTTCATCGAGGTCTAATTTTTAATAAATAATTAATTAATTAATAAATATTTAATATTTAAATTTTTAATAAATAATTTAATAATTTTTAATAGTTAATCAAGGTCTAATTTTTATACAGGGTTTGGCCGAAGTCTGCACTGAAATTCATATTTTTCAACCAATAATAACTAATAAACTAAGTAACAACTAATAAAAACGCTGAAACCCGTTAATTGCTCTTTAATTTTCCTCCATTTTTTGGCGATAAAATGGAATATTCCCCTTCAACCCCTCGACTACAACCCTACCCAACCTTTGTTTTTCAAATTTAAATATATATCATGTGTGGGCTTGTTGAAAAGCTTATAAAAAATGAAATCTTACTATACCATTAAGTTTTTGTAATTGTTAGGAAAATGAATAAATAAAACCGATCGGTAGGATGACTTTAATTCTGAATAAGTTTTTGTTTTACATCGATACAAAGAAAAAACAAGCCAAATGGTATCTAGCAGTGTACCTACTGAAGAATAAAGCTTTTTCTTTCTATTTTTTTGATGTATCAAAAAAAAGGAAAAAATTTTTTTTTTAATATTTCCGTCTAGTAGATCGATAATTTGTTTGCAAAATTGGAGTTTTCTATCTGGATTATCTTCGGTGAGTTCCTGGAGAATTGTAATTTTAAAAGGATGAAATTTCTGTCTTTTATAAGAATTCTCGTTACAGAGAAGTTTACATTTTGACATCTTCAGTGAGGGCACTCTAACGATGATTATTTGTTTTTCTTTCTGCCCATTTTCCCGATACGGTTTTTCAATTTTGCTTATGGTATTATGATAATTTTTGAAACAGACAAAATAATAGTAGATTGAATCCCATTGGGAACTTCCAAAACTCTGGCGGCGGAATTCGGCAACTAACCAAGCTAGTAATGAGCCACGTGTTCGAGTTTAATTGTTCAGTATTCGTCAATAAACTTTTGTTTAAAAGAAAAATTCAAGTTGAAATAATGAATATTATCCTGCCTAATATGTCTTCGACCAGAAACGACTATTGTTGTGTGCCTCAATGCAATTCATGGGCGAAAAAAATGCCAAAATGTATAGGTTTGAGTTTTCACTTCTTACCTCCGGAAAACCAAATATAAATGTTGGAAATGCGTTAGAAGGATAACTAATAGACCGAAGAGTACTTAACCTGGACTTACATCCAGATAATCTTTATTATACCTCAAACATTACACTTATTGTTAATAATTATTTTCACATAATATATGTATCATATTTTGAAAAAATCATTCCAATTATTGGTAACTGTTTTACAAAAGCTTTATCTGGTTCAATTTGACACTATATTCTCATAAATAAACTAGAACATCGTGCACCTGAACTTTAATTAATACATCAGTAATATGTTTACACCTCCTCCGTGCTCCGACTTTACAAGAATATACCATACCTTCTATTTTAAGTTTACCATTCTCCACATTAATGGGCCATCAATTTTACGTGGTGCTGAATTAAGGGCACTACTTTGTAAACATAAAGAACAAATATCTATAAAACTGGACCCACAATTTGTTTTGTCACACACGATTACATGATCTACATATTTAGAACCTCTTCTCCTTCTACAAGGACTCTAGAATTAGAAGTTGAAGCTCCTATGTACTCCAGAAATTCTAATCAACTGAGTCCCTTCTTAATCATTCGCAAATAGTAACTGAAAGAACTTTTAAATATAATGTAAGTTTGACAAACATATATGAATATACTTACTGGTTGTAGTCTTTATATCAATCAAGTGCCATAAAATTAGTTATATAATGATCAATATTATAATCTATATCACAAAGTAATCCAACAATGATCTCAAGTCGATCATAATTTAAATTTTCCATGAAAATTTCGGTCAAACTTCGTCGACTGACCTGTCCAACACGAGATTGTTTACATTTATTACTAGCGTGGTTAGTTGCCGAATCCCGCCACCAGAGTTTTGGAAGTTCCCAATTGGAAAAGGAAGAGAATATAACGAAAATGAAAGGAAAATTAAATTACGGGCGATCTGATGTCGGGAAGTGGAAGGGGGTGAGTTTTTGGTTTTGTATATTTTACAAAAAATTTGGTGAAAACTTACCTTTTTATGTCCCAAACACATTGTAATTTTTTTGATTTAAAATATTTATTTTTTCACCTTATTTTGACTTGATATCGAAAATTCAGCAGAAATTTCAATTGAAATTTTTTTTAAAACAGATGCTGGCCTTTTTGTTCCTAGGAATCTCAACTTTCTTGATGCCGTAAAAAAATATATACATTACTATGGTAAATTTTCTCATAAAATGCTAAGTTAATAAAGTTAATATTTAATAACACATCTACAATATTTTGGTTGTAGAATCTTCTACAAATTATATGCTTAGATGCCTATTTATTGCTATTAAAAGTTAATTTATATACCTACCTCAGTGACCTACGTAAAAATTTTGCTCATCAAAAGGTATTTTATAGAAAAGTGGGGAAAAGGGCTAGGAGAGTCTTGGCCTTACTACATGTTATTTCGTAACATTTTCTGAGAAAATTTACCATAGAAATGTATATTTTTTTACACTATCAGAAAGTAGAGATTTCAACGAACAAATAGCCCACCGAGTTTTTTAAAAAGGTAGATATTTTAACGTTAGAATTATCGATTGAAAATTAGGTTGCTTTTTCGATATTAAGTCAAAATTAAGTGAAAAATGAAAAAATTACCGTGTATTTGGGACATACAAATCGAGAAACCGTTTTTACCCTTAAAAACTCACCCCCTTCAACTTCCCGACCTCAGATCGCTCGCAACTTATTTTTCCTTTGATTTTTTTTATTTTATCTTCCTTTTTCAATGGGTTTCCTCCTACTATTATTTTTTTTTCACTTTTTACCATTTTCAAACGAAAATTACAGACATTTGGGTTAAATGATAGCTATTCTGTTCCGAGGAACAAGAGCGCCAAAAAGAGCTCAATTCAAAATACTACTCGCACGATCAAATATCCTATCGCAATAGGATGAAGAAAAAGTTTGCAACATAATAAAATAATCGATGAATTTATAGAACTATAGGTTTTGAACCGGAAACAGCTGTAGAATCTGCCTGACAATATTATTTCTAGAAGTGTCAAATCACAACTGTGGGCGTGTTATGCATGTATTGTTACATCCGATAGGCTGTCTTGAATATGTTAACCAACTTCTAGAAACCCCTTCGGCACCAGGTGGATACGTCGTGAAAGATTTAATTTCACACTTTCCTCAGACACGTACAGCTGTTTTGCTACACGTGCAGATTTTATGCCTGAGCAAATGAGTTGCCTATTTTTGGGTGCATTTATTCATTTGGTTGTAATTTACTTACAGCAGAGCGCTTTCGGCCTCTAGGCCATGTAGTGCTTCCTTGTCAGCTTGTGAACAGGATGAACATCAATCGGAAGGGACAAACACACGATTCAGATTGATAGTATCAAACAACAAACTAATCAACTTTTACAAAATATTAAAGTTTCCTATCAATTTTAAAAATTATGGAGCTCACAAATGATTTAGTCTTTATGATGTGATGAACTTTATATTATAAAAATATAAATGAAATATAAGTATAAGTATAAGTGAAATTCACTCGCAATGCTTACGGTCACTAGAGGGCGTTCCGAAATTACTTACCGCGGCCAGTAATGATAGCAATATCGGAGCACAAGGTGAGTGATGGCATGAAACGTTTCTGGAGAACCAGGCAACAGATCAATTTGAAAATTTGTGGACCAATGTAGTTATTTAGCCACTCCGAGCGCCCAGTAGTTTAGTCAACAAGTGCCTTTTAGGTCAAAATTTTCTAGAGTTCTCCGAAAATTCTGAAAGAATACATTCGATTAAGGACAATAGAACATACGCGCAAAAGATCCTGACTTCACGTCAGTGCTTGAACCGATTTGAACCGAACTTAACTCTCCCATTCGGATTTGCAACATACCCTGAATTCTCTATCTCCTTTCGTTCGAAAGTTATCGAGGCATAGAATACATGTATGAGAAATTGAGAATTTAAAATTATGTGATTTTAGACGATTCTATATATCAGAAACAATTCTTCCGTCATCGCTGAAATTTAGCGAGAGCCTTCAGAACCTATCTCTACTACCAAGTTCCAAGTTTGAACACGATCGGATCCATATTGTAGGAGATCCGAGCAGCCTTGTGTGAGTTCAGTAGATGGATGGGTGACCGTTGCCTCGAAAACTTCCGAAGAGATGGTTGCGTATCTGAATGGGAGAGTTAAGTTCGTTTTTGAGCATAATCGGTCCAACGGTTTCGGAGTATGTATAACCACCTGGAAAATTATTTCCTTGATAACTCAAAAAATATAGATTCAATCGAATTGAAGATTGGTAACTAGTTGGAGAGTATCGACATAATGACGTGTTTAAAATTTTGTTAGGACCGTACCACTAGAATATTAAAAATAAATATTATTTATCTATCTCACGATACCTTGAGAACCGAAAGAAATAGCGACTTGCAGTTTTCAGGGTAGATTGCGCATAAATGTGACTTTTAAGTTCGTGAATGGTTTCGGAGTTATATACCAATCTGAAATTTGGTATTATTCCTTCAATAACCCAAAAAATACGATGCTGATTCAATTCAAACATGGTAATAAGTTCTAGAATGCCGATGCAAAAATTTTTACAAAATTTTTTGAAGATCGTATTAATAGAAAATTTTTTTAAAATCAATGAAAAAAATTGGTCCAAGCACTGACGTGAAGTCAGAAGCTTTAGCGCTTGACAATAGAACATACGCACAAAAGCTCTTGGCTTCGCGTCAGTGCTTGAACCAATTTTTCATTGTTGAGGTCGTTGAATGTGTTTTTTGTTGAATTTTAGATAACCCATAACCAGTTGCTTCATCTTACTGGTTAATTTATTGATGTCGGCTATTAAAGTTCCAACAAGAAAAGTGTTTACTTGGTAAATATGTCGCTGGTGCTACAAGGATACTTTTGTCCGGCAGTGATACATTCAACTCGGAAACGGCTATGACATATCGCTCTCCCATAGTAATAACTTTGGAATGCCATCAGAGAAGCTGAATAAAATCAAGAAAATCATGGAATCATCGCGTTATATCAGGGAATGACTAAATGATGTTCGGTTATTGTCAGCACTAATAATAGCAATATTGAACTTTATTATTATCCTTATTCTTATTTTAATGCAAATGCTTTTGAATACCAACAACAATACCAGAATTATTTGTTAATCCATCATTAATAATTATGGACGTTTTAAATTATTGTTAATCAATAATATCCACCCCGGGATTTCGTTATTTCTTGACCCTCTTAGGCGTTCACTGGTTTTTGGTTGATCTAAACCAAAATTAACCGGGCGTTTTCAGTCCGTAAAGGTCGCTTTATGATAGATGGCGTTGCCATTTCTTGACCCTCTTACGGCAAAAGAATGAACGTCGCTGAACATCGCTCAAGGTTTCTTCATCGCAGAGGGTCGGAGTTCTTAAGGATTCTCCATTGGTGGCGCTGGTGGGGTCCTTTCCCCTACCAGTTCTCGACCGATAGAAATAAGTTTCCTGGAACGCCGTCAGTTTTCAATCAGGGTTTGGCTAAGTCACACTGATGGTTGGTAATAACCATGAAACCCTGTAGTCTGTGTCTGCTCTTGAATGATAATTTCCTCTTTGGGGAACACTGAGCGATGAGGTGTCTAGCCCGGCCACGCGGAATATTGATAGTTGATGGTTAAAATCAATAAATATTTCATCGTGTGGCTTGTTTTAGTTATTATTGGCAATTAGCCACAGTACACCTCGTTTAATGTACGTTGGGTATAACATTAGATACACCTCCGTAAGGGAAAAATCTAATTGACATTTTCTGAATGTTGAATGGCCAATTTGTTCCGCATGTTCAAAAGGCCGGCCCTCGTCGGATTTTTGGCGCTCTTGTTCCTCGGAACAGAGTGCTTATCAATTTGCCCAAATGTCTGTAATTTTCGAATTTTTGGCTGAAAATGGTCTTGAACGATTAAGTTTGACTCACTGATCAAGAACCCGTGGTCGTAATCGATCCTGTCCGGCCGGCCGTCCGTCCGGCCGTTAACACGATAACTCTCGAACGGAATGAGCTAGACATTTGAGATTTTCAGAGTAGGTTTGAGGGATATAAATATCTCGGTTAATTTCGGTATTGGGCAAAATCGGTCTAATAGTTTTGGAGTAACGAAAAAAATATATTTTTTTACATCACAACTTTTGAATTCAAACTTTTTTAAGATTCAGTTTCATCATAAGAATCCATTGATATCATTTTCAACTCTAACAAGCTAATACTTTCGGAGATATGTTTCAAAGTTTCAATAATACATCGTAAGTTCCATGTATTCACAGAATGTGAACACAGAATCTGTCTGTGATCACTATTCATAAATGTCATCTTTTCTAGCTATTAGAGATTGTCAATTCGGAGTTGTTATTTTCTCTTGGAAAACAAGTATTCGATTCTTGAATTTGTGAATATTTTATGGAGGCAATAGGAAAGTAGAACATAATGGAACCTTCAAAAGAAATTACTGTTCGTTGACCACTGAGGTTAATCTTACCTTTTACTTCCTTAAGTAGTGAGACATGTTCCTATATACAGTATTTTCATAATGTTGCTAGCAAAAAAATACTGAAATATGGATCTACATTTGTGTATCAATCACTTTTTCTTAAGTTAAGGTTCATAATACAGAAAAGAATGTGTTAGTAGTATGAACTATTAAAGTTTGAATTATGAAAAGAGGATAGTATTTTATTAATATATTTTGAACTATTAAAATAATTTGTTCATAAGCCTCTATCTACTTAAATATCAGGAATAAATGGACTCTGCTATGATTGTCTCCAGCCTCGCTCTAGACATTTCGATGATACTTTCCTTAGGTATTTCGAGTTGTGATAACTATGCACCGAGTGTAAGTTGCAATAACCCATTCCACGAGGTTGAATCATTGCAGATTGCTCATTTAATCTTGATAAATAAATTTAATGACAATTTTTGAAGCATTAAGGCATTGAAGCATTGTAGATTGACCTTTTTTTAAAGATAATTTTTGAAGCATTTTTTTAAACGTCATTTTTTTTCAATTTACTTTCTTTCATGATGCATTTCTATCATAGGAATCCATTGATATAATTCCCAACTCTGAGAAACCAATACTTCCGGAGATATAATTTGTCTGTTTGAACAAGAGCGCCAAAAAGCACCTGTCCACAGGGCTTGAACCAATTTTTTATAATAGTGTTCCAAACATGGAACATATTATGTGTGTATATTCTCTTGACTTGTCCTATACATTTTTACTGCCTTTTGGATCAATAAACATTATGTTATCTTATCTAAATATTTGTTCGGGGGTGGTTCCCATTTCCACCCCTCAGACTCATCCAAAGTGTATAAATATAAATATTTTAGAAAGATAGGCCTAATCGAAAAGGAGCCGCGTGCCAAATTTCAGAAGTTCATTTTCTCCAATTATTTGAATGACCCTGTATTCACCCAACATATACCATACAGCGTTTTATCGAACAATGCCGCCATTTACGCCATCAATTAAAAGATAAATGTAGGAAACAGAGGGAACTAATGTTGATGCGAAATTGATAAACCTTTTCGTAAAATTTATAGCTTTTTTGTACAACTGTAGTGGAAAAAATTCAGAATATGAAGATGGAATTCGATTCGATCCATCCATTCCACTCATTTCTACATTCATCTCTGGCACGGTTCGCGGTCGTATTTCCTTGGGGAGCAAACACTTTTTCAAGTTTATTGCCGATATTGGAGTTGGAAAATATTTCCGGAGTTTAGCCTGGAGCGATGTCCGTGGATGAAGAATAAGCAGGGAAGAAAGAAACCTTCACAAGTTCATTCCGCCTTATTGGACCAGTCTGAGAATTCGATGACTTTCGGAAAAGGGAAATGGAATTATTTGCGAGGAAGGAAATGAGGCTATTTGATAGGAAGTCAATATATACCTAACATCCGCTGTTTCCAGAATACATTAAACGGATACAGCGTGTCCCGCCTCAGATGCCAGGTTCTTTTTATATCGAAAGAAGGCTAGTCTCAATATATCCCTTCATATGTTTTCTCATTAATGAAAAACATGAGAACCAGCAGATCTTTCTTTGAAACGGATTCGCTTTCAAGGTAGATCAGAATATTGGTATATAAAATACAGTGCGAGTCTCCAACTCCATAAATTCAGTAAAGTTGCAACAACCCATTCCACGAGGTTGAATCATTGCAGATTGCTCATTTAATCTTGATAAATAAATTTAATGACAATTTTTGAAGCATTAAGGCATTGATGCATTGTAGATTGTTCTTTTTTTATAAGATAATTTTTGAAGCTTTTTTTTTAAACGACACTTTTTATAAATTTAATTTCTTTCATGATGCATTTCTATCATAGGAATCCATTTATATAATTCCCAACTCTGAGAAACCAATACTTTCGGAGATATAATTTGTCTGTTTGAACAAGAGCGCCAAAAAGCTCCTGTCCACAGGGCTTGAACCAATTTTTTGAATGTTGAATGGCCAATTTGTTCCGCATGTTAAAAAGGCCGGCCCTCGTCGGATTTTTTCATTTCGAAAAATCTCCCCCTCAAAAGCGTCCCATTATAATGCAACCGGCACCTGAACGTAGCGAGTAAACGGGGCGGAATATTTTCAAATCAAGACCCCTTTCGGACGCGGTCTCTCCAACGTGCGCCGACTCTTCCGCATCATCCAGCAACGTGCATCCGTTCATGGATTGAATCCACGCGGCACTTCGTACATTCCGGTAGCCGGAGCCAGTTCTGCCACCATCCACACCGTAAACAATCGCTCCGCGTCGCCAAAATCGCACGCCGCGCCGCAAGAAATTGTGGGTGCCTCCACCATACTCCAGCTTGCCCCGATCGCGGAATTCAACCAACGCCGGGTGATTCATACATTATACATTATTCAGTTCGAAGCGTGAGGTCGACGAGATCGCTCGCTGTTTAACGCATGGTCTGAAGTCGATCCATTTAACCATCCGAATCTCCGTCAAAAGTGGGACGATTCGCGAATTTACGGTCTCAATTTCTACCAGAAGCCGCGGCCGTCTGATCTTCATCCGTGAACGTCGAGAGATCGCCGTGTTCGTTTCGCCGGGCCGTTTCTTTCGCCGATAGATCGAGAAAAAACCTATTGTATGCTGTTTGTGGCGTTTGAAAGTTTCGAGGTTGTGTTTGGTGGAAGGATCGCATCGGAATATTCGTACTTCTTGACGGTGAGACATCGACGGTGCAGAACTGCAAGTTCGCCGAATGTTATTCTTCTGAAGGTTGTTTGCCTGTACGATAACGGAGTTTGATAATAATAGTTGCTGAATGGCTCAGTTTCGGGGACTTCCTGTAGTTCTTTTACTTCGTGGTGTTTGAAAACATCTGCTGTAGGTGTTGGGTTACGTTCTGCGTAGGCGTTGAAGGACACGTTCACCTCTTCTGTTATCGAATTCAATATACTTCGTAAGTAGTGCATATCTTGATTTATTATGTTTTAAATGTGTGGATGTTTAATTGTTATCCGAATTGTCGAAATTGCATCGAATTTCCACATGGGTTGTTATTGTTGTATTTTATGTTTACAAAAAATTTTGTCGCTGGTTCATTTGATGATGAATGAACGATGAGGAAATTATTAGTGCCTGAATAGACCAGTGCTAAAGCGAAAAAGGTGAAAAAAATAATAGTAAGATGAAACCCATTGGAAAAGGAATACAATATAACAAAAATCAAAGGAAAAACGATTTATGGGCGATCTGAGGTCGGGAAGTGCAAGGGGGTGGACCGGTCTCTTTTGGACGCTTGTTTTTACTGTCGGATTCGTTTTCTTGGAAATATTGAGAATATTATTTTTTCCTGGAACTAAGCAGCCTTGGGAGAGTTCAGTACCTGGATGTGTGACTGTTCTGGCTATAAATTCAAACAGCGAGCCAAAGCTCCTGGCCACAGTGCTTTTCCAAATTGTTTTTGGCGCTCTTGTTCATCGGAGCAGAGCGAGGAGCAGTGTGCTTATCAATTAGCCCCAATGTCTGTAATTTTCGAATTTTTTTATGAAAATGGTCTTAAACGATTTGGTTGGACTCACTGATCAAGAATCCGTGGTCAAAATCGATTCTGTCAAGCCGTTAACACGATAACTGTCGAACGGAATGAGCTAGGCAGTTGAAATTATCAGAGTAGGTTTGGGAGATAAATATCTCGGTTAACGTCGTTATTCGGCGAAATTGGCCGGATAGTTTGGGAGAAACGAAAAAAGAGTTTTTTTTTTAAGATGCAGTTTCATCATGAGAATCTATTCTTGCATAAATGTGTATGTAATCCTTATTCGGGAATATCTTCTGAATCATTTTTGGCGCTCTTGTTCCTCGGAACAGAGTGCTTATCAATTTGCCCAAATGTCTGTAATTTTCGAATTATGGGCTGAAAATGGTCTCAAACGATTTGGTTCGACTCACTGATCAAGAATCCGTGGCCGAAATCGATTCTGTCCGTCCGTCGGTCCGTTGACACGATAACTCTCGACCGAAAGGAGTTAGAGGATTGACATTTGCAGGATAGGTTTGGAGCGTAAATATCTCGGACGAGTTCGTTAACGGGCAAATTCCATCTAGCGGTTTCGGAGTTATGGCCGTTTTTAGTAAAAACATGTTTTATGAATATTATTTATTATTATTATTATTTATTTATTATATCAAATTGTAGAATCATGACCTTTAGACGCATGTGAAGTTTTGTATTGATCGGGTTACCGTAAAGTGTAAAAAAATATTTTGAAAATTTTGTTTCTACAATAACTCTCGAACGGAATGAGCTAGGCAGTTGAAATTTTCAGAGTAGGTTATGGAGATAAATATCTCGGTTTGGTTCGCTATTGGGCAAAATGGAGCAGTTGGTTTCGGAGTATCGAAAAAAAAATTTTTTTTTACTTTTTTTTTTAAATGCAGTTTCACCATAAAAATTCATTGATATAATTTTCAACTCCAACAAGTTAATACTTTCGGAGATATGATTTTTCGAAATTTCAATAATGAATCGTACTTCTATGTTTTCACAGAATGCTATAATTATTTTATCTATGATTTATTATATGATCTGTGTTCATACTCGTATATGTCATCTTGTTCTATAAGAGAGTGTCAAATTCATTTCAGCTATTTCAATTTGATTTCTTCCATGGTGCAGTTCTCATTCTCAGATTGCTCATTTAATCTTGATAAATAAACTATTATTTGAATTGAATCTGCTTTAGGATGCAGTTCTATCATACGAATACATAGATATAAATCTCAACTCTGAGAAACCAATACTTTCGGAGATATAATTTGTCTGTTTGAAGAAGAGCGCCAGAAAGCTCCTGTCCACAGGGCTTGAACCAATTTTTTCTTTGCAGCATTCATAAATACTACCATTTGTCAAACCATAAAATGATAACTGGTAATTTAACTGGAAAAGATACGATAAAACATTCTACGAAGAAATCGTTATTAAATCCAATCAAGACTGAAACTGTTAGTCCGTGAAGAGAATTGCTATGTTAATTATCTTCCTCGCTAAGGAAATGCTTATTTGTTCGTTATGCAATCTATTATTTAAATTGAGACATGTATGTATTGTTAACTAATGAGTTATGAGCATTTCTAGCGACTGAATCATCTCTACCGTGTTGCCAATAGCTTTCCGCCGGAAAATCCGAAATATTCGTCAAAATATCCGGAACAATCCCCAGTATTCCTAAAAATATCCGAAAAAAAAACCATTCGCTCACCGAACTACGGAATAACTCAGACAACAAAAAAGTCAATATTTACTATTTAGTTCTACAGTGCTTCCCAACAAATCCGACCTAAGAGGAACTTCTTCTTTTCTATCAATATTTCCGTATTGTATTTCTTACAAAGAGTGGGTGCATCAAAAATTATAAAAAACGATATAAAAATCTTCCAACTATGACTTTCGCTCTGAGCGGAAATCGCTATTTAAAAAAAATTTTTTTGATTATCTCGGAACATTTTTGTATGAAACGCTCAACGTACAAAAATTCAGTTTGGAAAACCATGAAAAAATATTTTATTCTTTTTTACTCATAACTCTTTCGAAAATTTAATAATTACCTAACAAAATTTTTTTTGGTGACTTGACACTTTGACACTATTAGTGTCAGCATGAATATTATTGTGTCAACAAAATTTTTTCTGAATTTGGTTTTTCGACATTTGTTCGAATTTTTTCTAAAAAGTCGTTTCATTCTGGTGCAAAGTTTAGATAAGTATTTTCTATGAGCACAGATTTGTGAAAATTCGAACAAATATCGAAAAACCAAGTTCAAACAAAATTTTTAGTTACAATCAAATTTATGCAGATACTAGTATTGTCTAGATACCAAAAAAAAATCCTTCAGATAATCATTCGATTTTTAGAAGAGTTATAAGCCAAAATTGAAAAAATATTTCCGATCTGCATTTTTGCACATTGATCTAGATAGTAATTTCAAACCAGTTTACTAAGAACGTTCCATGCAAAAAAAATTCCGAGATAGTCAAGATTTCTGGTGATTTCTGCTCATCCGGAAGTAACTGTTGTTCGTGCTTTATATCATTTTCGAATTACCAACTCTTTGCAGAGAATTAAATTCGGAAATATTGATATAAAAGAAAAGTCCCCCTCAAAGTCTAAATGACAAAATATTTTAATTTTGATATTCGATAAAGACAAAATTTTCCTCCATTTTCAAAGGGCAGTAACTTGGAGGGGAAGGGGTTTATAACAAAAAATTATATGGAAGACTCCAATTCACTTTCGCTACCACTCATTAATCTTTTTTCATCAATTTAGAAACATCCTGTATATTGTGTTATAGACGTAAAATTCGAAATAGATATGATATTATCGCATTTAAGAGCAAAGATTTCTAAACAAACTAACAAGTTCAATTAGTTCGTACGCCTTATTACGAAAAATCCAATAAAAAATTCGAACTTTAACAACCAAAAAACTTCAAGATCAACAATGTGAATAAAATAGAATAAAATATATAACAATTAAATAAAGTTTGTTCCAATGAATACACACGTTTGGAAAAAAATCCGGAAAACAAAAAAATCCGCAAATGGGTTTAAAATTCGCAAATTGGCAACACTGCATCTGGATGGCATGGCCTGTCATACAGGTGAGGAAATGGCACAGGTAGAATTCGAAACAGTGCAGATATGAAAGAATGGGGGGACTCAAGAATTTCATCAACCAAAGAAACAGGTTACGGTGGTAGGATCATGGAAAATTTTACATCGGACGGCTATACGAAGGCTACTATTTAAGTATCCGGAATATCAAATAAGAACAAATATTTTCCATTGAGAACGGTCTTATTGTTCTTCAAATCATAAATAATTCATCTGTAGTGAAACGAATAATCGGAAAATTCTAATGGCTCGATTTGCGATGTCTAACACACGACACGAACTCGTTCAGAGCAAAACATCACGGTACAAGAATTACAGGGTGATTCATTGGTAAATACGCATACGGTAAGGGTAGATGGAGGACCGAGATAATTCTAAATAACCTATATTTTGTAGATCTATAGTTCCTTATAACCAAGGTACAGGGTGATTTATTAATTTCCCCCATTTTTTCATGACTTATGAAGCACCCTATCCAGTTTTGTAATATTTGGTTCGTAATTTCTTTGTCCATAGTGGTGTCGATTAACATAATAAAAATAATCTTTTTCCAGGTAAGGCCTTGAAGGAATTAATAAGTAGGTTTCTAGTCGAAACAACTGTATCAAATTTTATTAGAAATTCGAAAAGAGCAGCAAAAAAAAAGTAAGACTAAATAAATTAATTTGGTGTTTCCGCAAACAAATTTTTAACTTGTTAACTTGAGTCAAATCCAGATGGTACGAAAATTAAGTGGTACAAAATTTAAGAAAAAATATTTTTTTCCCCAAATGGTACTTTTTCATCTATCTATAAAATATTCAACTATGTCCTAATTTCTGGATCACAACGTTATTGAAAAACAAATTATTATTTTAAATGAATTAATTATTAAATTATCAATTAACATTTGTTCATTGCGCTATATTTAAAAAAAAATATTAAAGGTAGTAAAAATACCTAACTTTATTTTAATCAAAAATAACGTTGCCACAAATTGTAACAGTTGTTCAAAGTGACCAAGCGACCTCCATTTTGCTCAATACATTTCCTTGCTCTTGAAGTAACATTTGTAGAGACTTCTTTATTATATTATTATTATCTAAGTACGAAGAGAGAAATACTTTGGGAAAAGCTTATTATCAAGAATGCATACCTCCATAAAGTTAGCAGAGCCACTTGCGAAAATTTCAATGAAACCTATTGCATTAATTGTCGAATATTTGTCGAGAATTTGTCGTGAAAGAAAAAATTTTGTCGCACGCTTAGTTTTTTTTATATGGGATGGCTCTGCTAACTTAATATTAAGTTAGCAGAGCCACTTGCAACAATTTCAATGAAACCTATTGCATTAATTGTCGAGTATTTGTCGTGAATTTGTCGTGAAAGAAAAAAGTCTGTCGCGCGCTTAGTTTTTTTTATATGGGGTGGCTCTGCTAACTTAATATTAAGTTAGCAGAGCCACTTGCAACAATTTCAATGAAACCTATCGCATTAATTGTCGAGTATTTGTCGTGAATTTGTCGTGAAAGAAAAAAGTTTGTCGCGCGCTTCGTTTTTTTTGTATATGCTAAATTAATATTTGGCTAAAGGGGCCACACACAAATCACGTACGTTGGTTAATCGTATTTTTTTTCAATCAGAAATGAGCTGAATAATTGTCGAACGACCCAAACATATTCGTCGTGACAGAAAAAAGTTTGTTGCGCGCTTAGTTTTTTTTATATGGGGTGGCTCTGCTAACTTAATATTAAGTTAGCAGAGCCACTTGCAACAATTTCAATGAAACCTATCGCATTAATTGTCGAGTATTTGTCGTGAATTTGTCGTGAAAGAAAAAAGTTTGTCGCGCGCTTCGTTTTTTTTGTATGGACTAAATTAATATTTGGCTAAAGGGGCCACACACAAATCACGTAAGTTGGTTAATCGTATTTTTTTTCAATCAGAAATGAGCTGAATAATTGTCGAACGACCCAAACATATTCGTCGTGGCAGAAAAAATTTTATCGCGCGCTTAGTTTTTTTTAAATGGGGTGGCTCTGCTAACTTAATATTAAGTTAGCAGAGCCACTTGTAACAATTTCAATGAAACCTTTTGCATTAATTGTCGAATTTTCGTCGTGAATTTGTCGTGAACGAAAAAAGTTTGTCACGCGCTTCGTTTTTTTTGTATGGGCTAAATTAATATTTGGCTAAAGGGGCCACACACAAATCACGTACGTTGGTTAATCGTATTTTTTTTCAATCAGAAATGAGCTGAATAATTGTCGAACGACCCAAACATATTCGTCGTGACAGAAAAAATTTTGTCGTGCGCTTAGTTTTTTTTCAATGGGGTGGCTCTGCTAACTTAATATTAAGTTAGCAGAGCCACTTGTAACAATTTCAATGAAACCTATTGCATAAATTGTCGAATATTTGTCGTGAATTTGTCGTGAAAGAAAAAAGTTTGTCGGGCGCTTCGTTTTTTTTGTATGGGCTAATTTAATATTTGGCTAAAGGGGCCACACACAAATCACGTACGTTGGTTAATCGTATTTTTTTTCAATCAGAAATGAGCTGAATAATTGTCGAACGACCCAAACATATACGTCGTGACAGAAAAAAATTTGTCGTGCGCTTAGTTTTTTTTAAATGGGGTGGCTCTGCTAACTTAATATTAAGTTAGCAGAGCCACTTGTAACAATTTCAATGAAACCTATTGCATTAATTGTCGAATATTTGTCGTGAATTTGTCGTGAAAGAAAAAAGTTTGTCGCGCGCTTCGTTTTTTTTGTATGGGCTAAATTAATATTTGGCTAAAGGGGCCACACACAAATCACTTAAGTAGGTTAATCGTATTTTTTTTCAATCAGAAATGAGCTGAATAATTGTCGAACGACCCAAACATATTCGTCGTGACAGAATAAATTTTGTCGCGCGCTTAGTCTTATTTAAATGGGGTGGCTCTGCTAACTTAATATTAAGTTAGCAGAGCCACTTGTAACAATTTCAATGAAACCTATTGCATTAATTGTCGAATATTTGTCGTGAATTTGTCGTGAAAGAAAAAAGTTTGTCGAGCGCTTCGTTTTTTTTTGTATGGGCTAAATTAATATTTGGCTAAAGGGGCCACACACAAATCACGTAAGTTGGTTAATCGTATTTTTTTTCAATCAGAAATGAGCTGAATAATTGTCGAACGACCCAAACATATTCGTCGTGACAGAAAAAATTCTGTCGCGCGCTTAGTTTTTTTTAAATGGGGTGGCTCTGCTAACTTAATATTAAGTTAGCAGAGCCACTTGTAACAATTTCAATGAAACCTATTGCATTAATTGTCGAATATTTGTCGTGAATTTGTCGTGAAAAAAAAAAGTTTGTCGAGCGCTTCGTTTTTTTTTGTATGGGCTAAATTAATATTTGGCTAAAGGGGCCACACACAAATCACGTAAGTTGGTTAATCGTATTTTTTTTCAATCAGAAATGAGCTGAATAATTGTCGAACGACCCAAACATATTCGTCGTGACAGAAAAATTTCTGTCGCGCGCTTAGTTTTTTTTAAATGGGGTGGCTCTGCTAACTTAATATTAAGTTAGCAGAGCCACTTGCAACAATTTCAATGAAACCTATCGCATTAATTGTCGAGTATTTGTCGTGAATTTGTCGTGAAAGAAAAAAGTTTGTCGCGCGCTTCGTTTTTTTTGTATGGGCTAAATTAATATTTGGCTAAAGGGGCCACACACAAATCACGTAAGTTGGTTAATCGTATTTTTTTTCAATCAGAAATGAGCTGAATAATTGTCGAACGACCCAAACATATTCGTCGTGACAGAAAAAAGTTTGTCGCGCGCTTAGTTTTTTTTATATGGGGTGGCTCTGCTAACTTAATATTAAGTTAGCAGAGCCACTTGCAACAATTTCAATGAAAACTATCGCATTAATTGTCGAGTATTTGTCGTGAATTTGTCGTGAAAGAAAAAAGTTTGACGCGCGCTTCGTTTTTTTTGTATGGACTAAATTAATATTTGGCTAAAGGGGCCACACACAAATCACGTAAGTTGGTTAATCGTATTTTTTTTCAATCAGAAATGAGCTGAATAATTGTCGAACGACCCAAACATATTCGTCGTGGCAGAAAAAATTTTATCGCGCGCTTAGTTTTTTTTAAATGGGGTGGCTCTGCTAACTTAATATTAAGTTAGCAGAGCCACTTGTAACAATTTCAATGAAACCTTTTGCATTAATTGTCGAATTTTCGTCGTGAATTTGTCGTGAACGAAAAAAGTTTGTCGCGCGCTTCGTTTTTTTTGTATGGGCTAAATTAATATTTGGCTAAAGGGGCCACACACAAATCACGTACGTTGGTTAATCGTATTTTTTTTCAATCAGAAATGAGCTGAATAATTGTCGAACGACCCAAACATATTCGTCGTGACAGAAAAAATTTTGTCGTGCGCTTAGTTTTTTTTTAATGGGGTGGCTCTGCTAACTTAATATTAAGTTAGCAGAGCCACTTGTAACAATTTCAATGAAACCTATTGCATTAATTGTCGAATATTTGTCGTGAATTTGTCGTGAAAGAAAAAAGTTTGTCGGGCGCTTCGTTTTTTTTGTATGGGCTAATTTAATATTTGGCTAAAGGGGCCACACACAAATCACGTACGTTGGTTAATCGTATTTTTTTTCAATCAGAAATGAGCTGAATAATTGTCGAACGACCCAAACATATACGTCGTGACAGAAAAAAATTTGTCGTGCGCTTAGTTTTTTTTAAATGGGGTGGCTCTGCTAACTTAATATTAAGTTAGCAGAGCCACTTGTAACAATTTCAATGAAACCTATTGCATTAATTGTCGAATATTTGTCGTGAATTTGTCGTGAAAGAAAAAAGTTTGTCGCGCGCTTCGTTTTTTTTGTATGGGCTAAATTAATATTTGGCTAAAGGGGCCACACACAAATCACTTAAGTAGGTTAATCGTATTTTTTTTCAATCAGAAATGAGCTGAATAATTGTCGAACGACCCAAACATATTCGTCGTGACAGAATAAATTTTGTCGCGCGCTTAGTTTTATTTAAATGGGGTGGCTCTGCTAACTTAATATTAAGTTAGCAGAGCCACTTGTAACAATTTCAATGAAACCTATTGCATTAATTGTCGAATATTTGTCGTGAATTTGTCGTGAAAGAAAAAAGTTTGTCGAGCGCTTCGTTTTTTTTTGTATGGGCTAAATTAATATTTGGCTAAAGGGGCCACACACAAATCACGTAAGTTGGTTAATCGTATTTTTTTTCAATCAGAAATGAGCTGAATAATTGTCGAACGACCCAAACATATTCGTCGTGACAGAAAAAATTCTGTCGCGCGCTTAGTTTTTTTTAAATGGGGTGGCTCTGCTAACTTAATATTAAGTTAGCAGAGCCACTTGTAACAATTTCAATGAAACCTATTGCATTAATTGTCGAATATTTGTCGTGAATTTGTCGTGAAAGAAAAAAGTTTGTCGAGCGCTTCGTTTTTTTTTGTATGGGCTAAATTAATATTTGGCTAAAGGGGCCACACACAAATCACGTAAGTTGGTTAATCGAATTTTTTTTCAATCAGAAATGAGCTGAATAATTGTCGAACGACCCAAACATATTCGTCGTGACAGAAAAATTTCTGTCGCGCGCTTAGTTTTTTTTAAATGGGGTGGCTCTGCTAACTTAATATTAAGTTAGCAGAGCCACTTGCAACAATTTCAATGAAACCTATCGCATTAATTGTCGAGTATTTGTCGTGAATTTGTCGTGAAAGAAAAAAGTTTGTCGCGCGCTTCGTTTTTTTTGTATGGGCTAAATTAATATTTGGCTAAAGGGGCCACACACAAATCACGTAAGTTGGTTAATCGTATTTTTTTTCAATCAGAAATGAGCTGAATAATTGTCGAACGACCCAAACATATTCGTCGTGGCAGAAAAAATTTTATCGCGCGCTTAGTTTTTTTAAATGGGGTGGCTCTGCTGACTTAATATTAAGTTAGCAGAGCCACTTGTAACAATTTCAATGAAACCTATTGCATTAATTGTCGAATATTTGTCGTGAATTTGTCGTGAAAGAAAAAAGTTTGTCGCGCGCTTCGTTTTTTTTGTATGGGCTAATTTAATATTTGGCTAAAGGGGCCACACACAAATCACGTACGTTGGTTAATCGTATTTTTTTTCAATCAGAAATGAGCTGAATAATTGTCGAACGACCCAAACATATTCGTCGTGACAGAAAAAATTTTGTCGTTCGCTTAGTTTTTTTTAAATGGGGTGGCTCTGCTAACTTAATATTAAGTTAGCAGAGCCGCTTGTAACAATTTCAATGAAACCTATTGCATTAATTGTCGAATATTTGTCGTGAATTTGTCGTGAAAGAAAAAAGTTTGTCGCGCGCTTCGTTTTATTTGTATGGGCTAAATTAATATTTGGCTAAAGGGGCCACACACAAATCACGTAAGTAGGTTAATCGTATTTTTTTTCAATCAGAAATGAGCTGAATAATTGTCGAACGACCCAAACATATTCGTCGTGACAAAAAAAATTTTGTCGCGCGCTTAGTTTTTTTTAAATGGGGTGGCTCTGCTAACTCAATATTAAGTTAGCAGAGCCACTTGTAACAATTTCAATGAAACCTATTGCATTAATTGTCGAATATTTGTCGTGAATTTGTCGTGAAAGAAAAAAATTTGTCGAGCGCTTCGTTTTTTTTTTGTATGGGCTAAATTAATATTTGGCTAAAGGGGCCACACACAAATCACGTAAGTTGGTTAATCGTATTTTTTTATCAATCAGAAATGAGCTGAATAATTGTCGAACGACCCAAACATATTCGTCGTGACAGAAAAAATTTAGTCGCGCGCTTAGTTTTTTTTAAATGGGGTGGCTCTGCTAACTTAATATTAAGTTAGCAGAGCCACTTGTAACAATTTCAATGAAACCTATTGCATTAATTGTCGAATATTTGTCGTGAATTTGTCGTGAAAGAAAACATTTTGTCGCGTGCTCCGTGTTTTTTGTATGGGCTAAATTAATATTTGGCTAAAGATGCCACAAACAAATCACGTAAGTAGGTTAATCGTATTTTTTTTCAATCAGAAATGAGCTGAATAATTGTCGAACGACCCTAACATATTCGTCGTGACAGAAAAAATTTTGTCGCGTGCTTAGTTTTTTTTAAATGGGGTGGCTCTGCTAACTTAATATTAAGTTAGCAGAGCCACTTGTAACAATTACAATGAAACCTATTGCATTAATTGTCGAATATTTGTCGTGAATTTGTCGTGAAAGAAAAAAGTTTGTCGAGCGCTTCGTTTTTTTTGTATGGGCTAAATTAATATTTGGCTAAAGGGACCACACACAAATCACGTAAGTTGGTTAATCGTATTTTTTTTCAATCAGAAATTAGCTGAATAATTGTCGAACGACCCAAACATATTCGTCGTGACAGAAAAAATTTTGTCGCGCGCTTAGTTTTTTTTAAATGGGGTGGCTCTGCTAACTTAATATTAAGTTAGCAGAGCCACTTGTAACAATTTCAATGAAACCTATTGCATTAATTGTCGAATATTTGTCGTGAATTTGTCGTGAAAGAAAAAAGTTTGTCGCGCGCTTCGTTTTTTTTTTGTATGGGCTAAATTAATATTTGGCTAAAGGGGCCACACACAAATCACGTAAGTTGGTTAATCGTATTTTTTTTCAATCAGAAATGAGTTGAATAATTGTCGAACTGCCCAAACATATTCGTCGTGACAGAAAAAATCTTGTCGCGCGCTTAGTTTTTTTTAAATGGGGTGGCTCTGCTAACTTGATATTAAGTTAGCAGAGCCACTTGTAACAATTTCAATGAAACCTATTGCATTAATTGTCGAAAATTTGTCGTGAAAGAAAAAGTTTGTCGCGAGCTTCGTTTTTTTTGTATGGGCTAAATTAATATTTGGCTAAAGGGGCCACACACAAATCACGTAAGTTGGTTAATCGTATTTTTTTTCAATCAGAAATGAGCTGAATAATTGTCGAACGACCCAAACATATTCGTCGTGACAGAAGAAAGTTTGTTCGCGCGCTTAGTTTTTTTTTATATGGGCGACTCTGCTATTTTATTATTAAGTTAGCAGAGCCAACCCTTATAAAAAAAAAACTGAGCGTGCGATAATCTTTTTTCTGTCACGACGATTATGTTTGGGTCGTTCGACATATTATTTAGCTCATTTCTGGTTGAAAAAAAATTAAATTAACCACTGTACGTGATTTGTGTGTGGCCCCGTTAACCTAATATTAAGTTAGGCCATACAAAATCAACGAAAGCACGCAACAAACTTTTTTCTTTCACGACAAATTCTCGACAATTATTCGACAATTAATGCAATAAGTTTCATTGAAATTGTTGCAAGTGGCTCTGCTAACTTAATATTAACTTAGCAGGGCCACCCCATTAAAAAAAAACTAAGCGCACGACAAAATTTTTTCTGTCACGACAAATATGTTTGGGTCGTTCGACAATTATTCAGCTCATTTCTGATTGAAAAAAAATACGATTAACCAACGTACGTGATTTCTGTGTGGCCCCTTTAGCCAAATATTAAATTAGCCCATACAAAAAAAACGAAGCGCCCGACAAACTTTTTTCTTTCACGACAAATTCACGACAAATATTCGACAATTAATGCAATAGGTTTCATTGAAATTGTTACAAGTGGCTCTGCTAACTTAATATTAAGTTAGCAGAGCCACCCCATTTAAAAAAAAATAAGCGCGCGACAACATTTTTTCTGTCACGACGAATATGTTTGGGTCGTTCGACAATTATTCAGCTCATTTCTGATTGAAAAAAATACGATTCACCTACTTAAGTGATTTGTGTGTGGCCCCTTTAGCCAAATATTAATTTAGCCCATACAAAAAAAAACGAAGCGCGCGACAAACTTTTTTCTTTCACGACAAATTCACGACAAATATTCGACAATTAATGCAATAGGTTTCATTGAAATTGTTACAAGTGGCTCTGCTAACTTAATATTAAGTTAGCAGAGCCACCCCATTTAAAAAAAACTAAGCGCACGACAAATTTTTTTCTGTCACGACGTATATGTTTGGGTCGTTCGACAATTATTCAGCTCATTTCTGATTGAAAAAAAATACGATTAACCAACGTACGTGATTTGTGTGTGGCCCCTTTAGCCAAATATTAAATTAGCCCATAAAAAAAAACGAAGCGCCCGACAAACTTTTTTCTTTCACGACAAATTCACGACAAATATTCGACAATTAATGCAATAGGTTTCATTGAAATTGTTACAAGTGGCTCTGCTAACTTAATATTAAGTTAGCAGAGCCACCCCTTTAAAAAAAAACTAAGCGCACGACAAAATTTTTTCTGTCACGACGAATATGTTTGGGTCGTTCGACAATTATTCAGCTCATTTCTGATTGAAAAAAAATACGATTAACCAACGTACGTGATTTGTGTGTGGCCCCTTTAGCCAAATATTAATTTAGCCCATACAAAAAAAACGAAGCGCGCGACAAACTTTTTTCGTTCACGACAAATTCACGACGAAAATTCGACAATTAATGCAAAAGGTTTCATTGAAATTGTTACAAGTGGCTCTGCTAACTTAATATTAAGTTAGCAGAGCCACCCCATTTAAAAAAAACTAAGCGCGCGATAAAATTTTTTCTGCCACGACGAATATGTTTGGGTCGTTCGACAATTATTCAGCTCATTTCTGATTGAAAAAAAATACGATTAACCAACTTACGTGATTTGTGTGTGGCCCCTTTAGCCAAATATTAATTTAGTCCATACAAAAAAAACGAAGCGCGCGACAAACTTTTTTCTTTCACGACAAATTCACGACAAATACTCGACAATTAATGCGATAGGTTTCATTGAAATTGTTGCAAGTGGCTCTGCTAACTTAATATTAAGTTAGCAGAGCCACCCCATATAAAAAAAACTAAGCGCGCGACAAACTTTTTTCTGTCACGACGAATATGTTTGGGTCGTTCGACAATTATTCAGCTCATTTCTGATGGAAAAAAAATACGATTAACCAACTTACGTGATTTGTGTGTGGCCCCTTTAGCCAAATATTAATTTAGTCCATACAAAAAAAACGAAGCGCGCGACAAACTTTTTTCTTTCACGACAAATTCACGACAAATACTCGACAATTAATGCGATAGGTTTCATTGAAATTGTTGCAAGTGGCTCTGCTAACTTAATATTAAGTTAGCAGAGCCACCCCATATAAAAAAAACTAAGCGCGCGACAGACTTTTTTCTTTCACGACAAATTCACGACAAATACTCGACAATTAATGCAATAGGTTTCATTGAAATTGTTGCAAGTGGCTCTGCTAACTTAATATTAAGTTAGCAGAGCCACCCCATATAAAAAAAACTAAGCGCGCGACAAAATTTTTTCTTTCACGACAAATTCTCGACAAATATTCGACAATTAATGCAATAGGTTTCATTGAAATTTTCGCAAGTGGCTCTGCTAACTTTATGGAGGTAGAATGCATCGAAACAGTCGAAAAATGATCATGTTCTGGATGCAAAAATAATTAGACGCGGATAAAGAAAATTCTAGTTTATTTTAACCTTTAAAATTTAGATTTGTTTCAAGGATATTTTTTTTTTATTAAGATATGCTCTTTTCGGAATGGATATGTTTCCTCATTTTTATAATTTTTTTATGTAGTGGAATTAATTAATCGTATGATAATTTTTCTACACATACAGGGTGTTTGAAAATTACGGATATTTCCTCCCGTTTTTCAATAAGGGGTCCAAAAATTTGGGGAAGAGGAAGAAATGTTGATGATTTACTGGAAAAGCTGGAAAATAACCATTTGGGGAAGAAAATTTATATTTTTTTTTAAATTTCGTGTCACCCCATTATCGATACTTTTAGATTTGACTCAAGTTAATAAGAGTAAACAAGTTGTATCCGGAAACACCAAATACATTTATTCTTATTTTTTTCTGCTCTTTCCAAATTTGTTTATAATATTTTGAAATTGGGCGTCCATAAATTACGTGAGGTGTTTTTTTAAATTTTCTGTATTTTTAATTGAAACTTGGTAATTAGTTGTAGAATGCCAAAGACGCTAAATTTGCATAGTTTCGTGAGGCTCGTATTAGTTACTAGAAAAAAATAATATTTTTTCAAAAATAAATATTCATTTTTGGCGCTCTAGTTCCTCGGAACTGAGTGCTTATCAATTTGCCCAAATATCTGTAATTTTCGAATTTTTCGATGAAAATGGTCTTAAACGATTTGGTTCGACTCACTGATCAAGAATCCGTGGTCGAAATTCATTATGCTGTCCGGCCGGCCGTAGGCACGATAACTCTCGAACGGAATGAGCTAGAGAGTTGAAATTTTCAGAGTAGGTTTGGGGGATAAATATCTCGGCTAAGTTCGTTATTGGGCAAAATCGGACAGATGGTTTCGGAGTAACAAAAAAAAAATTTTTTTTACAGAGCAAATTCCAAATTAAATTTTTTTTAATAAGCAGTTTTATCATAAGAATCCATTCATATAATTTTTAACTCTAACAAGCTAATACTTTCGGAGATATGATTTTTCAAAATTTCAATAATAAATCGTATTTCAACGTTGTCACAGAATGATATAATTCTATGTATGAATTGTCCTAATGTCAACTTATGTTCCTGTGACATGACATTATCTAATCAATCGAAAAATTGTGAGCGAAGTGAGAAAAATCTCAGTTGTTTGCTCCGAAATTAGTTTTTCTCAGAAAAGTCTTACATTTCGGAACGGAACATGAAGTGCCTTTAAGAATTTATTGTATTCTCATACATAAGTCCCAAATGTATACATTTTAAGTCGATGAATATTATAATATTCTTACAAAAATCCATATTTTATTCAACCTTGCTTTTTACAATTCTGAATCCGACCAGCTTGGTGCACGTGAGAATTTTTGAACTGTTGTTGCAGTTGGCCTTTTAGTGACGTCAATCCATTTATATCTTTGAAATATAATAAAAAAAATACTGTTCGTAACTTCAGATAATTCACTGCACTCTTCAACTTCCGTTGCGCGACTCGCGATGTCAAACACACATGTTTTTTTGAACGGAATTCTTCTCAGGGTTTGTTTCACAAGGATGGCAGTTAAGTTGGTAACCTTAAATATAATTCTTTCCGAATAAGCTTTTCCATTCGAGTTCCAATCGGAATTGCAACATCGAATTGAATCATTATGGTATTATAGAAGCATTAGAAAGCTACTGCATCAGCTATTTCAACGAGCAATATCTTTATCGTCCTCGTGGAACCAACGAAATAGGAGAAATTTGCGAAAACAATCGAATTTATGGTTGGGTAAATTATAGTTTTATTCGCTCTTTGACAGGTGATTTTTGCGAATCGATTCTGGAGAAATCTGCTTTTTAATTTTCTCTGCTTGTCTGTTCTTTTTTTCTGTGTGGAGAGTATCTGGTGAAAATAGCTAGGGGCTTCACAAGAGACAAGAGTATAAAAAATCTCGTCTCGCTCTCGCCAATTCCTAAAAAAATAAGTCTCGTTTAAGTCTCGTTCTCGTCTCGTTATCAGTTGTCTCGTTGTCTCGCTTAATTCTGAATAACGTTAATGAAGATTATAAAATATAAATGAAATGGTATACAATAATGAATAATTTTGTAAAGCTATATTTATTACGCTCATATCCGAAAATATTTGTACATGTACATATTATTTTCAATTTAAAACACTGATAACTTCAACTTCTAAATTACTCGATGACCAAGAATTCAAACATAATCACGCTTGCATCACATAATTTTTCAATGATGTACGTGTTTTTGCCATGATCATACCTGCTGTGGAAAATAATCTTTCAACAGGTACGGATATAGCCATTAATAAATCATCGGCCATCTTGGAAAGTGTAGGAAGAACGTTTTCTTCACTCTCCACCACTGTAAAATATTTTGATTCCTATTTGCTCTTTCTAACAGCAAATATTCTTCAAACTAAGCTTTCCAATATTTCGAAAGTTTTGTTGATGTTTTGAATAGGCTATCGATGTCGATACATTTTTTAATAGAATTGAACAATTTGGTATAGTTTTCAAAGAATACCTTCCCATTGGGTAGATCATTGAGGGTGTACTTGGCGTATTCCTCATAACACTTTTCGAAAAATTGAATAACTTCATTTCTCTACCAGTTTTATTATACGTAGTTCCACAGATGTATAAAATAATTGTTCACATATTCACTACAAGGAGCACAAGAGAATAAATTCCTCCAGATGTTCAGATAGAGATGAAATTTTCAAAGCATTGGAATCTAGGGGCAATAAATGTTGTCCGTTAAATATTGAATTCATAATGGCATCCGTTTTTATGGTTGTGAATTCTATTTTTTCTTGAAAAATAATCTCAATCATCGCAAGGTCATAACGAATTAATAATCTTCTAAAATATCGTGTATTTCTAGAACGATTGATGCATAATATAGACAAAATATATTTGTAATTATAGTGGAAGCTCTTCATATTCAATTGTTTTCTGTGGGTGCTGAAAAAAGTCGAGTCGCATATAAAACTTCATATGAAAAAATTTAACGAGACTCTCGTGGTGCGCTGTATTTGGTCTCGGTATCGCCTATAATATTTTTGAAAACGTCTCGTCTCGTCTCGTCTCACATTTACGAGACGAGAACGAGACGAGAAGAGAAAAATCTCGGTCTCGCGTGAAGCCCTAAAAATAGCTCGTAAATTTGTCATGACCGAATTAGTGTGCAGGGAAATGCTCGTGGAGGGTCGATTTTATTGCTGATATCTATAATCCGTTCACTTATATCAAGTCTCCCGGTTGGCCATGATTTAGGTCTATCGCGTTTTTGTAACTAAAACTAAGGCAGGTTGGCACTCCTGAAATATCGTCAATGTCAAAACAATTCTCTGAGACGTTGTCAATTTCTAATCTCAACATAATTTTCCATCTTAGACAAGATATTATCACAGATCATTATCTTCGAATAATAAAGAAATTGAAATTGAAAATACCGAAAGCAGTTTCGAAGAAGCAGAGACAAAGTATCAGGAAGTACTATACAGAACTGAAATCTGCAGTAGGAAAACTTCATTCTGTCTTAGGACATGTCGAACTCTCGAATGAAATTACTTAGTTCCTATCCTATCACTATATTTTATTAAGGTTTAACAGTGACTCGGGTTTCGTAGTACTACTACATTTTGAAACTGGTGTATTTCAAGTTGTGCAAGAAGGTATTCAAATGACTTCTGTAGGCTTATTTCTTGAAAATTTCGAAAAGTTCGCTAAGTGCATAGGCAGAGTTTTTTGGTTAGTGAGTCGAAAATGAATGATGCAAGGTCGAGGATTATTTACGAGTCATTCTCTAAATATGGAAGATTTAGAACGGGATTTCCAACTAATGTACAGGTAGTTATTCCTTAGTAACACTATTTAAGATTTCCTTCATAAGTATTCATGTTTGAGTTCTCTCTGGACTGTTTACATTAGAATCGTTTCATAAATTAAACTGGCTATTTTATTTACTCAATTTTTCAGAATTACTCCTGATTGTTTTGAAACACTTCTAGCCAAAATTGGACCGTCATATAAAGGTAAGATGCAAAGGGAATTTAATTTATTTCATGATGCAGTTCTATCACAAGAATCCATTGATATAATATCTAATTCTGGGAAACCAATACTTGAGATATGATTTGTCTAAGTTTGAAGAGCCCCAAAGCCCCTGTCCACAGGGTTTTCCCATATTATTGTTTCCAATTCGATGAAAATATTTCGAGATTTTGAAATTTTCAAATGACCTAGTTAATACTATCAGTTGTTATTTTGTATATCTCCAGATTGGCGAATTCATTGTTTGATTGCTGTGAATGACTTTCAGTTCCACGTAAATGAGTACCTATATATCGGATGTACAGGTATATCGTTATTTTTAATCTCAATCAGAAAACAATCAATATCTCGTGTTATACTCCCAAAAGCAAAGTATGAATTTTATCG
This sequence comes from Halyzia sedecimguttata, assembly GCA_937662695.2. Classification (NCBI taxonomy): domain Eukaryota; kingdom Metazoa; phylum Arthropoda; class Insecta; order Coleoptera; family Coccinellidae; genus Halyzia; species Halyzia sedecimguttata. Next base: position 10,185,501 of record OW569411.2, on the reverse strand, counting down.
ATAATCTTATCAAAGAAACATTTTGTTCTACTCTCACGATATTCTGAATATACTGAATGTCTATCACGAGTCGAAAATATATTTCTTTATTTCAGTATCGTAATGAGCCCATTCCAGCACTAAAAACAGTGCTGGAATTAACTCATTCCCGCATTGTTTCTAGTTATATTTTTCGTTTTGTGGTAGTCAGCACTGACATTCGATCCTATCAGATTTTAACACACGTCAATTGACAATACAATATAATCTGGATATAGTGAAATAATTGTTGAGGAAAAGTTTTATTTTCATTAAAAAATATGGTACTAGAGATTTCCTTCTTGCTAATTTTGAATCATTCATGCTATTAGGAAACTGTTTTAAATCTGATCTCCATGCCCTACGTACGTTTCAAATATAAATTCCGTAATCTGTCAACTTTCGTAACAGTCACACCAACTACCAAGATACAATACAAAAGTCACTAGGCTGAATAATCCGAATTTTTCATTAAATTTCAACAGTATTTTACAAAACTTGCCTGAAATAGAGAAAATATCGTTTAATAGTCGTTGCAGAAGGCAATTCCAACAGTCATGCGTTCGAAAACTCGCTCCTTCGTCGTTCGTTTTCGAATTTTGCATTCGTGTTTGAATAGGAGCCCATTCTGCAACTTGTATTAGAATGTATTATTTTTTTTTTGACATTTTACGCCAACCCGATCAATACAAAACTTCGCATGCATGTAAAGGTCATTATCCTACAATTCGATGGTGAATTTCAGACAGATCGAACGATCGGTTTCGGAAATATTCATAAAAAATGTTTTTATTTAAAATGGCCATTACTCTGAAACCGCTTGGTGGATTTCGCCTGTTAACGAACTCTTCCGAGATATTTACGCTCCAAACCTACCCTGCAAATTTCAATCCTCCAACTCCTTTCGTTCGAGAGTTATCGTGTTAACGGACGGACGGACGGCCGGACAGAATCGATTTCAACCAAGGATTCTTGATCAGTGAGTCGAACCAAACCGTTTAAGACCATTTTCAGCCAAAAATTCGAAAATTACAGACATTTGGGCAAATTGATAAGCACTTTGTTCCGAGGAACAAGAGCGCCAAAAAGTGTAAATACAAAATTTGTAGATTTTTTTATTATCTTCAACTTTGCCGCTTAACTTTTTTCTATAGGACTTAGTTTTGACGGAAATTGAGATAAATCGTTTTTACCCTCAAAAACTCACCACCTTCCACTTCACGACCTCAGATCGCCCGTAAATTAATTTTCCTTTCACTCTTGTTATATACTCTTCCCTTTTCAAAGGGTTTAATCCTACCATTATTTTTTCACTTTTTACCATTTCCAAGGCTTTTCTCAAATATGTTTTATTACCTTGTTAATTTTTGACCCAGAAGAGAATGGTGGCCGCAACCAGACTGAAAAATTTCATTCCTAGCCACGGGATTGAACTCGGGACCTCTCGGACCTCCAGAGTACTAGAAGCACTCCTCATCCACTTCAGATCGGTCAACGTGAACAATATTGCAGACTTTTTTATTTATTTTCGTGTTTACTTTCCCCGACTGGAAGCGATAAATGAACCACCCTGATTACACGATTAACTCGATTAGTTCCAATCGTGCACTCCGCTGAATCCATTCCGCGTAATTGGGTTTATCATTCCACCGAAAGCAATTCCTCATTTATGAATCGCGACGCGTTTCTGCGTCTCCATCGAAAACGTGACAATTCATATCCAACCGGACAAATTTATTTCTAGCGGAATGACGAATTTCATAACGAGTTTGTCTGGTAGAGCGAGGTTCGTTAACCTTCCGACGTCCTACGGGAATCAATTATCGACTAATCGAAAGGGTCCTGTTTTGGTGTTTCGATTGTATGGAGATCAGTCGAACGGTCGACGAGCCTCATCAATAATACACGGGGGTGTTTTTGTGAACCGGTCATCAAAAGATGAGGCTAGGTTTTGGTTTATTTCGGAATATATGGGGTACGACAGAAAGAAAGGATGGAATTGTAAATAAAGCTACGAGAAAATTCATTGCAATAATAGTTATTTATGTAACAAGGATCATAAAGACGATCATTATGGTACAAGTGATTATTACAGGAAACTATGGGAGGTATATTCATTATTAAATGGTTTCTTTCTGGGTTTTCTCTCCCAAACTCTGAAAAATATCTAAAGGATGCGCCAAATAACTTCTTTTTTTTGAAAATGCAATAAAAAAAACTAATGAATATTTTCTCAAATTTCTTTTTGGCGCTCTAGTTCCTCGGAACTGAGTGCTTATCAATTTGCCCAAATGTCTGTAATTTTCGAATATTTCGATGAAAATGGTCTTAAACGATTTGGTTCGACTGAGGGCCGGTTTCTCAATTATTGCGAGTGAACTCGAGGTTGCGAGTTGACGCATGTATTTAGCGATATTCATGAATGCGTAACACTCGGGTTACCCGCACCCTCGGCTTAACTCGCAATTGAGAAACCGGCCCTCACTGATCAGGAATCCGTGGTCGAAATTCATTCTGTCCGGCCGGTCCGGCCGGCCGTAGGCACGATAACTCTCGGACGGAATGAGCTAGAGAGTTGAAATTTTCAGAGTAGGTTTGGGGGATAAATATCTCGGCTAAGTTCGTTATTGGGCAAAATCGGACAGATGGTTTCGGAGTAACAAAAAAAAATTTTTTTTTACGAAACAAATTCCAAATTAATTTTTTTTTAATAAAAAGTTTTATCATAAGAATCCACTCATATCATTTTTAACTCTAACAAGCTAATACTTTCGGAGATATGATTTTTCAAAATTTCAATAATAAATCGTATTTCAACGTTGTCACAGAATGATATTATTCTATGTATGAATATGAATTGTCATAATGTCAAATGATGTTCCTGAGACATTATCTAATCAATCGAAGAATTGTGAGCGAAGTGAGAAAAATCTCAGTTGTTTGCTCCGAAATTAGTTTTTCTCAGAAAATTCTTACATTTCGGAACGGAACATGAAGTAAGAGATCTGAGAGTAGTGAGACTGCTTTTCATCCATAGACATAGATATAACTCTCGAACGGAATGAGGTAGGTAGTTGAAATTTTCAGAGTAGTTTAGGGAGATGAATATCTCGGTTAAGTTCGTTATTGGGCAAAATTGGCCAGATTTAATTTGATTTCTTCCATGGTGCTTTTCTCATTCTCATGATTGCTCATTTAATCTTGATAAATAAACTATTATTTGAATTGAATTTCCTTTAGGATGCAGTTCTATTATATGAATACATTGATATAATTCCCAACTCTGAGAAACCAATACTTTCGGAGATATAATTTATCTGTTTGAACTAGAGCGCCAGAAAGCTCCTGTCCACAGGGCTTGAACCCATTTTTTTATTTGAAAGTACAATCCTTCCGGTTAATAATGGAAAATAATTTCATTCAAATGGCTGCCTCGGCTGGCCATGCAGTAGCCTACACGATCGGTCCAATTTTTAAGCACATTATCGATTGTGTGCAGCTGTATTTCACCAATGGCTTCACGAATATTGTCCTTTAAAGCGTCAATTGTCTCTGGGCTTGTTGGCGTAACACATATCTTTGACGGCACCCCACAAATACTAGTCCAACGTCATCGAATCGCAGCTCCGAGGCGGCCAAACGACATCAGCTCTGCGGCTGATAATGCGATCTTCAAAAACACGGCGCAAAACATCGAGTGTAGCTTCAGCTGTGTGGCACGTAGCGCCGTCCTGTTGAAACCAAATGTTGCCAATTCCTCCTCTTCAATTTTTGTGAACAAAAATTCGTTCAACATGGCCCGATAACGATCGCCATTGACTGTAACGGCCACTCCTTGCTCATTTTCAAAGAAAAATGGCCCAATTATGCCTCTGGACCAAAATCCGCAGCAAACAGTGACTCGTTTTGGGTGTATCGGCTTTTCAATGTATGCGTGCGGGTTTTCTGTGCCCCAAATGCGACAATTCTGCTTGTTTACATACCCGCCAAGATCAAAATGAGCTTCATCTGAGAAGATGATTTTTTTGGCAAAATCGGCATCTTCTATAAGTCGATCGCAGGCCCACTTAGCGAAGCGAAAACGCATTGGATGGTCTGTTGGCTTCAACTCCTGAACCAATTGGACTTTGTATGGCGTCATGCCAAGGTCTTTATGCAAAATTCGTCTCAATGATGTCTCCGCAATGTTCAATTCTTGAGAACGACGGTGAATTGATGTTGATGGCGCTTCACGCACACTTTCTGCCACAGCAGCAATATTCTCGGGTGTACGCACTGTTTTATCTTTTCGCGCTTTGGTTTATCGATGAGGATGCCAGTTTCTTTCACTTTTTTCACAAGATAACGAACATACGGAGCTGTAGGTGCTTCACTTCTTCCAAAATCCGTACGCAATTTTCGCACAAATTCTGCAACATTACCATGATTTTCAAAGTAATGTCGCAATATTTCCCAGCGTTGTTCAAGCGTATACACAACCATATTCGTTCAGCGGAAGGATAAAACTAATTATCTGTCAAATCAGACATGAGCTAAGTGTTACCATTCACGAAATAAGCACTAGTTGAAAAAAAAACGTTAGATGGCGGACCCTTTATATCGGGACGTTTCGGAGTCAGACTCCTTCTCGAATTTTAGAATCAGCAATCAACAAAAAAAAATTCTGAAGATTTTCGTTAAGGGGTCAGGTGTAGTCAGAAGCGAGGTCAAAACATGACAATTTTAAATATTTTTTTTTGCCAGTAGATTATTTTATTTTATAAAAGTAAAAATATGGTATCATCAAATGGAGTTTCGACTCGATTTGACAGAAATTTCAGAAAAAAATATTAATAATTTTGAAAGTAATGGCTGTTTGTGCGCCAAAGCCCCTGGTACAGGGCTTTCCCCCTTTTTGTATAATTTTTCATATCTATTGATTTTTCTGATCTACCTCAAATGCGAATCAACAAGTTAGATATGCGAGACGTTAAAAAAATCTGAGTAAGATATCCTCATTCCGCTCGTCGTCTACGGTCGTAGCATTCCTTCCTTTCCTCGCCCTCAAAGCAATTCCAATAACCATTCGTGAGATGACGGTACGTCGAACGGGGTGTTTAAGTGGGTGCATTCCTAGTAAAGTTCGAATTACCTGGCATTTCTAGTCGTTCGATTCGCCACTATCGGCTTTCCACAAAACTATTCGCATTAAAATTACTGGCATGGCTTCTTCATCAGGTGTCAAATTAATCAATGAATTTAACCCTATTCCGTTCGCGATATTTTGCAACTCTATCAAACTAGTAATGTAAGTGCAGGGTGTATCAGCTCCACTATCAGAGTCAGTAAAAATTGGTTCAAACACTGACGTGAAGTCGGAAAGCTTTTACGGGTATATTCTCTTGTCCATTATCCTGTATTGGACATTCTTAATCGAATTTGCCATGGTGAATTCTATTAAGTAATCATTAAAGGATACTGTGGGAGGTATACTCATTATTGAAAGGTTTTTTTTGGGTTTTCTCTCCCAAACTCAGAAAAATATCTATAAAATAAAATTCAATTCAATCAATTGAAAAATGTTGCCTAACAAAACACAACGAAACAACATCAACGAAGAAACAACTATATCGTAACGTTTCGGAGTCTATATCAAACTCCTTTGTCAGACGCTTAATGAAAATCTTTAGAATTATTTTGTTGATAGTTATTTTGTGAAATTAAAGAATTGTCACATTGGGAGAAAAAAACCCAAAAAAAAACCTTTCGATAGTGAATCTATTGTCTGTTCTCCTGTATTGGACACTCACAATCGAATTTACCATGGTCAATTCTGAGTGTCCAATACAGGAGAACAGGCAATAGGAGAATGGGCAAGAGAACATACGCGTAAAAGCTCCTGACTTCACGTCAGTGCTTGAACCAATTTTTTTTCATTGAATTTTAAAACATTTTTTAGTGCTACGAACCTCACGAAATTTTGTAAAAATTTTCGCGTTTGCATTCTACAACTAATAACCATATTTGAATTGGATCGGATTTGTATTTTTTGAGTTATTGAGGAAATGACAACCAAATTTCAGATTGATATAACTCTAAAACCATTTGGCCGATTATGCTAGTTAACGAACTTAATTGTCGTATTCAGATGCGTAATCTACCCAGAAAACTGTAAGTCGCTATTTCTTTCCGTTAACAAGGAATCATGGGATACATAATATTTTTTCGTAATTTTTAAAAAATTTTGTACGGTACGGTTCTCACAAAATTTTACACACGTCTTCATGTCGATATTCTACAACTAGTTACCAAGCTTCAATTCGATCGAGTCTATATTTTTTGAGTTATCGAGGAAATAATATTCCAGGTGGGTATAACTCGGAAACCGTTTGACCGATTATGCCCAAAAACGAACTCAACTCTCCCTTTCGGATACGCAACTTACCCTGAAAATTGAAAGTCCCTATCTCCTTTCGTTCGAAAGTTATCGAGGCAACGGTCACCCATCTACTGAACTCACACAAGGCTGCTCGAATCTCCAACAATATTTAACCGATCGTGTTAAAACTTGAAACTTGGCAGTAGAGTTAGGTTCTAAAGGCTCTTGCAAAATTTCAGCAATTTCAGATGAATAGTTACTGATATATAGAATTTTTTTTTTCAATTTTCAATGATTTTTTAAAAATTTTCTACAAATACTATCCTCACGAAATTTTGCAAGAATTTTCGCGTTGGTATTCTACAACTAATTAACATTTTTGGCCGATTATGCTAATTAACAAACTAAAATGTCGCGTTCTGATGCACAACCTAACCTGAAATCTTCAAGCCGCTATCTCTTTCCGTTCTCAGGTTATCGTGACAAAAATATTTTTTAATAATTTTCTAGTGATACGATTCTCACAAAATTTCACAAACGTGCTTAGGTTTATATTCTACAACTATTCACCAAGTTTCAATTCGATCGGATCTATATTGGTTGAAAACTAAATTATTACTAGGAAACCATTGGGCCTATTACGCCCATTAACGAACTTGTCCGTCGAATTGAGATGCGCCACCTACCCTGAAAATTTCAAGTCGCTAGCTCTTTCCGTTCTCAAGTTATCGTGGCAACGGCCGGACAGAATCAAATTTGGCATCGAATTCTTCATTGGGGAGTCGAACCAAATCGTTTGAGACCATTTTCGTAAAAAAATTCGAAAGTTACAGACATTTGGGCAAAATGATAACGCGATGTTCCCCAGAACATACACGCAAAAAGGTATGTTCCTGGGAAAAAAAATTGACGGTGCCGCGACGCCAGCAATCTTTATTTTTTACGCCAACTTCTACACGCATCTCAAGTCAACGTTGACTTGTACAAAACGGCGTTTACATAATTAAAATAGATTCGGCCGTTTCCGAGAAAATTGGGGTTACCAAGATAAGTGAATCACCCTGTACAATACCGGCGCGCTAATTTTTGCAAACTTTTCTAAAGAAAATTTCGATGCAGGTCCGGTAGGGACAACCTGTATGGAATTATGATGTCATGAACATTTCACAGAAAAATCTGTTGACTTAAAAGTGTTTATTTATACTGAAGCAGGTGGTATTTCTGTCAAAATAAATCATTCTAGAATGGAAATTTTCAACATCTGCTTGTTTATTGAGTGATACCTATTACAGTCGACTCTCGATAACTTGAAACTCTAGGGACCAGCAAAAAAGTTCAAATTATCGAGAGTTCAAAATAATGAGTTTTCAAATAATCAAGAGGGTTATCTGATGAAATTCAAATAATCAAGAGTTCGATCAAAATTAGTGATTTATGTATTATTTCAAATATTTGTCCATCCTCCACAGCTTCAATCACACGCTTTTTTCACTTATGCAAATACACTTGTTCTTTCTTGAAATCATTTTAACAACACAAATCAAAAATTAAACAGAACTGAGAATTGCGAACTGCATTTATGTAAACAAACGACAGGTTTGAGCATGATAAAAAATTCAAATTATAGAGAGTGGGGTAGCCCGGACTTCAAATTATTGAATGTTGGCGGGCAAGATACCATTCCTTCAACTTCAAATTACTGAGGGGACCAATTAATATTGATTTTATACAATTTATCGAGTATTTTTCAAGGGACTGGAAATAAATTCACATTATCAAGAGATTCAAATTTACGAGTGTCAATTTATCGAGGTCGACTGTAGTTGATATGTCAATGAACCAACAGATGTAAACAACATTTTATTATAATGGATTTCCACCAAGTACGGACCGATTTAATTGATTATTATTTATAGAAATCCTTACGTGTTAATTATTATACTAATTTCGACTGCATTATGAATTCATGTAGAAAATAACTCATTTATCACCGAAATAAGTACTCGACAAACATAATATACCACTCCTTGTTTATTCTACATTCAATTTACTTGATAGGTTCATTATTTCCTGGATGAATTTGCATGACTCATCGCCCGTATTGAGTCAAGGACGAACATCGTTTCATCATTTTGAAATTGAATAATTCAGTTATGCATGAAATTCGTTCCGATCCCCCGAACGGTCGAATTTAATTTATGTTATTGTGTTCGTTTCTAATCGTGCATAAAATTGCCAATCAATAGCTGATAGGAGGATTGTTCGATATGAGAGATTGTTCAACGAAAACGGCTCCAGAAATACGGAATTTACGTTTTCTGTAATAAGTACTAACCAGTCGAAATTTTATGACGAGCTGACGTTTTGTTCAAATGCTACAGTGGTTTAAGTGAAACAACTTTAACAAAAAATGGGTTCAAGCCCTGTAGACAGGAGCTTTCTGGCGCTCTAGTTCAAACAGACAAATTATAACTCCGAAAGTATTGGTTTCTCAGAGTTGAGATTTATATCAATTTATTCTTATGATAGAACTGCATCATACAGGAAATTCAATTCAAATAATAGTTTATTTATCAAGATTAAAAGAGCAATCTGAGAATGAGAACTGCACCATGGAAGAAACCAAATTAAAATAGCTGAAATGAATTTGCCTCTCTCTTGTAGAACAGGATGAAATGTACGAGTATGAACACAGATCATATAATAAAGCTTAGATAGAATAATTATAGCATTCTGTGAAAACATAGAAGTACATTCATTATTGAAATTTAGAACTTCATCTTAGCAGAAATTGAATTCAAACATCATAGATGAATTTAAATCCAACAAGAGTGCCAAAAATTATCAATCCAAAACCAATAGACGAATTCTACCCAAATACGAACTCATCCGAGATATTCATTCCTCAATTCTATGATGAACGATAATATATATCTTTCCTCAAATCTACTCCAATACACCAATATTCCAGTTTTGTTTTTAGTGGAGATATTCTGAACTCAATATTATTAACTTACCATTACCATTCCCATCATCATATGGATTGACCATCGGCATGAAAATATCAACCAACAAAAAGTATGATATTATATTATCATTCTCATATTTATACGATTGCTGGAATGTATGACAATGAGACAACGTCATGTCTCAGGAAAATAAAATGACATTATAACAATTCATATAATACCCACAGAATAATTCTGTGAAAACGTAGAAATACGATTTACTTTGAAATTTTGAAAAATCATATCTCCGAAAGTATTAGCTTGTTAGAGTTAAAAATGATATGAATGGATTCTTATGATAAAACTGCTTATTGTCTGTCTAGCTCATTCCGTTCGAGAGTTATCGTGCCTACGGCCGGCCGGACTGAATGAATTTCGACCATGGATTCTTGATCAGTGAGTCGAACCAAATCGTTTGAGACCATTTTCATCGAAAAATTCGAAAATTACAGACATTTGGGCAAATTGATAAGCACTCAGTTCCGAGGAACTAGAGCGCCAAAAATTGGTTTTTGCGCGTATGTTCTATTGTTCATTCTCCTGTATTGGACACCCTTAATCGAATTTACCATGGTAATGGTAAGAATGAACAATAGAACATACGCGCAAAAGCTCCTGACTTCACGTCAGTGCTTGAACCAATTTTTTTCATCGTAACTTTTTTGAAATTTCCTAGGGGTACGGTTCTTACAAAAAAAATTATTTTCGTCATTTTTTTCAAATTTTCTAGGGGTACGGTTCTTACAAAATTTTAAACACGTCTTTATGTTGATTTCCTACTACTAGTTACCAAGCTTCAATTCGATCGAATCTTTATTTTTTGAGTTATCGAGGAAATAATATTCCAGGTGGGTATAACTCGGAAACCGTAAAACCGATTATACCCAAAAACGAAATTAACTCTCCCATTCGGATACGCAACCTACCCTGAAAATTGCAAGTCCCTATCTACTTTCGTTCGAAAGTTATCGAGGCAACGGTCACCCATATACTGAACTCACACAAGGCTGCTCGAATCTCCAACAATATTCAACCGATTGTGTTGAAACTTAAAACTTGGCAGTAGAGTTAGGTTCTAAAGGCTCTTGCAAAATTTCAGCCATTTCAGACGAATAGTTACTGATATTAAGAATTATTTTTTTAATTTTCAATGATTTCTTAAAAATTTTCTTCAAATGCTATCCTCACGAAATTTTGCAAGAATTTTCGAGTTGGCATTCTACAACTAATAACCATATTTCAATTCAATCGGTTCAGTATTCTTCGAGTTGATGAGGAGAAAAAAACAACCAAATTTCAGATGGCTATAACTCTAAAACCGTTTGGCCAATTATGCTTATAAACAAACTCAAATGTCGCGTTCAGATGCAAATCCTAACCTGAGAACTTATAGCCAATATCTCCTTCCGTTCTCAGGTTATCGTGACAACAAAAATATTTTTTAATAATTTTCTAGCGATACGATTCTCACAAAATTTCACGAACGTGCTAAGGTTCATATTCTACAACTACTCACCAAGTTTCAATTCGATCGGATTTATATTGGTTGAAAACAAAATTATTACTCGCTAACCATTGGGCCGATTATGCCCATTAACGAACTTGTCCGTCGTATTGGGATGCGCCACCTACCGTGAAAATTTCAAGTCGCTGGCTCTTTCTTCTCAAGTTATCGTGGCAACGGCCGGACATAATCAAATTTGACCTCGAATTCTTCATTGGGGAGTCGAACCAAATCGTTTGAGACCATCTTCGTCAAAATATTCGAAAGTTACAGACATTTGGACAAAATGATTTCCAGGAATAAATTTATCTCATGTTCTGCGTTATAAAATCTATTTATATCATCTACATATACCTACGAACATATAAACATAACCCAATAGTAATAGAAAATTTAAGCGGGTCTTCTATCAGGTTTTGGAGAGGCTAGAGAAGATTTTGGCTTGCAATTGTGCTCAAAATAACCCTCCGATTAAAAATTGACCTATTCCGGCATTTTCTCTCAAATCATCCCTGCCGTGACATAATTGGCCTGGCAAGTTTTCAAATTGACACCCTGTGTAATGGTGTTTTGAACAATCCTACCAATTTTCAGCTAGGTGCGATTTTTGGCGCTATAGTTCCTCGGAACTGAGTGCTTATCAATTTGCCCAAATGTCTGTAATTTTCGAATTTTTGGATGAAAATGGTCTCAAACATTTGGTTCGACTCACTGATCAAGAATCCGAGGTCGAAATCGATTCTGTCCGGTCGGCCGTAGGCACGATAATTCTCGAACGAAAGGAGTTAGAGGATTGAAATTTGCAAGGTGAGTTTGGAGCGTAAATATCTCTTACGAGTTCGTTAATGGGCGAAATCCATCAAGCGGTTTCGGAGTTATGGCCGATTTTTAGTAAAAACATTTTTTATGAATAGATCACTCGATCTATCTGAAATTTAGCATTAAATTGTAGAATCATGACCTTTATACGCATGTGGAGTTTTGTATTGACGAGGTTACCACAAAGTGTCAAAAAAAAATTTTGAAAATAAAAAAATATTTTATTCTGATAACTCTCGAACGGAATGAGCTAGGTAGTTGAAATTTTCAGAGTAGGTTAGGGAGATGAATATCTCGGTTAAGTTCGTTATTGGGCAAAATAGGCCAGATGGTTTCGGAGTAACGGAAAAACAAATTTTTTTTTGAAGAACAAATTTCAAATTCAATTTCTATTTAAGATGCAGTTTCACCATAAAAATCCATTGATATCATTTTTAACTCCAACAAGCTAATACTTTCGGAGATATGATTTTTCGAAATTTCAATAATGAATCGTTCTTCTATGTTTTCACATAATGCTATAATTATTCTATCTAAGCTTTATTATATGCCCAGTGTTCATCCTCGTAGATGTCATCCTGTTCTATAAGAGAGAGTCAAATTCATTTCAGCTATTTTAATTTGATTTCTTCCATAGTGCAGTTCTCATTCTCAGATTGTCCATTTAATCTTGATAAATAAACTATTATTTGAATTAAATTTCCTTTATGATGCAGTTCTATCATAAGAATACATTGATATAATTCTCAACTCTGAGAAACCAATATTTTCGGAGATATAATTTGTCTGTTTGAACTAGAGCGCCAGAAAGCTCCTGTCCACAGTGCTTGTTCATTGTTTGTAAATCACTCCTATTTTTTGATCTTATTTGAACGGACTAGATAGTTTGAAACCACAATGAGTATGATTAAACTGCTCCGATTTATTCAATGAATCATATATTCTGAGTAAACATTGTAAACATTATTGCTAGGATCCACAATAATTCTTAATTACGTCGGATATTTGCGGTGTACCAATTTGGATTGTCAACACCATAACTAAGATAAACCGATTGTTGTTACTGGGTATCCAACAATTTTTATAGCCTAACTAGTGGAATTATTTCGAACCATAAAAAGTGGTGTGCTTCTACCGAAACCATTAATAAGCCTTGGCATGAAAGAGAACTGGGTGAAACAATGTAGAGAAACTCCTGGGAGAATAAGTCAGGAATGAATTTTTTATGTGAACGGACGGACCCGGTAGCGTTGGAAACTGCTTCATTATTCACTCGGATATTTTTTGGCGCTCTAGTTCCTCGGAACTGAGTGCTTATCAATTTGCCCAAATGTCTGTAATTTTGGAATAGTTCGATGAAAATGGTCTTAAACGATTTGGTTCGACTCACTGATCAAGAATCCGTGGTCGAAATTCATTCTGTCCGGCCGGCCGGCCGTAAGCACGATAACTCTTGAACGGAATGAGCTAGAGAGTTGAAATTTTCAGAGTAGGTTTGGGGGATGAATATCTCGGCTAAGTTCGTTATTGGGCAAAATCGGACAGATGGTTTCGGAGTAACAAAAAAAAAATTTTTTTTTACGAAACAAATTCCAAATCAAATTTTTTTTAATAAGCAGTTTTATCATAAGAATCCATTCATATCATTTTCAACTCTAACAAGCTAATACTTTCGGAGATATGATTTTTTAAAATTTCAATGTAAATCGTATTTCACAGATTGATATAATTATTATTCTATGTATGAATTCTCATAATGTCAACTTGACAGAAGGGAATATTGTAACTTCAAAAATATTGGGGTTGAAATACTCGTATTTTAGCGATGCAACGGGGACCTCACCCGAAAATGTTTGAAAATATTACGTAAATATTGAAAGCATAATTCTGTAGTTTGGTGAACGTAGATCAGGAAATTTTTGATCGATTACAAGGTATTTTATTATTACTTATCTAATAAACTATTATTTGAATTGAATTTCCTTTATGATGCAGTGATATCATATGAATACATTGATATAATTCCCAACTCTGAGAAACCAATACCAGATATAATTTGTCTGTTTGAACTAGAGCGCCAGAAAGCTCCTGTCCACAGGGCTTGAACCCATTTTTAGTTTCCTATTCAATAGGACAGCATGAAAAGGTTCTTCTCTACTATGAAAATCTTCATTTTAAAATGTGAGAAGTTGTAACTCATCTTTTACCCACTTCACTTCTCGGGATAATTTCCAGTTTCACAAATGTCCGTCAAATTTTTTTTTAAATGTACTATGGAGCTTTTGCGAGCATGTTCCCTTGTCTGACACAATGTAATCGATTGTAAAAGAGCAGCTCGAAGGTATGTGCGTAATTTCTGCGGATTCTGACGGATAGTTTTTGGCGCTCTTGTTCCTCGGAACAGATTGCTTATCAATTTGCCCAAATGTCCGTAATTTTCGAATTTTTGGCTGAAAATGGTTTTGAACGATTTGGTTTGACTCACTGATCAAGAATCCGTGTTCGAAATCGATTCTGTCCGACCGTTAACACGATAACTCGGAGTAATGAAAAAAAATATTTTTTTTTACATTACAACTTTTGAATTCAAATTTTCTCAAGATGCAGTTTTTACAAAATTTCGTGAAGATTGTATAAGAAGAATTTTAAAAAATTCATAAAAAAAAAATTATAATATATTTTATAAGAAAGCAGTGGTCCGACATCGCTGAAATTTTGCGAGAATCTTCAAAACCATGAATGTCATGATGTCATTAAATTATAACATACATTTTCGGGCCGATTTTTTTATAACACAAAAGAATCTATGGGAGGTGGGTATAACTCGGAAACTGTTAGACCGATTATGCCCAAAAACGAACTTAACTCTCCCATTTGGATACGCAACCTACACTGAAAATTGCAAGTCCCTATCTCCTTTCGTTCGAAAGTTATCGTGGCAATGGTCACCCATCTACTGAACTCGCACAAGGCTGCTCGAATCTCCAACAATATTTAACCGATCGTGTTAAAACTTGAAGCTTGGCAGTATAGTTAGGTTCTAAAGATTCTTGCAAAATTTCAGCAATTTCAGACGAATAGGTACTGATATATAGAATTTTATTTTTCAATTTTCAATGATTTCTTAAAAATTTTCTACAAATACTATCCTCACGAAATTTTGCAAGAATTTTCGCGTTGGCATTCTACAACTAATAACCATGTTTGAATTCAATCGGTTTTGTATTTCTCGAGTTAATGAGGAACAAAAAACAACCAAATTTCAGATGACTATAACTCTACAACCGTTTGGCCGATTATGCTTATAAACAAACTCCAACGTCGCATTCAGATGCACAACTTAATCTGAAAACTTCAGGCCGCTACCTCTTTCCGTTCTCAGGTTATCGTGACAACAAAAATTTTTTAATAATTTTCTAGCGATACGATTCTCACAAAATTTCAAAAACGTGCTAAGGTTTATATTCTTCAACTATTCACCAAGTTTCAATTCGATCGGACTTATATTGGTTGAAACCAAAATTATTACTCTGAAACCATTGGGTTGATTATGCCCATTAACGAACTTGGCCATCGTATTGGGATGCGCCACCTACCCTGAAAACCGCTGGCTCTTTTCGTTCTCAAGTTATCGTGGCAACGACCGGACAGCCGGACTGCTGGACGGAAAATTCGATCAAGAGACCGGACCCCTATCAATACGAACTTTTATGAATTATCATCAGATAAATGCGCTCCTGCAGGGTGTACGTTTACTTATTCCTCGCTTTTTACTCAACCCGTACAGAGAAGATTACATCCTCAACATTTTGCCGTTCTAACAGAAAGTTATCATGGAAAGTTTCGACAATCATTTCATCGTTGAATCCGCAATTACTCACAATTGTCTTAATCGCTTCATACTACTAAGGACATATGTGTTTAACTACTGATTCACTGCATACTTAGGATGTTCGTGAATTAACTCATTCTTTTCAATTTAAATGGTGACTCAGTTGTGATTAATTCCGATAAATAACTCTCATTTACTGAGCTATCTATGTGGGGAGAAAGGTCGCTTTTATGTTTCAAAACAAATGTCTCCAGTATCATCCGACTGGAGGAGGATGAATGACATTTTACACGGTCAGTCACGCTCAGCCGATTCGGTATGCGCAATTTATGAATATTAATATTGGTTTTTTTCGGTATGGTTATGAGTTGGTAGGCACCGGGTTCAGTTATAGAGTTCTTCATGACTAATTGGTTAGATTTGCCATGAGCGTTTTTTCGGTCGAAAAATCGGCGGAAAAACCTTTTATATGCTTCCCTGATAGAGTCCGCTCTCTCAGGATTCTAAGATTCCAGTTGTTGCTTGGTTGCCCACTAAAAATCCTCTCGCACATTCCTTGAAGTAGTTCTTCGTCCTGCCCTTACAGCGTCCCTTTACAAAAGACATGAGCTGCAAGCGGCTTCACACTTGATGAGACTTGATGAGTCGAAGTGATCTGAGCAAAACAGCTTTCAGCATTATGTGCTCAAAAACCTCAGCCAGGGATTTACAGGCTGGAATAATCTGTAACTTTGTCAAATAGTTCGCTCCAATTCCCCCTTGATATCCTACGATGAGTACGACAATCTTAACTTTATGCCTTGGATGCAGGGTCCCCAGTTCGAGCATTAAATCCTTGTATTTTTCCCTCTTCTGTTCTTGTTTCATCACCACATTATTTTCGGCAAGGGAGGAAAATTCGACGACAAACAATTCTTCGAGCTCTTTGTCTAGCAGGACTATATCTGGCTTTCAGGCGTGGATCTGCCGAGTTGTTAGAATAGCATAGGTCCAGTAGATGCGATCTCTGTCATTTTCCACAACTGGTATCTCCAGAGGTACACGCGGTAGCACTGATTCGTTATCTATACGATAAACCTCCCTCAGATGGAAGTAGAGAATTTGGAAAGTAGCATTTTCTCTTTCCAGATATCCTGATGGAGCATGGACACTGCAAGCGAACAGGATGTGCATAACAGTGTCCAGCTGGCTGTGGCATGCTTTGCACGTTGTCGGGGTGTCCAATCTCATGATATTCTTTTTATACCATCTTGTATTTATCACCCCATCTTTACAAGCCATAACAAATCCCTCCGTTTCCGACTTCAGCTCGGTCGACTTAAAAAAGGCGAAGGATAATTGTTCCGACAGGCCATAATCTTTCTTACTCCTGAAATAATATGAAGTGCAGCTTTTTACTCAAGTGATCTTCGAGTAGTTCTTCAGTGATGCCTGTTTTATCTCTCTGCCTACTCTTCTTTGGTCTGTTGGCGCGATGTGTTACTGCTGGGTCATGATCGATGGATATGCCCGTTATACTGAGCTTTTCCAAGGCTTTCTGTCCAGCCCTAAATAGGAAAGCTCCTTGGGTTCTAGTTTTATGATGAGCCACCGTTTTCAGAAACGGGTCTTCACTTTTCAATATCCTTATTGCCATCTCCAACGTTTGTTGATGGTGTTTGTATTCCAAACTTTGCAAACCTTCCGTTCGTGGAAGGTATATTCTTTGAATCGAGCAGTTGGTATGCAGGCTACGATACGTGTTCATCACTTTAAATGTGGATCTATCGATCTCGAGAGTTTCATTAATTGTCCAGTTAACTACCACGAAAGAGTAGGTGACTATCGGGACTGTCAAGCAGTTCGTAGCAGACATTTTGTTTTTACCGGAGAGCTATGATTTCCATATATCTCGGAGCTTTTTTTGTAGGATGTTAAGGCATCCTTGATTTGGGTTGTCTGTATTGCACCTCTTTGTTTCATTCCCAGAAATTTGTATGTTTCTTCATCTTCGAGGTACCCAATGATTATTCCCCCTTCTAGTTCGATGTCTTCTCCTGCTTCTTCAGTTCTTCCTTCCCTTAAATGAAAAACAGCATATTTGTCCAAACCTAATGACATTCCTATTTGCTGAGGTGTATTCGGCAACGACAATCATTAGTTGATGTAGTGCTGCGTAAAATTTTAAGTAGTCCAAGTAAAAAAATCATCATTAGAACGTGGTCGTGAGGCTTGGTCCAGTCCTTCGGAACTGTGTCCGACTACCGAGTTCCCAGGTTGGAGTTTCCCACTACGAAAAATGCGTATTGCATCCGGCAAGCTTCATTTCCTTACATGTAAGTGGAGGGGAGGCAGATTAAGTATGACCTCCTTAGCTAACTCACCCTAAAGGATTACTTTTTATCCAATCGATTAATGAGGTCCACCTTATTCAGACGGTCTCTTATGACCGTTGCAAAGGGTGTTTCAAAATCGAATATGGTTGGCATTGCATCTGAGGTCTTTGCCAACAGGTTTGAGTCAATTTAGTCCAGTAACCTCATATGTCCTACCCAGTTCCCAGGTTGAGTTTCCCACTACGAAAAATGCGTATTGCATCCGGCAAGCTTCATTTCCTTACATGTAAGTGGAGGGGAGGCAGATTAAGTATGACCTCCTTAGCTAACTCACCCTAAAGGATTACTTTTTATCCAATCGATTAATGAGGTCCACCTTATTCAGACGGTCTCTTATGACCGTTGCAAAGGGTGTTTCAAAATCGAATATGGTTGGCATTGCATCTGAGGTCTTTGCCAACAGGTTTGAGTCAATTTAGTCCAGTAACCTCATATGTCCTACCCAGTTCCCAGGTTGAGTTTCCCACTACGAAAAATGCGTATTGCATCCAGCACGCTTCATTTCCTTACATGTAAGTGGAGGAGAGGCAGATTAAGTATGACCTCCTTAGCTAACTCACCCTAATCTTAATAATAAACATAATACCTGACCCAGAAGGCGACATCATGAGAAAGTAAGAAGTCCTCCAATGTTGTGACGTGTAACTACAAACGCCTTAAGCTTATACGAATCCGCCTAACTGTAAACTCATTATCATAAATAAATTATTCCGGCATAAGGTTTGCGAACACGCAGTTCGGAGACACGCAGTCTAGAACAGACACCGATATCATTCCAAGCAAATCAGCAAGCTCTCCTGGGTTTCCCGTACCAATCAGATTAACCGTCTACGCCTCATTTCATCTCAGGAAGCACACATGTCTACGCGTTTCTTCGTCGCCGCCGGATTATATACGGAAATTGTAGTTTCGATCCGTCAAGTCACGACGTGGAAATTACATTTTCCGGCTGAATGGCACGTATAGCGGGAATAAGTTGCAACGACGTTTCCGACAATCCCGTTTCGCTTGTATTCGTCACGGTTCGAGATATTTTTAGACGAGCGGCGTCCACTCGGGACGACCAAGAAGCGTCTGGTTTCTCAGACAAGCTTCAGTTTCGGGATTTGGGGAGGAAAATATTTTTCTTTCGCCTCGTTAGTCGGACCACTTCATTAGGTTCGCCTAATTCCCGAGCCACTTGTGCGATTTGCTGACGGGTCGCTATTTCACGTGAGGGAACTTCGTTTTCATTAAATGTGGATAGCTCTGCTTTTTCATGGTGCTGCTAGAAAGGTGCTGTAGGTTCTTGAGAGTTCAGAATTCACAGATGACGGAAAGTTCAGAATATAATTTTGTCATATAAAGGATTGGTGGTGGGGCTCTATAGAGATACACTACACTAGTAACCGAGTTAGTAACTATACTCTTATCCAATACAAATTTTGTCTATTACCGCTCTTGTTCCTCGAAACAGAGTGCTTATCAATTTGCCAAATGTCTGTAATTTTCGATTTTTTGGCTGAAAATGGTCTTCAACGATTTGGTTCGACTCACTGATCAAGAATCTGTGGTCGAAATCTATTCTGTCCGGCCGTCCGACAGTTAACACGAAAAATCTCGAACGGAATGAGTAGCCACCCAGATCACCTGATCTGGCTCCACTGGACTTTTTTTTCTATGGGGTCACCTGAAATCCAAGATTAACGCTACCTAGCCTGAGTCAGTGGATTGTTTTCAAACTCATCAGTCTCACTCGTCATCAGCGTATGCCTGGTAATTAAAACCGTCCGCCGAAAGCCCTTACAGAAAAGTTCATCCATCTTCTACGGTATTACAAATCAGTGAGATCATTAAATGAACTAGCAGGCTAGAGTTCCTGACGTTTCATAACTTCTTTTTTAATTTTTAATAATTGTGACCTTCTCATTCTTTATAGGGCTGTTGTACGAGCGGAAAATGTGATTAATTTTCGTAGTTGAACGGCTAAATTATCCATTCGCTCACCAGATAGAATGTATTGTGGTATGCTACATAAATTATTTTTTCAATATGCGGTTATACACAATTATTCTTCTCGTCGAAATTGGGATTTTTCTCAGAATCATTAACATTTATTATAGTATTCTAGCGAATGTGATGAATCAGCTGAACATCTGAGTAGTACTAGTCCATCACAGACTAAAGGCAGAGACACACTTACTTGTCCCCAAGCAGCCCAACTCAACGCGACAATTTTAGAATCAGTAGACCCAATTTACGAATATTTAATACTTATAACATAATTAT
The DNA here is from genome assembly GCA_937662695.2 of Halyzia sedecimguttata. Classification (NCBI taxonomy): domain Eukaryota; kingdom Metazoa; phylum Arthropoda; class Insecta; order Coleoptera; family Coccinellidae; genus Halyzia; species Halyzia sedecimguttata. The sequence continues at coordinate 10,165,319 of OW569411.2, read as the reverse complement.
AATATTTAACGCTCGATCACACCTATGCACACCAAGCTACCCCTGCGACACTCTAGTTTGAGTGGCGACAGGATATTGTGCACAGTCAATTCTGTGGGTTAACAAGTGCGTGGAAGCTAATTGAGGTAATATGAGGGCGTCCTCCTTGTCTTCATGACGTGAAATCTTTATAGTTCCAGGTGTATTCGAAATTAGTCGAAACTATGAAAAAACTTGCGTTTATGGAGAAATTATATAGTAGTGAATTGAATACACTTTATGTTCTCAATTTGATTAATTTTTTTCCCCTACGTACTCTCTATTTTGTTAGGGAACACTGCCCATGTTCGGTTTCAAAGTTGTCGCGGATATCCATTGCATAATGTCTAAAACTTAGCCTCGTTGCCGACAAAAGGCCGACAAAATATGGTTCTGGTATATACAATGTGGCCCAACGAAAACTGAACACGTGCTCGGAGCCGTCAATTTCTGATTTGAGCGGGAACAACTTTTCCGCTCTTTGCATCCCCGTAACTGCAACCCCCTAACGGGGGTGAGCACAATCCCTTGGTTTTGAATGGGAACGAGAGGTGTTGCGATACCTCATTTTGAAGATATTATCAAGTACTATCTGATCCTGAAATTTCACTTCAAAATTTCCATCGATAACGAAATGACAGGTAAAATAGTGGAGGAGTACTTACTTTAATGATTAGTTTATTAAATGCTGATAATGGGCACCATTCACTTCCATGCAGTAATATAAGTTTTGCTGAAAACGTTCACGTACATTACTCAAGATATCTGGTGTAATTTGACGGCATTCATTAATGATCCTAGTTCGCAAACAATCCAGTTAATCAGGCTGGGTAGCGTATCTCTTGGATTTTAGGTGACCCCATAGAAAAAAGTCCAGTGGAGCTAGATCAGGTGATCTGGATGGCCACTCGATATTTCCCCTTATTCCAGTCCAGGCGTGAAGAAAATTTGCATAAAAAAACTGACGCACCGGTTGAACGAAATGAGGTGGTGCGCCATTTTGTTGGAAAATGATCGTTTGATGGTCTTCTGCATTCTCCAATACTTGCAAGAGGGCTCGTCTGTAATTTTCGAATTTTTCGAAGAAAATGGTCTTAAACGATTTGGTTCGACTCACTGATCAAGAATCCGTGGTCGAAATTCATTCTGTCCGGCCGGCCGTAGGCACGATAACTCTCGAACGGAATGAGCTAGACAGTTTAAATTTTCATAGTAGGTTTGGGAGATAAATATATCGGCTAAGTTCGTTATTGGGCAAAATCGGACAGTTGGTTTCGGAGTAACAAAAAAAAATTTTTTTTACAAAACAAATTCCAAATTAAATTTTTTTCAATATGCAGTTTTACCATAAGAATCCAATGATATCATTTATAACTCTAGCAAGCTAATACTCGGAGATATAATTTTTCAAAATTTCAATAATAAATCGTATTTCAACGTTGTCACAGAATGATATAATTATTCTATGTATGAATTGTCATAATGTCAACTTATTTTCCTGAGACATGACATTATCTAATCTATCGAAGAATTGTTAGCGAAGTGAGAAAAATGTCAATTGTTTGCTCCGAAATTAGTTTTTCTCAGAAAAGTCTGACATTTCGGAACGGAACATGAAGTAGGAGATCTGAGAGTAGTGAGACTGCTTTTCATCCATAGACATAGATATAACTCTCGAACGGAATGAGCTAGGTAGTTGACATTTTCAGAGTAGGTTAGGGAGATGAATATCTCGGTTAAGTTCGTTATTGGGCAAAATTGGCCAGATTTAATTTGATTTCTTCCATGGTGCAGTTCTCATTCTCATGATTGCTCATTTAATCTGATAAATAAACTATTATTTGAATTGAATTTCCTTTATGATGCAGTTCTATCATATGAATACATTGATATAATTCCCAACTCTGAGAAACCAATACTTTCGGAGATATAATTTGTCTGTTTGAACTAGAGCGCCAGAAAGCTCCTGTCCACAGGGCTTGAACCCATTTTATATTTGGTTTTAAAGTGCAATTTTTTTTACAAAATGATTTTTGGTTCATGTCAATATCTTCTTTATAAGAGAAGACACAAATGTTCAAAAAGAATGCTGCATTTTTAATTCTATTAACAAGTAAATGAAAACATATCCTTATAGATTAGCGTTAGTAAATCCAAAACTCAATAGCGCTTATTGCCACATCGTGTTCTTATGACTTTCGACGAGGCATGCTTTTAATCCAGTTCTGAATTGCCTCTTCAGGAATATGTTCCCATTCTTCAAGAAAGACTAATAGTAAATCATGCAAGGTCTTCGGATGTCTATTTCGAACATCCTGCCTAGCATATCCCATACGTGTTCGATTGCGTTCTACGCGGCGGCCACTCCAGTCGTTGAATATGGACCTCACCTAAATATTCTTCTACAACAGAACTCGTGGTACGTGTGGCCTGGCATCATCGTACATTAAAATGAAATGTGGTCCAACGAACTCAGCATAAGGTACATAGGTACCTCGTGATCTGCTGAGCATTGTTCGATGTATCAGTCAGCAGTTAACGAACCATTTTGGTAAACAATACTTGTTGCGTTACTACGCAACGAAAGGTTAGTGGCCTGAAAAAAATAGGCTCTATATTGTTAAAACTGACAAACTGCAGCATTTTATTTAAACATCTGTATATTCTCTAAAAGAGCAGACCTCAAAATGAAAAAATAAAGATTTTATTGAGAAAACATCGCACTTCAAAACAATATAATGAAGCTGAATGTTGCCGCCCAATTTCTCCACAGGGTGTTACAAATTCAAGGGTAAAAAAGCTACTAATGTTTCTCCCTGTATAACGACCAAGCTTTCTTTTTGATGAAAACTGCAACTAAGGGTAATATATCTAGATGAAGGGCTACACTTTGGTAAAAAGTTTACCAAAATCGAGCAACATTTAAAAAAGTTACAGTTATATCAAAATGGCTCAAATTATTATTTTCCGGAATTTATTGTCGGAGTCTGTATTAAACACTAATATTGTCAAATAACCAGGAATATTTTGCGTGACGTTGGACAGATCGCACAATCTGATACGCCGAGTAGCGAGGATCTACGTGGCGTGGCGACACGTACGTGTGTATCTACCTTAAGTGACAACCATGGGGAAACTTCGACTCGTGCATCATCAAATAAACTTATTACTCATACAGGTTTGATCAACAACCATTTGCTTTTAGACTACGGAGATTATCGTTATCTAAAAAGTGGAGACTGATCGTGTCATCAGCATTATCTACTGGAGCTGAATTATTGAATTATATCGAACAATGACTCTTGTTTCTACCAGTTACTCCCGCAGTCGTATACTACACCATAAACATCACAAAATACCAATCCAATAATGAAGTAATGTATTGGATGCATTGTTGTTGTTTGACCTCGCAAGAAGTTATATTTGGTACATTATTGTTGCACGCAGTCATGGCTGACTCTTCATGAACGATCCTTGTTAATCATTCTTGTGTCAGTGCTCCATTCGCTGGAATAAATTGTGTTAGGATTTGTGTGCTATTTCTGTTGTACTTCCGCGATGAATTTGTGGCGAAGATTTTCCAGATGTGAGTACACGTTTCCAGCAATGATCCTGTGTTATGTAGCTGGATGTAATGGCCTCTCGATAAGTGTATGTTACTCAGTAATACAGCGCTGCAAATTTTTCCTATTGGTTTTGTTGTAATATTCTCTCAAATATTAAAAGTTTGGATTTCTGCGGTGAAAAAATTTGTGTTGGCTGATTTTCAAAACTTTGTATCGTTCAATACTACAAGTATTCGAGTATTGTCGAAGGATCGAGCTTTTTGTTCAAATCGGTGGTATCAATGGATGGAAATCAAGTGTTTTTGAGAGCCAATAAACGCGTTGACATAGAACTCGGTGCATACACAATATAATATTTTAAGTTTGTTGTGCTTAATTGAAAAAATGGGTTCAAGCCCTGTGGACAGGAGCTTTCTGGCGCTCTATTTCAAACAGACAAATTATATCTCCGAAAGTATTGGTTTCTCAGAGTTGGGAATTATATCAATGTATTCTTATGATAGAACTGCATCATAAAGGAAATTTAATTCAAATAATAGTTTATTTATCAAGATTAAATGAGCAATCTGAGAATGAGAACTGCACCATGGAAGAAATCAAATTAAAATAAGCTGAAATGAATTTGACTCTCTCTTATAGAAAAGGATTAAATGTACGAGTATGAACACAGATCATATAATAAAGCTTAGATGGAATAATTATAGCATTATGTGAAAACATAGAAGTACGATTCATTATTGAAATTTAGAAAAATCATATCTCCGAAAGTATTAGCTTGTTGGAGTTGAAAATGATATCGATGGATGTTAATGGTGAAACTGCATCTTAAATAAAGAGTGAATTGGAAATTTGTTGCCTAAAAAAAATTTTTTTTCGTTACTCCGAAACTATCAGACGGATTCTACCCAATAACGATCTTAACCGAGATATTTATCACCCAAACCTAGTCTGTTTAGGAGATAGCTATCTCGGTTGAGTTCGATATTGGGCAAAATCGGTCAGATGGTTTCGGAGTAACGAAAAAAAGAATATTTTTTTACATTACAAATTTCGAATCCAATTTTTGTAAGATGCAGTTTCACCATAAGAATCAAATTTGAATATACAAAGGTGGTTTTGAGGAGGTGAGTTATTGATTTTTCTTGCCTTTTATGCGGTCGTCTCCAGTTTCATTTCGAAATATTCATTCGGAAATATAAAATATTTGTTAAAATTCTTAATTTCTGAACTACTTGGAATATCGGGTTAATTTGAATCGTTCATTATTATCCGCAATTTGAATTTGATACATCGGGCCACTTTGAATTGTCATTTTAAGGTGGATAATGCCACGAAAAACGGAAAAACCGACGCCCGGTGTCAGAAAATATGGTACAAAAATTGGTTCAAGCCCTGTGGACAGGAGCTTTTTGGCGCTCTTGTTCAAACAGACAAATTATATCTCCGAAAGTATTGGTTTCTCAGAGCTGGGAATTATATCAATGGATTCCTATGATAGAAATGCATCATGAAAGAAATCAAATTTAAAAAAAGTGTCGTTTGAAAGAAATGCTTAAAAAATTATCTTATAGAAAAAAGAGCAATCTACAATGCTTCAATGCCTTAATGCTTCAAAAATTGTTATTAAATTCATTTATCAAGATTAAATGAGCAATCTGCAATGATTCAACCTCGTGGAATGGGTTGTTGCAACTCACACTCGGTGCATAGTTTTCACAACTCGGATCGGCTGGAGGCAATCATAGCAGATTGTCCATTTATTCCTGATATTTGAGTAGGTATAGTGGATTACGAACAAATTATTTTAATAGTTTAAAATATATTAATAAAATACTATCCTCTTTTTCATAATTAAACATTTAATAGTTCATACCACTAACACATTCTTTTCAGTATTATGAACCTTATCTCAAGAAAAAATGATTGATACACAAATGTAGATCCATATTTCAGTATTTTTTTGCTATCAACATTATGAAAATACTGTATATATGAACATGTCTCGCTACTTAAGGAAGTAAAAGGTAATATTAACCTCAGTGGTCAACGAACAGTAATTTTTTTTGATGATTCCATTATGTTCTTCTTTCCCTCCATTAAACTACATCAAAACAGTCTTGTATATATTCACAAATTCAAGAATCGAATACTTGCTTTCTAAGAGAAAATAACAACTATGAATAGACAATCTCTAATAGCTAGAAAATATGACATTTATGAATAGTGATCACAGACAGATTCTGTGTCACATTCTGTGAATACATAGAACTTGCGATGTATTAATTGAAACTTTGAAACATCATATCTCCGAAAGTATTAGCTTGTTAGAGTTCGTTACTCCGAAACTATTAGACCGATTTTGCTCAATAACGAACTTAACCGAGATATTTATCCCTCAAACCTACTCTGGAAATGTCAACTGTCTAGCTCATTCCGTTCGAGAGTTATCTTGTTAACGGCTTGACGGACGGCCGGACAGAATCGATTTCGACCACGGATTCTTGATCAGTGAGTCGAACCAAATCGTTCAAGACCATTTTCAGCCAAAAATTCGAAAATTACAGACTTTTGGGCAAATTGATAAGCACTCTGTTCCGAGGAACAAGAGTGCCAATAAGTGGGAAAGCCTTGTGGACAGGAGCTCTGGCGCTCTTGTTCAAACGTTGACAAATCATATCTCCGAAAGTATTGGTTTCTCAGAGTTGGGAATGGTCTCAATGGATTCTTATGATTGAACTGCATCATAAAATAAAATAAATTAAATAAGAATCCATTGATGTCATTCCCATCTCTGAGAAACCAATACTTTCGAAGTAATTTTTTAATAGTCACATTTTGGAGCTCCTGTTTTAATTTAGTTCCTTTTATGATGCAGTTATATTATAAGAATCCATTGATCATTCCCAACTCTGAGACTCCAATACTTTTGGAGATATGAGTTGTCAAAGTTTGAACAAGAGCGCCAAATCTCCTGTCCACAAGACTTTCCCACTTTTATTTGTTCTCGGAACTGACTACCTAATGTGTTTATTCTTTGATGAATTGGTAATTAGAGGCCCTGCAATATCCTACAAATTCTCATCTTGTATTTCGATTTGTTAATTCGTCAAATGCCCCAATTAAAATGAACGAAATCAACAAAGTTTTTTATTGGGTTCGATTGTCTCGTTTCTACTTTTCAAATTAATTGAGTTGACGTAATGTTGAACCATTAAAAATATCTATCTATCTAATTTATCCTCCTCTCGATTTGGATCCTTGACCCATATAGATCCGAAAGATAATTTATTATTCAAAAATTCATTTCGTGTCCTTCCTCGCAACAATTTGGATCTAATTCGCATTCGAGGGCGCGGGAAGGTATTATTCAGAAATCATTTCCATATATATAGTTTTTTTGCCTGGGTTAATCAACTCGTAATTTCAGTTCTTCAATTTGAATTAATGTTGCATATATTTAGGAATTTATGTTGATAATTAATGAAAACTAGTGGGAAAATTCAGGATCTCTGTTGCGCTTGTTCAAATTTATAGCCAAAGAGGCCACCCATCCAGGTACTGGACTCGCTCAAGGCAACATAGCATCCACGAAAAAAAAATTATAGTTCCCCAATACTCTGAAAAATACCTATAAAATTAAAAAATTATTATTTTATGAATGGCTTCTGCGTTAGAAGCTCAAGATATTTGTCAGAAGCAATGTATATAACAATGTTGCCTAACCAACAATAAAGGAACAACATCAACGATAAAACAACGTTTCGGAGACTAGATCAGACCACAGCCCACTATAGAGATAGCCTGGAACACAGTCTGACAACGCCGCTATTAATCGTCTCTTAGAGGCATACTCCTTCAATGCGGTAGCGCTGGATTTTGATGAAATTTCGACTATTTCATCATTTTTCAAATGATTTACTGTCGAAAAATAATGAGGACTACAATAAGATCTTATTTATGATGAATATTTACCGATGAAACAGTTTAAAACAATGTAATTACGAGATGAAGTGTTGTGATTTTGGACACTTTGGGATTAAAAAAAAAAACTAGAAGAGAGCACGGATTTTCAACTTCAGATTCGTTATCTAAAACCCAAAATTAGCAAGTGAGTAAATTTTCAGGACGATTAGACAGTTATGGGATGCTACAAGTCTATGTGAATTCAGAATATCCATTCAATGCTACAAAGAGTAAATTCACATACAATTATTTTTTGATCTGAACTGTGTAAAAATGTTGATAAAACAGATTGATTAATTCCGAATCTGAATCCCCATTAATTATATTTCTGTAGCCGGAAATGTTTACTTATTGATCTGAGGTTGAGACCATCTGCTCGGGTAAAGGTATGATCGAAAGGAAGAATCCATTTCAAATCACTGCAGAAAATCTGAACATTTTTAATGCATAATTTAAGATGAATAATAAGGTCCTTATTGATTTCAACTGAAGCATCTACAGATGCAGACTTTTGGAAATTGAATACATATATATAAAAATAAATACATTATTTGAGCTTCTTGATCTCCTATCCAGATGTATCAATTTTTGTTGAAAAATTATTAGAAAGGTCATCAAAATGTTTTATAGAATCGGAAGAAAAGAAAGTTCTATTTCACTCATATTTCTAGTCCATCTTGTTGTCTATAGTCTGAACTGAAATGTACTCATCTCCAAAAAGTAGAAATAATCCAAAGGAAATTTCACTATTTACACACTGCAGTTTAATCACAGAACATATAAATCTCCGACCATATTTATCACTGCATTGCATTTATTCACATTTGACACCGTTGTACACTAAAGATACCACGAAATGCCCGCGACAAACAATAATGGTTAACTCCAGAATCAGAAGTAATCGTCCATTTTTACAAACAACAACAAACTAACAAACGTTCGACTGACGTACGTCTCTGAGCTGTGTTGCCATTTTATCATCTTCCAGGCTAGTGGATATAGTAGGTTGTGATCAGACTCCTTCGTCAAATACCAAGCGAAAATCTTCAGGACTAGCTACACAGTTTCAGTTCCATCGGATCTGTATTTGTTGATGGCCAAATTATTACTTGGAAACCGTTGGGCCGATTATGCCCATTAACGAACTTGTCCGTCGTATTAGGATGCGCCACATACCCTGAAAATTTCAAGTCGCTATCTTCTTCCGTTCTCAAGTTATCGGCTGGACAGAACTGAATTCTTCATCAGTGGGTCGGACCTAATCGTTTGAGACGATTTTAAATTAAAATTACTGACATTTGGGCAAAATGATAACGCGATGTTCCCGAGAACTTGCGCGTAAAAATATACATCCGATTGAAGACCTAGAATCACTAGAAAAAAACACATATATTTCGAACCACCATTTTACAATCGAGTACCGAATTTCAGCTCGATCTTATGATCGTATGAGGCAGCTCCTGACTTCACGTCTGAGCTTTTTGGCGCTCGTGTTCCTCGGAACAGAGTGCTTATCAATTTGCCCAAATGTCTGTAATTTTCGAACTCACTGATTTCGACTCACTGATCAAGAATACGAGGTCGAAATCAATTCTGTCCGGCCGGCCGGCCGTAGGCACGATAACTCTCGAACGAAAGGAGTTAGAGGATTGAAATTTGCGAGGTGGGTTTGGAGCGTAAATATCTCGGTTAAGTTCGTTAATGGGCAAAATCCATCGAGCGGTTTCGGAGTTATGGACGATTTTAGTAAAAACATTTTTTATGAATATTTCGGAAACCGATCACTCGATCTATCTGAAATTCAGCATCAAATTGTAGAATCATGACCTTTATAGGCATGTGAAGTTTTGTATTGACCAGGTTACCGCAAAGTGTAAAAAAAAATTGAAAATTAAAAAAAAAAATTCTACAATAGCTCTCGAACGGAATGAGCTAGGCAGTTGAAATTTTCACAGTAGGTTAGGGAGATGAATATCTCGGTTAAGTTCGTTATTGGCAAAATAGGGCAGATGGTTTAGGAGTAACGAAAAAAAAATTTTTTTTAAGTAACAAATTTCAATTTCAGTTTTTATTCAAGATGCAGTTTCACCATAAAAATCCATTGATATCATTTTTAACTCCAACAAGCTAATACTGTCGGAGATATGATTTTTCGAAATTTCAATAATGAATCGTGCTTCTATGTTTTCACAGAATGCTATAATTATTCTATCGAAGCTTTATTATATACTCTTTGTTCATACTCGTACATGTCATCCTGTTCTATAAGAGAGTGTCAAATTCATTTCAGCAATTTTAATTTGATTTCTTCCATGGTGCAGATCTCATTCTCAGATTGCTCATTCAATCTTGATATATGAACTATTATTTGAGTTGAATTTCCTCTGTGATGCAGTTCTATCACAAGAATACATTGATATAATTCCCAACTCTGAGAAACCAATACTTTCGGAGATACAATTTGTCTCTTTGAACAAGAGCGCCAGAAAGCTCCTGTCCACATGGCTTGAACCAATTTTAAAAAACGAATTATTTCATCAGAGATATCCATCTAGTGACGATCGATTCAACTAAATACACTCCACTTATACGTACAAATTTAGGGGCAGCTTTGTTGGTGTTAAGAAATGATACAGTTTCACGTTTTAGAATGTTACAATCACCGAATGCGTGGAACGCATTAGACGTCATCATTCCGAATAAATCGGTCTAGCTGGTATGCATATTCCAGCTTTTTACATTTGATGCAAAACCTTTCTGTACTGTCTGCGTGGGTTTCTGGTAGTGAATGCAAACGTGGGTTGTGGCATATTCATCGAGTTACACCATGTTTACATAACGTCCATGCACCTGTTCGGGAATTAGAGAAACTATTCATACGACTTTATGAAGCATTAATGTGGTGTAATGGTTGAACCAAACCCACATCCCTTTCATTAAAGGCGAAAAAATTAGGTATGTTGTTTTACATTCTGATTCAACGCGATACAGGCTGGATTTGTTGGGGAACCGTATGAATGAAACAACATAAATTGGCCACTTTTAGGTGAAATAGAATAATTCCTGGAATTCTAATGTGGCATTTAGTGCTGATAACTAAAAATTGGTTCAAGCACTGACGTGAAGTCAGAAGCTTTTGCGCGTATGTTCTATTGTCCATTCTCCTGTATTGGACACTCTTAATTCGAATTTACCATGGTTAATTCGAATTAAGTGTTCAATACAGGAGAATGGACAACATAATTTACCATGGTGAATTCGATTGAGGGTGTCCAATAGGTACAGAAGAATGGACAATAGAACATACGTGCAAAAGCTTCTGACTTCACGTCAGTGCTTGAACCAATTTTTTTTTTTCGTAATTTTTTTGAAATTTTCTAGGGGTGCGGTTCTCAATATTTTTTTTCTTCATTTTTTTCAAATTTTCTAGGGGTACAATTCTTAAAAAATTTTAAACACGGTTTCATGTTGATTTTCTACTACTAGTTACCAAGCTTCAATTCGATCGAATATTTATTTTTTGAGTTATCAAGGAAATAATATTCCAGGTCCGGGTATAACTCGGAAACCGTTAGACCGATTATGCCCAAAAACGAACTCAACTCTCCCATTCGGATACGCAACCTACCCTGAAAATTGCAAGTCCCTATCTCCTTTCGTTCGAAAGTTATCGAGACAACGGTCACCCATCTACTGAACTCACACAAGGCTGCTCGAATCTCCAACAATATTTAACCGATCGTGTTAAAACTTGAAACTTGGCAGTAGAGTTAGGTTCTAAAGGCTCTTGCAAAATTTCAGCAATATCATAGTTTCATATATATACTGATACTGAGTTTACCATGGTAAATTATGTTGTCCATTCTCCTGTATTGGACACTTAATTCGAATTTACCATGGTAAATTCGAATTAAGAGTGTCCAATACAGGAGAATGGACAACATAATTCACCATGGTAAATTCGATTAAGGTTGTCCAATACAGGAGAATGGACAATAGAGCATACGCGCAAAAGCTCCTGACTTCACGTCAGTGCTTGAACCAATTTTTTTTTGTATACCAGACTACTGCCCCATACGTGATTATGGCTCTCACAATCATGACGTACATCCATCGCAATCTCTTAGGGTTACAGCCCTAAGTCTAACCGGCTAAATATTTGCACGCCATTAAAGCGTCTATTGCTTTACTAGCTTAAACATATTGACATACAAGGAATCAAATCTACCCCAAAACTTTTCCTTAAAACGACAATTTCGCTGGACCATTATGGCATGGGAGAAATTGCAGCTGAGCAATTATCTGTTCCACAAAATGTAATGAGTCGGTTATGGAGAAGTTTCAGGAAAAAAGCCCTGCCGAAAATCATCGGGGTCCTGAAAGTTCTACAACAGCAGTATAAGGCAGATTCCTTCTTTAACCGCAAGAGGACTACCCACAATAACAGCACCTGAGTTGTTTGCGTGCTCAACGTGTGTTTTCCAATTTTTCACCAGAGCTTCACAGTGAGATATTTAAATTCGTCACATCCGCGGAAATCACAACAAGCCATTAAATAGCTTCAAATTACTGACAGGATCGAGACATCACGTAACCGACAAGGAACACATCCGCATCCGCTGTGAACCCCAAACATAACCAAACTAACTAACTCGGTCTTTGGGATGGCGGTGGCTAGATCTATTTATAGTTATATTCATCCTTGATTGCTCTTGTGTTTCCGAGAGAGAGAAGAACGCAATTTCGATGTCAATGCACAATTTAATTAGGATTTTTCAGCAACAGCTCATGTGGCCCAGCGATCTAATTAAAATGAAAAAGGGCTACAGCGTATGTGTTCCTGTGTTCGAACCCCAGAGTGAAATTATTAATATTCTGTTCTTTCGGCCATACTCGCTTTTTGATCAATATGAAGAATGAGGGACTTGCAATTTTCATGGTAAATTCGAATTAAGAGTGCCCTATACAGGAGAATGGACAATATAATTTACCATGGTAAATTCGATTAAGAGTGTACAATACAGTAGAATGGACAATAGAACATACGCGCAAAAGCTTCTGACTTCACGTCAGTGCTTGAACCAATTTTTTTTTAAATGATTTTTTTTAATGTTCTAGTGCTATGATCCTCATGAATTTTTACAAGAATTACAAAGAATATCATTCCCAGGGACCCAGGGACCAATAATTTCGGAGATATGATTTGTCAAAGTTTGAACAAGAGCGCCAAAGCTCCTGTCCACAGGGCTTGAACCAATTTTTGCGTGTATGTTCTGGGGAACATCGCGTTATCATTTTGCCCAAATGTCTGTAACTTTCGAATTTTTTGACGAAAATGGTCTCAAACGATTTAGTTCGACTCCCTAATGAAGAATTCGAGGGCAAATTTGATTCTGTCCGGCCGTTGCCACGATAACTTGATAACGAAAAGAGCTAGCGACTTGAAATTTTCAGGGTGGGTGGCGCATCCCAATACGACGGACAAGTTCGTTAATGGGCATAATGTTAATGGGCCCAGTGGTTTCCGAGTAATAATTTTGTTTTCAACCAATATAAATCCGATCGAATTGAAACTTTGTGAGTAGTTGTAGAATATGAACCTAAGCACGTTTGTGAAATTTTGTGCGAATCGTTTGGCTAGAAAAATAAAAAAAAATTATTAAAAAATATTTTTGTTGTCACGATAACTTGAGAGCGGAAAGAGATAGCAGCTTGAAATTTTCAGTTTAGGATGTGCGACATTTCAGTTTGTTTATGAGCATAATCGGCCAAACGGTTTTAGAGTTATAGCCATCTGAAATTTGGTTGTTTTTTGTTCCTCATTAACTCGAAAAATACTAAACCGATTGAATTCAAACATGGTTATTAGTTGTAGAATGCCAACGCGAAAATTCTTGCAAAATTTCGTGAGCATAGTTTTTGTAGAAAATTTTTAAAAAATCATTGAAAATTGAAAAAAAATATCTATATATATAGATCGGACTCCGACACTCCTAATTCGAATTTACCATGGTAAATTCGATTAAGGGTGTCCAATACAGAAGAATGGACAATAGAACAAACGCGCAAAAGCTTCTGACTTCACGTCAGTGCTTGAACCAATTTTTTTTTCCTTACTTTATACACACACTGTGAATCATATAATTTTTTTCTTTTTAGTTAATATGGATTTGCATCAAGTGAAGGCTATACAATCATTCATCATTCTTTTCATCTGACGAAAAATGATACACGCACAAACTCGAAAATATTAATTTTCTAATGCGTCCGTCTTCTTCGGTTGTGCGATCAGCGTGAAATGAACACGGATCTCTCGGAATTGAAACGACACAACGCAGAAAGTTTCACGATATGTACCGCTTACATTTCCCAGTGGAAAGGACGTCCGGACCAATTCGAAACTGATGCAGCGGGATTTCTCTATATTCTGGAAATAATAGGCCACGGTGATAAATTCGAGATACGACTGAACTTTTAGTATTATTCTGGAAAACAGTTCGGTTCACTTCAATATGTGTTCTTATATTCTATTCATCCAGTTGCTGGAGACCCGAACATGATAATTTCGTGGGATATACGGGGTTTATGCGAGGTACGACAGTAAAAACAAGATCGATTCTTTACGATGGAAATTTCGGAAGAATTGGGGTGTACTCTATCTATACGATTGGTTTGGTTCAGTGGTTATTATTATTATTCTAGTTTGATTTCTCTGGGAGCTGATTATGAACACTACACTAGTAACTAGGTACATTCTTGGCCACTGAAAATTTTGTCGTCAGACATATGTTTCGGAAGCGATGTTCCCATCTTCTGAGAGGAAGCATCCTATTAATGACTTCACCCAACTAGCAAAAATAATTTTATAAAGGTTGTAAGAACTGCTATACAGCATATCTTATAGAAACGTGAAAATCTTATAATGTGGATATAAACCACTATACAATGTCTTTACAACCAAAAAGGGCCCCACTTTACACAACTGTTCAGTTCTTTTAGGACATCCTTTAGAAAACTACACAACCGTTTTAGGATGACTATATAACTGTCCTATAAGTATGTCTTCAAGATTACTTATACAATGTATTTGGGAACTGCTATAAAACTATTGTATAGCAGTACTCTTATTCTGCGGTTTAAGAGTATTTAACGGACACATATAGAACTACTAAGAAAGTATTTTATAAGTATTTTATAATGCAGACAGAATAGCTAATACAATAATTTTGTTCTCTACCGTTGAAATTCGGAATAGAATTATCACAAGAATATTTTATTACGTATGTGTAAACGTTCGCGTTTGAAAGAGGAGTAAGATCCAATATCAGGCATTATTATGGCGGTGGGTGATGGAGATGGGACCTGTTAATCATATTGAAAATATTGAAGACCTATATCGCTACTGTGGGGGCCAAATTTATTTGCGCAGCTAACTTTTCTGACAATATATATATATATTAATTTTGTTGGTAAAAAATTAAAGCGCCTCAGTTTAGCGTACATTTTATTGGTATTATTGAAAAATGAAAAATAAAAAAAATGTTTTATTTGTTGAATTTTCAACTTAAAACAAAGCATGTATTGTGGCTGTTGTAAAAGCGGAAAAAAATCTCATATTTCTTTAAAAAATCTATTTTTATTTTACCCCTTTTTCGTTTCTATATGATTTTTTCACAATGGCGGCGGTTTCTGAACAGCCGAACGTTTAATAAATATGGCGTATATGGTAGAATACAAATTAGATACCTTATACAATGATTCCTTTTTTCTTCTGAGCTGTATACGATATTAAAGTTTTATTATGTTGTTTAATGCAGCGCCATAAAATTGTTTTTAACAATCTCAGGAATCATGGTGCAGTTTGATTCTTGACCACTTTTAACTGTTGCCAGATTTAATAATACATTCAAAATATTTTCCCACAGCATTTTGTTTATTACAGAAATAATAGGTAGATATTTATATAAAGGATGAGGATTGGACCACGAGTATAGTGAGTGGTCGAACACATTTTGTGCAAAAAGTACACGTCACTGTTTTGCATAAAGTGTAGGCTACACAAGACTTTTTTGTGATAATTATTCAGTTATTATTTAAAAAAAAAGTTGTTTTCTTAGTAAAAATAAAGGGATCTATCGCAATATTGTGTTTGTTTATATGACGAAACTCTCTTTTTTTTTCAAGATTACTGTTAAAAGTTACAATGAACCCTTATGACAATCCGTGTCAAATATATATGACTTTTCATGATTGAATTGCAAAACATACATTGTAGGTGCATTTAGAACATCTTGAACTACAAGATGTATCATAATAAAATAAAAAGTCTACCTATCTATTGCTACTGATTTTATGTATGTCGGAATAACTACTAACTGCCAAGCTAGCAACACTGTACGTTAGATTTCCGTGTTATCCTTTAGCGCGTTGGCAAACTACATAATAGAACAGAAGTATCGCTTAACATGCGTTCGGTGCGACACTAAACAATTATTTAATTATATTGTGTTTGGAATAATTTCTTTATACAGATTCTTTCCAAGCGTGAACTAACCTCAAATTATTGGATTTATTTATACCGGTATTCATATATTTGAAAGATGTTCAAGATAGTAGAAACCGAGGAAAATAATAGAAAAGAGTTGACGATTGTTCCCACAAACTGGGAAACGAAACAGACGTTTCCACTCAGATATTGCCGAATTCATTTTGTAACCGAAAACTGCTAGAAAACCCGCGTAATTTTTCTATTACTATTGGGTTATGTTTATATGTTTGTAGGTAAATGTAGATAATTTTATAACGTAGAACATGAGATAAATTTATTCCTGGAACCACATTTTTATTCTATAAGGTCTTCATAAGAGAGTATACTGTTTTAGTTATAAGATGATAATAAAATAGTTTTATATCTATTGTGTAGTGTTCAACTTCTGCGTAAAGCAACAATCTTATTACTTTTCTTAAAGAACTCTAATACAACTATTTATACAGCTAACTTTATAACCATCTTTTGACGTCGCTATTATAAGTAATACAATAGCTATGCAACCGTATTCTAATCTGTATAACACTGTTTTAAAATTATTTTATAGGAATTTTATAGTACGTTATGCAACTGTTATAAAATTTGTCGTATGATATGAGTTGTGAGAACGTATATACAACAGCATTATAGAAATCCATCTATTTTATGATCAAATTGTCGTATTGTATCAATACGCTTAAAAAAATAATGTTATCATTTCAAGCGGCGCTATACGATAGTTATGAAACAATTTCGTTCTTTTAGGGGTCAATTTTGCTAGTTGGGCACTCTAGTATGTGCTGACATTATACCCGATATATAGTCAAGTCAACAAATGCCTTTTAGGTCATAACTTTTTAGAGTTCTCCGAAAATTATGATTGAGGTGTCATTCGATTCGAAATGGCATGTAGATATTTTTTGAGAAAATTCAAGAGCTGCTCGCAAAAATTGCAAAAGTTATAAACAATGAAGTGAAAAAAAGAGGGTTTGCTTTTTCGAAAATATCTCAGAAATCATTTGGGATATTTCAAATTTGAAAATAGATTCGCAAAGGGGAGGAAATTTCTCAAAAAAATCCCAGCTTCCGAAACTGTAGGACCAATATTTATAATTTTCCCACAGGGTTGAAAATACGCCCGAAAACGGCTACTCTGGCTTACGCAAGCACTTCGGACCTTCAATGAATAAATATTATTTAAACTTATTAAATATGAAAATTAGGAACGGAAAAAATTCGGGCGCCTACAGGATTAGATCAATGAACAATATACCGTGGTCCAAAAATTTTTATCGTGATTTTTCAATTAGTTATCCATATTTTTTGTGGCACGAACATTCATTACAAGTACGATAATTGTTAAATTATTAATCTGAGAATTTTTCCTTTCGTGGAGCTATTTGCAAAGTCCTCAGAATAGATTTCCGTTGGAAAAATTTAAAAAAAAAGTGTTTATTTTCGCTTTGTTATTTACAAATGTTATTAACGAATTATAAAGCTTGAATAAAAATTGAGAAAAACATTTTTTATTGATCCGTTTTTTCATTTTTATCCCTTATTGTTTAAAAACTTGTTATTAACAAGTGCGTTGTTTATAAGATGATTTAATTTTTTTTTGGAAACATAATCTTTGATGAAAGTCTATGATTCAAAAAATAACGTGTCTTGAAAAAAAGTTAACTGCTTGAAAATGGATTTGTTAATTAACAATTTTTTCCACCACTTGTTATTAATATTGGGGAATCATTTTTTTTAAATCATTATTTATCTTGGTCTTTGATATCAACAATAATTGAATTAGTATATAATTTTCATTGCTTTTTCAATAAACAATTTGTTATAAAAACACGCTGAAAACCATCAAATGATTTTTAATTTTCCCCTTTTTCTGCGATAAAATAAGATTTCCCTTCATGAATTCCCTTTGCTGTAACTCTACCCAACTTTCCATATGTAAACATTGTCATTTGTGGACTCGTTGCAGGGGTAATGAAATATGCAATTTTACCATACCCTTTCTTTAGTTGTAATTGTTAGGATATACTACCTATATAACTTCAATCCTGAATAAAATTTTGTGTGCTATGATTCAATTTTTCATATGCTTTCTAACAAGACCACACATGACGTATGTTTTCAACGATTTAATTCCAAGTTATTAGTTGAAAAAAAAATTATATATTAATGTTCAATTGAGTTAGCAAAGTATGCATTACATTTGTTAATGACAGGTAATTCCTAGGGAGGCATATAGGATGATGATGGTTGTTCAAGCAGCAAATTAACCAGGATTTTTTGTTTCGATATTTTTTGATGATATCCGAGTGACATTTAAATATTTGTTTCAGGTCTGGGGCTACCAACAGGAGTTACAATGCGTGAAAAAAAAAGTGGTGCGTTATCGCGGATGCAAAAGCTCAGGAAGAGGTTGTCACATTCCTTTGGCAGATTATGTAAGTACCCATAACATATTCTGCAATGATAACGCCAAAAACCATAATTTGAAATTAAAAAAATTTTTGGCAGTTTCCGTGATTACTCTAATGAAATAGATTTACGGAGCTCCTCCAAATATATAAAATATTACATATACCCCGTAGGAGATATAGCAGGAAGTTTCGTCGGATTGATATAACGGAACGCAGGAGAACCGGGCAAAAAAGGGTAAGAATATTTATAACCAATTTTAAATCACGATAATAGTACAATAATGCGAAGAGAAATGTCCAATATACTGGTGATTTTAAAATTTTTAAGGGACCGGCATTTTGCCCAGAGATGCTTAATAAGATACAATTCAATATATTCGCCAGGAATTTTAGGAATCAGGAACTTTTTCGATTACCATTCAGAAGGTCCAATTTAGGGCAAAATTCACCGTTGTGCAGAATGATAAGATCTTTTAATTTACACTCAAATAACATGCAAAAATTCGAGGTGGCTTTGAATAGGTTTAAGATTTTGATTAGACGGTTATTCTTGGGAAACATATAGTTGTTTTTGTGTGTAATTTTTTAGATGAAAATGGTCTTACACGATTTGGTTCGACTCACTGATCAAGAATCCCTGGTCGTAATCCATTCCTTCCGTTAACACGATCCTCTCGAACGGATTGAGCTAGACAGTTGAAATTTTCAGAATAGGTTTCGGAATAAATATCTCGGTTAAGTTCGTTATTGTGCAAAATCGGCCGTATGGTTTCGGAGTAAGAAAAAAAATATTTTTGTTACAATCAAAATTATGAATTAATTTTTTTTTCAAGTTGCAGTTTCATCATAAGAATCCATTGATATTATTCTCAACTCTAAGAAGCTTATACTTTCGGAGATATTATTTTTCAACATTTCAATAACACATCGTACTTCTAAGTTCTCACAGAATGCGAATTCTATCTGTCTGTGTTCTATCTGTTTGTGGAAGCTGAACGAAACTGAAATTGTATTTCTTGAGAGTTTAGTTTATGTAAGCATGTAAACAAATTAAAATTTAGATTCGCCAATTTCATTGGCAGAATTTTTTGGTTTGTGGGTCGAAAATGAATGATGCAAGAAAGTCGAGCATAATTTACGAGCAATTCTCTAACTATCAAATATTTAGAACGGGATTCCCAACTAATGTTCAGGTAGTTATTCCTCAGTAACACTATTTGGGATTTCCTACATGCATTCTGGTATGAGTTCTCTCTGGACTGAATATATTAGATTTGTTTCATAAATAAAACTGGCTATTTCATTTACTCAATTTGACAAAAAGACTCCTGATAGTTTTGAAACACTTGTAGCCAAAATTGGACCGTCATATAAAGATAAGCTGCAAAGGGATTTTAATTTATTTGATGATGTAGTTCTATCATAATGATCCATTGATATAATTCCCAACTCTGAGAAACCAATACTTTCGGAGATATGATTTGTCAAAGATTGAACAAAAGTGCCAAAGCTCCTGTCCACAGGGCTTTCCCACTTTTTGTATCATGCATTCTTTAATTTTCATTTTTTGGTAATGGTTATTATACAACCCACTAAAGGTTTATTAGTATTAGGAGGGCTTTGATTGGATATTTGTATCTGTGTAAGCCCTTTATTTGGAAATAAATAAATAAATTAGTGACGTTTATCCCTGCGTTTTGTTTTCAAATGGACAATGGATGCAAAGATCACGAATTCCATTGTTTTTTTGCCTTCAATGAATGAATTGCTTTGTCTAATATGTAATCATATATTTGAAAATAAATCTACTACGACTATCCACTGAATATTGATATATTCACTAAATTTTTTCCTATTGATCTGACCGACTGATTCCGGAAAGAATAGTATGATTTTTCCAATGAGCTTAAATGAGCTTTGCTTCAAATAACTTCAAAAAGAAATAGCTTGGAATGAGATAAGCATAACAAAAACTCAGATGTAGAAGAAAACATAGGGGATTTGTCTCTTAAGCGCATACTATTAAGAGATTTATTATCGTAATTACATTCACTATGTTGAAACATATTAGATAGGAAAATATTGGGATTCACATGGAAATGGAATGATCAATGAATGTTTCCTTCACCCTTGAAATATGAAACCTATTCAATGGCAAGAAATGTATGAGAAACTTTGGAAAAATGTCTTGAGGAAAGAAAGAAGAACTAGTTTGGAAGAAATTATCCATCATAAATGCATCGGAACCTTTGGAAGAAAGAAATTGAAAAGTCACTAGATATTAAGATAAATTTTATATTTCTTGAACATCGATTGGATAGACTTGTTATTTTCGTTGTTTTCTATATATCATTTTTAATTTTGAGGTTTTTGAATTAGAATCCTTAACAAGAATTTCTAGTAAATTTGAAATAAGATTGCCAAAACATTCACAAAATTTAAAGTCCGGGTAAATTCATAGAAATTCAAAACCGTAACAATATATGTATTATTTTGAATAAAGAGACATTTTCGAACATCAAACAATTTAGCATGTGTATACAAACGAAAGAGTGTTAGCAGAGGGTAGTGTAACGGTCTACCATATAATTCGACGTATGATACAAGGGCTCAGGAAAAAATTCTTGTCTGTCCGTGATGTATTTTTGTGTTGATTTGTAAAAATCGAAATTATTTAGAAAATAGTCAAAAATATTAAATAATGATGGGCATGTCTTTCTTCAATACTGATTCTCTCGTAAAAAACCGAAAAGGAGAAAATCGAACAAATAAATAATAATATTATTATTATTAGTTTTCAATATTCCCCTCTCACGAAAATTACCTTTGTAGTTGTACGGGTCTCTTGAAAAAGAATCACCTCTGCTAAATTTGAAAGCTAATCTCACCCCTCCTCATAAATCCCTTCGATATTTAGATTTAAAATGGAAATCCCGTTGCTCTTCGGCCGTGAAGGTTGTTTAAACTAGGTTCGGCAACCCAAGCGAGTATTATTGCAGGACCCCAATGTAGGGGGCTATCATCTTCCCTATATTTAAGTTTCACTTTCAAATTGCCCTTGAAAAAACTTGCCCTGTGGACAAGAGCTTCTTCAAATCTACTCTGAAAAATATTTTATATCAATTGAAACCAATATCGCGATTTCGTTTTTACTGGAGATATCCTCAATTGTCAATTTGATTGGCTTACCAAAGTATACAGGGTGAGTCTTTGACCACTGCATTAATTTTAACCAAAGATTCCTCTCATCAAATGAAACACTTTTTTCATTTAACATTTTTCCAAATTCAGCTCAGGTAAAAGGATTCAGGCTGTTGAAATTTAAAAAAAAAAAACAGTTTTTATTTTGTAGCTTTGACATCTTTTTTTCGAATAAAATGAATGTTGGCGTAAAGTTTCCTATAACTATGATACATATTTTCCAAATATTAGTTATTTTCTACTTCTACTGGTTTTCTAGTTATGGACTCGTGTATTCATAAAACTAAACGAAATTAGCATAAAGAAAGCATATAAAGTTTTTCTTGAGTCATTTCAAGAATATTCCATCGTTTTAGAACATTATATTATTCTTCATCATTTCTCCTTAAACGCACCGTTTTCGAGATTTTCTGCATTGAATGTTTTAAAATGGAAAACTCCAGAAATTTCACTACTTTTATGGATCCGTCCCCGAGCGTTGGAATCCCGAATCAAGCTGTAAACCACGTTACCATGCCTTATTCTCGTCCGCCAACAATGTCATAGATAATTTATATGCGGGAGTGTATTAGCACATTGTGAAATCTTTAAACGCTTGTATTTTTTCCTGAGCCGAATATGGAAAAATGGTAAATGAAAAAAGTGTTTCATTTGATGAGAGGAATCTTTGGTTAAAATTAATGCAGTGGTCAAAGACTCACCCTGTATATTTCCATCATAATATAGATTATCGAAGGGCTGATATTATCACTCAAAAATTATAATATCCTATAATCTTCATGATTATACGATAGCTGAGGTTATTTCATTGGTCATTTTGCATTCAATCATACTTTGTTTTCTAGAACGGGAGGTACATATTTTGTAGCGAATTTGGAATAAAACGAGAAATAAATATGATATGTCTCGGTAGATAAGATGACATGTATGAACACAGATCATTTATATATTTATATTCATAGATACAAATATGGACGTTAATTTTCGATTACAGCATTCTGTTGAATCATAGAATTACGATCCCCGAAAGTATCAGCTTGTTAGACTAGAAAATTATATCAATGGATTCTTATGATGAAGCTGCATCTTTAAAAAATAGGATTTGGAATTTGTAATGAAAAAAAAATTGTTTTTCTTTTCTCTGAAAATTTCAACTGTCTAGCTCATTCCGTTCGAGAGTTATCGTGTTAACGGAATGCCGGCCGGACAGAATCGATGTTGACCAAGAATTCTTGATCGTTGAGTCGAACCAAATCGTTTAAGACCATTTGCAGCCAAAAATTCTAAAATCACGGACATTTGAGCTAATTGCACTCTGTTTCGAGGAACAAGTGCGCCAAAATCGAATGAAAAACTGAACTAGAACATTTACGTTATCTTTTTTCCACAAAAGTAAAAATCAGATTGCCCGATGAAAGTTTTCTTGTTCGGCCTACTCACGTACTAATTTACATATTAATTTAATTTACGTGGCACTCTTGAAATTTATAATTCTGAAACATGTAGCAGGAAACCACATTTCTCCTCTGATTTATTAAATCCGCTCTGTTCACACTTTACTGAACATTATTTCCGTAATAGTTTTGACAGTAATTAATATAATAAAAAATCAGACTTGTGTATCTGCGTTATCCTGAATCTTTATAAAATTTGTTTTCGTCATTCACATAAAAACTTTGTTATGCGGATAATATTAATTGTTCATTCAGGGTTATCTAAATGAACAATGAATAATTTGCATATATTTTTTAATATAGCGTCGCGTCATACCAAAAAAGCTTAATAATGAGGATAACGTAAAAATTTAACTCCTATTTTATATGCGCCTTACCAGTTCTATTATTGTAGAGAAATAATGAACCCAAGAACTTCCAGCTTTTATTATTTCGGAGCAATAAAGGAAACAAGGAACATTAGGTTGTTCGGGGCTAGATGGAGAACAATTTCCTACAGACTCATTTCATGAAAGCGAAGATATGAAAAGGCATTCCCGAAAAACTATTGTTCCGAATTTGTATATCAGATAATCCCCCAAGGGACTACGCGGGCTTATTCGGGACGATCGCTTTCGTACTTCGAGATATAGACCACATTAGTTAGGTTAGAATCATTCTCTTGGCGGGAGATCCATATTCAAATTTTTTAACAAGGAATTTCAACTTTGAGGTGAAACGACCCTATTTAAAAGAGAATGTTAGTACAGAGACATCAAGTATTGGGTACCTTCATCTTTAGTGCATGTTTTCATGTTATTTCCACATTAAAATCTACTTCAATTTATTCTTAAATCAAAATTGAAACCAGTGTAGTTCGAAAGATTACCGTATGTCGTAGATGACTTCTGTTGTGCGTCATTAGAAGGCCGATTTAGGGTTATGTTATTATTTTTGACAGATTTCGAGTGAGCTAAAGACATACGTCAATCGAATTTGGTGAACACTTTTATATTTATTAATTATTTTGGAAATATACAATTTTGTTATGAAAACTTGATTCTAGATGGTTGAGAAAGGTTCACAGAATCTATTTCAACCGAAATAAACCTTAAGAATTAGCCAAAAACAGGCGAGAAATTCGCGTAAATTTTAGGTCCATAAGAAATGCATGGGGAATTCAGTGCTCGGATCCACGGATGGATCGTAATTCAAATTTCCCGCCTAACCTAACTAATGTGGTCTATTGGAAAAAAACGCGCAGTAACAGTTTTACTGTTATCAATTATTGTTTTTGGCGCTCTTGTTCAACAGAGTGCTTATCAATTTGCCCAAATGTCTGTAATTTTCGAATTTTTCGATGAAAATGGTCTTAAACGATTTGGTTTGAATGCGTGGTCAATATCGATTCTGTCCGGCCCTGCGTTAACACGATAACTCTCGAACAGAATGAGCTAGAAGGTTGAAATTTTCAGAGTAGGCTAAGTTCGTTATTGGGCAAAATCGGCCTAATGGTTGCGGAGTAACGAAAACAAAGTTTTTTTTTCACATTACAAATTTAAAATTAATGATTTAAGATGCAATTTCACCATAAGAATTCATTTGTCATTTTCAACTCTAACAAGCTAATATTTTCGAAGATTTTCAATAATAAATCATACTTCTATGTCTCAATGAAAAAATGGGTTCAAGCCCTGTGGACAGGAGCTTTCTGGCGCTCTAGTTCAAACAGACAAATTATATCTCCGAAAGTATTGGTTTCTCAGAGTTGGGAATTATATCAATGTATTCATATAATAGAACTGCATCCTAAAGGAAATTCAATTCAAATAATAGTTTATTTATCAAGATTAAATGAGCAATCATGAGAATGAGAAAAGCACCATGGAAGAAATCAAATTAAATCTGGCTTATTTTGCCCAATAACGAACTTAACCGAGATATTCATCTCCCTAAACTACTCTGAAAATTTCAACTACCTACCTCATTCCGTTCGAGAGTTATATCTATGTCTATGGATGAAAAGCAGTCTCACTACTCTCAGATCTCTTACTTCATGTTCAGTTCCGAAATGTAAGAATTTTCTGAGAAAAACTAATTTGGGAGCAAACAACTGAGATTTTTCTCACTTCGCTCACAATTCTTCGACTGATTAGATAATGTCTCAGGAACATCATTTGACATTATGACAATTCATATTCATACATAGAATAATATCATTCTGTGACAACGTTGAAATACGATTTATTATTGAAATTTTGAAAAATCATATCTCCGAAAGTATTAGCTTGTTAGAGTTGAAAATAATATGAATGGATTCTTATGATAAAACTGCTTATTAAAAAAAATTTGATTTGGAATTTGTTTCGTAAAAAAAAATTTTTTTTTTGTTACTCCGAAACCATCTGTCCGATTTTGCCCAATAACGAACTTAGCCGAGATATTCATCCCCCAAACCTACTCTGAAAATTTCAACTCTCTAGCTCATTCCGTTCGAGAGTTATCGTGCTTACGGCCGGCCGGACCGGCCGGACAGAATGAATTCCGACCACAGATTCTTGATCAGTGAGTCGAACCAAATCGTTTAAGACCATTTTCATCGAAATATTCCAAAATTACAGACATTTGGGCAAATTGATAAGCACTCAGTTCCGAGGAACTAGAGCGCCAAAAATTATATACGATTTACACTTATTTATTCAATATTGTGACGCGTTTCGTCGACACAGCGATTTCATCAGACTACATCATACTACTACAGTATGATGTAGTCTGATGAAGTCGCTGTGTCGACGAAACGCGTCACAATATTGAATAAATAAGTGTAAATCGTATATAATTTTTCATTGAGTTAATATGGATTTGCATTAAGTAAAAGCCACAAGCATTAAATTTTTCATACTTCTATGTTTCCACAGAACGCTGTACTTAATTATTCTATCTATGAATTATTATATGATCTGTGTTCTTACATGTCATATTATTTTCCTATGAGAGATAAATGTCAAAATAATTTCTGGTTCGTTATTCTTGATATAAATAAAATACACCTCTTGTTCTAGAAAACAAAGTATGATTGAATGCAAAATGACCAATGAAATAACCTCAGCTATCGTAGAATTTTGAGGGTGATATGATGTTATACTTTTAAGATGATAATATAATGCCCGTGGATAATCCACATGATGATGGAAATATATACTTTGGTAAATTACATAATCAAATTGGGTGCAGAATATCTCCAGTAAAAACAAAACTGCAATATTGTCTAAGTTTTGATTGATATAATAGAATTTTCAGAGTAGATGGGAGGAACGAATATCTCGGATAAGTTCGTTATTGGGGAGAATCGGTCTGTTTGAATTCAATTTCTTTCATGATTAAGTTCTATCGTAAGAATTCATTTATATCATTCCCAGAGACCAATAATTTCGGAGATATGATTTGTTAAAGTTTGAACAACAGCGCCAAATCTCCTGTCCACAGGGCTTTTCCACTTTTTTTACTGAACAAATTATCAATCCGGCAAACAAACAGTCCCCTGCCCTGTCCCATTTTCAGAATTAACACTGCGATTTTAATTTGGGTTATTTATTTATGATATATAAATTTATGCGTAATATTTCAACAGTTCATTAATTAACTAACTTACTTTATTGCGAAATAAATAATACATTAAGATCAATTAATTCCATTTCAATCATCGTATCCAACTTTGTCCGTGATTTTTAAGCAGTCTCCTGAAATATGTTCAATATCAAAAATAAAATTATCCACTGTTTCTTTTCATGTTATTTAACGTAGATAGGAGTACACTTATTAAGAATTAGTGGTTCTAGTAGTACTGAGCGACTATTTTACTATGTGTCAGTTGATCGTTTGTTTATCGGTAGAATGTTAATGTAATTGTGTAAGGATTGATATAAATATTTATTGTACTTTATTATTTATTATACTTTTATTTTATTTATTTAATACTAGCTGACCCAGCGAACTCTGTTCCGCCTTAGATGATGATTTTTATTTGTGTAAAACATTAAAGTAATTTGAATGCTTATTTATTGCCTCTAAGGCGGAACAGAGTTCGCTGTACAGTAATGATTGAAGTTCGCTGTACAGTTTTGATTTATTTTCAATGATGTATCCCTCTAAAGTTTTTTTTTAACACAAATGAATGAAATTGTACGATTGTGGCATGGAAAACAGCAAGTTGCAATTGACGTTAAAAGAAGAACACCCTGTATGGAGATTTAGGACGAATACATTATGAGAATCCATCCAAGGTACCTATTTAGTTAATGCTTTGTTTGTGACACAAATCACGTACAATTGTGCCATGAGAAAAAGGACACCCTGTATAGTAATGCTTTATTTTCAATGGTGTATGCCTCGAAAGTTTATTTTTAAACACACATGACTAAAATTGTACGATTATGGCAGGAAAAACAGCAAGTTTTAATTGACGTTAAAAGAAAAACACCCTGTATTACACAAAAAATCCATATGTCCGTCTCCTGGTTCTAAGCTACCTCCCCACCAATTTTGAGCCAAATCGGTATAGCCGTTCTTGAGTTATAAGTGGTGTAACTAACACGACTTTCTTTTATAAATATAGATATTATATATTATACTTATTGATCCTTCAAAGAGGATATACTAGATGTAATTTACAAAGAATTGAGTCGAATGAACCATGGTCCGAAAATCTACGAACATATTGCGATTTTTCAACCTTTTGGAAATTTTCTGCTTTATTATCGAAAATAATTGTTTTTGTAAAAACCACTCGAGTCTCAATATTCAATGAATATTTTTTTTTTTAGCTGAATAGATGGTTATCATTTCATGCGATAAAGTATTTACTAAAAAAGTAGATAACCTTAGATATAAGGGGCATAAATGGCATCAACTGTTTTCCTCATAAAATCTTGATGAAACAATTGAGAATTACTCGCGAAAAGTATTATGAACTTTTTGTACAAATTCAGGAAACAACTTACTCGTTTCATTAGCTTTTCAAAAAGGTACATATGTCATTAATTCCTTTACGAAATCGAAAAATATGGCCGGAAAACCGCTCCAATGAGGCATATTTTATGTCAGGGGCACATCCCATAACACAATGAAATATCGCATTTTTTCTTTTTGAAACTAATTATCCTCAAATTGAAATTCTTTAGAGTTACTCTCAGTTAATTGAGGATTATTTCAAATTTCATTCATTTTATTCGTACTAGACCTACTCGTAACAAGCTACTAATAATCACATTAGTCACAAGCAAAGGAGAAGATAGGGGGATAATCAAGTATCGAAAAATCTGTTACTTTCTCGGATTTCCGGCTATATTTTTTGATCTCGTGCGAAAATTTATTACATTATGTACCTTTTTGGAAAGTTCATCAACCAAGGAAGTTTTTTCGCTTACTTGTACGAAAGGGTAATTATAATTTTATCGAGAAATACGCATTTGATTCATGAAAATTTAATGAGAAAAACAATGAGAAAAACTCTTCAGACTCTTTATTTTTCAGGTTATTCGACTTAGGTGAATGATTTTTTTCTGGAAATGATCCTCATCTCATCAGCTTTCAAAAAAACTTCACTATTCAGTGTTGAGCAGTTTCCACATACTGAATTATTTTCGATGGTAAGTCGAAAAACTTTCAAAAAGTCGAAATATCAATATATCTCATAGGCTGGGTCAAAAAAATCGATTATTTTTTTTTACAAGTGACACGGAAAAATGGGTTGCTAGGCAGACACCTTAAAAAAATTCTCACCAAGTATAAGCTCTTAATTTCAATAGGAAGATCCTCCGCATCGCAGTTTTGTATTTTTTCTCAGTCCAATAGAAAAAAATTCATACCTCATCATTTATCGATTGGACAGAAAAATGTTCCAAGAGAATTTTTTAGGAAATTTAATGCTCTACAAAAAAGGTATCTTATATTTTTTCCGTGAACCTCACCATCTGAAAGATATTAAGGATTTAATTTTGATTATTTTAAGACATTTCATTTTTGTTTATGAATTTTATAACTCGACAATAAATGACTTTTACAAAATGCGCAATATAAATTTTTGTTGGAAATTAACTGCTCTATAAAAATGGTTTCATATGTTTTGGCAATGAAATTAACCGTTTAAAAGGTATTCATTATCAAACTTTCATTGGGTTTCACAAAGCTCTGACAGCGCTTAATTAACAAATTAGTGCGATTCTATGTCGATTCCCACTTCATTTTTGACGCAACCATCGAATTAAATCCACAATTAAGCTAATCGCAGCTTCGTGAAACACACCATAAAAATATTGTAGAAATAAATGTATACAAACCAACGACAACATAGCGATAAAGGAAAAAGTAGGTGGCGCTAGTTCACAATTCAAACAGATGAAATAAAATACAAAACAAAAATTCTCTAGAGGAGAAATTTTCCCTAGGATCGTGATTTCTAATGATTAAAAATAAAATGTTTAGAATAATTGAAGAAAAATTCTGAAAATAAAAATCAAATAATACTTATATCAATGACAAGAAATGAAAATCATATGAAATTTATAAATCAAATTGAAATTTTTCGAATATCTAATCAAAAACTTTAAAAATCCGTACACATGAAAGTTTGATGATGAATATCTTTTGAACGGTCAATTGCATAAGAAACCATTTTTATAGAGCAGTTAATTTCGAACAAAAATTTGTATTGCGCATTTGGTAAACAAAAATGAAATATGTCTTAAAATAATCAAAATTAAATCCTTATTATCTTTCAATTGTTGAGGTTTACGGAAAAAATATAGGATACCTTTTTTATAGAGCATTAAATTTCCTAAAAAAATCTCTTGGAACATTTTTCTGTTCAATCGATAAATGATGAGGTATGAATTTTTTTTCTTTTCGACTGAGAAAAAATACAAAACTGCGATGCGGAGGATCTTCCTATTAAAATTAAGAGCTTATGCTTGGTGAGTCTAGAAACCCATTTTTCCGTGTCACTTGTAAAAAAAAATAATCGATTTTTTTGACCCACCCTAATATCTCAGTAACCGTAGACTTTTGGACCATGGTTCACTGGACTCAAATCGTTGCAAATAATGTCTAGTATAACCAGCTAAAGGATCACGACGAATTATCAAACGCTCTGTATATTTTTTTTTAAGAATTTTTCTACGGATTCTTAACCAGTAATAGAATCGATTTAGACCATGATCGGCTCAAAATTAAGAAATTCCAGGCATTTTGATAAAATTCTAGCGCATTGGTAAGAGCGTACAAAAAATTCACCATTTATGCACTAATTCAAATACACGTCATTATGAAATCCTGAAACTCGTTTTCGTTGCCCTGTCGTAATGTTGTCATCCGAAAATAAGAAATTTAGTGTCAGTGTTCCTTCAAACGGAATATCTTGAAGGCTGCACTTGAGCGGCCTCAATCAGAATACACCAAAGTCGTAATAACAAAAATATTGCTTGCCAGAATCGAAGGAGCCGCTTCCGTTTCCCCTCCTGCCTACATCCATGCAGACTCGAACTGATCCTTTCTTCATTTCTCCTTGCAGGTCGGCTTTGCAATATCTCTCCTCCAGTGCTCTCTCTCTCTTTCAATACTGAGGCTATTCATAATTCTATCGCCGGCTTTTGCAGTAAACTGGTTGACAAAGATCACGGACATCGTCCGAGGTGGGTATGCGGAAAATGAACCGGTTGTAGCTGCTGGTGTATCGGTATCTTTAATTGATTAAATGCGGCGTAACCGACCTTGATCGGTATGGAAGTAAGTGTCGCTCAAAACAGTGTTGGAGCGAGTTCACGATTTCGAAGGTGAAATATCGTGAGAATTGTGTTGAAGGAAGTTGATTTGGTGATATGAATAAAGTTGAGCATTTGGTTTATTCTTAATTACTTGGAACAAATATATGAATAAAATTCGTTTTAGTGGGTAATAAAATTCGGTAGGTATCTACAAATTACAGCACTCGCGGGGAAATCTTCTGCATAAGTTTGGGGTTTCACGTAGCAGACTCCGGTTCGGCCGCGGTAGTGCTATGGCTGAGTAAATCGTTTGTTTGCATTAAGAAATATATCGCAAACGCAGAAGAAGTAGGGCTTCACACGAGACGAGAGTATAAAAAATCTCGTCTCGGTCTCGCCAATTCCCAAAAAATTAAGTCTCGTTTATGTCTCGGTCTCGTCTCGTTATCAGTTGTCTCGTCTCTTATAATAAATATTATAATATATAAACGAAATGGTAGATAACAATAAATAATCCTGTAAAGCTATATTTATTACGATCTTATACAAAAATATGTGTACATGTACATAATTTTTATGATTTTAAACATTGTTAATTTCATCTTGTAAATTACTCGATGACCAAGAATTCTTTCAATGATATATGTGCTTTTGCCATGATCATACCTGCTGTGGAAAATAATTTTTCAACAGGTACGGATGTAGCCATTAATAAATCATCGGCCATCTTGGAAAGTGTAGGAAGAACTTTTTCATCACTCTCCACCACTCTTAATTATTTTGATTCATATTTGCTCTTTCTAACAACAAATATTCTTCAAATTCAGCTTTCCAATATGTCGAAGGTTTAGTTGATTTTTTAAAGAGGCTATCGAATTCGATACATCTTTTAATAGAATTGGAAAAATTGGTATAGTTTTCAATGAATACCTTCCCAGTGGATAAATCATTGAGGGTGTTCTTGGCGCTTCATTTCTTTACCTGTTTTATTATACGTACTTCCACAGATGTATACAATAATTGTTCACATCTTCACTACGAGAAGCACAAGACAATAAATTTCTCCAGATGTTCAAATAGAGACGAAATTTTAAAAGCATTGGTATTTAGGGGCAATAAAAGTTGTCCGTATTGAATTCATAATGGCATCAGTTTTTAGGGTTGGGAATTTTATTCTTTCTTGAAAAAGAATCTCAATTATTGCAAGGTCATAACAAACATATCAATTAATAATCTTCTAAAAAATCGTGTATTTCTATAACGATCGATGCTTAATATAGACAAAATATATTGGTAATTATAGTGGAAACTTCATATTCAGTTGTTTTCTGTGGGTGTTGAAAAAGGTCGAGACATATGTAAGAAAAGTTTTCTGTTTGTATCTGTACTTAATAAGACGATCTTCCAGGTTGAAAATTTCGAGCCAAAGAAACCCTTTCAATAGTATACACATTTATTACACAGTAGTTTATGGACACATACGAGTATACACAACCGGGGGTAAAAAATCGATCTAGAAAATAAATACATTCAAACCTAAAATATAAAAATCTGCAAGGATAAATATTTATTATAAGAAATACCTTACTAATAACAGAATTATTTCAGTCACAAGAGTTTATATTTAGTAGAACATATTGTTCTCTATGTAGATCTTTCCTAATTTTTCGAATTAAAACTTCATAAAAAAATTTAACGAGACCAAAAACGAGAGTCTCGTGTTGCGCTGTATGTGGTCTCGGTATCGCCCATAATATTTTTCAAAACATCTCGTCTCGTCTCGCTTTTCCGAGACGAGAAGAGAAAAATCTCGCTCTCGCGTGAAGCCCTAACCAGTCGGTCTATTATGGCACGACTAAATCTATACTTCACCCACAAGCTCAAGTCTTTTGATAAGGGAGATGAGTCTGGTAGGTGAGAGAACTTGTTCAATTCTCTCAGTCACTTTGTGAACTCCTAGTTCCTCAAATCTGATTCTGTCCCCAGCGTGGCAGTCACATATGATGTGCTCGATATATTCGTTCGCAACCAGCCATAGGCTGCACTCAGAGTTCTCAACCAATCCGAACTTACTTAGGTTTTTTCTGACGCCACAGTGACACAGCTGTTTAAATTCTCAGATGTAATCTGGAGAATTTGGCTCTTTCAGCTGATGGGCTAATAATTGTTCAGTGAGCATTTGAGACCAGATATGCCGCACCAGAGTTCCTCGACCATTTGGTCCAACCATCTGTTGTCCTCCCACCCTGCTGACTCGAGAGGGATGCCACAGGCTAATACTAGTTATCTCGTATCATTTTCTCAGCAAATTTATCATAGTAAAGTATTTTTTTTACACCATTAAAGTAGATATTGCAACGAACAGAAAGCCCAACCAGTTTAAAAAAAATGCAGATTTTTTGAAATGAGAATTATCGATCGAAAATTAGGGTGCTTCTCAATATTAGGTTAAAATAAGGTGAAAAAATTTATATTTCAAATCAAAGAAATTCGTGTATTTGGGACATAAAAAGGAAACCTTTCACTAAATTTCGTGAAAAAAAAAGTCTTTTCTTCAAACATAAAAATAAAAAACCAAAAACTTGATTTATTTGAATTTTTCACATACATTTTGAGGTTATGTGAAAAAAGTATACATACAAAAGTTGTAGAAATTTTTATTACCTTCAACTTTGCCATTTAACTCTTTCCATAGGACTGCCGGAAAAAGAGATAAACCGTTTTTTACCCTTAAAAACTCTTCCCCTTCCCGACCTCAGATCGCCCGTAAATTAATTTTCCTTTAATTTTTGTTATATTCTCTTCCTTTTACATCCTACTATTATTTTTTTCATCTTTGACCATTCTGAAAGACCCTGGTCTGTTTTAACACCCGCTACACATCTTCATTTCAATTTTATTTTCATTTATATCCTGAATATTGCTTCTCTAAATTATCGGTGCCTAATATTTTAAGCCAACGTAATTTTTCCAATGTTATTTTTCGCCCAACTATAAGTATTAAAAATTCATACTTGAAATTCGGCTAAGTTTTCAACTGTCTGTACTGAAAAACGAAATGTACTACGGAGTCTGGGAAGTAACTTCGAAAGTTGGTGCATTAAATAAGGAATTTAAAATGGTATAACACTTGCTAGTAATTTAGCTTGGATGTTTTTTGTTGTTGTTAAGAAACCCAGGTTTAAAGAATTTATTCTTGCGTATTTAAAATGATTCTAGCGTACTTACGGCTTTCCTAGAGGCCGTCACTTCGAGGTTTTAGTTTGAATGAGACGGAGGTACTAATCAACGAAGTGCGAGCGAGAATTTGAACACGATCGATTTATATTGTTGGGAGATCCAAGCAGCCTTGGGTGACTACAGTAGCTGGATTTGTGGTCGTTGGCACGATAACATTCTAACGGAAGGATATAGCGACTATTTTCAGGGTTAATGGACATAATCGGCAAAACGGTTTCCGAGTAGGTACTAATTTTGTATTTCCAAAAAATACTGATCTGATCGAATTGAAACTTGGTAACTAATTGTAGAATACCGACGCAAAGACGTATGTGAAATTTCGTGAGGATCGTATCACTAGAAACTTAAAATTTTTTTTTTTAAATATCTTCCATCTCACGATAATTTGAGAACGCAAAAAGATAGCGATTTGCAATTTTCAGGATAGGTTGTGCATCTGAATGCGACATTTGAGTTTATAGGCATAATCGGCCAAACGGTTTTGGAGTTGTACCCATCTTAAATGTTGTTGTTATTTCCTCTATAACACATAATGTACAAATCTGATCCAATTAAAACTTGGTAAAAATTTTATTGCTTGTACTTGTACTTCTTCAGCTCGATCGACTTCGTATGAGGCGTGAATAGACAATGGAACATGCGCGCAAAAACACCTGGCTGTGCTCTTCAAGAATTTCAGAATACTGCATGTTTATTTTCGTAGAACAATCATGACTCCCCAATTACGACTAAGTAATCTCGTTCAAACTTCTATGTTTGTACACCCTCATCGTTTTCAATATCTCAAGTATCCCCATCTACCGAGTTCTGTGAATTCAAACAAACACCCGAGTTGTTGAAAACACAGTTGTTTCATTTCACACGTCCCGTATGTTGACTCTTCTGAAGACGATTCAAAAACATACCGAGTTGAAATTAAATTCTCAAGAAATTGGGAATGCGGCGAACATTTTGCAGTTATGATCCACAGTGGCGTCTCGTGGACCCGAGAGAGTAGCACAACAACAAAAAGTTTTATATTTCCCGACATCCTTATTGAGTTGAATGTGCTTTAGCGGGCATTATCTACTGAGATAACTTCGATACTAGTGAGCACAGAACACTAACATAAATAATAACATAATAAGAAACGGAAACTCCTAACTAATCGTAGGATACCATATGCCTTAATATAAAGGGTTTTCCAATAAGAGGTGTTATTTTGATATTCAAAGAAAAATGCCATTTTTCAATATAAATGATCGGATGTTTATTTCATTATAAGGAAGAAGCTATGCCGTTAATAGTGGAAAATAACATCAGGCAAATGACCACCACGACCACGCTTACAGGACCATATCCTTTTAATGAAATTTTCCATAACCAAATCGCAAAGTGGCTGCCCTATGCCCTCGATAGCCTCACGAATTCCATCTTTGTGGTCTTGAATCGACGCTGGGCTATTGGCGTAGACCTTCTCTTTCACGTGGCCTCAAAGGAAGAAGTCTCGAAGACCTCTTCGAGAGATAACACGGTCCGGAAACTTTTCCCGCAAAAGATCACTGGTTTCGTTGCTTGTGTGGCACGTAGCGCCGTCTTGTTGAAAGTTAACGTTGTCCAGATCAATACCATCCAATTCTGGCCATAACAAATCATTAATCATCTGTCGATAGCGCAATCCATTCACCGTAACTGTTGCTCCAGCCTCATTTTCGAAAAAGTAAGGTCCAATGCCTCCGCCGGACTATAAACCGCACCAAACAGTCACACGTTGAGAATAGAGAGGCTTTTCAACAATAACTGTTGGGTTTTCCGAGCCCCAGATGCGACAATTTTGCTTGTTGACGAAGCCACCGAGGATTATGTTCCATATATATGAGATAAATCCTTAGAATGTTTTTGCAGGATCAAAGCAGTATGAAAATAAATGTTTTGATGAAATGGATAACAGATAATGTAAAAGGTTTATTCACTATTGGGGTAAATAGAGGAAAATTCATAGAATAATAGTCATGGTAAGCCTATTAATCTATTTCCCAGAAGATTAATAACCTGCAATTCAAGTTGTTCGATAAGTGATTGCCAATGTATATGGCTTCATCCGCTATTAATCTAGTAAGACTATCTGTGATTCTAGTTCAGGACCGGATTCATTATAGCAGTTAAATTTCTTGAATTTTATCAGGTTCAATAACATTCAATGAAGAATATCTCGAAAACTGTGCATTTTAAGAGAAATAATGAAGAATAATTTAATTCTTTTAAATGATTGAAGATTCTAATAATGACTCAAGATAAACTTAAATCTGCTTCATTTGCGCTTATTCTATCTAGGAAATGATTGAAACTATGAAAAAAACAGTTAATTGGATATTATGTGTTATAGTTATAGAAAACTTCGCACTAAAATTAATTTCATTTTTAGTAACCATGTCGAAGCTATAAACGGAAAACTGATATTTTCTTTAAATTCCAGGTATCT
This sequence comes from Halyzia sedecimguttata, assembly GCA_937662695.2. Lineage (NCBI taxonomy): Eukaryota > Metazoa > Arthropoda > Insecta > Coleoptera > Coccinellidae > Halyzia > Halyzia sedecimguttata. Next base: position 10,128,721 of record OW569411.2, on the reverse strand, counting down.
ATGGTTGAAATTAAAGTACAAATTAAAGACTAACCCCTTATATATTTGTCAACTGGCGCTTGCACATAAACCCGGTATGAGGGTCAATATTTTCACTGAATTCATATTCAAATGTCCTAGAAATATTCGATTACTATTAATTATTCGAGAAACTTGGGGCGATCATTAAATGCTCATTTCGACTGTGAATAAGGGATTTTTCCAGCACTCCATTAATCATCAGCAAGGTTTAACGAGCCCGAATTTCTGGCATCTATCGATTACTCATTCAAGCACCTACGACCCATTTGTTCGGCCGGATTTCCAGGACGTTCAAGTGATCCCGTATTCGCTGAAGGACTCGGGGGATTACTTCATCATGGTCAACACGTTTTGATATACAGGATGAAATACTAATTTCTCGCTCATACAGCTACTAAGCTCTGACGTTAATAGTGTCCCATTTGCCCGATTGTTGTTCGCATAACAAGGTGGTTTGATAAAGGGTTTTCCAATAAGAGGTGTTATTATGAATTACCCGCTATTTTGGTAGATGTAATTTTTGAAGCTGTCATTTTTTGACATTTGACAAGTAGAAACTACGCCATTAATAAAAATGGAACGATACACGCTTCAAGAACGCATTGAAATTATTAAAATTCACTATAAAAATGGTGAAAATTTGGCAGAGACGGTTCGTGAAACTCGAACATTTTTGGGTCGTCGTGAAGCACCTTGTCGGATCGCAATAAAGAAATTGGTGGAAAAATTTGAGCTGATGTGACAAGTTAGTTATGTAAAGAATAAAACCCGTGCACGTCGCTCAAGAACAGCCGAGAATATTGCTGCTGTAGCCGAAAGTGTTGAAGAAAACCCAGGTTTGTCCATTCCTCGTCGTTCTTTGGTTTTAGGCATTCCAAAAACGTCATTACACCGTATTTTGCATAAATATTTGAGTCTTAAAGCTTATAAAGTTCAGTTAACACAAGAACTCAAGCCGGCTGATCATCAACAACGTCGTGTCTTTGCTGATTGGGTCGTTGAAATGCATGAAAATGATCCGGAATTCCGTCGAAAAATCATCTTGAGTGATGAGGCCCATTTCCAACTCGGTGGCTTCGTCATCAAGCAAAATTGTCGTATCTGGGGCTCGGAAAACCCAAGAGTTCTTGTTGAATTTACTTTTGAAAGATTTTGTAGAAAATACGAATTATAATGTTATTGCCCACCGAATGGAACATAAACAGAAACATTTGTAGATAGCAGAAACTCACCACTATATTAAGAACCAAAACAAAACAAACTCTAAGATGATTATCACAATTTTCATTAGCCTTCCTTATTAGTCTTATATAATAGTTATGTTTGGGAATATATTTTTATTTTGAGATTTTCATTCAAGTTTATAATTTTTTTGCCAATAGTTAACCCTACACCTTCTCGTGGTTCTTCCTGAACAATGAATCGAATAACAACTACCTAGGTTTCTATTTCAACTTGACCTCAATAATATTGTGCAGAATGAAATGTAGTTATTCAATTTATTGAAAAAGTAGAGTCTCATATTGTTTATTCATCCAGGGATTCTAAGCAAGAAAACCTATTCAATGAGTTCACTAGAGTTTTAAATCGGAAATATACGATATCCAGCGCTACCGCATTCAAGAAGTATGCCTCTAAGAGACTATAAATTGCGGCGTTGTCAGACTGTGTTCCAGGCTATCTCTATAGTGGGCTGTGATCATGGCCAACTGGAAGAGTTTAGAAAAGTGAATGGAGTATATGTACATTTACCGATGAATCACCCTGTAAATACTTTCTGTATACAGTCGAAACATCCAACGATGTGGCAAGTGAGAGTCGGAAACATTTTAGTCGCCGACCACGAAGCGATAGACATTATTTTTAAGTGACTCGCGTTATCCACATAATGAGATCGGTTCGTCCCCCACGTCGCCTGTCATCAATCTTCATAGCGCGCGTACGGCAGGAAGAGCGACCGCGTAAAAACCCTCTATCGCACTTTCAATTTGCAGTGATAAATATAAGGGTCTTCAAGGTAGACACATCTTTCGCATTACCGCCGTTCAGTGGTTATCCAGAGTGCATAATTTCTTTGTCGCCTATCCATGGCACGGCGACTTCCCTTTGTGTCACGTGTCATCCCCGAGAACCGCTATGAGATGAACCGAATTTGTTGATGCGCTCTTCGGCTCCCCCAAACACTTCAGTGATTGATTTGTAACAGCGCTCAAGTACAAACATGATCGATTCGTGGAGTGGAATATGAACATGGAATTGTTGGAGGAAAGTCGACGTCCTTCGGGACATTTTTCTGAGGCTGTCAGAGCCAGGTCCTGACTACGAAGAATCCATTCATTCTGGGAAACACTGTATATTAATGCTAGCATAACATATTAGTCTTTCGTTTCGACCTTGTCATTGTGCGATTTGCTGTTGTCCAAAGCATCAAAAACTGAACTCCCATTTCCGGGTATCCTAAGCTGATCAAATCTAGTGTCATGTCCGGACGATATCTAGTGCTTGAAATTGGCTGATTTGGTAGAAGAGCCTGTGGTTGTAGATCACATGCATATAAGTAACTTATTTAAGGGTTTTTCTGCATTTTCTAGAAGCATAATATCTCAGAAATATTCTCTGAAAATTTGACGTCAATCCGACAAATACTTTTCGAGTTATTCGATAATTAGCGAAGAGCTGTCGGGCGCTCTCGGCGAGAGCAGGTAGCTAACAGCTGGTAGCTAGCAGCTAGCGTGCTAACGACAACACTCCAGAAGGTAAAATACTACGCAGACAACATCAAATAGATATTTTGGAAGCTGTCACAACGGCTGAAGACCTATTATATGGCCCAGTTCTGTAGATGACTGTAAGTAAATAAATAATACAAAATTGAGTGTTAAACTTAAAATGCGTTTTTCTAAAACTATTTTCTTCGAACTGGTGACCACTGTAGCTCGAAAACCGCTCGGTAGATTTTAATGAAATTTATACAGTTTTTTGAAAACATGAAAAACTAGTGAGTGATCGAAGGATTTTCTTTTTTCGCGTATGTTCTGGGAAACATCGCGTTATCATTTTGCCCAAATGTCTGTAACTTTCGAATTTTTTTACGAAAATGGTCTCAAACGATTTGGTTTGACTCCATAATGAAGAATTCGAGGTCAAATTTGATTATGTCCGGCCGTTGCCACGACTTGAGAACGGAAAGAGCTAGCGACTTGAAATTTTCAGGGTATGTGGCGCATCTCAATTCTCAATACGACGGACAAGTTCGTTAATGGGCATAATCGGCCCAATGGTTTCCGAGAAATAATTTTATTTTCAACCAATATAGATCCGATCGAATTGAAACTTGTTGAATAGTTGTAGAATATAAATCTAAGCACGTTTGTGAAAATCGTATCGCTAGAAAATTATAAAAAAATTATAAAAAAATTTTTGTTGTCACGATAACCTGAGAACGGAAAGAGATAGCGGCTTGAAGATTTCAGGTTAGGTTGTGCATCTGAATGCGACATTTGAGTTTGTTTATGAGCATAATCGGCCAAACGGTTTTAGAGTTATAGCCATCTAAAATTTGGTTGTTTTTTGTTCCTCATTAACTCGAAAAATACTAAACCGATTGAATTCAAACATGGTTATTAGTTGCCAACGCGAAAATTCTTGCAAAATTTCGTGAGGATATTATTTGTAGAAAATTTTTTAAAAATCATTGAAAATTGAAAAAAAAAATTCTATAATCAGTAACTATTCGTCTGAAATTTGGACAAACTGAGCCCGTGAGGAAAGAAGATTTCCGTTCTTAGCCGATATTCTACCGTTCTAACCAACTCAGCTAGCGGGAAAATGCTGAATTCGACCATTCATATTTTGATACAGTTCCAAACAAAATGAGAACGATTGCGCATAATCAAACAATATTTTTCACAAACAAGTTATGCAGTATCAGCTGTCAAAATATACATATAACGACATTGAGGCTGAAGTGTGGAGTTGGCTGGGAAAAAATACAGTGGTATCCTCCGTTGGACTCCTCATACCTCTCTTAGTTCGAGGGCAATGACACGGAAACATGACGATATTGGAATTATTATTATTATTGGAATTGTCAATAAATATTTAGTTTAGTAGATATGTGAGAATCATTGATAGGATTAAAACGTAGGTAAACTCGAATTATTGTTTGTGTATTGAATTCAATGGCCTGCGCGGTCGACGTAATCATAAGGAACACAGTGGGAAAAGATTCCCCCATATTTATTAAGCCTCTGTTTAAAATTTGGAGGGTTCCATATGTACCCAATAAGCTATACGTAACTGTAACTCCTTCGTCAGACTTTTAATGAAAATCTTTAGAATTATTTTGTGAAATTCAACAAAATAATTCTAAAGATTTTCATTAAAAGTCTGACGAAGGAGTCTGATATATAGGGTCTTTCACGAGGAACCTCACATATTTATACGGGAAACTACTGAACGTATTTTCATGAAATTCAGCACTTATAAGTACTTCACGATGCTGATGAAATCTAAAATATTTTCAAGGCATGAGCACCTCCGGTTTTTCCGGAAATGACGTCAACTTCCGTTTTTCAAATCAGAACACCATTTTTTCATTGCAGAAATAGATTCCTTAGAAAATTTCAAGTTATTTTGGTGTAACATTTTTCAGTTTTGGTTGGAAAATTCTCTCTGAGCGGGAAAATTCGAAAAAAAAATCGAAAATAGAGCTCCGCTGAAACAAGAATAACTTCGAGGTTTTTGGATGGAAAATTTTCATATTTGGGATTTTTCAAGATGTAAGATTGATGTATCCACTTTAAAATTCGAAATCGCGATTCATGATACAGGGGGTGAAAAAATCGCTTTCAAAGTTAGGGATGACAAAATCGTGAAAAATCAATTTTTTCAAATTAGAACCCCATTTTTTTATGGCAGATATTGAATCTACGTTAAAAAATAATGTGAGTGTATGCATCACACCCTTGCCCTAAAGTGGATATTTCCTGAGTTATTCGCAAAAAACTGTTTTTCGTCTTGAATTTTCAGCTATTTCTTTTCCCTTCACGCCAAAAAGATGAAATTTTCAGGAACTGTTACTTAAACCATGTTTTAGATAATACTACCCTAATATGCAAGAGAAAAAAGTTCCTGAAAATTTCATCTTTTTGGCGTGAAGGGAAAAGAAATAGCTGAAAATTCAAGACGAAAAACAGTTTTTTGTGAATAACTCAGAAAATATCCATTTTAGGGCAAGGGTGTGATGCATACACTCACATTATTTTTTAACGTAGATTCAATATCTGCCATAAAAAAATGGGGTTCTAATTTGAAAAAATTGATTTTTCACGATTTTGTCATCCCTAACTGTGAAAGCGATTTTTTCACCCCCTGTATCATGAATCGCGATTTCGATTTTTAAAGTGGATACATCAATCTTACATCTTGAAAAATCCCAAAAATGAAAATTTTCCATCCAAAAACCTCGAAGTTATTCTTGTTTCAGCGGAGCTCTATTTTCGATTTTTTTTTCGAATTTTCCCGCTCACAGAGAATTTTCCAATCAAAACTGAAAAATGTTACATCAAAATAACTTGAAATTTTCTAAGGAATCTATTTCTGCAATAAAAAAATGGTGTTCTAATTTGAAAAACGGAAGTTGACGTCATTTCCGGAAAAACCGGAGGTGCTCATGCCTTGAAAATATTTTAGATTTCATCAGCATCGTGAAATACTTATAAGTGCTGAATTTCATGAAAATACGTTCAGTAGTTTCCCGTATAAATATGGGTGAGGTTCCTCGTGAAAGACCCTGTAGACTCCGAAACGTTACGATATAGTTGTTTCTTCGTTGATGTTGTTTCGTTGTTGTTTGTTAGGCAACATTGTTCAATTGATTGCTTCTGACAAATATCTTTTATTTCTTACGCAGAACCAAATCACAAAATAATTAATTTTTATTTTATAGATAACCCAAAAAAAACCTTTCAATAACTAAATAATTCGACTAATATCTCAATTGGAAATCTCATTCACGCCGTAATCGGCCTTTAAATCAAATTTTCGCGGAATGATAATATGATGGAAACTACCCAGGGAAATAATAGTCATCCTGGCTGATAGATTAATCTCCTTCGTCTCATTCATTCCCAAATGGATTTCGGTTCCGTCAAACATGCAACATGGTGGCGATAAAACGCTTTATGGCCGCTATCATAAAACCGTGAAGTAATGGGGACAACGAACAATATTTGAAAAGCCATTGTTCTTCTGCGTTATTTCAATTTGTGATTACATTGGGGTCCCACGCACGATTAGGTTATCTCGGCTACCGGAGTCTGCTTTTGTTCGATTGATACAGCCTCATATTACGTTGGATCTTCCGTTGTTTGAGTCGGTAATTTTGCGAGATTTCTGCTCGATTCCGCAGTTATGCTTTTTGAGCGCATGTTCTGGGGAAGAGCGTGCTATCAGTTTGCCCAAATGTCTGTAATTTTCGATATTTTTTGTCGAAAATGCGAGTTTGTTAATGGGCATAATCGGCCCAACTGTTTCCGAGTACTGATTTTTTTTTAATTGGTTCAAGCACTGACGTGAAGGCAGGAGCTTTTGAGCGCATGTTCTATTGTCTATTCACCACTATTCGGAAGTCTTAATATAATTTAGCATCGATATATACCGTTTGTTCAGTTTTTATAAGATATGAATTCATTTCATACCATTTTAATGACAGACTTGAGTAATGAGAGAATCGTCTATGGTCACAGAATGTGATATCTAATAATATACGAAAAAACTTACTCCTCAAGTAACTTCAGGATACGGTAATCTTACTTCAAGTAATTCCGAGCTTTAATTGGATCAGATTTGTATATTTTGAGTTATAGAGGAAAAAACAACAATATTTCAGCTGGGTATAACTTCAAAACCGTTCGGCAGATTATGCCCATTATCGAACTTAAATGTCGCAATCGGATGAGCAACCTACCCTGAAAATTGCAAGTCGCTATCTCTTTCCGTTCGAAAATCATCTTGAGATATATTTTTTTAAATTTTGTAGTGGTGTAGTTCTCTCAAAACATGATTCTTTATGTCGATATTCTACAACTAGTTGCCAAGTTTCAATTCGATCGGGGCTGTATTTTTTGAGTTGTCGAGAAAATAATATTCCAGGTGGGTGTAACTCCGAAACCGTTTGGCGAATGTGCCCTAAGACGAAATTAACTCTCCCATTCGGATGAGCAACCTACCTTATAACTTTTCGTTCGAAATTTATCGAGGTAACGGTCACCCGTCCAGCTACTGAACTCACCCAAGGCTGCTCGGATCTCCAACAATATAGATCAAATCGTGCTCAAATTTGGAAATTGGCAGAATAGTTAGGTTTTGAAGGCTTTGGGGCAAATAGTTTCTAATATATTTTAATGATTTTTTTAAAATTTTTCTGGTAATACGATCCTCAGGAAATTTTGCAAGAATTTTCGCTCCGGCATTCTAAAACTAATTACCATGTTTGAATTGGACCGGATTAGTATTTTTCGTGTTATTGAGGAAATAACAACAAAATTTCAGATGGTTGTAACTCCAAAACCGTTTGGCCGATTATTCTTATGAATAAGGTCAAATGTCACATTCAGATGCACAACCTAACCTCAAAATTTCAAGTCGTTATCTCTTTCCGTTCTCAGGTTATCGTGTCATAAAAATTTTTTTTTTCAAAAATTTTCTTGTTATTCGATTTTCTCAAAATTTCACAATCGTCTTTGTGTCAGTATTCTACAACTAGCTTCCAAGTTTCAATTCGATCGGATCCTCGATCGAATCTGTATCGGTTGATGAAAAAATTATCACTTGGATATCGTCGGGCTTATTATGCCCATTAACGAACTTGTCCGTCGTATTTGGACGCGCCACCTACCCTGAAAATTTCAAGTCGCGTCCGTTCTCAAGTTATTGTGGCAACGGCCGGCCGGACAGAATAAAATTTGACCTCGAATTCTTCATCAGTGAGTTGAACCTAGAGAATACAATCCCGGGTTCTTTTTTCGATCCCGGGATTACGGGATTCTTTATGCACAATCCCGGGATCCCGCGACTATCCCGGGATTAGAATATGTGGTTTCTCAATGTGGTATGAGCTCAAATGGAAAACAAAATTTCTTTAAAAATGTTTATAATGTAAAAGTAAAAATCACCAACAATAATAAGAAAGAAGAAAAAAATACACTGAACAAAAAACTATAATTTGAAAATAATAATAATTAAAAAACTTCTTTGAATTTTTTAAATTTAAAGGGAGTGATACAAAGAAAAGAAAAAAGCTTTCCTTTTATCATGGGCCCTAGACACATACGAATTGAAGCTAGAATTGAAATAAAAACACATGTGTTTTTTCTCGAGCTTTCGCTCAAGCGATCGAAATTTCTTTCATTTTGCTTGATTTTTCCAAGTTTGGTTACAAGAAACTGTGAGAGAAACTTTACCTGGTCACCCTCATAGATTCTACTGCTCTGCAAGCGTTTGGTTTATTTACTGAAACATTTTTTTCCTATTCATTGGAATTTTGACTACTTAATTGATAATTCGAATCATATTATCTTGAATTAATATCCCGAATGTTTCGCGTATAGTTTTATTCGTATCACCTTCAATTATCCATTATTATTCCCTTATGAGATCGCGATTATTAATGTTTGAGACAATCCCGAAAATCCCGGGATTATCCAAGTACAATCCCGGGATTTTCGGGGTCAGAAAACGGCCGGGATCCCGAGATTCGGGATCCCGGGATTGTATTCTCTAGTTGAACCTAATCGTTTGAGACCATTTTCGACAAAAACTATAAAATTACAGACATTTGGGCAAAATGATTACTTGATATTCCCCAGAACATGCGCGTAAAAGTGGGAAATCTTCGCGGACAGGAGCTTTGGCACTTTTGTTCAAAATTTGACAAATCATATTTCCGGAAGTATTGGTTTCTCATGGTGGGTTTCACGAAGCTTCGATTAGCTTAAGAAAATTTACCATAGTAATGTATGTTTTTTTTACACCATCAGTTGAAAGTTGAAATCTCTCAACGAACAAAGAGCCACTGACTCGTTTAGAAGAGCCGATATTTTGAGGTGTGAATTGTGATTGAAAATTTGGCTGTCTGTCGATATCAAGTCAAAATAAGGTGAAAAATTCAATATTTTATAAATGAAAAAAATCACAGTTTACTGGTCTATTTGGCTGAAATACCGGATCCCCCATTATCAACTCAGAAAATACGGATTGACTTTCACGAGAAAAAGTTGTTGTTTTTGGACTTTGAAGCATTGAATTTTGCACCAGATTCCTTTGACCCCCTTTCGCATATCTTTTTGGGATCTTCTTCATTCGATTGTATTTATGGGGGTGATGTGATATTCAACGTTGCTCGAAGGTATGTCACTGATAAAAGGACATCAGTACAGCTGGCATCCGTGAAGCTCACAGATCCGTTAAATGTATCAGGAAGAGGGTGGGTGACAAAACTGAGCCTTGGGGCACCCCAGCATTCACGTTCAATCCCCCGGATTAAACGTGAAAAGGGACATCATCCACGACCAGATGAACACTTTTGTTACCAATAAAATTCCTGATCAACTCGCACAGTCCCTTGGGAAAATCTTAGCTGATTCCGAAGATGCCCGGCCCGATCGAAAGCTTAATTGATCGAATATCCCCTACGATATGAAAAATCTGACGTCGAAAATACACCTGAACGTACTAAATCTCGCAAACATTGTGGCGAAAATGAGGTGTTGAATGAAACACCGTTAGAAGGTTCGTTCGCTGAGACGGCTCTTTCGGCAACAACCAGGGACGTTGGATTAATTGTTAATTATTAATCTGTCACGGGCGATTGCCTAGGGCGAGAAGACAGATTGAATAATCAAGCTACCGCCGCCTACTACTTACAAGTCCCCCCGCCGTTGAAACGTAATCCTGAAATCGCTTTTTTTCGACGAGCGGGGTCGTAAGTGGATACTGGAGCAATTGGGGAAATAAATGGGTGCGTTGCGAAATTGATACGCGGGTCATTTGAGGCCACGAAAATCTACTTTCGTGTAGGAGCTGTTTGGGGATCGAGTTTTATTGACAATCACAGATGAATCGGTAGAGTTCATGCTTGCGCTAATGATAATATCCAACAAACTAATCAGTCTCTTTTCTTTAGCATTTTTCCTGATTCTGCCCAGGTAAAAAGCGTTTAAGATTTTTAAATGTGCTAATAATGTACTCCTGCACGTTCTTTAGCTGTTGAACACAGAAACTCTCACTGGAATCTTTATTGTATAATAATCGGAATCTTTCTCATGTGATGATTGAAATTCAAAGAAATTGTTTGAGAATAGTATATTCTAAAACAAGTTGCAGAATGGGCTCCTATTAAAATACGAATGCAAAATTCGAAAACGAGCGACGAAGGAGCATTATTATATTATATTAGGAATTTGAAACTATTGGAATATTTTGAGAGTGGCCCGAGTTGTGGTTTTAAAACTTTCAGTATTTTTCGAAAGCTTCGACGACAAACGAACGATGTCGAATGGTCCAAGGCGTCATGAAACTAACTTCCCACCTTAGATAACCTGTGGGGTGGGCCAGCCTTGTGCGCTCCTCTCTTTGAGACCCCGTTTCATACAAATGCGGACATCCGCGCTGGGACACCCTGTAGAAGCTAACGCTTCCGTTCGTATTGAATTCGTGCTGAAAATCGCTTATGTATCATCATAAACTCGAGAGCAGGGCTTACGAGACCGAGACCCGTTCGTACCGCGTCTGTCAGAAAATCCCTCTTTCAATAAATCCAAAATGGTGGATTATTGGTCGCGTTTTTATGCGTGTATCGGAAGTGTATACACGGGCACGTAATGTAATGAAAAAGGGGAAAAAAATCAATGCCGTGAATCTTGCCTTTATTCCCATGCGAAATGCAATGAATAATGTCAATAAATATTGGAAGGAGGAACTTTATATTGACAGAACGAATTAGTGTCTCAATTCCCGCAAATAACGGTTTACCTTGGGAGCTTTTCGTTCTATCAGCTTGTATTGAGGCGTCTAGAAACTCTTTGCGCATTTTATGTGTTCGATGGTCGGATATTTTCATCCGATTTTCGTGCTTTTGTTCGTAAATAACGGAATAAACGCGAAGAATCTTCGACCCCTCGCAATACGTGTTTTATAATTGGATTCCTACACCAAAAGTTGAACGAAAGATTGTATAGGTGGAATGATAATAATGAATTATAATTGATATTCCACTATGAAGTGTTACATTTATTTATGCTTGATGAAAAGCCTGAATTTTGATTGCGGATTTCAAGTTTTCTAACGCATGAACAACTACACATACTTCAAACTTATCGCTGAACTAGTTGGAATGAAATAATTAGAAGTGACGTGAGTTATATCTTTAGAAAATTATTAATTGAATGTGTGTTACAAGATGAAATTATGTTTCATATAATATGAGAGAAATCCTTAAAATGTTTGTCAAAGCAGTATGAAAATAAATGTATTGATGATATTGATAGTGGATAATTTGAATGTTTTAATCACTATCTTGGGTGAATAGAGAAAAATACATAGAATAATAAAGATGATGGTGAGCCTATTCATTCACATTGCCCAAATGTGAAATTTAATTGTGGTGCCGTCCAGCCGTTGCCACGATAACTTGAGAACGGAAAGAGCTAGCGACTTGAAATTTTCAGGGTAGGTGGCGCATCCCAATACGACGGACAAGTTCGTTAATGGGTATAATCGGCCCAATGGTTTCCGAGTAATAATTTTGTTTTCAACCAAAATAAATCCGATCGAATTTAAACTTGGTGAATAGTTGTAGAATATAAACCTTAGCACGTTTGTGAAATTTTGTGCGAATCGTGTCACTAGAAAATTTTAATAAAACTATTAAAAAATATTATTTATGACACGATAACCTGAGAACGGAAGGAGATAGCGGCTTGAAATTTTCAGGTTAGGTTGTGCATCTGAATGCGACAGTTGAATTTGTCTATAGGTATAATCGGCCAAACGGTTTTGGAATTATACCCATCTGAAATTTGGTTGTTATTTCCTCAATAACTCGAAAAATACGAAACCGATATAATTCAAATATGGTTATTAGTTGTAGTTGTAGCGAAAATTCTTGCGGAATTTCGTGAGGATGGTATAACTAGAAAATTACAAAAAAATTATTGAAAATAATTGAAAAAAATTCTATATATCATAAACTATTCGTCCGGCATGGCTGAAATTGCGAGAATTGCGAGAACCTTCAAAAATAAAATATGAATGTCATGATGACATATTATTATACATATATATTCATGGTAAAATCGTGTTATTTCATCACAAATCTATAGGAGATTAGATGATAGCCCTACATTAGCGGTCAGACCTGGTTTTGAAAGAGATCCTCCTTAGGAGGAGGCAACTAAATTTTGAAGGGATTTCTATAAACAAGAGTGAATATCTTTGAGAAATAGAGAAGGCGATTCTTCTTCAAGAGATCCATGTGCCTTCAGATGAGTATATTTGTGAGAGGGGACTTTTGAAAGGTTATGTATTATTTACCTCCATAAAGTTAGCAGAGCCACTTGCGAAAATTTCAATGAAACCTATTGCATTAATTGTCGAATATTTGTCGAGAATTTGTCGTGAAAGAAAAAAATTTGTCGCGCGCTTAGTTTTTTTTATATGGGGTGGCTCTGCTAACTTAATATTAAGTTAGCAGAGCCACTTGCAACAATTTCAATGAAACCTATTGCATTAATTGTCGAGAATTTGTCGTGAATTTGTCGTGAAAGAAAAAAGTCTGTCGCGCGCTTAGTTTTTTTTATATGGGGTGGCTCTGCTAACTTAATATTAAGTTAGCAGAGCCACTTGCAACAATTTCAATGAAACCTATTGCATTAATTGTCGAGTATTTGTCGTGAATTTGTCGTGGAAGAAAAAAGTTTGTCGCGCGCTTCGTTTTTTTTGTATGGGCTAAATTAATATTTGGCTAAAGGGGCCACACACAAATCACGTAAGTTGGTTAATCGTATTTTTCTTCAATCAGAAATGAGCTGAATAATTGTCGAACGACCCAAACATATTCGTCGTGACAGAAAAAATTTTGTCGCGCGCTTAGTTTTTTTTAAATGGGGTGGCTCTGCTAACTTAATATTAAGTTAGCAGAGCCACTTGTAACAATTTCAATGAAACCTATCGCATTAATTGTCGAGTATTTGTCGTGAATTTGTCGTGAAAGAAAAAAGCTTGTCGCGCGCTTCGTTTTTTTTGTATGGGCTAAAACAATATTTGGCTAAAGGGGCCACACACAAATCACGTAAGTTGGTTAATCATATTTTTTTTCAATCAGAAATGAGCTGAATAATTGTCGAACGACCCAAACATATTCGTCGTGACAGAAAAAAATTTGTCGAGCCCTTAGTTTTTTTTAAATGGGGTGGCTCTGCTAACTTAATATTAAGTTAGCAGAGCCACTTGTAACAATTTCAATGAAACCTATTGCATTAATTGTCGAATATTTGTCGTGAATTTGTCGTGAAAGAAAATAGTTTGTCGCGCGCTTCGTTTTTTTTGTATGGGCTAAATTAATATTTGGCTAAAGGGGCCACACACAAATCACGTAAGTTGGTTAATCGTATTTTTTTTCAATCAGAAATGAGCTGAATAATTGTCGAACGACCCAAACATATTCGTCGTGACAGAAAAAATTTTGTCGCGCGCTTAGTTTTTTTTAAATGGGGTGGCTCTGCTAACTTAATATTAAGTTAGCAGAGCCACTTGCAACAATTTCAATTAAACCTATCGCATTAATTGTCGAGTATTTGTCGTGAATTTGTCGTGAAAGAAAAAAGCTTGTCGCGCGCTTCGTTTTTTTTGTATGGGCTAAATTAATATTTGGCTAAAGGGGCCACACACAAATCACGTAAGTTGGTTAATCATATTTTTTTTCAATCAGAAATGAGCTGAATAATTGTCGAAGGACCCAAACATATTCGTCGTGACAGAAAAAAATTTGTCGAGCCCTTAGTTTTTTTTAAATGGGGTGGCTCTGCTAACTTAATATTAAGTTAGCAGAGCCACTTGCCACAATTTCAATGAAACCTATCGCATTAATTGTCGAGTATTTGTCGTGAATTTGTCGTGAAAGAAAAAAGCTTGTCGCGCGCTTCGTTTTTTTTGTATGGGCTAAAACAATATTTGGCTAAAGGGGCCACACACAAATCACGTAAGTTGGTTAATCATATTTTTTTTCAATCAGAAATGAGCTGAATAATTGTCGAACGACCCAAACATATTCGTCGTGACAGAAAAAAATTTGTCGAGCCCTTAGTTTTTTTTAAATGGGGTGGCTCTGCTAACTTAATATTAAGTTAGCAGAGCCACTTGTAACAATTTCAATGAAACCTATTGCATTAATTGTCGAATATTTGTCGTGAATTTGTCGTGAAAGAAAAAAGTTTGTCGCGCGCTTCGTTTTTTTTGTATGGGCTTATTTAATATTTGGCTAAAGGGGCCACACACAAATCACGTACGTTGGTTAATCGTATTTTTTTTCAATCAGAAATGAGCTGAATAATTGTCGAACGACCCAAACATATTCTTCGTGACAGAAAAAAGTTTGTCGCGCGCTTAGTTTTTTTTAAATGTGGTGGCTCTGCTAACTTAATATTAAGTTAGCAGAGCCACTTGTAACAATTTCAATGAAACCTATTGCATTAATTGTCGAATATTTGTCGTGAATTTGTCGTGAAAGAAAAAAGTTTGTCGCGCGCTTCGTTTTTTTTGTATGGGCTATATTAATATTTGGCTAAAGGGACCACACACAAATCACGTAAGTTGGTTAATCGTATTTTTTTTCAATCAGAAATGAGCTGAATAATTGTCGAACGACCCAAACATATTCGTCGTGACAGAAAAAAGTTTGCCGCGCGCTTAGTTTTTTTTAAATGAGGTGGCTCTGCTAACTTAATATTAAGTTAGCAGAGCCACTTGCAACAATTTCAATGAAACCTATTGCATAAATTGTCGAGTATTTGTCGTGAATTTGTCGTGAAAGAAAAAAGTTTGTCGCGCGCTTAGTTCTTTTTGTATGGGCTAATTTAATATTTGGCTAAAGGGGCCACACACAAATCACGTACGTTGGTTAATCGTATTTTTTTTTCAATCAGAAATGAGCTGAATAATTGTCGAATGACCCAAACATATTCGTCGTGACAGAAAAAAGTTTGTCGCGCGCTTCGTTTTTTTTGAATGGGCTAAATTAATATTTGGCTAAAGGGGCCACACACAAATCACGTACGTTGGTTAATCGTATTATTTTTTCAATCAGAAATGAGCTGAATAATTGTCGAACGACCCAAACATATTCGTCGTGACAGAAAAAATTTTGCCGCGCGCTTAGTTTTTTTTAAATGGGGTGGCTCTGCTAACTTAATATTAAGTTAGCAGAGCCACTTGTAACAATTTCAATGAAACCTATCGCATTAATTGTCGTGTATTTGTCGTGAATTTGTCGTGAAAGAAAAAAGTTTGTCGCGCGCTTCGTTTTTTTTGTATGGGCTAAATTATTATTTGGCTAAAGGGGCCACACACAAATCACGTAAGTTGGTTAATCATATTTTTTTTCAATCAGAATTGAGCTGAATAATTGTCGAACGACCCAAACATATTCGTCGTGACAGAAAAAATTTTGAGTGCGCTTAGTTTTTTTTAAATGGGGTGGCTCTGCTAACTTAATATTAAGTTAGCAGAGCCACTTGTAACAATTTCAATGAAACCTATGGCATTAATTGTCGAGTATTTGTCGTGAATTTGTCGTGAAAGAAAAAAGTTTGTCGCGCGCTTCGTTTTTTTTGTATGGGCTAAATTATTATTTGGCTAAAGGGGCCACACACAAATCACGTAAGTTGGTTAATCATATTTTTTTTCAATCAGAAATGAGCTGAATAATTGTCGAACGACCCAAACATATTCGTCGTGACAGAAAAAAATTTGTCGCGCGCTTAGTTTTTTTTAAATGGGGTGGCTCTGCTAACTTAATATTAAGTTAGCAGAGCCACTTGTAACAATTTCAATGAAACCTATTGCATTAATTGTCGAATATTTGTCGTGAATTTGTCGTGAAAGAAAAAAGTTTGTCGCGCGCTTCGTTTTTTTTGTATGGGCTATATTAATATTTGGCTAAAGGGGCCACACACAAATCACGTAAGTTGGTTAATCGTATTTTTTTTCAATCAGAAATGAGCTGAATAATTGTCGAACGACCCAAACATATTCGTCGTAACAGAAAAAAGTTTGTCGAGCGCTTAGTTTTTTTTTAATGGGGTGGCTCTGCTAACTTAATATTAAGTTAGCAGAGCCACTTGCAACAATTTCAATGAAACCTATTGCATTAATTGTCGAATATTTGTCGTGAATTTGTCGTGAAAGAAAAAAGTTTGTCGCGCGCTTCGTTTTTTTTGTATGGGCTATATTAACATTTGGCTAAAGGGGCCACACACAAATCACGTACGTTGGTTAATTGTATTTATTTGCAACCAGAAATGAGCTAAATAATATGTCGAATGACCCAAACATATTCGTCGTGACAGAAAAAAGATTGTCGCGCGCTTATTTTTTTTGTATGGGCTAAATTTATATTTGGCTAAAGAGGCCACACACAAATCACGTAAGTTGGTTAATCGTATTTTTTTTCAATCAGAAATGAGCTGAATAATTGTCGAACGACCCAAACATATTCGTCGTGACAGAAAAAATTTTGTCGCGCGCTTAGTTTTTTTTAAATGGGGTGGCTCTGCTAACTTAATATTAAGTTAGCAGTGCCACCCCATATAAAAAAAAAACTAAGGGCTCGACTTATTTTTTTCTGTTACGACGAATATGTTTGGGTCGTTCGACAATTATTCAGCTCATTTCTGATTGAAAAAAAAATACGATTAACCAACGTACGTGATTTGTGTGTGGCCCCTTTAGCCAAATATTAATTTAGCCCATACAAAAAAAACTAAGCACGCAACGAACTATTTTCATTCACGACAAATATTCGACAATTAATGCAATAGGTTTCATTGAAATTGTTGCAAGTGGCTCTGCTAACTTAATATTAAGTTAGCAGAGCCACCCCATTTAAAAAAAACTAAGGGCTCGACAAATTTTTTTCTGTCACGACGAATATGTTTGGGTCGTTCGACAATTATTCAGCTCATTTCTGATTGAAAAAAAAAATACGATTAACCAACTTATGTGATTTGTGTGTGGCCCCTTTAGCCAAATATTAATTTAGCCCATACAAAAAAAACGAAGCGCGCGACAAACTATTTTCTTTCACGACAAATTCACGACAAATATTCGACAATTAATGCGATAGGTTTCATTGAAATTGTTACAAGTGGCTCTGCTAACTTAATATTAAGTTAGCAGAGCCACCCCATTTAAAAAAAACTAAGGGCTCGACAAATTTTTTTCTGTCACGACGAATATGTTTGGGTCGTTCGACAATTATTCAGCTCATTTCTGATTGAAAAAAAATATGATTAACCAACTTACGTGATTTGTGTGTGGCCCCTTTAGCCAAATATTAATTTAGCCCATACAAAAAAAACGAAGCGCGCGACAAACTATTTTCTTTCACGACAAATTCACGACAAATATTCGACAATTAATGCAATAGGTTTCATTGAAATTGTTACAAGTGGCTCTGCTAACTTAATATTAAGTTAGCAGAGCCACCCCATTTAAAAAAAACTAAGGGCTCGACAAATTTTTTTCTGTCACGACGAATATGTTTGGGTCCTTCGACAATTATTCAGCTCATTTCTGATTGAAAAAAAATATGATTAACCAACTTACGTGATTTGTGTGTGGCCCCTTTAGCCAAATATTAATTTAGCCCATACAAAAAAAACGAAGCGCGCGACAAGCTTTTTTCTTTCACGACAAATTCACGACAAATACTCGACAATTAATGCGATAGGTTTCATTGAAATTGTTGCAAGTGGCTCTGCTAACTTAATATTAAGTTAGCAGAGCCACCCCATTTAAAAAAAAACTAAGCGCTCGACAAACTTTTTTCTGTTACGACGAATATGTTTGGGTCGTTCGACAATTATTCAGCTCATTTCTGATTGAAAAAACATTCGATTAACCAACTTACGTGATTTGTGTGTGGCCCCTTTAGCCAAATATTAATATAGCCCATACAAAAAAAACGAAGCGCGCGACAAACTTTTTTCTTTCACGACAAATTCACGACAAATATTCGACAATTAATGCAATAGGTTTCATTGAAATTGTTACAAGTGGCTCTGCTAACTTAATATTAAGTTAGCAGAGCCACCCCATTTAAAAAAAACTAAGGGCTCGACAAATTTTTTTCTGTCACGACGAATATGTTTGGGTCGTTCGACAATTATTCAGCTCATTTCTGATTGAAAAAAAATATGATTAACCAACTTACGTGATTTGTGTGTGGCCCCTTTAGCCAAATATTGTTTTAGCCCATACAAAAAAAACGAAGCGCGCGACAAGCTTTTTTCTTTCACGACAAATTCACGACAAATACTCGACAATTAATGCGATAGGTTTCATTGAATTTGTGGCAAGTGGCTCTGCTAACTTAATATTAAGTTAGCAGAGCCACCCCATTTAAAAAAAACTAAGGGCTCGACAAATTTTTTTCTGTCACGACGAATATGTTTGGGTCCTTCGACAATTATTCAGCTCATTTCTGATTGAAAAAAATATGATTAACCAACTTACGTGATTTGTGTGTGGCCCCTTTAGCCAAATATTAATTTAGCCCATACAAAAAAAACGAAGCGCGCGACAAGCTTTTTTCTTTCACGACAAATTCACGACAAATACTCGACAATTAATGCGATAGGTTTCATTGAAATTGTTGCAAGTGGCTCTGCTAACTTAATATTAAGTTAGCAGAGCCACCCCATTTAAAAAAAACTAAGCGCTCGACAAACTTTTTTCTGTTACGACGAATATGTTTGGGTCGTTCGACAATTATTCAGCTCATTTCTGATTGAAAAAAAATACGATTAACCAACTTACGTGATTTGTGTGTGGCCCCTTTAGCCAAATATTAATATAGCCCATACAAAAAAAACGAAGCGCGCGACAAACTTTTTTCTTTCACGACAAATTCACGACAAATATTCGACAATTAATGCAATAGGTTTCATTGAAATTGTTACAAGTGGCTCTGCTAACTTAATATTAAGTTAGCAGAGCCACCCCATTTAAAAAAAACTAAGGGCTCGACAAATTTTTTTCTGTCACGACGAATATGTTTGGGTCGTTCGACAATTATTCAGCTCATTTCTGATTGAAAAAAAATATGATTAACCAACTTACGTGATTTGTGTGTGGCCCCTTTAGCCAAATATTGTTTTAGCCCATACAAAAAAAACGAAGCGCGCGACAAGCTTTTTTCTTTCACGACAAATTCACGACAAATACTCGACAATTAATGCGATAGGTTTCATTGAAATTGTGGCAAGTGGCTCTGCTAACTTAATATTAAGTTAGCAGAGCCACCCCATTTAAAAAAAACTAAGGGCTCGACAAATTTTTTTCTGTCACGACGAATATGTTTGGGTCCTTCGACAATTATTCAGCTCATTTCTGATTGAAAAAAAATATGATTAACCAACTTACGTGATTTGTGTGTGGCCCCTTTAGCCAAATATTAATTTAGCCCATACAAAAAAAACGAAGCGCGCGACAAGCTTTTTTCTTTCACGACAAATTCACGACAAATACTCGACAATTAATGCGATAGGTTTCATTGAAATTGTTGCAAGTGGCTCTGCTAACTTAATATTAAGTTAGCAGAGCCACCCCATTTAAAAAAAACTAAGCGCGCGACAAAATTTTTTCTGTCACGACGAATATGTTTGGGTCGTTCGACAATTATTCAGCTCATTTCTGATTGAAAAAAAATACGATTAACCAACTTACGTGATTTGTGTGTGGCCCCTTTAGCCAAATATTAATTTAGCCCATACAAAAAAAACGAAGCGCGCGACAAACTATTTTCTTTCACGACAAATTCACGACAAATATTCGACAATTAATGCAATAGGTTTCATTGAAATTGTTACAAGTGGCTCTGCTAACTTAATATTAAGTTAGCAGAGCCACCCCATTTAAAAAAAACTAAGGGCTCGACAAATTTTTTTCTGTCACGACGAATATGTTTGGGTCGTTCGACAATTATTCAGCTCATTTCTGATTGAAAAAAAATATGATTAACCAACTTACGTGATTTGTGTGTGGCCCCTTTAGCCAAATATTGTTTTAGCCCATACAAAAAAAACGAAGCGCGCGACAAGCTTTTTTCTTTCACGACAAATTCACGACAAATACTCGACAATTAATGCGATAGGTTTCATTGAAATTGTTACAAGTGGCTCTGCTAACTTAATATTAAGTTAGCAGAGCCACCCCATTTAAAAAAAACTAAGCGCGCGACAAAATTTTTTCTGTCACGACGAATATGTTTGGGTCGTTCGACAATTATTCAGCTCATTTCTGATTGAAGAAAAATACGATTAACCAACTTACGTGATTTGTGTGTGGCCCCTTTAGCCAAATATTAATTTAGCCCATACAAAAAAAACGAAGCGCGCGACAAACTTTTTTCTTCCACGACAAATTCACGACAAATACTCGACAATTAATGCAATAGGTTTCATTGAAATTGTTGCAAGTGGCTCTGCTAACTTAATATTAAGTTAGCAGAGCCACCCCATATAAAAAAAACTAAGCGCGCGACAGACTTTTTTCTTTCACGACAAATTCACGACAAATTCTCGACAATTAATGCAATAGGTTTCATTGAAATTGTTGCAAGTGGCTCTGCTAACTTAATATTAAGTTAGCAGAGCCACCCCATATAAAAAAAACTAAGCGCGCGACAAATTTTTTTCTTTCACGACAAATTCTCGACAAATATTCGACAATTAATGCAATAGGTTTCATTGAAATTTTCGCAAGTGGCTCTGCTAACTTTATGGAGGTGTATTATTTTATGTAATATTATATCGCTGAAATTTTGCAGAAGGCTTCAAAACTTAACTTTAAATTAACCACACTTTCTGATCTTGTAAGGTGAGAGGCTCATTTGTCGATATTAAATCTCGTGATGGGTAGAGAGGAATTTTAGGCCAGTTTTTCTATCACTAATGAGAATATATCTTTATGTTTCACCTCAACACCTTTAGATCTATCAATGGGCATTTATTGGTTAAGAATAAGTAATTGCATATTACTGGAATTCAATTGTTAGTAACAATTCATTCAATATGTTAGTAACTAAACTTATAATTTTCTTTACTTTGATTATTTAAATATTACATTAATTCCAGTAATATTTTTCTAGAATAATTATGTATTCTTCTCCTAAAGAAGAATTGAAGGTAGATAATAATGTGTTAATTTTTTCATCACTGCTTTCTATCCTGACTTCACGAAAAAAAAATTGGTTCAAGCGCTGACGTGAAGTCAGGGGCTTTTGCGCGTATGTTCTATTGTCCATTCTCCTGTATTGGACACTTTTAATCGAATTTACCATGGTGAATTCGATTAAGAGTGTCCAATACAGGAGAAGAGACAATAGAATTCACCATGGTAAATTCGATTAAAAGTGTCCAATACAGGAGAATGGACAATAGAACATACGCGCAAAAGCTCCTGACTTCACGTCAGCGCTTGAACCAATTTTTTTAAGAATTAGGGTGGTGGATTGCCTGTCCCAGTCTTTATTCCTACCTATACTCCATTCACTTTTATAAAGTCTCCCGGTTGGCCATGATTTAGGTCTATCACGTTTTTGTAACTAAAGCAGAGGCAGGTTGGCACTGCTGAAATATCGTCAAGGTCAAAACAATTCGCCGAGACGTTGCCAATTTCTACCCTCAAATGTCTCAAACCTAACATAATCATAACATTAAAATCTGCAATAGGAAAACTTCATTCTGACATGTTGAACTCTCGAATGAAATTACTTAGTTTCCTATCATTATATTTTATTAAGGTATAAGAATGACTCGGGTTTCGTAGTACTACTACATTTTGAAACTGGTGTATTTCAAGTTGTGCAACAAGGTATTTAAATGTCTTCTTGAGGAAAGTGGGGAATTCCATAGGTAAGTCTGTTCGTTTAGAAGTTTTCCTGTCGGGTTAATCAAGTACTTTTATAATTTTTTCAAATGAACTATCACAAAGTAATGGACTATACTCTTTCCATTGTTTTTCAACACTTGATTATTGTTTTCCTAGGTGCGTATTCACTTGCAACAGAACACTCCGAACAAACCGCGCGCGCTGCAACAAACATTGTTCGGGCTGTTTGGAGAGTTTGCGGTATTCGCTGCGGTCCCAACCGTATCAGTATCAGATCGTCGACATGGATGCAGACGTAGTGAAACTAGATAGAAGACTATCCATTTTTTTTTGTGTCATTTACCTCAAATCCCATATTTCTACTAATTACTGTCCACGCATCATGTTTTTTAATTTTGTTGAAATAATAGCCGTTTGTGGGATCCCATAAGATAGGATGCAGCTCGAATTGATCGATCAATTCGAGGCATTTTTCCCTGCTCCATTCCATTTTCTCTACCTCTCTCGAAAGAACACCAAACACAACAAACTCCCGTATTCACTGAACACCGGTGAATCATTCCCTTTGATCAGATCGCATTTACCGACAAACCTCGGAAAATGTTTCCCACCCGTATCAGTGTTTACGTGTTCATCGACATGGATGCATACGATGTGATAGTTGCCACTGGTGCTTTTTAGCGCTCCAGTTCCTCGGAACTGAGTGCTTATCAATTTGCCCAAATGTCTGTTATTTTCGAATTTTTCGATGAAAATGTTCTTAAACGATTTGGTTCGACTCACTGATCAAGAATCCGTGGTCGAAATTCATTCTGTCCGGCCGGCCGTAGGCACGATAACTCTCGAACGGAATGAGCTAGACAGTTGATATTTTCAGAGTAGGTTTGGGAGATAAATATCTCGGCTAAGTTTGTTATTGGGCAAAATCGGACTGATGGTTTCGGAGTAACAAAAAAAAATTTTTTTTTATACAGCAAATTCCAAATTAAATTTTTTTCAATAACCAGTTTTACCATAAGAATCCAATGATATCATTTTTAACTCTAACAAGCTAATACTTTCGGAGATATGATTTTTCAAAATTTCAAGAATAAATCGTATTTCAACGTTGTCACAGAATGATATAATTATTCTATGTATGAATTGTCATAATGTCAACTTAATTTCCTGAGACATGACATTATCTAATCAATCGAAGAATTGTGAGCGAAGTGAGAAAAATCTCAGTTGTTTGCTCCGAAATTAGTTTTTCTCAGAAAAGTCTTACATTTCGGAACGGAACATGAAGTAAAAGATCTGAGAGTAGTGAGACTGCTTTTCATCCATAGACATAGATATAACTCTCGAACGGAATGAGGTAGGTAGTTGAAATTTTCAGAGTAGGTTAGGGAGATGAATATCTCGGTTAAGTTCGTTATTGGGCAAAATTGGCCAGATTTAATTTGATTTCTTCCATGGTGCAGTTCTCATTCTCATGATTGCTCATTTAATCTTGATAAATAAACTATTATTTGAATTGAATATCCTTTATGATGCAGTTCTATCATATGAATACATTGATATAATTCCCAACTCTGAGAAACCAATACTTTCGGAGATATAATTTGTCTGTTTGAACTAGAGCGCCAGAAAGCTCCTGTCCACAGGGCTTGAACCCATTTTTTAATTATAGATGCGCTAACAAGCCTTAATTCTTTTTTTTTAATTTTAAAATTTTTTTTTTCCAATTTTTTTTATTACTTTTTTTTATCTATTGTAGGTCTTGGTTTATCTTTGTCTAGGAGAAAAGCCATGCGTGTAAATGCAAACCATTTTGACAAGTATATTTCTTCTCTTCCTATAAAAAAAAGACCAAATTATTTATAAAAAATATCAAACCAGGATATTTAGTATAAAATAATTTCATTTACAGAGTTGTAATTGTATTGTAATTACAATAATAATTGCCAAATTAGAAAAATCTTACCTCTTCCTGTTCCTACAGATTTTTCCCCTTGGTTTTTTCCCTTCTAAAACTATATAGAAGACTTTCCATTTTTTTTTACATTTACTTCAAATCCCACATTTTTACCAATTGCTGCCCACTCATCATGCTTTTTAATTTTGTTGAAATAATACCCGTTTGTGGGATCCCATAAGATAGGATGCAGTTCAAATTGATCGATTAATTCTAGGCATTTTTCCCTGCTCCAGTCCATTTTCTTCGCTTCTCTCGAACGAACTCCTAATCCCTTTGATCAAATCGCATTTACCGACAAACCTCGGAAAATGTTTTGCGCGTTCGGTTCTGTTCTGCGCGACGTATTGACTGGACAAATTTGTTACAGCGCGCGCGGTTCGTTCGGTCCGTTCGGAGCATTCTGTTGCAAGTGAGTAGGGAGCGAAAATGTTTTGCGCGTTCGGTTCTGTTCTGCGCGACGTATTGACTAGACAAATTTGTTACAGCGCGCGCGGTTCGTTCGGAGCATTCTGTTGCAAGTGAATACGCAGCATAACAAGAAAATTGCATAATTGAATCTTCCAACCAGTTTATATACGTGTGAAATGTTTCCAGTAACAACAGAGCAAAAACCTATTGCATTATTTGTCGAATATTTGTCGAGAATTTGTCGTGAAAGAAAAAAGTTTGTCGCGAGCTTAGTTTTTTTTGTATCGGCTAAATTAATATTAGGTTAAAGAGGCCACACACAAATCTAGTAACTTGGTTAATTGTCTTTTTTTTTTCAACCAGAAATGAGCTAAATAATTGTCGAACTACCAAAACATATTCGTCGTGACAGAAAAAAGTTTGTCGCACGCTTAGTTTTTTTTTATACGGGGTGGCTCTGCTAACTTAATATTAAGTTAGCAGAGCCACTTGCAAGAATTTCAATGAAACCTATTGCATTAATTGTCGAGAATTTGTCGTGAAAGAAAAAAGTTTGTCGCGAGCTTAGTTTTTTTTGTATCGGCTAAATTAATATTAGGTTAAAGGGGCCACACACAAATCACGTAACTTGGTTAATTGTCTTTTTTTTTTCAACCAGAAATGAGCTAAATAATTGTCGAACGACCAAAACATATTCGTCGTGACAGAAAAAAGTTTGTCGCACGCTTAGTTTTTTGGCGCTCTAGTTCCTCGGAACTGAGTGCTTATCAATTTGCCCAAATGTCTGTAATTTTCGAATATTTCGATGAAAATGGTCTTAAACGATTTGGTTCGACTCACTGATCAAGAATCCGTGGTTGAAATTCATTCTGTCCGGCCGGCCGGTCCGGCCGGCCGTAGGCACGATAACTCTCGAACGGAATGAGCTAGAGAGTTGAAATTTTCAGAGTAGGTTTGGGGGATAAATATCTCGGCTAAGTTCGTTATTGGGCAAAATCGGACAGATGGTTTCGGAATAACAAAAAAAAATTTTTTTTTACGAAACAAATTCCAAATTAAATATTTTTTAATAAGAAGTTTTATCATAAGAATCCATTCATATCATTTTTAACTCTAACAAGCTAATACTTTCGGAGATATGATTCTTCAAAATTTCAATGTAAATCGTATTTCACACATTGATATAATTATGCTATGTATGAATTGTCATAATGTGAACTTGACAGAAGGGAATATTGTAACTTCAAAAATATTGGGGTTGAAATACTCGTATTTAAGCGATGCAACGGGGACCTCACCCGAAAATGTTTGAAAATATTACGTAAATATTGAAAGCATAATTCTGTAGTTCGACAGAGGAGATAGTTTGGTGAACGTAGATCAGGAAATTTTTGATCGATTACAAGGTAATTTTTTATTTATTACTCATCTTCTTTCATATTATTACTCATCTTCTTTCATACATGTTTTATGGAATACCTACTATTTGTAGGTACTTTAAACCTGTTTTGGGCAATTGTCATACGAAACTTGTTTTTTTGGCGCTCTAGTTCCTCGGAACAGAGTGCTTATCAATTTGCCCAAGTGTCTGTAATTTTGGAATTTTTGGCTGAAAAAGGTCTCAAACGATTTGGTTCGACTCACTGATCAAGAATCCGAGTGCGAAATCGATTCTGTCCGGCCGGCCGACCGGCCATACAGAATGAATGTGTTAGTGGTATGAACTATTTAATTATCGATTCTGTCCGGCCGGCCGTAGGCACGATAACTCTCGAACGAAAGGAGTTAGAGGATTTAAATTTGCAAGGTGGGTTTGGGGCGTAAACATCTCGGACAAGTTCGTTCATGGGCGAAATCCATCAAGCGGTTTCGGAGTTATGGCCGATTTTAGTAAAACAAATTTTTTATGCATATTTCCGAAACCGATCACTCGATCCATCTGAAATTTAGCATCAAATTGTAGAATCATGACTTTCATACGCATGTGAAGTTTTGTATTGAACAGGTTACCGCAAAGTGTCAAAAAAAAATTTGAAAATTAAAAATACTACAATCTACAATAACTCTCGAACGGAATGAGCTAGGCAGTTGAATTTTTCAGAGTAGGCTAGGGAGATGAATATCTCGGTTAAGTTCGTTATTGGGCAAAAAAGGCCAGATGGTTTCGGAGTAACGAAAAAAAAAATTTTTTTTAAGCAACAAATTTCAAATTCAATTTTTATCTTAAATGCAGTGTCACCATTAAAATCCATCGATTTCATTTTCAACTCCAAAAAGCTAATACTTTCGGAGATATGATGTTTCTAAATTTCAGTAATGAATCGTACTTCTATGTTTTCACAGAATGCTATAATTATTCTATCTAAGCTATATTATATGATCTGTGTTCATACTCGTACATTTCATCCTGTACTATAAGAGAGAGTCAAATTCAGTTCAGCTATTTTAATTTGATTTCTTCCATGGTACAGTTCTCATTATTGCTCATTTAATCTTGATAAATAAACTATCATTTGAATTTAATTTCCTTTATGACGCAGTTCTATCATAAGAATACATTGATATAATTCCCAACTCCGAGAAACCAATACTTTCGGAGATATAATTTGTCTGTTTGAACTAGAGCGCCAGAAAGCTCCTGTCCACAGGGCTTGAACCCATTTTTTTAAGAAACTTATGATGCCGTTAGCTGAATTCCTCTATCCCCTTTTGTTTTCTAGTCATAGGCTAAAATTTGGGCGATTTCAACATTGGTCATTATCTCTGTTCCGGTTTGTGGTACATCAGAGTGAACTTACTCACATCCCACATACACTCAAAGACCAAAAAATGTTGAAAATGAAATATTAATAATTGGCTGGAGGCGGTAAAACGGACAATGCTATAAGTCGTTGTAATTATAAACTACTATTTCCATAAGAAAGAATACAACATCATGTTAAAGCTCAGCAAGGCATCCCCTTGGAAAAAAATCAGAGTACGCTACTGGATCTCAAAAGAGTGTCTAATGTTTTTGCGCGTACGATATGAGGAACATCGCGTGATCATTTTGCCCAAATGTCTGTAATTTTCGAATTTTTTGCCGAAAATGGTTTTGGACCATTTTCGATTGGGAACGACTCCCTTATGAAGAATTGGAGTTCAAATTTGATTCTGTCCGTCCGGTCGTTCGTTGCCACGATAACTTTAGAACGGAAAGAGATAGCGACTTGAAATTTTCAGGGTAGGTGGTTAATGGGCATAATCAGCCCAACGGTTTCCGAGTGATAATTTTATTTTCAACCAATTCAAATCCGACCGAATTGATACTTGGTGAGTAGTTGTAGAATACAAACCTCAAGAAGTTTGAGAAATTTTGGGAGAGTCATATCACTGGAAAATAAAAAAAAAATATATTTATATCGATAACCTGAGAACGGAAAGAGACGGCGACTTGAAATTTCCAGATTGTTGTGCATCTGAATGCGACATTTGAGTTTGTTTATAGGCATAATCGGTCAAACGTTTTTGGACTTGAACCCATCTGAAATGTTGTTGTTATTTCCTCAATAACTCAAAAAATACAAAACCGATCCAATTCAAACATGGTTATCAGTTCCAGAATGCCAACGCGAAAATTCTTGCGAAATTTCTTGAGTATCGTATGACAAGAAAATTTTTAAAAAATCATTGAAAAAAATTCTATATATAAGAAACTGTACGGCCGGCATCGCTGAAATTTCGCGAGAGCCTTCAGAACCTAACTCTACTGCCAAATTCCGCTCCTGTGAGTTCAGTAGCTGGATGGGTGACCGTTGCCTCGATAAGGAGATAGGACAGTTTTCAGGGTAGGTTGCGCATCCGAATGGGAGAGTTCAGTTTGTTTTTGGGCGGTTTTGGAGTCATACCCATCTGGAATATTATTTCCTCGATAACTCAAAAAATATAGACGCCATCGAATTGAAACCTGGTAACTAATTGTAGAATATCGACACAAGGACGTGTGTACAATTTTGTGAGAACTACGGTTCTCACAAAATTGAAATTTTTTTTTAAATTACGAAAAAAAAATGGTTCAAGCGCTGACGTGAAGTCGGGAGCTTTTGCGGGCATGTTCTATTGTCCATTCTCCTGTATTGGACAGTCTCAAATTTACCATGGTGAATTTGATTAAAATACAGGATAATGGACAATTGAACATGACTGTAAAAGCTCCTGACTTCACGACAGTGCTTGAACCGATTAATTTTTAGTACGGGCAGTTAAAATTGGGTGAAGTAGTAATTTTTAATAATTATTGGGGTGAAAGGCTTCCTAGTTAGGGCAGTTGGCTTAAAATATTAGGCACCAATTCTGAGAAGCAATATTCAGGATACATAATAAAATTAAAATTGAAATTAAAGAGAGATTTGTAGTTGCGGGAGTTGAAGCACCATCACACGATGAAGATCTTCTCGTTTTTTTTTAAATCCCTATGATTTTGAAAGTACGGAACATAGACTTTTTTGCATCCAGCATGACGTCGACTTTTGGAACACCCTGTATAGGTACATTAGGTCGCTCCAACGTCAAACGTCTGGACTATACAGATAAATTCCCTTACAAAGCTTTTTCCTTGAATTATCCCAAGAAATAATCTGTTCATTTCAGAGCACACTCTCTGAAGCAATAACTGGAAATTGAGAACCCTGGACATCTCCGATATATTTTATTCGAGTTTTTTTCTCTTCAGATTCAAGGTGAAAGTCACTGAACTTGAATAATGTTTCGATTATTAATTCCATGTATATATATTTCCCTTTCCATCGAAAGTTATTTATATGCTAAATTTTTCCATGCACATACCACTCTACATCCCCTAACTTGTACCCTTTTATCGTCCAATATAAGAGGGGCGACGTCTTTGCTTTGTGAATATTTTTCGTTTATAAATGTGAGATTATTTCATGTATGATAAATTGAATGATGAATCCATTCATTGTTCAGAATATTGCCGTCGAAGTTGTTATTGTGTTTGAAATATGTTTTCTTCGTTGGGGGTCGTGATTTATAACAAATGCTCAAAATGATGTAAGTTTCAACGCAATAATATTTTTAGCAGAATGCCCGAAGGAAAGAGAGTTAGTTTTTCGAGTTTGTGTATGTATGTCTATTATAGTCCGTCTAGAGAGTATCCGGAAAAAATTGGTTCAAGCACTAACGTGAAAGTCAGGAGCTTTTGCGCGTATGCTCTATATTTTCCATTCTCCTGTATTGGACAATAGAACATACGCGCAAATTATTTTTTTTCGTAATTTTTTGAAAATTTTCTAGGTGTACGGTTCTCACAAAATTTTACACACGTCTTTATGTCGATATTCTACAACTAGTTACCAAGCTTCAGTTCGATCTTGTCTATATTTTTTGAGTTATCGAGGAAATAATATTCCAGGTGGGTATAACTCCGAAACCGTTGGACCGATTATGTCCAAAAACGAACTTAACTCTTCCATTGGGATGCGCAACCTACCCCGAAAATTGCAAGTCCCTATCTCCTTTCTTTCGGAAGTTATCGAGGCGGCGGTCACCCATCTAGCTAATGAACTCACATAAGGCTGCTCGGATCTCCAACAATATAGATCCGATCTTGTTCAAACTTTGAACTTGGCAGTAGAGTTAGGTTCTGAAGGCTCTCGCAAACTTTCAGCGATGTCGGAAGAATAATTTCTGATATATAGAATTTTAATCAATGATTTTCAATGATCTTTTAAAAATTTTCTAGTGATACGATCCTCACGAAATTTCGCAAGAATTTTCGCGTCGGTATTCTCTACATCTGATAACCATGTTTGAATTGGATCGGTGTTGTATTTTTCGGGTTATTGAGGAAATAACAACCAAATTTCAGATGGTTATAACTCCGAAACCGTTCTGCCTATTATGCCTATAAACAAACTCAAATGTCCCATTCAGGTGCACAACCTAACCCGAAAGTTTCAAGTCGCTATCTCTTTCCGTTCTCAGGTTATCGTGACATAAATAATATTTTTTAATAATTTTTTTAAAACTTTCTAATGATACAATTCTCACAAAATTTCACAAACGTCCTTAGGTTTGTATTCTACAATTACTCACCAAGTTTCAATTCGATGGGATTTGTATTGGTTGAAAACAAAATTATTGCTCGGAAACCATTGGGCCGATTATACCCATTAACGAACTTGTCCGTCTCATCGGGATGCGCCACCTACCCTGAACATTACAATTCACTAGCTCTTTCCGTTCTCAAGTTATCGTGGCAAAGGCCGGCCGGACAGAATCAAATTTGACCTCGAATTCTTCATCGGGGTGTCAAACCCAATCGTTTGAGACCATTTTAGGCAAAAATTCGAAAATTATGGACATTTGGGCAAAATGATAACTCGATGTTCCCCAGAACATACGCGCAAAAAGGTCTTCTGCAGTTAAAAACATACTTTAGTAGTAGCATATGAGGTTTTTTATGTACCAATGACCAAAAACTGTTTATTATTGTCGGGCCTGCAAATTGCTATCCGAAGAGGAGCCGAGGATAGCAAGCAGGCGATGCAATAGACAGTTTTTCGCCAAGGTGCATATTTCATTTTTTCATCAACCTCTACATACTTTTATGAATTTCGGGCCTCCTAAATAATTTCACAATAGCAAATGACAGTCATTCTCATATACACTTATGTTCGTATTGAACAGTATCATGCTATATTCATAGTGCCCACAGCGACTGACAGTTATGCTTACAGGCACTTATGTTTGTATTGAATCGTATCATGCCGTTATTCATAGTACCACAGCGGACGAAAAAGAACTTTTTGATTTTCTGGGACGTTTGCGCTTTCATTGTCGAATACGGAATTTTAATATTGAGTCCCGCAAATCCCGCATGGAAAATCCCGCAATCTTGATCCCGCATAATTTCAGCGGGATCCCGCATTTGCGGGATTGGATTCCCTAGATGGAATCGTTTAAGGCCATTCTCGGCTCAAAATTCTAAAATTACAGACATTTTTGGGCAAGATGATCACGAGCGCGCAAAAACGGTCTAAAAAGCCCGACGCAGAGCGTAAATAATCTTCCTGTCCTCGGTAAACTCGTTAAAGTTGTGTTAAGTGCCGAAAAATAAATTCGCTAGGACTATCGGTGAATTTATCGCCCGAATAAGATACCGGGGACAGGTAAATAAGCCGCAATCTGAGAAGATTCCATTCAAACAACTAATTACGGAGAAGAAAACCTCAGTGCCGGAGAAACTTCATTCAATTAGAAGGGAGATGTTTCGTGAGCCCCCGGATATGGCCGACACCCCCAGAAAATTCTCCCTTCTCCATCCCTTAGGACCGCAGTTAATGTTTCAATGAATATTCAGAAATGGAAAGGAGATGAGTTGTATGGACTTGATGAGATTTTCAGAGGTGGAAAAAGTGGCTTCTAAGATCAGAACGGCCGAAGAAAGTGAAGTGTGAGTGTTAAAATCCTTCTCTTTTGACAAGTTTTTTTCCCTGTCTTGCTTTTTGTATCACCATCGTTTTTTTACGCGCTTGTTCCGCCGGGAAAGGTGTAATGCTGCGTATTCACTTGCAACAGAATGCTCCGAACGAACCGCGCGCGCTGTAACAAATTTGTCTAGTCAATACGTCGCGCAGAACAGAACCGAACGCGCAAAACATTTTCGCTCCGTACTCACTTGCAACAGAATGCTCCGAACGGTCCGAACGAACCGCGCGCGCTGTAACAAATTTGTCCAGTCAATACGTCGCGCAGAACAGAACCGAACGCGCAAAACATTTTCCGAGGTTGGTCGGTAAATGCGATTTGATCAAAGGGATTAGGAGTTCGTTCGAGAGAAGCGAAGAAAATGGACTGGAGCAGGTGAAAATGCCTAGAATTAATCGATCAATTTGAACTGCATCCTATCTTATGGGATCCCACAAACGGGTATTATTTCAACAAAATTAAAAAGCATGATGAGTGGGCAGCAATTGGTAAAAATGTGGGATTTGAAGTAAATGTAAAAAAAAATGGAAAGTCTTCTATATAGTTTTAGAAGGGAAAAAACCAAGGGGAAAAATCTGTAGGAACAGGAAGAGGTAAGATTTTTCTAATTTGGCAATGATTATTGTAATTACAATACAATTACAACTCTGTAAATGAAATTATTTTATACTAAATATCCTGGTTTGATATTTTCTATAAATAATTTTGTCTTTTTTTTATAGGAAGAGAAGAAATATACTTGTCAAAATGGTTTGCATTTACACGCATTGGAAAAGAAAATTTTAAAATTAAAAAATAAAATTAAGGCTTGTTAGCGCATCTATATTTAAAAAAATGGGTTCAAGCCCTGTGGACAGGAGCTTTCTGGCGCTCTAGTTCAAACAGACAAATTATATCTCCGAAAGTATTGGTTTCTCAGAGTTGGGAATTATATCAATGTATTCATATGATAGAACTGCATCATAAAGGATATTCAATTCAAATAATAGATTATTTATCAAGATTAAATGAGCAATCATGAGAATGAGAACTGCACCATGGAAGAAATCAAATTAAATCCGGTCAATTTTGCCCAATAACGAACTTAACCGAGATATTCATCTCCCTAACCTACTCTGAAAATTTCAACTACCTACCTCATTCCGTTCGAGAGTTATATCTATGTCTATGGATGAAAAGCAGTCTCACTACTCTCAGATCTCTTACTTCATGTTCCGTTCCGAAATGTAAGACTTTTCTGAGAAAAACTAATTTCGGAGCAAACAACTGAGATTTTTCTCACTTCGCTCACAATTCTTCGATTGATTAGATAATGTCATGTCTGAGGAAAATAAGTTGACATTATTACAATTCATACATAAAAAAATTATATCATTCTGTGACAACGTTGAAATACGATTCATTATTGAAATTTTGAAAAATCATATCTCTGAAAGTATTAGCTTGTTAGAGTTAAAAATGATATCATTGGATTCTTATGGTGAAACTGGTTATTGAAAAAAAATTAATTTGGAATTTGCTTTGTAAAAAAAATTTTTTTTTTGTTACTCCGAAACCATCTGTCCGATTTTGCCCAATAACGAACTTATCCGAGATATTTATCTCCCAAACCTACTCTGAAAATCTCAACTGTCTAGCTCATTCCGTTCGAGAGTTATCGTGCCTACGGCCTGCCGGACAGAATGAATTTCGACCACGGATTCTTGATCAGTGAGTCGAACCAAATCGTTTAAGACCATTTTCATCGAAAAATTCGAAAATTACAGACATTCGGGCAAATTGATAAGCACCCAGTTCCGAGGAACTAGAGCGCCAAAAAGCACCAGCGGCAACTATCACATCGTCTGCATCCATGTCGATGAACACGTAAACACTGATACGGGTGGGAAACATTTTTCGAGGTTTGTCGATAAATGCGATCTGATCAAAGGGAATGATTCACCGGTGTTCAGTGGATACGGGAGTTTGCTCTGTTTGGTGTTCTTTCGAGAGAAGTAGAGAAAATGGAATGGAGCAGGGGAAAAATGCCTCGAATTGATCGATCAATTCGAGCTGCATCCTATCTTATGGGATCCCACAAACGGCTATTATTTTAACAAAATTAAAAAACATGATGCGTGGACAGTAGTTAGTAGAAATATGGGATTCGAGGTAAATGACACAAAAAAAAAATGGATAGTCTTCTATCTAGTTTCACTACGTCTGCATCACATCGTCTGCATCCATGTCGACGATCACGTAAATACTGATACGGTTGGGAATGAAGCGAATACCGCAAACTCTCCAAACAGCCCGCACAATGTTTGTTGCAGCGCGCGCGGTTTGTTCGGAGTGTTCTGTTGCAAGTGAATACGCACCTTAACGGTATAAAACCGTTACGCGGTTTTTGTATTTATGCAACCCGTGATGCGTCAAACGTGAATGGGTAATTGCGATTATGGTTAGACATTTTTTTTTTTTTTATTTAAAATATATCGCATCAACCGCGAGGGTTATTAGCGAAGGTACAATACAATTAATTCATTATGTATTTCACAATTCTTTGTCTAAACGGGTACTATTAAGAAAAGCTATTAAATTGTTCAAATTGCACTTTTCACCCAATATGTCCTTCAAAGTTCCTGATATCCCATGATTCACTCTCTTCTGATGGTAAAGCGGACACTCACATAAAATATGTTTCACAGTTAAACGTGTGTCACATACATAACACTTTCGGTAAATTGCTACGACGTCCAGGCCTACACTGATAACAATGACGTATCTAGACCAATGGTGCTATTCTGCTTTTTGGCGCTCTTGTTCCTCGAAACAGAGTGCTTATCAATTTGCCCAAATGTCTGTAATTTTCGAATTTTTGGCTAAAAATGGTCTTAAACGATTTGGTTCGACTCACTGATCAAGAATCCGGGGTCGGAATCGATTCTGTCCGGCCGGCCGTTAACACGATAACTCTCGAACGGAATGAGCAAGACAGTTGAAATTTGAGGTTGAGGTTTGAGGGATAGATGTCTCGGTTAAGTTCGTTACTGAGCAAACTCGGTCTAATAATTTCGGGGTAACGAAAAAAATTTTTTTTTTACAATACAACTTTTTAATTCAAATTTTTTTAAGATGCAGTTTCATCATAAGAATCCATTGTTATCATTTTCAACTCTAACAAGCTAATACTTTCGGAGATATGATATTTCAAAGTTTCAATATTACATCGTAAGTTCTATGTATTCACAGAATGTGAACACAGAATCTGTCTGTGTGACTATTCATAAATGTCATCTTTTCTAGCTATAAGAGATTGTCAATTCGTATATTTTCTATTGGAAAGCAAGTATTCGATTCTTGAATTTGTGAATATATACAAGACTGTTTTGATGTAGTTTATGAAGGAAATAGGAAAGAAGAACATAATGGAATCATCAAAAGGAATTACCGTTCGTTGACCACTGAGGTTAATATTACCTTTTACTTCCTTAAGTAGTGGTAGTGAGACATGTTCCTATATACAGTATTTTCATAAAGTTGCTTGCAAAAAATACTAGAATATGGATCTACATTTATGCATCAATCATTTTTTCTTGAGTTAAGGTTCATAATACAGAAAAGAATGTGTTAGTGGTATGAACTATTAAATTTGAAATTATGAAAAGAGGATAGTATTTTATTAATATATTTTGAACTATTATAATAATTTGTTCGTAATCCACTACCTACTCAAATATCAGGACTAAATGGACAATCTGCTATGATTATCTCCAGCCTTGCTCTAGACATTTCGATGATACTTTCCTTAGGTATTTTGAGTTGTGAAAACTATGTATCGAGTGTGAGTTGCAACAACCCATTCCACGAAGTTGAATCGTTGCAGATTGCTACTTTAATCGAGAGAAATAAAATCAATGACAATTTTTAAAGCATTGAAGCATTGTAGATTGCTCTTTTTTTTTAAAGATAATTTTTGAAACATTTTTCTTAAACGACACTTTTTTTCAATTTAATTTCTTCTCGAATTTCTTTCATGATGCAGTTCTATCATAGGAATCCATTGATATAATTCCCAACTCTGAGAAACCAATACTTTCGGAGATATAATTTGTCTGTTCGAACAAGAGCGCCAGAAAGCTCCTGTCCACAGGAAATCGGTTAACTGACACGCTCCAACAGCAGTTGCCGATGGATGCTCCTTAATGTAATTGATAAGCGCATTGTCTTCATTCTGATCAGATATTCTTCTGATTCTAACTCGGATCGGACGTTGAATGCGCCCTTTCTGCCAGCGTCGCTTCAAGTTGAAAATACAATTTTACTGATATTCAAAGCTTCTGCTATCGCATTTAGCGACCAATTCTCCACCAGTTTACCTATTGCCCACATTTTCTCTCCATCGTTTAAATGTCGGGGCATTTTATAATTATTTCCGTGTATAGCCATTTTGGTTTGCGCCACTGTACCTTGAGTAATCATTAAAGGATACTGTGGGAGGTATACTTATTATTGAATTTCACAATAACTATCAACAAAATAAGATTTTCAAGGAGTCTGATATAGACTCCGAAACGTTACGATATAGTTGTTTCTTCGTTGATGTTGTGTCGTTGTTGTTTGTTAGGCAACATTGTTCAATTGATTGCTTCTGACAAATATCTTGTGTTTCTTACGCAGAAGCAAATTACAAAATAATTAATTTTTATTTTATAGATATTTTTCAGAGTTTGGGAGAGAAAACCCAGAAAAAAGCCTTTCAATACTGTACCTTGAGTCTATTCTTGCCGGGTTGACCAGAAACGTGTATTGTACGATCGATCTTCAATCAGCCTGTAACTCCGGCGGATTCTCTTGAATAGATGAGTTCATCAAGAGCGACCTCAAGGATTTGACAATGCAGAACTCCAATCAACTCCGCGGATATATCGCAAATACTCATTAGTCATTGAAACGATCTAACTGATCGTGTCATTAATAACCGCGCCTGCTATATGAGATTTTGCGGTTGGAGGCCTCCAAATCTGATCGATTTATATTCCATACACGGTTTGAAACGGAACGGCAGCAATAATTGTCATTATATATCCTGGGATAGGCAATTAATCCACAGGTTTTGTCGCGCGGCGGAAATAAAGGTCGCGACCTCATCATCATGCGTAGGACTCGACACACTCGACGCAAGTATAAAACGTTGCCTGTTTCAACCCCTCCGGGTAAACCTGGAGTTCCCGCTGTCAACCGGCTGTCAGAAGTTCAAGGAGTTATTTGCATGCATAAGGTCATAAACTGTCCGGTTGATTTACATGGGTTTTCATTATGCTCTGTCCCATGCAGTCAAGGACGATGTTCAAGACGGTCATTGAAGGAATCGAGAGTACATATAGGTGTCAACCGAGGTGTCAACCCTATGTTTCCGAAATTCGTGGCTTTATTGAAAATAACTGGTTATTTCTCATTTATACAAGGCAAGGCTTTATGTTGTAGGTACATTAATTTTAAACCAAGATTCCTCTTTTCAAATAACTCACGTTTTGCGCGCATCTTCTAGAGAACATCGCGTTATCATTTTGCCCAAATGTCTGTAACTTTCGAATTTTGTTACGAAAATAGTCTCAAACGATTCGGTTCGACTCCCTGATGAAGAATTCGAGGTCAAATTTGATTCCGTTCGGCCGGCCGTTGTCATAAACTTGAGGACGGAAATAGATAGCGACTTGAAATTTTCAGGGTAGGCGGAGCGTCTAAATATGACGGAAAAGTACATTAATGGGTATAATCTGCCCAACGGTTTCCTAATTAGAATTTTGTCATCAACCAATACAGATCCGATCGAATTGAAACTTGGAAGCTAGTTGAAGAATACTGACTTAAAGACGTTTGTGGAATTTTTTTAGAATCGTATCACTAGAAAATTTTAAAAAAATTATTCGAAAATATTTATGTCACGAAAACCTGAGAACGGAAAGAGATAGCGTAATTTTTAGAGTGGGTTGTGCATCTGAATGCGACATTTGAGTTGGTCAATAGGCATAATCGGCCAAACGGTTTTGTAGGTGTACCCATCTGAGATTTGGTTGTTATTTCCTCAATAATTCGAAAAATACGAATCCGATCCAATTCAAACATGGTAATTATTATGATTATTGAATTACAATGAGAGTGGAGGTAAAACCTCCTATGCACTCAAAACGGCCAAAATTAAAAGTATTCTGCTAGAATTCAAAAAGAAAAATTGAAACTAATTAACACCCAAATTAGTTGTTCAATGACGGCGAGAATATTCTTGCAGAATCAACAAATTCTTTCACTATCCATACAGAACATATTTCCATTGTTTATTCTCAATAAAGATATTGCTGAAACAATTCCACTCCCAACGCCGCCCTGACGGCCGGATATTTGAAACCGAGTCTTACATATTCTTTTACTTTCTATAAAGAACATATTTCCAATATTTTATCTTGGCAGGATTCTCAATAAAGATACTGAATCGTATCCCTAGAAAATTTGAACAAAATCATTGAAAAAAAATTCTATATATGAGAAACTATTCGTCTGAAATCGCTGAAATTTTGCGAGAGACTTCAAAAGTTTGAACACGACGGTAGCTGGATGGGTGACCGTTGCCTCGATTACTCTCGAACGAAAGGACATAGGGACTTGCAATTTTCAGGGTAGATTGCGCATCTGAATGGGAGAGATAAATTCCCTGTTAGTCATAATCGGCCAAACGGTTTCAGAGTTATACCCATCTGGAATATTATTTCCTTGATAACTCGAAAAATATACACTCGATTGAATTGAAGCTTGGTAACTAGTTGTAGAATATCGAGAAAAGTGTTTAAAATTTTGTGAGGACCGTACCACTAGAAATTTTTTAAAAAATTTTGAAAAAATATTATGTATCTCACGATACCTTGAGAACGGAAAGAAATAGCGACTTGCACGTTTTCAGGGTAGATTGTGCATCCGAGTGCGACATTTAAGTTCGTTCATTAGCATAATCGGTCAAATGGTTTTGGAGTTATGTCATGAATGTCATGAATATCTACATACAGACGTGTGTAAAATTTCGTGGGAACCGTACCCTTAGAAGTTTTTTAAAAAATTACGAAAAAAAAATTGGTTCAAGCACAGACGTGAAGTCAGGAGCTTTTGCGCTTATGTTCTATTGTCCATTCTCCTGTATTGGAACTCTTAATCAAATAGAATTTACCATGTTAAATTCGATCAATAGTGTCCAATACAGGAGAATGGACAGAACATACGCGCAAAAGCTCCTGACTTCACGTCAGTGCTTGAACCATTTTTTTTTTCGTAATTTTTTTAAAGTTTTCTAAGTGTACGGTTCCCACAAAATTTTACAC
Organism: Halyzia sedecimguttata; assembly: GCA_937662695.2. Lineage (NCBI taxonomy): Eukaryota > Metazoa > Arthropoda > Insecta > Coleoptera > Coccinellidae > Halyzia > Halyzia sedecimguttata. The sequence continues at coordinate 10,089,325 of OW569411.2, read as the reverse complement.
ACGTTTTTAATTTTATGTAGATATTCTACAACTAATTACCAAGCTTCAATTCGATCGAATCTATATTTTTCGAGTTATTGAGGAAATAACAACCAAATTTCAGATGGGTATAACTCCAAAATCGTTCGGCCGATTATGCCTATAAACAGAGTCAAATGTACTATTCAGATGCACGACCTTACCCGAAAATTTCATGTCAGTGCTTGAACCAATTTTTAAGATTATTTTAGTACATGCGAGTGCTGCAATTCTATCTGAATTCAGATTCCGAACAAGTAAGATTTACTCTGAACCTAATCAGGATGCTCAAAGGGTGAAGACGAAGATAATCAAACCTGATAGGTACTTGAACATTAATTGGTACTTAGTTATTATAATTGCTCCCGATATCAAACACGAATCCAGTTTCAGTCTTGAACGCTAGAAGTTCTCCTTTCGCGAATCTTGTACGTTCAATCGATTGTATTAGATTCTCCTGTGTACCAAACTAATGCAGACTGATACATTGTTTACATTCACTCCCGTCGGTGCATTGGCTCTGATCCAAATTGCTGCTGGTGTCGTTACCATAATACGGAATGCTTGCATACGAATAGAAATTGTGCCAAACTAGAGGTTTGCAATTTTATTGAACACTATAGCTTTCAATTGCGGTTTCTCTTACCCGCTCATCTAGATACTCGGTGGTATGGTTCATTATTTTCTCGAATATTACACCCGGTGAACCTTGCAGCGGAAATTTTTCCTAAGCTCTCCTAAAATTTTCATAATTATAGATATTGAGCTCTCGCTAGTAGAATAATAATAATTTTCCTTTATTTCGTACAAGTAAGTAAGTAAGTAAATACGGAGGTGAAGTTATACAGGGTGTCCCAAAAATACCACGCGAAAGTGACACTGGAGATAGATTGGCATTAGGTCTATCAGATAGCATCAACATGACCTCAGTAAAAGTCCGCTGGTTTTCGAGATATCACCACTTTTGTGTATTTTTTAAAAATCTCCAGTTTTCATGGTATATCGATACGGAGCTCGTGTCTAATTAAATCGAGGTCGCTGATCACGAATATGCAATTAGTTTCTCCCTAAGTGGCGTACTTTGGGAAAATTTTCACTTAGAGTGAAAAAATGGACGAAAATAGGTCAATTTTGGAAGTTCACACCGCCCAAAAAAATCGGAGTAAGGTGTTGTTGATTTTTGCCGTCATATATGGATCCTTTATCTACTGAATAATCCAAACAGAAAATGTCCAGGCCGTACTATTCGGAAATTATGACTTTTTTCCCAAGGGTCTGTTTTTCGGAAAACTCATTTCGCGGTATATCCGCGGAAAATTCTCTAATGAAAAATCCGATCATATATTCGTAATCTACGGCCCCGAATTAGTAAATGACGTAATTTGCATCGAAATCGGAGACCGGTCGAATTTTGGAAATTTTTTAATACATTAGCCTTAAAAAAATCCCATTTTTCGAGAAAAATTTTTTGACGCAAAACTATGAAACGGGTACTTATTCTTATAGATTCGGGGCCGTAGATTCCGAATCTACCATCAGATATTTATTACAAAAATTTTCCGAGGAAATATCGCGGAAAGAATTTTCCGAAAAATAGACCCTCGGGAAAAAAATCATAATTTCCGAAGCGTACGACCTGGACATTTATTGTTCCGATGATTCGATAGATAAAGGATCCAAATATGACGTAAAAAATCAGCAACACCCTACTCCGATTTTTTTGGGCGGTGGAAAGTTCCAAAATTGACCTATTTTCGTCAATTTTTTCACTTTAAGTGAAAATTTTCCCAAAGTACGCCACTTAGGGAAAAACTAATTACATATTCGTGATCAGCGACCTCGATTTAATTAGTCACGAGCTCCGTATCGATATACCATTAAAAAAATTTTTTGGGTCGGTACTTAGAAATATTTTTGACCCGGAATCGAAGGAAAATTCTTCTTTCCCGTCCCAAATCTATGATTTTCACATCTCAATAACCAAATTTTCCCCGATTATTGGTCGGTGGACGGCGTTTAGATTTATGTATCTATTTTTTCTGTATCTCTATCCGTACCATATTAGGTAATGATCGAATCCGTCAAACGCCAAAAAGTTTTCTCTAGTATCCAACATACCCAAAAATTTACAATTATCCGATTAGGTCGACGCGGCTTTGGTTATTCACTAAATCGGGTACGCAGATCATGAATCTGTAATTAGATTATCCGTATCTCGATTAGTTTCGGAGCAATGACGAAAAAAGTCGCAATTTCTGGCCCTACCTCCGGAAAATGGACTAATCAGTCGGATTTTTCGCCATATTACCAAAATTATTGGAGATACGGAAAAACTAATTACAGATTCGGAATCTACGTCCTCGATTTAGTGAATAGCCAAAGCCGTGGCGATCTAATCGGAAAATTCTAGATTTTTGTATGGGTTAGAATCTAGACAAAGGACTCACAAATCTGGCAATGTGTTAGTTGTTGTATGCATTTTATCAATATTTCACAGGAAATAGGTCATAAATACTTCTACAAGTGTTGAAGTATTACAAGATATTCTACTTGCAATTATCTTTTCGTGGAAAATATTAATTTCAAGGGTGAGACCACCCATGCAAAAATAAACCAGTTAACCCAAAACATTTAAGTTTTACAAGCGAGCTGCTTTGTTTAGAAATACAAATGAGCGCTTCCCAACATGTGAAGTCATGGGACGCAACAGTGGTGATATCTCGAAAACCAGCGGACTTTTACTGAGGTCATGTTGATGCTATCTGATAGACCTAATGCCAATCTATCTCCAGTGTCAATTTCGCGTGGTATTTTTGGGACACCCTGTATATGTTAAGTATGAGTAGTAGGTACACTACATTTATAATACCCTATTATTCTTCATAATTCTACGATAGCTGACGTTATTTCATTGGTCATTTTGCATTAAATCATACTTTGTTTTCTAGAACAGGATACGTATCTCCTGTTCTAGAAAACAAAGTATGATTGAATGCAAAATGACCAATGAAACAACATCAGCTTTCGTAGAATTATGGAGAATAATAGGGTAATATAATTTTTGGGTGATAATGTAATGCCCTTGGATAATCCATATTATGATGGAAATATAATATACTTTGGTGAGTTAATCAAATTGGGTTCAGAATATCTCTCGGAATATCTCCATTGAAAACACAACTGGAATATAGGCTTTCAATTGCTACAATATAATTTTCAGAGAAGATTAGAGGAATGCATATCTAGGATAAGTTCGTTATTGCCTAGAGTCGCATACACGTTTTGTATCATGAGTAACGAGTTTTGAATAGAACCAGAAATATTTAATATTACATGTCTCGGTAGATAAGATGACATGTATGAACACAGATCATCCATATATACAGGGTGAGTCTTTGACCAATGCATTAATTTTAACCAAAGTTTCCTCTCATCAAATGAAACACCTTTTTCATTTACCATTTTTCCAGAATCGGCTCAGGTAAAAAGTTACAAGCGTTTAAAGATTTCACAATGTGCTAATACACTCCCGCATATAAATTATCTATGACATTGTTGGCGGACGAGAATAAGGCATGGTAACGTGGTTTACAGCTTGATTCGGGATTCCAATGCTCAGGGACGGATCCATAAAAGTAGTGAAATTTCTGGAGTTTTCCATTTTAAAACATTCAATGAAGAATATCTCGAAAACGGTGCGTTTAAGGAGAAATGATGAAGAATAATATAATGTTCTAAAACGATGGAATATTCTTGAAATGACTCAAGAAAAACTTTATATGCTTTCTTTATGCTAATTTCGTTCAGTTTGATGAATCCACGAGTCCATATAGAAAACCAGTAGATGTAGAAAATAACTAATAGTTGGAGAAAATGTATCATAGTTATAGGAAACTTTACGCCAACATTCTTTTTATTCGAAAAAAGGATGTCAAATCTACAAAATAAAAACTTATTTTTTTTCAAAATTTCAACAGCCTGTAACTTTTTACCTGAGCCGAATCTGGGAAAATGTTAAGTGAAAAAAGTTTTTCATTTGATGAGAGCAATCTTTGGTTAAAATTAATGCAGTGGTCAAAGACTCACCCTGTATATATTCATACATACAAATACTGACATTAATTTTTGGTTACACCATTCTGTGAAATCCTCGGTGACATCATAGAATTGCGATTTAATATTCAAATTTTGAAAAATCATATCTCCGAAAGAATTAGCTTGTTAGAGTTAAAAATGATATCAATTTATTCTAATGATGAAACTGCATCTTAACAAAAATAGAAATTGAGATTTGTAAAGTAAAAAAAATTTTTTTCGTTACTGCGAAATCATTCTGCCGATTTTGATTAGTAACGAACTCAACCGAGATATTTATCTCCCAAACATACTCTGAAAATTTCAACTGCCTAGCTCATTCCGTTCGAGAGTTATCACGTTAACGGCCGGCCGGACAGATAAGTGAGTCGAACCAAATCGTTTAAGAACATTTTCGTCCAAAAATTCGAAATTTACGGACATTTGGGCAAATTGATAAGCACTCTGTTCCGAGGAACAAGAGCGCCAACAAAAAGTGTGACATTTACAGAATTTTGATTTATTCGTTATACATTATTCAGATCTGTCTGAATTATTAGGAAATACTTCGAACTCCTCATGAAATGAATAATAATAGAAGGACACTCGAATAAATGTTCTCGGGAATATTCAAATCGGTACAGGAACCTTTGTTTTACATTCAGTCAAGACGTGTTCAAATACAGATAGGAAGATGATTAAACAATAGCGGAAGCTATCAACATTCAACGCGATAGTTTTGTATGAGTTTCCTCCACTTCCGTGAATAACAAAGAGCATCACTACTGTCGGTTTTAATTTGTCTTTACTTTACTGTTGTCGCAATACGAGAACTGTGAGGAATGTTTAGCGAATTCGAATCTGAATTAATTTCGAGACAGCTCTGCAGTTCTCTTACAAGAGAATATGAGTATGGCGGATTAAGCTTTTATAGTTAATTTTGCAGCATATCTGTGGGGTAATTTCGTAGGGTATTTGATACTCGTACAGGACTTACCTATTCAATTACACCAAGAATTAAGTAATCATTAAAGGATACTTTGAGAGGTATATTCATTATCAATTGGTTCCTTTCTGGGCTTTCTCTCCCAAACTCTGATAGATATCTATGAAATAAAAATTGGTTCAAGCACTTACGTGAAGTCAGGAGCTTTCGCGAGCATGTTCTGTTGTCCATTCTCCTGTATTGGACACTCCATATCGAATTTACCATAGTATAGTTATAGTTTATATAACATGCGCTCAAAAGCTCCTACCTTCACGTAAATGCTCGAACAAATTTTTTTTATTGTTTTTTTAAATTTCTAGGGGTACGGTTCTCACAAAATTTTACACTCGTCTTTATGTCGATATTCTACAATTAGGAACCAAGCTTAAATTCGATCGAGTCTATATTTTTTTGAGTTGTCAAGGAAATAATATTCCAGGTGGGTATAACTTCGAAACAGTTTGGCCGATTATACCCTGCAATGAACATAACTGTCCCATTCGGATGCGCAACCTACCCTGAAAATTGCAATTCCCTATCTCCTTTCGTTCTAAAGTTATTGAGGCAACGGTCACCCCTCCAGCTACTGAACTCACACAAGGTTCCTGGGATCTCCAACAATATAGATCCGATTGTGTTCAAACTTGGAACTTGGCAACAGAGTTAGGTTCTGAAGGCTGTCGAAAAAATCCAGAGATATTTTGATCCCAAATTGATTAACACACCAAATTATATACTTCCATCATCAGATGGATTATCTAAGGGCATTAAATTATCACCCAAAAATTATAATGTCCTATAATCCTCATGATTCTTCGATAGCTGAGGATATTTCATTGGTCATTATGCATTCAATCATACTTTGTTTTCTAGAACAGGAGGTATTTTATATCTTGAGTATCGAATTTTGAATAGAACTAAAAATAAATATTACATGTCTCTTATTGGTAGATAAGATGACATGTATGAACACAGATCATCCATATATATTCATAGATACAAATACGGACGTTAATTTTCGATCACAGCATTATGTGATATCATAGGATTACGATTTAATATTGAAAAATCTTATATCCGAAAGTATTAGCTTCGTAGAGTTGAAAATGATATCAATGGATTCTTACGATGAAACTGCATCTTAAAAAAAATAGAATTTGAAATGTAAAAAAAAAATTATTTTTTTTCGTTACGCGGAAACTATCGGGCCGATTTTGCCCATTAACGATCTTCACCGAGATATTTATCCTCCAAAACAAAAAGCGAAATTTCAACTGTCTAGCTCATTCCGTTCGAGAGTTATCGTGTTAACGGCCTGCCGTCCGGACCCAATCAATTTTGACTACGGATTCTTCATCAGTGCGTCGATCCAAATCGTTGAAGCGTGCAAAATTTCGAAAATTACAAACATTAGGCCAAATCGGGTATACATGAAATTGAATGTTTAGATTGCAACTAGTGCTACGTCGGGCAACCAATCAGAAACAACATTGATAAATAAAAATAATAAAAAAAAAATGGGTGTAGGATTAAGGTTATATTCTCAACCCATAATTGAGAGTAGTAATTTATAGGATGCCTTAGTAACGCTTCGTCTTTGAAGATGGAAACATCGTTTCTGAAAAATATCTCAAACGACAAAATTTGTAGTGGACAAATGGGTAGTTACCTACTTTTGTTGTGTTCATAATAAGTCCACAGTGAGCTCAAACTAGAATATTATACCCCTGTTTTAGCGACTGCATCCTACAGGGTGTTACAAATATCGTGTGAAAAACATCTTCACATTTATACTCTCAAATTTAAATCCAAATCAAAATATCAACCACAGTATATTTACAAGAAGAATTAACCAACTGTTCACAATAAAAATCATCAACATCAAATGAGTAGTTGTTCAAGATATGCCTACTTTGGAAACTGTATCATATTTTTGGTGTGGTGTTATTTGACCGTCAGTGTATATATGTCGAAGTTGGAATCATTCATTATAATTGTTTATTATTCATTTATTAATTTATCACGTTATGATAATGCGCTGTACATGAAGGAAGGAAATAAATGTCATATGTATAGCGAATCCCGATTCCGATATTGATCTAGATACAAATTGTTCCTATTCAGATCTGATCGATAAATAATTAGTCATTAATACTGGTATAACATAAGGAAATTAAAATTATTATAGAGTTGAACTGACTATAATATCGTGTAATTACCTAATGCTTATGGGATTTTATTTCATACTTATTGATTTAAATTTTTCTTTCAGGTAAGTTATCATCAACTATCATTCACGTGGATTAAGATGCAGAATATTCATCGCCACTTCTCAGGTTTGTATCATTACATATCGGAAGTGAACCGAGGCGAGGGCAGGTGATATGGTAATTATGCATATTGAGTAGGAACGTTCAAATTTAACTGGTCAATAAGTAATCATTTAAGGACACTGTGGGAGGTATACCCATTATTGAAAGTTTTTTTTTTCTGAGTTTTCTCTCCCAAACTCTGAAAAATATCTCATGATCATCATCATCCAGCCCTTAGCGTCCGTAGTTGAACATAGGCCTCCCCCAAAATTCTCCAGTTGTGACGGTTCTGAGCTTCCTGTATCCAGCGAGCGATTCTTTTGACATCGTCTGTCCAGCGTGTTGGTGGTCTACCTCTACTCCTTCTGTCAGTTCTGTCTGCTCGTGGCCTACACTCTGTTATTTTCCTGGTCCACCGCCCATCATTCATTCTGGCCACATGGCCAGCCCAGCTCCACTTAAGCCATGCCACGCGCTCAATAACATAACCGTGACGCCTGTCCTTCTTCTTATTTTTTCATTTCTGACTCTACCTCCTAGAAGCGACCTTTCCATTGTTCTTTGGGCTACTCTGAGTTTATTTGCTGTGGCTTGGGTTAAGGATAGTGTCTCCGTGCCATAAGTGTTGACTGGGAGCACGCATTGGTCGAACGTCTTCTTTTTTAGGTGGTTTGATATGTTGCTCTTGAAGATGTCTGATAGAGCTCCATTTGCAGCCCATGCCAAGTTAATTCTTCTTTGCAGTTCAGTGGTTTGGTTATCTCTGACAATTTGTATTTCATGACCTAAGTATTTATATTTATGGACTAGTATCGTTTCATTGCTACCAACCTTTAGGTTAGGTTAGGTTAGGTTTGCTGTGGCTTGGGTTAAGGATAGTGTCTCCGTGCCATAAGTCATGACTGGGAGCACGCATTGGTCGAAGGTCTTCTTTTTCAGGTGGTTTGATATGTTGCTCTTGAAGATGTCTGATAGAGCTCCATATGCAGCCCATGCCGAGTTAATTCTTCTTTGCAGTTCAGTGGTTTGGTTATCTCTGACAATTTGTATTTCATGACCTAAGTATTTATATTTATGGACTAGTATTATTTCATTGCTACCAACCTTTAGGTTTTCACTTGGTATCAAATTTGTCATAAATTGGGTCTTTCCAAAGTTCATGTTTAAACCGACTTGTATGCAAACGGCATCTAACTCAACAGCCATTGTTCTTATATCTCCCAAATTGTCTGAAAAATATCTACAAAATAAAAATTAATTATTTTGTGATTTGCTTCTGCGTAAGAAACACAATATATTTGTCGGAAGCAATCAATTGAACAATGTTGCCTAACAAACAACAACGAAACAACATCAACGAAGAAACCATTATATCGTAACGTTTCGGAGTCTATATCAGACTCCTTCGTCAGACGCTTAATGAAAATCTTTAGAATTATTTTGTTGATAGTTATTAAGTGAAATTCAAGAATTGTCTAAGTTGATATAATATAATTCTTGAATTTCACAAAATAACTATCAACAAAATAATTCTAAAGATTTTCATTAAGCGTCTGACGAAGGAGTCTGATATAGACTCCGAAACGTTACGATATAGTTGTTTCTTCGTTGATGTTGTTTCGTTGTTGTTTGTTAGGCAACATTGTTCAATTAATTGCTTCTAACAAATATCTTGTGCTCCTTACGCAGAAGCAAATCACAAAATAATTAATTTTCATTTTATAGATATTTTTCAGAGTTTGGGAGAGAAAACCCAGAAAAAAAAACCTTTCATTAACTGGTCAATGCTTATCAATTGGCCGATGTCTCTAAGTTGCGAATGTTTGGATGATAATGGTTTAGCTCGACTCACTGATCAAGAATCCGTGGTCAAAAGCGATTCTGTCCGGCTGGCCGGTCCGGCCTTTAACACCATGAGTCTCGAACGGAATGAGCTAGACAGTCGGAATTTTCAGAGTGGGTTTGGGGGAAAAATATCTCGGTTGAGTTCGTTATTGGGCAAAATCTTCCTGGTGGTTTCGGAGTAACGAACACATTTTTTTTACATGACATATTTCAAAATTTTTTTGCATGTATGCAGTATGCAGTTTCACCATAAGAATCCATTGATATCATTTTTAACTCTAACAAGCTAATACTTTCGGAGATATGATTTTTCAAACTTTCAACAATGAATCGTACTTCTATGTTGTCACAGAATGCTGTGATTATTTTATCTATGAATTATTATATGGACTGTGTTCATACATTTCATCTTATTTTCCTATAAGAGACATGTCAAATTTATTTCTGGTTCGTTAAAATACGCTTGTTCTAGAATGCATTGTATGATTGAAACTAAATGACCAATCGAATGACTTTAGGTATCGTAGATTCATGAGGATTATATGATATTATACTCTTTGGGTGATAATATAGTGCCCTAGGATAATCCACATGAGGATGGTAAGTTAATCAAATTGGGTTCAGCATATCTCCAGTAAAAACAAAACTGGAATGATAGCTAAGTTGATATACTATAATTTTCAGAGTAGATTTGAGGAATGGATATCTCGGATAAGTTGGTTATTGAGTAAAATCGGGTGGTTTCGGATTAATAATTTATAGCACTCTCGTGAGACATGCAATTCGTCAGTAACAAGTATTGACAGTAATTTATTTGAAATTATTGTAGTGTATGAAATAAAATAAATAGATTTCATTGATTTCATTTTGATAGACAATTTTTTCCATCAAATTACTGTCATCACTTGTTACTGACCAATTGCATGTTTCAAAATAGTTCACGTTATTCCATCAAGACTGAAAATCCGAAGTTTCAGCAAATTATATTGACTGATTACATCCTGCATAATTAATGTATACATATTGGGGATGATGTTTCAGAAGATTTAGAATTGGATCATTTGAATTATGTAGTTTATGAAGACAATAGGAATGAAGAACATAATGGAATAATCAAAAGAAATTACTGTTCGTTGACCACTGAGGTTAATATTACCTTTTACTTTCTTAAGTAGAGACATGTTCCTAAATACAGTATTTTCATAATGTTGCTAGCAATAAAATACTGAAATGTGTATCAAACATTTTTTCTTGAGTTAAGGTTCATAATACAGAAAAGAATGTGTTAGTGGTATGAACTATTGAATTTTAAATTATGAAAAGAGGATAGTATTTGATAAATATATTTTGAACTATTAAAAAAATTTGTTCGTAATCCTCTACCTACTCAAATATCAGAAATAAATGGACAATTTGCTATGATTGTCTCCAGCCTTGCTCTAGACATTTCGATGATACTTTCCTTAGGTATTTCGAGTTGTGAAAACTATGCACCGAGTGTAAGTTGCAACAACCCATTTCACAAGGTTGAATATATCATTGCAGATTGCTCATTGAATCTTGATAAATAAATTTGATGACAATTGTTGATGCATTAAAGCATTGTAGATTGCTCTTCTTTTCTAAAAGATAATTTTTGAAGCTTTTTTTATTAAACGGCACTTTTTCAAATTCAATTTATTTCATGATGCAGTTCTATCATAGGAATCCATTGTTATAATTCCCATCTCTGAGAAACCAATACTTTCGGAGATTTAATTTGTCTGTTTGAACAAGAGCGGCAAAAAGCTCCTGTCCACAGGGCTTGAACCAATTATTAAAATAAAAACTGAATTTACTAGACTTGTGTTCTTCATGGCGATAACGACATTTTTCAAACTGATGTAAATAATATAGATTTCGAACTTTCAAAGAAAATATTCGATATTCTGAGTACTGCTCTGAAAATAATCAATATACGTGAGTCGTCTTAAACAATTGTTGGAAGGAAACAACCCAACCAATTTTAAACAAAATCGGAGCACTGATTCCCAAGTTATGGATATCGGAAATTCGGGGCAATATTCATGAATCACCATGTATCTCCGAAACTAACTGCATTTGTATACAAATGAAGCAATTTTTCTGAAAGGCTTGGTTGACCTGCATTCACCACTAAGCTATGGCCATCCACTCATGTAACACCATGTATATTGTATCGAATGGGACTTTTTCGCGCAAACACTGGAAAACTACGAGCGAAGTATCTAATACACTCTTGAGAAGTAATAATTTCTCTCGAAGCGTACAAGTTTTCGCGCTATTGGAAAACTGTGTGAGTCATACAAAGAGGGAAATGGCCTGGGAAGTTTTTAAATGCGAAAGTTCTCGACCCCTTTGATATATCAACTAATATACACTCCCCACAGACTGAAGTAAATAAAATGGATTGAAATTAGATAATTTCCCACAACAGTTTGGTAATATTGTAGATATTAATCGAAATTGAGAAAGCTAAATTGTAATAAATTGATTCGTTTATTTAATAACTATTCATAATAAAGTTCCAGCATCCCTATGTGAAATTGAATAATAAGATAAATAATAATTTCACTAATTGATTTTCGTTATTCATTTTCTCGAATAATACAAATCGTGCAGCGAAAATATTTTTGACAGTTCCATCGTTTGTTGGACTCATTTTTGTCACACTCGAGCAAGAACGCAATCATTTTAACCAAATGTTCTCGAATTTTCGGCCGGAAATGGTCTCAAACTATTCAATTTTACTTTCTGTGTAGAATCTGTGGTCTTATTTAATTATGTCCTTTCGTCCGTAAATACTGTCGAAAGAAGGTTTACTTATTATGGCCTGAATACACCGGTCGAGCTCGTGTATGGGCAAAATCCGCCCAATGGTTTCGGAAATATGCTGATTTGAAATTTTAATCCCAAAATTTCCAAATCTACCTATCCGATCGAGTTCGTTATTTTGGCGCCTATGTTCTGGGGAACATCGCGTTATCATTTTGCCCAAATGTCTGTAACTTTCGAATTTTTTCACGATAATGGTCTCAAACGATTTGGTTCGACTCCCCAATGAAGAATTTGAGGTCAAATATGATTCTGTCCGGCCGTTACCACGATAACTTGAGAACGGAAAGAGCTAGCGAATTTTCAGGGTAGGTGGCGCATCCCAATACGACGGACAAGTTCGTTAATGGGCCCAATGGTTTCCGAGTAATAATTTTGTTTTCAACCAATATAAATCCCATCGAATTGAAACTTGGTGAGTAGTTGTCGAATATGAACCTAAGCACGTTTGTGAAATTTTGTGCGAATCGTACCGCTAGAAAATTATTAAAAAATATTTTTGTTGTCACGATACCTTGACAACGGAAACAGATAGCGGCTTGAAGTTTTCAGGTTAGGATGTGCATCTGAACACGACATTTGGGTTTGTTTATAAGCATAATCGGCCAAACGGTTTTAGAGTTATAGCCATCTGAAATTTGGTTGTTTTTTCTCCTCATTAACTCGAAAAATACTAAACCGATTGAATTGAAACATGGTTATTAGTTGTAGAATGCCAACGCAAAAATTCTTGCAACATTTCGTGAGGATAGTATTTGTAGAATATTTTTAAAAAATCATTGAAAATTGAAACAAAAAATTCTATACAGTATGGTGCCAATGAAAGGAATAAATTTGTTATTTCGTAAACCGGCGACTTTAAGGAAAAATCCCGAAACCCGTCGAGTTTTATTTTTAAACGGGCTATTCGTAAGGATACCTTTTTATTTTTGACGTCATCTATGTGAGCGTGATGCTGTCATCGCTAAAATTTTCAGATGGAAAGGTGGGTGTTGTAATACATTATTTGAAAGGTCTTTTAAATACCTATTCAGCCATATCAATAATGTACAAAAAATGACTTTTGTATTTGTTTAAAAAATTAATAAAATTTTATTATTATATTTAATATGACGTCAAAAATAAAATGACGTCAAAAATAAAATGGTTTCCTTACGAATAGCCTGTTTAAGAATAAAAATCGACGGCTTTCGGGATTTTTCCTTAAAGTCGCCGGTTTACGAAATAACGAATTTATTCCTTTCAATTGCACCATACTGTATATCAGTAACTATTTTGCAAGAGCCTTTAGAACCTAACTCTACTGCCAAGTTTCAAGTTTTAACACGATCGGTTAAATATTGTTGGAGATTCGAGCAGCCTTGTGTGAGTTCAGTAGATGGGTGACCGTTGCCTCGATAACTTTCGAACGAAAGGAGACAGGGACTTTCAATTTTCAGGGTAGGTTGCGTATCCGAATGGGAGAGTTGAATTCGTTTTTGGGCATAATCGGTGCACCGGATTCCGAGTTATACCCACCTGTAATATTATTTACTTGATAACTCAAAAACTAAAGATTCGATCGAATTGAAGCTTGGTAACTAGTAGTAGAAAATCAACATTAAGACGTGTTTAAAATTTTGTAAGAACCGAACCCCTAGAAAATTTGAAAAAAATGACGAAAAAAAAAATTTTAAGAACCGTATCCCTAGAAAATTTCGGAAAAATCAAGAAAAAAAAATTGGGTCAAGCACTGACGTGAAGTCAGAAGCTTTTGTGCGTATGTTCTGTTGTCCATTCTTCTGTATTGAACACCCTTAATCGAGTTTACCATGGTAAATTATGTTGTCCAATCTCCTGTATTGGACACTTAATTCGAATTTACCATGGTAAATTCGAATTAAGTGTGAACTTGATAGACCTAAATCATGGCCAACCGGAAGACTTTATAAATATGAATGGAGTATACCTGGAATATTATTTCCTCGATAACTCAAATAATATAGACTCGATCGAATTGAAGCTTGATAACTAGTTGTAGAATATCGACACAAAGACGTGTGAAAAATGTTGTGGGAACCGTACCCCTAGAAAATTTTAAAAATATTACTAAAGTAAAGGATTGGTCAAGCACTGACCTGAAGTCAGGAGATTTTGCGCGTAAATTGCGGCAAATTCGATTGAGAGTGTCCAATACTGGAGAATGGAAAATAGAACATACGCGCAGAAACTCCTGACTTCACGTCAGTGCTTGAACCAACTTTTATATTTGTTATCTGTAAATAAATCGCTTAATATGACAGTTGGCAAAATAGGTGGCTATCCAAAATGACCTTATTGGGATACCCCGTATTATTTTATATATTTGGTATATCCTATCGAAAATGAATCGTTATGTTCACATGTACCTATATTTAGTTCCAATCAGATGGTTTTTACATAGAATCGTATGTAGTGAAAGTTTTTTCGTAAGCACACGAACCGAAGTGAGAATAAAATTTGTAGATCAATAATGATAAAGGCGTGTACGGTGGAAATACAATACATCGTCAACAAAAGGCTTAGGTGTGCCGTTCTTCTGCGAACTCTGTCCCTCATTACAGCAGTCACGCAACGTGGAGGGTTGTTCTCCATCCCTTCCATAAAAAGCGTGATACGAATTCAGGGTATTTTTAAAGATGTGTCGTTTTTTAACTAAGCAGAATAAACCGATTCACCGAAAATATTCTAGATGGATGTTGTATAATGGAAATGTTGAAAAATTCGGCGAAATTCAATGATAAAAATCATCTCGTGAATAATCAAAATTACTCTGTACGATAACTAAGAAATTGGTTGAAGCACTGTTGTGAAATCAGGAGCTTTTGCGCGCATGTTCCATTGCCTCGTCACGCCTTATACGTCGGGGGAAAAAATGAAAATTTTATCTTGAACCGACAAACTTACTGTTAATAATGTTTCATTCACCTATATTGTACATTTGGACACTCTTATTCTAATTTATCATCGATATAGACCGTTTTCTCAGCTTTTATAAAACATGATTTCATTTAGTAGGTACCATTTTAATGTAACGAGGGAAACGTCTATGATCACAGAATTTTTAATTCTGACATAATATATGTATTCTATCTGAATAAAAATCTTTAAAACATTTAATGATATACGAAAAAACTTACTTCTCAAGTAATTTCGCGATACGATATTCGAAGAAAATTCACATTGTGAAAAATACGTAATCACTTCTACTTCTATGTAGAGGGAACAACGTTGCGTAGTTTTCTGACAGGAAAATGAGCATAACCTTACATTTTCGAAATATACACGGTGAAATGTGCAATTTCATGGCCAACCGGGAGACTTCATAACAGTGAATGCAGTATATATATATATAAACTTCACTTTCAAATTGAAGAAGTGGGAAAGCCCTGTGGACAGGAGCTTTGGCGCTCTTGTTCAAACTTTGACAAATCATATCTCCGATAGTATTTGTTTCTCAGAGTTGGGAATAATATCAATGGTTTCTTATGATAGAACTGCATCATAAAAGAAATTGAATTAAAAAAAGTGCCATTAAAAAAAACAAGAGTGTCAAAAATTATTAATCCGAAACCACCAGACCGATTCTACCCGATAACGAACTTACCAAAAATATTTATTGCTAAAATTTACTCTGAAAATTATATTATATCAATTGAAACTTGGCCAATATTCCAGTTTTGTTTTTACTGGAGATATTCTGAACCCAATTTGATTAACTCACCGAAGTATATATTTTCTTCATCATATGGATTATTCAAGGGCATTATATTATCACCCAAAAATAATAATATTCTATAATCCAAATAATTCTACGATAGCATTCGTCCTTTTGCATTCAATCATACTTTGTTTTCTAGAACATGAGGTATTTTATATCATGAGTAACGAATTTTGAATAGAACCGGAAATAAATATGACATGTCTCTTATCGGTAGGTAAAATGACATGTATGAACACTGATGATGAAATTAATAGATACAAATACGGACGTTAATTTTCGATTACAGCATTCTGTAAATCATAGAATTACGATTAATTATTGAAATTTTGAAAAATCATATCTCCGAAAGTATTAGTTTGTTAGAGTTGAAAATGATATCAATGGATTATTATAATAAAACTACATCCTAAAAAAATTTGAAATTTGTAATATAAAACAAAAATGATTTTTCTTTATTCCGAAACCATCGATTTCGCCCAATAACGAACGTAATCGAGATATTCATCTCCCAAACCTGATCTCAATCCGTTGGAGAGCTATAGTGTAAACGAAATCTATTCATTTCGTCACTTTTAAACATCTTCTACGCAAATCCCGACCCCGAGGAGATTGGTTTACAAATTTCCTCTAAAACAACAACCGTTGCCATTACATAAATTCAATCATTATATAGACCACATTAGTTAGGTTAGAATCATTCTCTTGGCGGGAGATCCATATTCAAATTTTTTAACATGGAATTTCAACTTTGAGATGAAACGACCCTATTTAAAAGAGAATGTTAGTACAGAGACATCAAGTATTGGGTACCTTCATCATTAGTGCATGTTCTTATGTTCTTTCCACATCAAAGTCTACATCTATTTATCCTTAAATCAAAATGGAAACCAGTGTAGTTCGGTAGATTTCCGTATGTCTTAGATGACTTCTGTTGGGCGTCATTACAAGGCCGATTTAGGGTAATGTTATTATTTTTGACTGATTTCGAGTGAGCTAAGACATACGTCGATCGAATTTGGTGAACAGTTTGATATTTATTGATTATTTTGGAAATATACAATTTTGTTATGAAAACTTGATTCTAGACTATTGAGAAAGGTTCACTGAATCTATTTCAACCGAAATAAACCTTAAGAAATTAGTCAAACTATCTAAAAACAGGCGAGAAATTCGCGTAAATTTTAGGTCCATAACAAATTCATGGGGAATTCAGTGCTCGGATCCACGGATGGATCGTAAATCAAATTTCCCGCCTAACCTAACTAATGTGGTCTATTATGGAATTATGGAACAACCCTGTGTGTAAAATTCGCCATCCGTCATGATAGAAGGAGCAGCCTGTACACAAGTTGAGTGGTTCCTATTTAACCGCAATTATACGACAATCACGAACGTTCCATTGTCTCTAAACCTCCTATTCGGCATTCTCGACCACGAATTTCGGAATTAAATAATGCCAAATCTCCAATTCCTCCCATTATTACCGCTTTCACGATCTCACTGCATTGTTGTCCAGGTTTCCCCCAATTACAAGGGTCCCGCAGTACGACAGAGTGCACCCTCCTGGAAATAACTTTCTCTTAAGTATTCTTCGGTCTCTGCTCGGGCAGCGTCTTCTGTGATTGGTGAGTTTCGGCACTGACAATGCGCTCTTTGTCGTCAGATGAACTTTTTTCGACGGAAAGATAAAGTCCCAATGTTCATCATGAAGGATGTACTGTACTGATCGCGCCCAAAAATGCTTCTATAACTGTTACTCGAGTGAAACAATTCTCCTATAGTATAGATCGCATTAGTTAGGTTAGAATCATTATCTTGGCGGGAGATCCATATTCAAATTTTTTAACATGGGAGTCTTATGGAGGTTCAACTTTGAGATGAAACCACCCTATTTAAAAGAAAATTTTAGTAAAGAGACATCAAATATTGGGTACCTTCATCATTAGTGCATGTTTTCATGTTCTTTCCTCATCAAAATCTACTTCTAATGGGTCCGCCATCTAACATTTTTTTTTCAACTAGTGCTTATTTCGTGAATGGTAACACTTAGCTCATGTCTGATTTGACAGATAATTAGTTTTATCCTTCCGCTGAACGAATATGGTTGTGTATACGTTTGAACAAGGCTGGGAAATATTGCGACATTACTTTGAAAATCATGGTAATGTTGCAGAATGTGTGCGAAAATTGCGTACGGATTCGACCTCTTAAATATTACCTTTAAGGAATCTTTAAGGAACACCCCCGTATTCTCCATTGCATTCTGTGAACTCTAAAATCCGTATTTCTCCCATCTCGAATAATTTCCATGAATTGACATTATATCAAATTCAATAAAATCTCACCTGTCACAATGAATTAAATTCCCGTCTTTTCGAAATGATAGAAGAAGAATGATCCCCGATGAAATAAAAAAGTTTGTGCGAGGCTACGGCTGGGAATTGATTAAAAGTGTTGTGTTTTTCGCCGTAGGAATTGAACTGGCAACCGAGTGTTATAATCTGACGTTCCCTATGGGGCTTCCGGAATATTACAACCACGATCCGAGATTCGATAAATGCGTTCCGGATTATTGCTGGAGGAAATGAATCGGTGGAAGATACGCGGAAGTTGATTATGTACATAATGATTTTATTGAAAATGCTAACGTAGAAATACAAATTTGAAGAATCGATTTGTGGTAGTGTTTTCGAATAGTGGATTAATTAATCCTTCGTCAATATTGAAATATTTTCATTGTGGATTGAATGTTGCAGAATACAATATGATATGATGATAATGATAAACATTCGTTAACGATTAAAAATATGTTCAAGCACTGACGTGAAGTCAGGAGCTTTTACGCGCATGTTCTATTGTCTACTCACCTCTATTGAACACTCTTAATCGAATGTAGCCTCGATATACAGGGTGACCCAAGATGTTCCAAACACCCAACATCTCGGCTCTCAGACAAGGTAGAAAGTTCAAACAAAAAGTATTTTAAATGGCATCAAAAACTCTAGCAGAATCCGTCGTTAAAATTCTGTTTCTAATTACCACCCCTGAAAAAACTATCCCCAGTTATTTTTTTTAAATGGCACCCTTATATTTTTTTCACTCTAAACGATTCCCCAAAAAAAAAAAGAAATATGTTGAAACAATTTTAACATTTTACGTAAATTCAACCCTTAAAAATAATAATTATAATTTCCGGCACATTCACCATTTTTGCTCAGTCCATTCTCTATGGGGCAAATTTAGAACATTTGTAAGAGATTGATAGAGTTTTTGATGCCAGTTAGATTACTGTTTATTCGAACTTTCTACCCTGTCTGAGAGCATAACATATTTCTTCTTTTAATGGGGAATCGTTTAGAGTGAAAAAAATATAAGGGTGCCATTTAAAAAAAATATCTGGGCGTAGTTTTTTCAGGGTTAGTAATTAGAAACATAATTTTAACGATGGATTATGTTATAATTTTTGATGCCATTTAAAATAATTTTTTAAATAAATAAATAAATCTTGGGACACCCTGTATACCGTTTTCTCAGCTCTATAATACCGGGTGTCCCAGTATACATGTTCCAATGGGTTATCTCAGCCATTTCAAAAGATAAAAATTTGAATTTTCATGATTTTCAATGCGTTCAAGGCAACTGAGAAAAACAAAAAGTGAAAGTCACTTTCGGTTTGACCGCGGAAGTGACTCTGACTTTTTTATCTGTGATAGCACCATTTATATTTTTTGCAATTTTTTAATTCCACTCAAAATTATATTTCCACCGACGTATCACACTCTTTATTTTATATTTGATTTGATGGAGAAAACGTCAATTGATTTTTCAAATTGAAAGAATTGCAGTAGGCTACGATTTTGACTTCAATAATAGAGATCAATAAAAAAAAATAGATCAATTGAACCGGTGGTTCAATGCCATCTAACGGGTCCTGTTGTGATTCTGAGAATCATTCACACACGAAAGTCCCATCGAAATATGTTAGGAGTTTTTGAGTTACTAAAAACCGAATATAGCGCCACCTACCGAATCGTATTGCGAACCTTAGGCATTCCGAAACACAATCACAAAGATTCATCAAAATCGGTATAGCCATTTTTGGGTTCCTGTGAATCGATTGTAGTGCCGCCTACCGGGGAATATTGTGGATCTGAAACCTACTCAGATACACACACAAAGTTTCATCGAAATCGTTCCAGTCGTTTTTGAGTTGTTATAAACTGAATGCAGTGCCACCTAACGGGTTCCTATTGTGACCCTGAGAGTCACTCAAACACGCACACAATGTTTCATCAAAATCGGTCGAACCATTTCTGAGTTTCTATATACCGATTGAAGCGCCACCTACCGGGGTATATTGCGGGCCTGACACATACTCAGATACACACACAAAGTTTCATCGAAATCGGTTCAGCCGTCCTTGAGTTTCTATAAACCGAATACAGCGCCACCTACCGCTTACCTATTGTGACTCTGAGACACACTATAGTGTGACTATAGAGCACTATTAGCGCCACCTACTGGATGCTATTGTGAAGCAATGACCCACCAAAACACACACACAAAGTTTCATCAAATTCAGTCAAGCTGTTTCGCAGTTGATAATTTTTTTAGAACACCCTGTATAGCAGCGGCTATCTTTTCTTGACGGTTTTACAATGTTGAGAATTCTCTTCACGATAGATCTCCTGGGGTGACATTTTACTCAAAACACCCTGTATAGCAGTGGTTTTTCATTTGCTACTTTTAATTTTCCGCTTAATGTTTGAATATTTTGGGTATTTTTAATGCAAAAATCGGTCCGATCGAGCGGATATTCATTATAGATTTCGTTACTTAACGAAAAGATCCGAATCCCAAGATACGTTTACTGGAGTAACGCTCTCTTAAGTTCTTCATTGGTTAAAAATGAAAAAAAATCAGAGAAAGCTATTTCGGACGCTCCGAGATTCGATCCTGCTGCCCCGCGAACAATAGGCCGAGAACTCCTTAGACCACTCGGCTAGATTGCCTACGTGAGACAACTCCGATTTTCTACCAAATAAACAGTTTATAGTACTCGGACGATTTCGATCGAAATCGGTTACTCGTTCATATTTCTCGCCATTTTCCTAGACGATTCCAAGGTTTTCGAGTAATTCTGTTCGAAATTCAAATTCGATTTGAAGCCGCGTTAAAATTCGCCACAGAAATACGTGAAACGTCAGAATTTTGTCGATTTTCGCGAAAAGTCACATTGTCCTATCGTTCTTCCGGGAAAACGAAAGAGTGGATCGAAAAAAGGGCCGTGTTACGGACTAATTTCGAATCTCGTCTTCGTTTTCCCGCAAATACCTTCGTTTCGAATGCCACAGGTCCTTCGAATGCCTCTACACAATTTTGCTCCTTTTGCCAAAATCGGCGTTTTTTCACCTTTTCGCGATTTTTTTTAAATACATCCCCGTCTTTTCGCTCCGAAAACGCTAAACTCTATGAAACTACCGTATTTTTCCTCGATAAAACCCCTCGAAATTTCCCCCTAACCCCCCTCCTAACGTTGAAAAAAACGTCACGTTTATAGTAAAATTTTCAAAAAGTTTTTTTTGATTCCGTTCTATGAATTACATCTTCATTTTAGTATGGGGATTTAGTATGGGGACAAGTGGATGAAATGTTTTCAAAGTTTAATGAACGAGGTCGTGCCGGCCATGCCAATGCTACGACCATGCAATGCACTATACTGGATATAAATTTTATGCCCATTTCAACAGGATTATAAAAGAGCTAGTACGCAATTTGCGGATAGTAACTGCCAACCAGTGACGTAATTTCCCATCCAATCGAAAAGTTCGTTCTGACTGATTATACCGTAACGTATTTAGTAGATTGTCTAGGGACAACTCAAAAAATAAATTGCGTTTCAATAGGAAGTTAATTGGGCATTTCAATTGATCCTCGTTAAGCTGGAAACCTATCGAATACTTTTTTCATAAAGTGGAATGGTGATACATTCTCAAAATATTCCGATCGAATTGGAGCTTGGTAATTAGTTGTTGAATGTGAACAGATGAAAATTTCGAAAGGATCGTATTACTAAAAAAAAAATGGAATTTTTCTTCAAAATAATTATATTTCAGGAAACTTTCCGTCAGATTCCGCTGAAATTCCCCACAAACCTTCAAGCCGCCATTTCACTTAGCTTTTTTTTTGGAAATACATATTGTGAAAATAAAATTTCGTCCCGCCACGATCATACCAATAAATAGCCCTATTGATGGCTTCATCGCCGCACTAAGTTCACGTCTAGGCATTATTGTAAATCAAATTTTTAGATTTTGAATCGAAGTTGATGTTAGAACGTAAAACAATATCTGATCCAAAATTCTCAGATGCGCAAACGACGAGACCTTGCCTGAAACTGAAAAAGTTATCAATTGAGGAGCAGAAAAAACATTCAGATATATAAGAGTAAACATTTGATTTATCATAAATGAACATTTGGTTGAAAAGAATCGGCAACTTCTGAAACGGTCACAAAATTTCTGAACTTCCTTAACTTTTGTGGAGCAGTATAGGGGGTGTACCAGTATACATGTTCCAATAGATTGTCTCAGCCGTTTCAAAAGATAAAAAATTGGTTCAAGCCCTGTGGACAGGAGCTTTCTGGCGCTATTGTTCAAACAGACAAATTATATCTTCGAAAGTATTGGTTTCTCAGAGTTGAGAATTATATCAATGTATTCTTATGATAGAACTGCATCATACAGGAAATTCAAATCAAATAATAGTTTATTTATCAAGAATAAATGAGCAATCTGAGAATGAGAACTGCACCATGGAAGAAATCAAATTAAAATACCTGAAATTAATTTAACTCTCTCTTATAGAACAGGATGACATGTACGAGTATGAACACAGATCATATAATAAATCATTGATAGAATAATTATAGCATTCTGTGAAAACATAGAAGTACGATTCATTATTGAAATTTCGAAAAGTATTAGCTTGTTGGAGTTGAAAATGATATCAATGGATTTTTAGGGTGAAACTGCTTCTCAAAAAAAAATTTTTATCGTGTTAACATACGGCCGGACAGAATCGATTTCGACCACGGATTCTTGATCAGTGAGTCGAACCAAATCGTTTGATACCATTTTCAGCCAAAAATTAAATTACAGACATTTGGACAAATTGATAAGGACTCTGTTCCGAGGAACAAGAGGGCCAAAAATTGAAAATTTCATGATTTTCATTTCGTCCCAGGAACTGAGAATAACAAAAATGTAAAGTCACTTTCGGTTTGACCGGAAGTGAGTCCGATTTTTTTATCTCAAATAGCAACCTATATTTTTTTTGCAATTTTTTATTTCTACTCAAAATTACCGTTCCAACGATGTATCACGCTTTGTATTTTACATTTTATTTGATGGAGAAAACGTCAATTGATATTTCAAATTGAAAGAATTGCATCAGAAGGCTATGATATTTTGTGTAATCTTGATTTTGACTTCAATAATCGAGATCAATAAAAAAACCTTCCTTAAGTTGAAATCAACTATGTATTTAACCGAACGTTAAACAAAGCATGAATAGTAAAAGAAATAAATAATTACAAAAAAAGGGGGCACAAAAATATCTATAATATCTAAAGCATATGTTCGAAATGTTGTCCATCTACTTCTTCACATATTTTAGCTCGGTGGACTAGTTCACGCGAAGTAACACTTCTCAACACCTCAGCATTAAGGGCTCTACATGCATTCTTTATTTTGTTTTTTAGATATTCCAAATCAATAAGGAGGAGTCTGGTACACACGATCTTTCAATTTAAATTCCAAAGGAAGAAAGCGGGGTTAAATCTGGAGATCTTACAGGCCATCTCATCGGTCCGTTTGAAAATAGATGGATTGGCACATTCACTTCCGGTCAAACCTAATTTTTTTTACTCAGTTGAAGGTTCCTTGAACTTTAATGGCTGAGATAATCCATTGAAACATGTATACTGGGACACCCGGTTTATAAAATTTTGTAAACAATCATACCTATTGAGCCCAGTACGATTCACTGTAAGATTTGATTCGCTCCGAATGGTGTCATAAAATTGTTCTTCGCATTCGCCATTTTGTAACTGACGAGTGTTTCGCTCTCGTGAACATTTGAGTGGCGTTCCGATATTCCTGAAATTCACTGGCAATGCTTACTGTCATTAAAGGGCGTTCCGAAATTACCTACTGCAGCCAGTAATAGCAACAATATCGGAACACAATCTTGATTTGATGAAATATAATATACAGGGTGAGTCTTCGACCACTGCATTAATTTTAACTAAAGACCATTTTTTTCATTTAACATTTTTCCAAATTCAGCTCAGGTAAAAAGATACAGGCTGTTGAAATTTTGAAAAAAAATCAGTTTTTATTTTGTAGCTTTGACATCCTTTTTTCGAATAAAATGAATGTTGGCGTAAAGTTTCCTAAAACTATGATACATATTTTCCAAATATTAGTTATTTTCTACTTCTACTGGTTTTCTAGTTATGAACTCATGGATTCATAAAGCTAAACGAAATTAGCATAAATAAAGCATATAAAATTTTTCTTGAGTCATTTCAAGAATATTCCATCGTTTAAGAACATTATATTATTCTTCATAATTTCTCCTTAAACGCACCGTTTTCGAGATATTCTTCATTGAATGTTTTAAAATGGAAAACTCCAGAAAATTCACTACTTTTATGGATCCGTCCCTGAGCGTTGGAATCCCGAATCAAGCTGTAAACCACGTTACCATGCCTTATTCTCGTCCGCCAACAATGTCATAGATAATTTATATGCGGGAGTGTATAAGCACATTGTGAAATCTTTAAACGCCTGTAACTTTTTTCCTGAGCCGAATCTGGAAAAATGGTAAATGAAAAAAGTGTTTCATTTGATGAAAGGAATCTTTGGTTAAAATTAATGCAGTGGTCAAAGACTCACCCTGTATAAAAGTTTGGAAACTTTGACAAATAATATCTCCGAAAGTATTGGTTCCTCAGAATTGGGAATTATATCAACAGATTCTTATGATAGAACTGCATCATGAAAGAAATTAAATTCGAAAAGTGTCATTCAATGAAAAAACAAGATTGCCAGAAATTATTAATCCGAAACCATCAGACCGATTCTACCCAATAACGAACGAGGTATTAATTCCTCAAATCTACTTTGAAAATTATATTAAATCAATTGAAACTTACCCAATATTCCAGTTATAATTTTACTGGAGATGATATCTCCAGTAAAAACAAAAAAAAATCTCAAAATATTTTCATTTATATTATATTTTCAGATTGTTTTTTTGTGATGTGTGTAGGGTGTTCGAATGCACAATTTGAAACTATTTTCTATGTACAGGGTGTTCGAAAACAAAGATATAGACGAAAGTTGCATTTTTTTTAAATGTAACACCCTGTATTTGACCTCGAAAATGAAATGGCAAGCTCAAATTATAAAGTATAATAAGTTTCTTCAGATCACTGTATATCTTAGAAGCACCATTTACGAGAAAATGGCGAAAAATTGAAAATATGGAGTTTTTTAAATTACAATTAATGAAGAAACCAGTTACGCCAGTGATACAGACAATATTTTTTCGAGAAGACATATTGGCTACTCCTATACAGAAAAAAAAATACTTTTGGAATATACAGAGTGATCATAATTAATTTTCAAACATCAACTACAAATAATGTTCAAAAAGTTTCTTATTTCAAATGGCACATCCGGTATTTCTATATCTCGTTGAACGTAAAAATTAATTTCGAAACTATCTTCATAAGGTTTTCCTACATCTAAACCTGATAGTTTCTCAGCAATTTTCGACCATTCTTTGTAGTTGATGTTTGAGATTTAATTACATATGATCACTATGTTTATTCCAGTGTTAATTTTTTGTTTATAGGAGTAGCCAATATGTCTACTCGAAAAAATACTGTCTGTATTGCTGGCGTAATTGGTTTCTTCATTAATTGCTATTTAAGAACACTCCATATTTTCAATTTTCGCCATTTTCTCGTAAATTGTGCTTCAAAGGTATAAAGGGATCTGGGGAAACTCATCATAATTTAAGCTTGCCATTCCATTTTTGAGGTCAAATACAGGATGTCACATTTGAACAAATTTAACTTTGGTCTATATCTTTTTTTTTCGAACACGCTGTATATATGAAAATAATTTAAAATTTTGGTGTTGAACACCCTACACACATCACAAATTATATTCTCAAAATATCCTCATTTACTCACTCAAAACGAGCTCCGGGTCTGTGGTGGGCCACCCGGTATATTTCCATCATCATATGGATTATCATCAGTATCGAACCAGAAATAAATTTGACAATTATAGGTATATGTATAAGATGACATGTATGAACATAGATCATGTAATTCCTACATAGAATAATTATTGCATTCTGTGAAAATATAGAATAACGATTTAATATTGAAATTTTGAAACATCATATTTCCTAAAGTATTGGCTTCTTAGAGTTGAAAATGATATCGATGGTTTCCTGTGAGGAAACTACATCGTAAAAAAAATTGAATTTGAAATTTGTAATGTAAAAAGATTTCTTTTCATTGCTCGGAAACCATCAGGCCGATTTTGCCCAATAATGAACTCAATCGAGATATTTATTTCCCAAATCTTTTCTGACCATTTGCATCGTTAAAGACCTGTTCCGAGGAACAAGAGCGCCAATAAATAATTTGACCTATCAAACCATTCGATATTCCTGAAAAGGGAGAAATTAAATCCATTTTTCCGTACCTTTGACGCTCACTGTATAATTGTTCCAGTACAAAATTATCCGTTCACGCTGAGGGCGAAGTTGTTCATTACTTCTGTCTGCCGCAAGGTCAACTGCACGTTTCTGCCGAATTCTATTAAAGCGAATACGCCACTGCTTAATGAATGAATTACGTTCCACCCTACGAAACGCATTCGAAAAGAGCTCTTAATTGAGATTAATAATTGGGATTAACCGAACGGAGTTTTGCCCACGGATGGAGGGTCCTATCAAAATTAATGTTTTCTGATGGGTCTGATGGTTCATCGACCTGGAAAGAAGAAAGGCCTGGCCAAACTTTCATTGAAACTTGGTAATCAGTTGTAGAATGCCAACTCGCAAATTTTTGCATAATTTCGTGAAGATTGTATTTCTGGAAAACAATTTAAAAATTTTTTTCCTCTATTTCAGTATCGTAATGAGTTCATTCCAGCACTAAAAACAGTGCTGGAATGAACTCATTCCCGCATTGTTTCTAGTTATATTTTTCGTTTTGTGGTAGTCAGCACTGACATTCGATCCTATCAAATTTCAACACACGTCAATTATTGTCAATATAAGATAATCTGGATAATGTGAAATAATTTTTGAGAGGAAAGGTTTTATTTTCATAAAAAAAAGGTACTAGAGATTTCCTTCTTACTAATTTTGAAGCATTCATGATATTGGGAAACTGTTAAATCTGATATCCATGCTCTACGTACAATTCAAATCCCGTGATCTGTTAACTTTCGTAACAGTCACACCAACTGCAAAGATACAATACAAAAGTCACTAGGATGTATAATCCTAATTTTTCAATAAATTTCAACAGTATTTTACAAAACTTGCCTGAAATAGAGAAAATACTAATACTCGTTGCAGAAGGCAATTCCAACACTCATGCGTACGAAAACTCGCTCCTTCGTTGCTCGTTTTCGAATTTCGCATTCGTGTTCAAATATCAGCCCATTCTGCAACTTGTTTTAGAATATACTATTCTCTATTTCAGTATCGTAATGAGTCCATTCCAGCACTAAAAACAGTGCTGGAATGAACCCATTCCAGCATTGTTTCTGGTTATATTTTTCGTTTTGTGGTAGTCAGCACTGACATTTGATGCCATCGAATTTCAACACACGTCAATTATCAATATAATATAATCTGGATATAGTGAAATAATTGTCGAGGGAAAAGATTTATTTTGATTGAAAAATGAGGTACTAGAGATTTCCTTCTTGCCAATTTTGATTAATTCATGCTATTAGTAAACTATTTTAAATCTGATCTCCATGCCCTACGTATGATTCAAATTCAAATTCCGTAATCTGTCACTTTGGTAACAGTCACACTGCGAAACCGTCGGGCCGATTATGGCCACCAACGAACTTAACTCTCCCATTCAGATGCGCAACCTACCCTGAAAATTGCAAGTCCCTATCTCCTTTCGTTTGAGAGTCATCGAGGCAACGGTCACCCATCCATCTACAAAACTCACACAAGGCTGCTCAGATCTCCAACAATATAGATCCGATTGCCTTCAAACTTGGAACTTGGTAGTAGAGTTAGATTCTGAAGGCTCTCGCAAAATTTCAACTATGTCGGATGAATACTTTATATTTATATAGAATTTTTTTCAACGATTTTCAATGATTTTTCAAAAATGTTCTAGTGATACGATCCTCACGAAATTTTGCAAGAATTTTCGTGTTGGCATTCTACAACTAATAAACATGTTTGAATCGGATCGGTTTTGTATTTTTCGAGTTATTGAGGAAATAACAAACAAATTTCAGAGACTGTCAGACTTGGCTGAAATTCCGCAAAAACCTTCCATCGGAATTTTCCCAATATTTTAAAAAGACAGATCCGATCGAATTGCAATCTCGTACTCGGTTGAAAAAATACCCCTTGAACGATCATGCAGTATATCCTGAGAGTGTGTGAGGCGTATAAAGCACTTCAGTAGGCAAATAAGGAAAAATAAGAAAATTCGGCCTGAAATGGAGCTTACTCACTCCCATTCGAGAACCTTGATGGAGTTTCTTTCAGTTGTTTTTCCTGTCGATATATCGGAGCTGAGAATCGGGTTTCGCTCGCCCTTTAGAAATACAATATTTCAGTTTACATGAATTTTCACGCTCCCTAGCTACGCCTATGACCTCCGTCCATAATAGCCCTAAAAGAGGGACCACTGCAATAATTATAATCGATTGTTTCTCCCTTTAATAATCTCTCCCCTGTTTAGAATCCTCTTTGTATGCTTAAACATTTCGGCTGCCGATAGATAGAGATATGAGCAATGGTTTTGCCCTGATATGCAAATATTATGAATGAGGATCATCCCTCAATTGCACTAATTCCGCCCTTTCGAGCGGGGGGACATAATATTCCCTCTGGTTTATATGAGGGTGTTGACACTGTTGTTGTCTTTCGACGGTTTATACAGGGGGAGTCTTTGACCACTGCATTAATTTTAACCAAAGATTCCTCTCATCAAATGAAACACTTTTTTCATTTAACATTTTTCCAAATAAAGCTCAGGTAAAAAAATAGAGGCTGTTGAAATTTTGAAAAAAAATCAGTTTTTATTTTGTAGCTTTGACATCCTTTTTTCGAATAAAATGAATGTTGGCGTAATGTTTCCTATAACTATGATACATATTTTCCAAATATTAGTTATTTTCTACTTCTACTGGTTTTCTATAGTTATGGACTCGTGGATTCATAAAACTAAACGAAATTAGCATAAAGAAAGCATATAAAGTTTTTCTTGAGTCATTTCAAGAATATTCTATCGTTTTAGAACATTATATTATTCTTCATCATTTCTCCTTAAACGCACCGTTTTCGAGATATTCTTCATTGAATGTGTTAAAATGGAAGACTCCAGAAATTTCACTACTTTTATGGATCCGTCCCTGAGCGTTGGAATCCCGAATCAAGCTGTAAACCACGTTACCATGCCTTATTCTCGTCCGCCAACAATGTCATAGATAATTTATATGCGGGAGTGTATTAGCACATTGTGAAATCTTTAAACGCTTGTAACTTTTTACCTGAGCCGAATCTGGAAAAATGGTAAATCTTTGGTTAAAATTAATGCAGTGGTCAAAGACTCACCCTGTATATTATTTCATTTTCATAGTTTCCGAATCGAATATGTGTAAATTAATTCCACACAATATTCTAGTACAATAACAAGTTGGGAAAGCATTGTGGCCTGGAGCTTTGGCGCGCTGTTCAAATTTATAGCCAGAGCAGTCACCCATCCAGGTACTGAACTCGCCGAAGGCTGTTTAGCTCCAGGAAGAAAAAAAATATTTTCAGTATTTCCAAGAACATGAATCCGACCGTAAAAACAATCGTCCAAATAAAACTGGTCCACACTTTGGCTGAGAATGGTCTCAAACGATTAGTTTGGACTCAAATACATAGATACATTCACTGTTGGGTCAAAAATAAACAGTGCTGTGTCTGTGGTGGCGTAATGACCCATTGGAATGCAAACATTTACTGTTTAATCGAAAATAGACAGTGCTTTGTTTGTGGTGGCGTAAGGGTAAATCAGTTCATCATCATACAAATGTGCCATGAGATGAAAAACACCGGAAATATATACGAAATTATCCACGATTCACGTAATTATATTCAAAGATCTACTTAGATTCAGTAGATATGCCATTCATCAGAGTTATTATCTCGATAGAAATGAAAAAAATTGGTTCAAGCACTGACGTGAAGTCAGCAGCTTTTTTAATATATGAATACATTTCATACCGTTTTAATGAGATACTTCAGTAACGAGAGGGTGAGTTATGATCACAGAATTTTTAATTCTGACATATGTATTCTATTGGAATACCACAATATTAGTTTTCAATTGCATTTCAAAATCCTTCATACATTAATTACACTTTTATATAATATGTCGTGAACTGCATTTTCACAAATAGCGTAATACTGATCGAACTTAAAATGATAAGGAATGTCAAAGTGTCATCTCCAGGTCTCAGAGATGAGTCGATGTTCTAATAACTGGATCAGCACATCCGCCATTTCGTACTAAAAAGCATGCAACTATTCTATAATCCGATTGCGGCGCCTCCTACTGTGTCCGACTGCGACTCCAAACCATCTATGGGCCCACTCAAAAACACACAAAATTTCATCAAAATTGGTCACGTTGTTTAGGACATTGACATACACCTTACTAGATGGTAAGGCCGCTCGCAAAAATTGCAATTAAGTAAAAAAAAGAAGGAGGTTTAGGTTTTCGCCAATATCTCAAAAACTATTCGAGATAATCAAAATTTGAAAAATTATTCGACTAGAGGAGGAAATTTCCCAAAAGAAAGTCCCAACTGCTGAAACTGCAGGACCAATATTTATAATTTTTCTAGAGGGTTGAAAATACGCCCGAAAACGGGTACTCCGGCTTGCGCAAGCCCTTCGTACCTTTGATGAATAAATATTATTTAAACTTATTAAATATGGAAATAAAAATTGAAAAAATTCAGGCGCCTGCAGGATTGATCAATGAACAGTAATCCATGGTTCAAAAATGTTTAACGCGATTTTTCAATTAGTTATCCATTAGTTAATTAACAATGTTTTGTAGCACGAACATTAACATTGCAAGCATGCTACTTGTTAAACTATTAATATGAGAATTTTTTCCTTTCGTTGAGCTATTTTTCAAAGGTCTTTAATAGATTACTGTTGGACAATTTTAAAAATTGTTAATTTTCGTTTTGTTATGAACAATTTACTTAAGTGAAAAATTATAAAGCTCCAATTTATAATCTTACTTTTGATCCGTTTTCTTATGATCAGAAACTACTTAAAAATGATTTTTAATTATTATTATCTCCTTTTGTTATAAACCACTGTGTTGTTTATGAGATCATTTGAAATTTTCTTTTGAAACATAAGTGAAGCTTTATAATTTTTCACTCAAGTGAATTGCTGATAACAAAACGAAAATTAACAATTTTTCAAATTTTCCAACGGGAATCTATTTCATGACCTTTGAAAAATAGCTCCACCAAAAGAAAAAATTCTCAGATTAATATTAACAATTATCGCACCAGCAATGTTAATGATCGTGCTATAAATAATTGTTTAATAACTAATGGATAACTAATTGAAAAGTAGCGATAAACATTTTTGGACGACGAATTATTGTTCATTGATCTATTCTGCAGATGTTTGATTTTTTTTTCAATTTTTTATTTTCATATTTAATAAGTTTAAATAATATATATTCATGAAATGTCCAAAGGGGGCAAGGCTTGCGCGAGCCGGAGTATCCGTTTTCGGGCGTATTTTCAACCACCTGGAAAAATTTTAAATATTGGTTCTACAGTTCCTATATTTCAGACTTCCTTAGGAAATTTGCTCTTATTTTTTATTCTTTTTTCAAATTTCAATTTTTTTGAATAGTTTTTGAGATATTGGCGAAAGAACAAAGCCCCTTCCTTTTCTTTCACTTAATTGTTTATAACTATTGCAATTTTTATGAGCGGCCTTAGCATTTTCTCAAAAACTATCTACATGCCATTCCGAATCGAATGACACCTCAATCATAATTTTCGGAGAATACGCAAAAATTTTGACCTAAAAAGCACATGTTGACTAGACTATACAGTAGAATTTTATAAGACAACATCATCATCATCCAGCCCTTTGCGCCCAAAGTTGAACATAGGCCTCCCCCACAACATAATCTATTATATTATGAAACTTATGCCAAGTGTTTTCTTTCCCTTAATAATTTGTCAAATGTTTTACCAAGTGATAGCGGAACTCAATATTTTAGACTCTGTACGTCCGGGAACCAAGCTATAAAAATTACTTAAACGCAAGCCAGTTAATACAGTTTAACCACAAGGGATGAAATCTCTAACATCGCGGATACAACACAGTTCGAAAAAGAGACCTGCTGAAGGATCTGTCAATAGTCTGGAAGTAATATAACGTGAAATCCATTAATGTTATATGAGCGCGGTCTCGCTCCTCAAACTTCCCAGAGCAAATACAAGTGAGCAATATATATTGATAAGACGAAGGAAGCGACCACAAAGCTTCCAGCTCCATGCACTTTCATAAATCAGATCAGGCAGTTTCCCACAACATAATCTATTATATTATGAAACTTATGCCAAGTGTTTTCTTTCCCTTAATAATTTGTCAAAATGTTTTACCAAGTGATAGCGGAACTCAATATTTTAGACTCTGTACGTCCGGGAACCTAGCTATAAAAATTACTTAAACGCAAGCCAGTTAATACAGTTTAACCACAAGGGATGAAAACTCTAACATCGCGGATACAACACAGTTCGAAAAAGAGACCTGCTGAAGGATCTGTCAATAGTCTGGAAGTAATATAACGTGAAATCCATTAATGTTATATGAGCGCGGTCTCGCTCCTCAAACTTCCCAGAGCAAATACAAGTGAGCAATATATATTGATAAGACGAAGGAAGCGACCACAAAGCTTCCAGCTCCATGCACTTTCATAAATCAGATCAGGCAGGAAGAGGCAGTTTCCCTATATCAGGCCTCCGAAACAATGAGGAGAAATAAAGCAGAAAAAATAGCTCGCTGAGTGCTCAGGCAACGGGCTTTATTGCTTCCGTAGAATTGAAACTTATCGTTGTTTGCCACAATTACGGAGAAAATGGCTCACCCTTAGACCAAACGGCTATTAAATTTACCGTTAAGGTTCGTTGTTGATTGCGGTATTACGATTTCATCGATACGAAACACAATGGATATTATTATTGGTACACGTTTCCTAACAAATTTTTCGATTCACCGAGTTTATGAAGAGAACGTTTTACAGGGTGTTTCTTTTCTTGTAATATTTTGTTCTAAACCGCTTCCTCTCAAATTATTTGAAATTTGGTGAAAATTGTTGTTTCTATTGAATATCTCCTAATGAAACAATTCAGAATAATAAAATCTGGCAGTTAAAAATCAAATTTCATGTGTAGTTGTGCAAACATTGGGAAGATATAAGTTCAAATCCCCGGAATCATTGGACCGATTTTTCCCGTTGACGAATTCGAGTGACGTATCCAGCCCTCAAACCTACCCTGGAAAGTCTCGTATGTTCTTTCGGGAGATATCGTGCTCAAGGACGGACTGAAAAGAATTTTACTACGAAATACGAATGCTTGAGACCATTTTCAGCTCAAAATTTGGGCAACATGGCCGTCAACATGTTTTTTGTTCGAACTTTCACTAATTTTAAGTAATCATTAAAGGATGCTGTGGGAGATATATTCATCATTGAATGGTTTCTTTCTCTCCCAAACTATCTCCCAAAAATATCTATAAAAAAAAAATGTAATTTTTTTTTATTTGCTTCTGCGTAAGAAACACAAGATATTTGTCAGAAGCAATTAATCGAACAATATTGCCTAACAGATAACAACGAAACAACATCAACGACAAATATCTTGTGTTTCTTACGCAGAAGCAAATCACAAAATAATTAATTTTTTTATTTTATAGATATTTTTCAGAGTTTGGGTGAGAAAACCCAGAAAGAAACCCGAGAAGAAACCATTCAATGATTTCACTAATTTTCTTTGATTTTGCACTCTACTCTGAAAAGTTGGACCACTGTTCTGTACTTCTTCAAAATTACAATATTCTATCCTCAAATGAGAAAGTAACGAAATATCCATCTAACTGTCGCCTCAATTCTGATTACCCGGCTCCAGCAAACCAATTTTGATCCAACAGTGCATGGTTGCCGATACCGGCTAAAATTTCTTTCCTAGTCTAGTCAACAAGTGCATTTTAGGTCAAAACTTATGCAGCCCATATACGCCCAATATTATTGTACAATATTTTATAGTTGTGCAATATAATTGATCATGTGTGGGCGATATTGAAAGATTGCACAATAGCGCAATATATTCATCAATATCGCCTTCATACGATGGAAATGTTTGATCAACCAACATATTGTACAATAATATTGACCGTCTAGGGGCCACCTTCAATATATTGTGCAACCCACATTGCTCAATAATATTGAGCGTGTATAGGCCGCTTTAGAGATTTCCGAAAATTATGATGAGGTGTCATTCGATTCGGATTGGCATGTAGATATTTTTTGAGAAAATTCAAGGGCAAAAGTTATTTAGGTTAAATTTTTCGAATATACATATTTCAAAAACTATTTGAGATTTTTCAAACATGAAAAAAATTCAAAAAGAGGAGGAAATTTCATAAAAAAGTCGCAACTCCCGGAACTGTAGGACCAATATTTATAATTTTCCCAGAGGGTACACCGGCTTGCGCAAGCCGGTGAATGAATATTATTTAAACTTATTAAATATGAAAATGAAAATTAATAACTGAAACAATTCAGGCGCCTGCAGGATAGATCAATGAACAATAATCCGTGGTCCAAAAATTTTTATCGCAATTTTTCTATTAGTTGTTCACTACTTAATTAACAATTTTTTGGAGCACGAATATTAACATTGCAAGTGCGATAATAGTCATAATCTGAAATTTTTTTCATCTTCGCAGAGCTATTTTTCAAAGGCTTTATAATAGATTCCCTTCGGAAAAATAAAAAATTTGTTACTTTTCGCTTTGTTGTCAACAATTTACTTAGGTTTAAAAATTATAAAACTTAATTTAACATTGAAAAATACATTTTTTTTATAATATTACTATTGATCCGTTTTCTCATGATCAAAAGCTACTTAAAAATAAGTTTTGTCATATATTTATACGTTGTTTATAAGTTAATTTATATTTTTTGTTAAACATACCTTCGATGAAAATTATGATTAAAAAAAAACCGTTTCTTAAAAAAAATGTTGTATTGCTGAAAAATGGATTTGTTTAATATCAATTCTTTTCTACCACTTGTAATTAATATTAAGGAATAATTTTTTATCTCGGTCGTCAATATGAAAAAAAAATTATTATTATTTAAATTTTATTGTTTATTTAATAAACTATTTTTTGATAACAAATGAATTGTCTCTCTGTATTTTTTCTATTTCTACTACAAAAACAATCATGTACCTATTATTTAAAAACTTTTATTTAATATATTATAAGATAATTTGAAGTTTTTTCGGAAAAATAATCTTTGATGAAAATTATGCCTCAAAATGGATTTGTTAATTAACAATTTTTTTCTACCACTTGTAATTAATACTAAGGAATTTTTTTTTTAATCATTTATCTTGCTCTTTGATATAAAAAAATTGATTATTATTTAAATTTTCATTGTTTATGTAATAAACAATTTGTTATAAACAAACGGAGTCCTTCAGTGGGAGCGGAAAAGTTGCGAAATGAAATTCGTCCAAATCCGATACCATTTAGTCTTTATTTGCTACTGAATATGAATAACGACTTCTCAGAAAATGTAGTGACCCAGGGTTTTGGTGAATATGTTCGTCGGCATTTTAATCTCCGCTGAGTCAACCCACAGTTCTCGATTATCTTCTATCCTTTATAAGGATAAATGAAGATTCCACGTGTATCGACATAAAAGTTAACGAATCCCTTTCATCATGCCGTGCTGTGCGGTCGGCGATAATGATATTCCTATGCGAAAGGATTCGAAGTCGAATCTGCTACATTCGATTCAAGTGGAACCTTCAGCCGAGGCTTTTTAAGACGCCCCTACAAATTGTCGACACCGTAATCTGCCATTTCACGAAATGAACGACGTCGTCGATGATTCCTTCAGGAATATTCCTCCCCAAATATGGCGTGTTTATCTCGGCATGTTCATCCGAAAGCACGTTCAACCACTCGTTTTTATTGCTGAAGGCTGAAGGCTCCCTGCTACTTGCAAACTGCAAGTCGCGATG
This sequence comes from Halyzia sedecimguttata, assembly GCA_937662695.2. Classification (NCBI taxonomy): domain Eukaryota; kingdom Metazoa; phylum Arthropoda; class Insecta; order Coleoptera; family Coccinellidae; genus Halyzia; species Halyzia sedecimguttata. Next base: position 10,052,845 of record OW569411.2, on the reverse strand, counting down.
ACGGGGTGTCTTCTGATCCTTGATCATCGAATTTAAACAATTATTTTCGGCACCCTCCCCCTGAAAGATTCACAGATTACGTCACGGGGTGTGTAGATCATTTGGAGGTTTTACGTGCTTCTTCTTATTATTCAAATAATATATTCACCCTTATTGACGCACGCCACAGTACATCTTATTATTCTTTAGATTTAATGGCTTTTATTGAATATTGCGACGCGTATCGTCACGACAGCGACGTCAATTAAAAGGTTTCTTCAAAACGAACAAGTTTATATATAATTCCAGACGAACAATAGCCCGGCAAAACTCACTGGGAATAACTACAGCCCCCTATATCTACTAGCCTGGAAGATGATAAAATGGCAACACCGCTCAGAGTCGTACGCCAGGCGATTCAGTCGAAGGTTTGTTATTTTAAATGGACGATTACTTCTGATTCTGGAGTTAATCATTATTGTTTTTCACGGGCATTCCGTGGTATTTTTGTGTATAACAGTGTCAAATGTGAATTAATGCAATGCAGTGATAAATATGGTCGGATATTCGTATGTTCTGTGATAAAACTGCAGTGTGTAAATAGTGAAATTTCCTTAAGATTATTTCTACTTTGAGATGAGTACGTTTCAGTTGAGACTCTAGACAACAAGATGGACTAGAAATATGAGTGAAACAGAACTTTCATTTCTTCCGATTTTATAAAACATTTTGATGACCTTTCTAATAATTTTTCAACAAAAATTGATACATCTCAAGCTCAAAGAATCTATTTATTTTTATATATGTATTCAATTTCCAAAAGTCTGCATCTGCGTAGATGCTTCAGTTGAAAAGAATAAGGACCTTATTCATCTTAAATTATTCACTAAGAATGTTCAGATTTCCTGCAGTGATTTGAAATGTATTCTTCCTTTCGATCTTACCCCGAGCAGATGGTCTCAACTCACTAATCTGCTTTCCCGCTACAGAAATATAATTAATGGGGATTCAGATTCGGAATTTATCAATTTGTTTTATCGACATTTTTACACAGTTCAATGTAGTTATTCAATTTATTGAAGAAGTAAGGTCTCATATTGTTTATTCATCCAGGGATTCCAGCAAGGAAACCTATTCAATGAGTTCACTAGAGTTTTAAATTGGAAATATACGATATCCAGCGCTACCGCATTGAAGAAGTATGCCTCTAAGAAACGATAAATTGCGGCGTTGTCAGACTGTGTTCCAGGCTATCTCTATAGTGGGCTGTGGAAAAACTAATCAATAAACTGAATTATAAAAATTACAAAAAACTGCTGCAAATATTATTCACTAAATGGACTAAATAAGCTCAAAACATCAATTAAAACATATAAAATGAACGACGATTACGTAAAATACTTGTTGTTTAAATCAAAATATTTTTTTGAGACCATCAATACTAAAAATTTTAATTAATGTTAGAAACTTATTTCGCTACTCAGTTAATAATTTTTGCAGCAGTCGGGTTTTCTGTCATTTTTGCGAGCATGTTCTGCATGTTGCCCAAATGTTCGAATTTTTTGCCGACTTTTTTTTCGACTCACTGAGGAATACAGATCCGATCAAATTGAAATTCCGTAACTAGTTGTAGAATAATACATAAATTGTTTAATTTTAGGAGGATTATATCAACAGAAAATAAAAAAAAAATTATTAAAAGATATTAGATATTTACCTCACGATAACTTGAGAACGGAAAGACACATGAGTTTGTTGATAGGCATAATCGGCCAAACGGTTTTGAAATGTTGTTGTTATTTCCTGAATACTATAAAAGTATCTAGAATTTTTTGACGGTTGAAATGCTGATACTAAATATACTACAGAATTTCTTTATAAACAACGTTCACAGCATTTTTGTCGTTAGACAATACAAACATGTTTTCTTTATAGGTTACTCTTGAAAGAGCGACATATAATTGGCCATGTGAAAAACACTCAACGCTCAAATATAAGCCTGTACGTTGAAAGTTGGACCCTGCGATTTATTAATGGCCATTGCAAAATATATCTTTACCGGAAATTATAGGCGTTTAAATTGGATCAGTAAATCCGATGGTATCAGAGGAATTTAGGGAATCAATACATCTATCCTGGCAGAGGCGGGCCTCACGCTCTACAGTTGATTCTCTGGCTCTCTGTATTCGACTTCTATCCCTATCCTGGCTGTGCCGGCCCCCCGGTCGGTACCACCGCAACCGCTATGTCCTTGCATTTTAAATCTGCGATATCTTCGAAAATATTGATTTAAATTACATGCTGTAAAGGGCCATATTGTTCAATATTAAATGCACAATGCATTTAAGGTACTTAATTGGATAAGGATCAATGCCGTATTGCTTAAAATAGCTTCGTAATCAGCCCATTATTTCTCGTAGAATGTAAAGGATAAAAAATGGTTATTGTGGGTTATCCTTAAGAGATAGACATATACCATCGTAGACTTTTTTGTAGATCTTTTTATGGTGTACCATACTGTACTACATTATTTTGATCTATCTCGTAGGGTTCAGCCAGCGTTTGCAATGTAAGCGCAAAAAAATGTATTTATTTACGACATCACATTAGAAACCTCTGAAATTATTAGTGTTTCTTTAATATATCATGCATGTACTATACATATAAACCTTCCTATTGAATCACTCTATCTATTAAAAAAAACCGCATCCAAATCCTTCACGTAGTTTTAAAGATCTAAGCATACACTCTTAAAAATTACTGTATATTTAAACCACAATTGTAGACCATATATACACAAAATGGTGCTAAAATCGGTACAGCACCAATCTTGGGCATAAAACATACATATTTTTGGATAACTTCAATTGTGTAGTTATTCAAAAATAATTGTGTAAGTTTTAACAACTATTGTTCGATTTCTAGCAATAATTTTGTTTTAAAAAATTGCAGTGCTTTGGTGCAGTTTTTCAAACATTTGGAGAGAAAATGTATAGGAATCTTGTGTACATTTTCTCTCTAGCAATATAAAAAATTGTACAATTATTGTGTTCTTATTCCATACAACAAAATGAAAAATGTACACAATTGCTTCGCTATTTTCGTCACAATTATGTAGAATGTTCACAATTTCTTCAGTACATTTTTTACACAATCACATAGAAAACATACACAATTTTTTAGTTATTTACTGTACAATTAATTGGGAAAATTTCCACAAACATAGTAAAGAAAAAGTACCCAAGAATTGTACAAATTTCCTTTTTCATTGTAGGGAAAATAGCTAAAAAAATTATGATATTTTCTATGGGATTGTATTAAAAGTGTACAAATATTCTGTAGATTTTCTATATAATAATTGTGAAGTTTTCCTACGGGGTGGTATCAATAGTGCATAAAACTGGTATGGATTTTCTGCATAATTGTTAGCAAAAAGTACACAGGAATTGTGAATATTTTGCTCTTAATTGTATTGCAGGAATTCTCCAGAATTGCATAGAAAGATGAGTAGATTTTCTTTATGTGTTATTTGAAAAAGGGAATATGTCTAGAGTTCCTAAGTTCAAATGTGCAAATTCTTCGAATAAAACAATTCGTGTTTATAAAATACTTTATTTAACAAATAAATATTCATTTATTAACATTACAAATAATAAATACAAATCACACTGAATATACATAATAATCATAGTGACGATAATGAACTAAAAATAGTAATACTAAATAATTGACACCGGCTGATCGATTTGAAGAACAATTCCAGAAATTTTAAGTAAATATTTCTTTTTCATTGGCACATGAAGTACTGAGGATGAGAAAAGAGCTCAGAAGGTGTAACTTGACTTGACGAATTTTATTTGACTCTTTGACCCTAAAAGTGCGTATACATCAACGCGCTGCGCGGTAAATGTTCAGGTTTGTTCTCAAAGCGGCCGAAACCGTACAGTGAACGATCCACCGACTGCGCAGTGGTGTGAAAGCGTTCCTTTTACGCCACTGCGCAGTCAGTGGATCGTTCACTGTACAGTTTCAGCCACTGTTGAAAAAAACCTGATAACGCGCTGCGCGATTTTTACGGGTTTTTGGAGCGCGCTCAACTTGAAAACCCGTACTAATGAATCGCAGCGAGCGCGCCGCGCCAATGTATACGCACTTTTACAGTTCATAGCGTATGCTAATAAGTTTTTTATCCTTTATATTCGATATTTGACATGGAGAATATGACTCAATTTCTTCAATACTGTAGATTAGTAGAGATTGTGTAGTATCATTGTATTCCGATACCTCAAATGCAAAAAAATGTGAATTGAAAATAAGTGTTTCATATAATGAACATAGGATGTATGGTGTTTTGCCTTTATAGACATATATACCTCTTATTCTACCAAACAAAGGCATAGGGTTTTCTTCATCAGTGCATTTCAGGACCACTGTCATATCATTTCTGTAAGTTGTTCCACAAAATGTTACCCGTTTAACTGATACCATGGAAAATAATTCGAAATTTTCGAAATGAGAGGAATGTTCTGATTGTGTAATAAGTTTCGAAATTCCGTATTCAAGTGGTTTATTACATGTAAAATTGTTTACGTGATGGCAGAATTTTAACTGAGACTTAAGTGACAAAGTATGAATAATATTTTTAAAATTGCAGGATACATTAGAAGTCATTTTGGA